>CM030361.1:138729006-139334973 GCA_017893485.1 Hemerocallis citrina
GTCTTCAGGAGTAGAGGCTCGTGATATGGCTAGAAATGGGATTAAATTGGAACCGTTCAAAGTGGGCACGAATCTTAAAGTCGCAGGGGCAAGATGGTAATTTCACCTACAGACGGGTCCAAATTCGGAACCGGATCTCTCCTCTTAGACCCGCTAACCCATGAACGGATCTATTCAGTCAAGAACGAGTCTCAACCCATTAGTGACCAGCTCAACAGGATAGGAGGAAATCCTGGCGTGTCTTTATCTTGAGGAAGTGGTTATAACCACCCCTATCTAGCCACACCAGGAAGTAGGGATTCACTCTTATCCTGAAAGAGATCCCCATGGGGACTATAAATACCCCCCTACCTCCTACTGTTACAGGTGATCAATCTTTATGCACTTAAGCTCTTTCCCTTTACTTTTTCTGGTATTGACAAGAGCGTCGGAGGGTTCATCGCCGGGATCCATCCCGGTGTTTCGAACGTTTGTGCAGGTTCAAGGGAGCACCCAGGAGTCAACTTGTCAGCAAGGAAGAAGCAGGATTCAGCCCGCTTGAGTTCCTACGAACCTACAAATTCTATCTATCGCCCCCACACCAGATTCAGCGGCAACAGATGTAAAATCAAATTGTTTGAAATTCATTTGCCCATCCATTGAAGTGTTACAAAATTGTATGACTGAAAATCGTTGTTTTTTATAGTCACATGATGGATGGGCAAATAAATTTTAAATAATTTGATTTTACATATTTAGACTAATTTAGACGTGTAGATCAATGTGAACGGTTCAGATCGTCGATACAAAGGCGGGAAGGCCGAGTGCACGCGTGGTGCACAACAGAACATTTATATATATATATATATATATATATATATATATATATATATCTGTGTGTGTGTGTGTGTGTGTGTGTGTGTGTGTGTGTGTGTGTGTGTGTGTGTGTGAATGGTTCGGATCGTTGATACAAAGGTGGGAAGGCCGAGTGCACACGTGGTGCACAACAGAACATTTATATATATATATATATATATAGTAAGTCTATTAAGAGCTGGGGAGCTGAAATTCTTATCGAGAGATGGAGATTTCAGCCATCCGATCACGTTTGATCGCGATCAAAAAGCTGAGATCTCCAGCTGCTTATCTTCGGATATGATGAGGGGTAAAAGGGGTATAATCTCCAGCTCATATCTTCTCACGCTCTTTCTCCCGCTCTCTATCTTCGTCCCGCTCTCTTCGAAACCCTAATCCCTATCTCTTATCTTCTCACGCTCTCTCTCCCGCTCTCTATCTTCGTCCCGCTCTCTTCGAAACCCTAATCCCTATCTCTTATCTTCTCACACTCTCTCTCTCGATCTCTATCTTCGTTCCGCTTCTAAATCCAAACTCTATATCTCTTATCTTCTCACCACCAAAGTGGAGCTCTCTCTCCCGCTCTCTTTCTTCATCACTTGTGTAAACCCAACTCCACGAAAAATCCCATCTCCAGCCGCTTATCTTCAGATCTGTTGAGGGGTTAAAGAGCTATAATCGCAAAACCCCTATCTCCCTTATCTTCTCACGACCAAAGAAGAGCTCTCTCAGTTGGTTCTCTCTCTCCGACGGAAAACCCAAACCGCGATTAGGGTTTCGATTTCTACTCTCATTTTCAAATTTTATTTCCTTTAGAATTGCTTCTAGTTTGTTGTTATATTTTTATCCCTGAAATTATGCATTCATTTCTTTAACAACTATACATTTATTTCTTGAAATTTATTTAAGCCATGTCAGAAACTTGTAAGATCAGTAAAGTTGCATTTGTGAATGGTTCAAATTTTTTAGAATAACAAATAATAATCGTACTATTATCTGGAATTTTGAGATGCGGACATGACACATGCATATAAGCACACATAATGCATGTAAGATGCAGCCTAGTTTCTGTTTCTTTTGAGATTTGCTTAAATCATTGCTTATAGTTTTGTTAATGGGGGGCATTTTTTATGCCTGTCCATTGCATCAAATTAAAATTAGGAAGTCAAATCCTTTGCGTGTTGTGTATGGGTACTAGTACTTTAGAGAAAGAAGCTAAGGGATGTTTCCCATTTAACTAGGGATGTTTCTCCCAAAAAAGAAAAATATTTAACTGTCCAAAATGTGTACATACTTAAATTTTTGCAACACTAAGTTTCATATCCCCTCAGTATGAAGACTTTATTACTTGTAGCTTCAGAATGTAGTCTGTTAGACTTTTTCCTTTGTGTTACTTTTAAAGTTGTAGCTTTTTTTTAATGTTAGTTGTATCATTCTCCTATGAAGGATGGAGTTTGAAAATGAAGAGTTACTAAGCCAAGATGTTCATACCGGTTGGAGGGACGTTGATGATGCTTCTAAACCATTTGTTGGTTTAGTATTTGCAACATTAGAAGAAGGATATGAATTTTATAAAAGATATGCAAAATTAGCTGGTTTTTCAGTGCGCAAGTTCGCAACAATGGTTGACACTTCTACGAAGGAGAGGTATTCACAACAATTTGTATGCTCAAAGCAAGGTAAGCCGGTGGATACAGTTGGAGTGAATATTGCCAATAATGAAGAATCGTCTTCTTCAAATGTGATCAAGAGAAGGAGAAGGGCTGTGACGAAAGAAGAGTGTTTGGCTCAAATACGAATTCAAAAGGACGATGACGGGAGATGGTCAATTCGTAGGTTTTTTGAAGAGCACACCCATCTTTGTGTTACACCTAGAAAGCAACAATTCTTAAAATGTAATAGAACTGTTTTCGAAGCGCAAAAAAGTTTACTTAGTTCTTTCAAAGAGGCTAACATAAGAACTTCAGAGTTTATGTCCTTCATAGAGATAGAAAATGAAAGTTTTAGTAATATTAATTGTACTGAAAAAGATATTAGGAATTCGTTGTAAAGAGAGAATGATGGGATGAGAGCTTATGATGTTGATATATTGCTGGAGCACTTGCAAGAGAAAAAAGAGATGAATCCTTCTTTCTGTTTTCATTACAAGGTTGATGAAGACAACAAATTAACCAATGTGTTTTGGATTGATGCTCTTGCCAGGAAGGCTTATAAGCATTTTGGTGAAGTGCTAATTTTTGATACCACATATGACACAAATAAATACAAATTGGTGTTTGCTCCATTTACTGGAGTTAATCACCATGGTCAATCTGTTAATTTTGGTGCGGCTTTCATAAATGAAGAGATCACCGACTCGTTTGTTTGGTTGTTTGAAAAATGGGGTGAAACAATGGGTGGGTCTCCACCTAAAGTTATCATTACAGATCAAGATCCTGCAATGGCGAGTGCAATCCGCATGTGTTTTCCTGGTTCCAGCCACAGGCTATGGATGTGGCACATTCTTAAAAAGCTTCCCGATAAGCTTGGTGGTCCGGGCCTTAATAGTGATTTTAGCATTCCATTCCATAGTTGCATTTGGGAATCAGAGACCCCAGAAGAGTTTGAGATGAGATGGAATGACGTAATGAACGCTAATGTACAAATTGCAGGTATTACTTGTTTCAATAAATTATAGCTCTATTTGACCATTTTTTAGTAGTATTAATACTTGATACATATTACAATAACAGGTAATCCTTGGCTTTCTGATATTTATGAGCTTCGTGAGAAGTGGATACTAGCTTATGCTAAGCATATTTTCACTACTGGAATTCGCACAACTCAAAGATCAGAAAGTATGAATGCTTTTGTCGATAAGTATGTTAATAGCAAAAATTCTTTACATGATTTTATCACGAGGTTTGAAAGGGCGATAAGAAAACAAAGACAAAATCAGTTAGCAGCTGACTACACAACTCTTCATACAAAACCAAAGCTGCAAACAGATTTTGAAATTAAGACACAAATGTCTGAGCTCTACACTAGAGCGAAATTTCATGTATTTCAAGCTGAATTAGTTGAAAGCTTGAATTATGCCTCTTTAATGAAAGTTGACGATGGTAGTGTGCGACACTATATTGTGAGGAGAATGGGAAAGTAAAATCAGATAAAAAAAGAGATGTGTTCTATAAGGGAATGGACAATGTTGGGTCTTGTACTTGTAGAAAATTTGAAGTGGAGAGAATTCCTTGTAGACACATCCTTGTAGTATTGAGGAATGAGTTTGTTGATTTCCTGCCTCAATCTTATATTTTAAAAAGGTGGACCGCTTCGGTAACTACCGAGATTGTAAACGATGATGCTGGTGAAGAAATCATTGGTAGCTACGGTAGTCCACAAGATTTGGATATGGTGGAGTTGTCAAATGAAATCCACAAAGTGATGAGGATTGCTCGCTCATCAAAGGAGATGCGCCAGATGGCTAGAACATTACTAGTTGGTGTTGTTGCAGAATTGCAACAAGATATGCCCCAAGAATTACAACAAGCAACAAGTACTTCACTACCTAAAACAGTCAATATTCATGTACCGGATATTGCAAAGACCAAAGGTAGAGGGAAGCAAATTAAAGGGGAAAAGGAGAAAGCATTGGAGAAGGCTGCAAAACCACTAAGAAAGTGTTGTTTGTGCAAGAAGCTTGTTAATCATGACAGTCGCACTTGTCCTTTAAAGAAAAGGTTAGTATTTAAATACAAACTTTATTTCAATTTTTGTTATATATAATATAATCTTATTTTTATTTTGTGAATATTAATCGTGTAGCTATAATATAAATGAGTCACAAGCTTCTACTACTTTTTCAAGAATGGAACCCATAACAAAAGAGGCTCCAAATATTGCATGAACTTTATTGGTTTATTTCTGTGGATTTTGCAAGGTATGTGTCATACATGATTTAAAATAATTTCTGACCCATATCTGTAATTATTGTTCTTTAATACCTTATAGCACATTTGTTAAATTAATCGTTATGTCTTCACTGTTTGCAGGCAAAATGATGATGTACATAAAAGAGATGTATGATCTGAAATTTATATCCGAAAGGTTGGTAAAATGATTTGGTTTATAGCTTATAATTTCAAGTTAGTAGGCAATGATGAAAAGTTTATGCATGAATTTTTTTTGGAAGCTAGTAGGCATGGCTTAATAAAGCAGCCCTAGTGACAAATTGAAAATACCACATTTGACTCACTTATACTTGATTTATTATGCGGCAGTGATGAAAAGTTTATGCATGATTTTGTTTATTCATGATTATATATTTGGCAATTGGTATAGAAAATTTTTATGGGTGGTGTTCAACTTCATGTTCAGTTTCTGTTTGTTTTGAGCTGGGGAGCTGAAATTATTTGGTGTTCACCCTTTTGTTCAATAAAAGTTGTTCTGAGCTTACCCATTTTCAACTTCATTTCCAAATGCACTTGCACTGAACTTACACATTTTGAGGTTCATGTTTAGTTTATGGGGTGTTATTCTGAGCCTGCATGATTTTTGCATCTGAGTCTACAGTTTTCTGTTTCTGTTGTACTTGTTCTGAGCCTACAAGTTTTTTTGCTAAAATTTTTTACTTGATGATGCCCTATCTATCCTAAATTCGATGATGTCCTGTCAATTTAAATTACCAGCTTTACCATGTTCAACATACACTCTCCAGGAACAACCGAGTGGTATATGATTATATCTCAAATCAAAAGTTTACTTGTCGTTCACTGTAATACATACCACATACGTACTTGTATCTTTTTTATTTGATGAATCACTTTGTGCAGTAATTCAAGAGGAAGAACAAGAATGTCGTTAGCGGAGAACTGGAGATACCTTGAGAACACTCTCCGACAAATGGAATTCTTTAGTGTGTTGGTCATGTATGGATTGTAATGAAAATAGTGGAAATTGAAAGTTACAACTAGTTTGTGGTTACAATTGTGTATTTATTTGTTTTGTATAATCTCCATTATGAGGTTTCTGTTGTTTTCATCAATTGGTGTACATATTGGAGATGAGATGGTTGTGTTCAGTTTCTGTTTGTTCTTAGCTTACACAATATGATACTTCATGTTCAGTTTTTGTGGTCCTAAGCTGAGCTACACATTTTCATACTTCATGCTCAGTTTCTGTTGCTTGGAGCTTACACAATTTGTACTTCATGTTCAGTTTCTGCTGTTCTCAGCTGAGCTTACAAAATTTGATACTTTATGTTCAGCTTCTGTTTGTCTTGAGCTTACACAATTTAATGCTTCATGTTCAGTTTCTACTGTTCTGAGCTGAGCGTACACAATTTGATGCTTCATGTTTATTTTCCGTTTGTTCTGAGCTTACAAAAGTTGATACTTCATGCTCTATTTCTGTTTGTTCTGAGCTTACAAAATTTGATACTTCATGCTCTGTTTCTGTTTGTTCTGAGCTTATAAAATTTGATACTTCATGCTCTGTTTGTGTTTGTTCTGAGCTTACAAAATTTGATACTTCAAGCCCTGTTTGTGTTTGTTCTGAGCTTACAAAATTTGATACTTCATTCTCTGTTTCTGTTTGTTCTGAGCTTACAAAATTTGTTACTTCATACTCTGTTTCTGTTTGTTCTGAGCTTACAAAATTTGTTACTTCATACTCTGTTTCTGTTTGTTCTGAGATTACAAAATTTGATACTTCATGTTCACTTTCTGCGGTTATGAGCTGAGCTTACAAAATTTGATACTTCATGTTCAGCTTTTGTTTGTCTTGAGCTTACACAATTTGATACTTCATGTTCAGTTTCTGCTGTTCTGAGGCGAGCTTACAAAATTTGATACTTCAAGTTCAATTTCTGTTTGTTCTGAGCTTACACAATTTGATACTTCATGTACAGTTTCTGCTGTTCTGAGCCGAGCCTACACATTTTCATACTTCATGCTCTGTTTCTGTTGTTTGGAGCTTACACAATCTGAACATCGTGAACGATTTCTGTCGTCCTGAGCTGAGCTTACACAATTTTAAACTTCATGTTCAGGTTCTGTTGTTCTGAGTTAACAAATTTTGAACTAAAAATTCTTTAGTCTGTTGTTCTGAGTTGAACACCTTTTGATACTTCATGCTCAGTTTCTGTTGTTCTGAACTTACCCATTTTGAACTTCATGTTAAGTTCCTGTTGTTCTGAGCTTACACAATTTGAGTTGACACATTTTGAGCTTACACATTGAGTCTACATCATACCATCGCATGACACCAAAACAATAATAAACTAAATATATAGATGAATTTCGATCATCATAGAATTGCAAGGTAATACAATGTTCTTGACATCTGAAACTTTACAAAAAAACTAAAACTTTACAAAAACTATACAAGGTAATACAATGTTCAATAACGCACAAGTACATCAAAAACATTACAAAAACTGATATCACCTAATATACAATTTTTTTGCTCCAAATATCAACTGCTGTCGAGTAGTGAATAGCTCCAAGAAGCACTTCATGCTGAAATCAACCTGAAATCAAAATTAAACAGAGCTCATTTAGCTTGGAAAAGACAAAATATTTAAAAAATATAGTCGGCTCAGAACACAAAATATCATTCAGCAATTATAGTAGGCTCAGAACACAAATTATTTAGATCATAAACTATTTCGAAGCAGCAGCAGCAGCAATATCAGTGTCACAAACCAATGTGTTAAAAACACATTTGTGACCACATACCAGTTATAACTTTCAACTTCCATTACTTCCATTACAATCCATACATGACCAACACAGTAAAACACATTACCCTCACAACAAAAAAACATGATTGACACCAGACCAAACAATTCAAACAAGAGAAACTGAACATGAAGTATGAAAATGTGTAGGCTCAGCTCAGAACAGCAGAAACTGAACATGAAGCATCAAATTGTGTAAGCTCAAGACAAACAGAAGCTGAACATGAAGTATCAAAATTTGTAAGGTCAGCACAGAACAACAGAGACTGAACATGAAGTTCAAAATTTGTTAGCTCAGAACAACAGAAACTGAACATGTTCAGTTCAAAATGTGTAGGCTCAGTACAACAGAAACTGAACATGAAGCACAAAAATGTGTAAGCTCAGCTCAGAACAACAGGAATCGAACATGAAGTTCAAAATTTGTAAGCTCAGAACAGAAACTGAACATGAAGTTCAGATAGGGTAAGCTCACAACAACAGAAACTGAACCTGTTTAATTCAAAATGTGTAAGCTCAGAACAACAGACACTGAGCATGAAGTTTTAAAAAAACACGTAGGCTCAGAACACACTATTTATAACTAGGGCTGCATTGGGATGCCGTGCCAACTAGGATATGATAGATATATAATCAAGAATAAATACAACAAGCTTGAAATAATTATTCAGATCATAAAGTGTTTTGCATCACTGCCTACACCTGCCTACACCAACACACCGAAGGAGAGAATGAAACACCAAAAGGCTTAAATGAGTATTCAACACATACGCATCCAACGTCAGTTACAAAAAATATAGTTTCTGTTGTTTGGAGCTTACAAAATTTGATTCTTCATGTTCAGTTTATGTTGTTTTGAGCTTATCATCAACTGTCTTATATATATAGAGTACGTCTATTAAGAGTTTGGGAGCTGAAATCCTTATCCTGAGCGGGGGTTTTTAGCCATTCGTTCGCGATTGATCGCGATCGAACGACTCATATTCGATCCCGCTTATCTTCAGAATGTTTCGGGGTAAACGAGGTAAAATCAAAAACCCTATCTCTTTTTCTTACTCACGATCAATCGACCTCCTCTCATAATAGACTTACTCATGTATATCTATAGACTAAAAAAAACCAGTAGGCTCAGAACACACTATTCATAACTAGGACTGCATTGGGGTGCCATGCCAACTAGGATATGATAGATATATAATCAAGAATAAATACAACAAGCTTGAAATAATTATTCAGATCATAAAGTGTTTTGCATCACTGCCTACACCAACACACTGAAGGAGAGAATCAAACACCAAAAGGCTTCAATGAGTATCCAACACATATGCTTCCAACATCAGTTACAAAAAATAAAGAGAGAGAGAGAGTCCCCTTTCGTTGTGCACTAGGCCGCCGTGTGCACTCGTGTGCACTCTGCCTTCCCGCCTTTGTATTGACGACCCGAACCGTTCACATTGATCTACACATCTAAATTAGTCTTAATATATAAAACCAAATCATTTGAAATTCATTTGCCCATCCATCATGTGACTATAAAAAACAATGATTTACAGCCATACAATTTTGTAACACTTAAATGGATGGGTAAATGAATTTCAAATGATTTGATTTTACATATTTAGACTAATTTAGATGTGTAGATCAATGTGAACGGTTCGGATCGTTAATACGAAGGCGGAAAGGCCGAGTGCACACGAGTGCACAACGGAAGGGAATATATATATATATATATATATATATATATATATATATATATATATATGGGCAAATGAATTTAAAATGATTTGATTTTACATGTTTAGACTAATTTAGATGTGTAGATCAATGTGAACGGTTCGGATCGTTAATACGAAGGCGGAAAGGCCGAGCACACACGAATGCACAAAGAAGGGAATACACACACACACACACACACACACACACACACACACACACACACACACACACAAAAGTCAACAACACACACACACACACACACACACACAAAAGTCAACAACATACAATAATATAGTACAAATACAGTCCGAAAGATAGTAGAAACAACAGAGAACATAAGAACACTAACAGTAATAAGGAAAGAAGACTGAAACTGAAGAGCAGGGCACTGAAATGTGCTTGCGTATGGTCGGTCAGGAAGAAGCAGATGAACCACAGCCTCACCAACAAAATAGGATCAAAATAGGTCAAACAACATCAACAACATTAAGAAATAGTCACATAAATGGCCGAGAGCAAGAACGGCGACTGCAATCATCCATCTCCACCACTCATGAACAAAACAACATCATACGACATCAGAAGAACAATAAAGAGGAAGCAACACTAAAAAAGAAGTACAATACATATAGATAAGATGAGATACAATAGCATAATAAAGCAACACCCAAAAGAGCTACCACTGAGGACATGCGGAGCCAAACCAGCAGCAAATCCTCAACACAGTAGACGACTACATCAGCGACAGTGAAAAGCTGCAAAAACAGGGCTCCACGAAGGAAAAGAAATCAACTCTGCAAAAAAAAATTTACTAAACCAAGTGAGAAACCTCAATCAAAGAAACTAGACATTAAGACCACTTTGAATCAGGGCAACCACAACTGTGTCAAGCTTATCAAGCTTAAGAAGAGTTCTCTTACTCAGAGAAAGAATATTAGACCAATGATGCACAAGCAAAGTAGGTCTTCTGTTATATGGTTTATAGAACGAAACAATTTACTAAAGATGCGATTATTCATCTCTTTCAAAATAATCCAAATGAGCGCCATCATAGTAATGTCCCAAGAAGAACAAATAGAGTTAGTGATTCTCTTACTTCTCCACGAGATCCACCAGGAAATCATGGAGCTAGGCATACCCCTCACATGCTAAGCATTTTTGCAGATAAACCAAATAGGCTGCACAACAGGGCAATGAATAAATTTGTGGCTAGCCGATTCCTCGCACATTTGACAAAACACGCATTTTTGCCCGAAAGTAAGGTTTCTTTTGTTAAGAATCTCAACCGTCAAAAGTTTGTTATGTGCCAACCAAATAAAAATTTTGTCTTTCAAAGGGGCGAGAAATTGCCATATATGTTTTGTAAATGGGGAAATCACACGACCACTATTATGAAAAGTATAGAACGATTTAATGGTAAAGGTCCCCGTATTGGACCAACACCATCTAATATTATCCCTTGTAATACCCCGTAATTTCGAAGAGTGAATTATATATATATTATCCCCATATATATATATATATATATATATATATATATATATATATATATATATATATATATATATATATATATATATATAGGGAAATGCTCCATTGAAAACGCAAGTATTGTGAAAACACGTGAAAACCACCTAGACGTGGCGAAACAGGTGGGGGCCCGCCTTTGGTTTGAAGAAGATGAGTAAAAAAAAATCTATGTTTGAGCATTGGTGACGTGGCATCTAGGGGGCCCACGGGCCTCCTAAGGGTGTGCACGGATTGAATGAATGAAGAGAGAGATTGTATAAATTAATCCAATATCGAGAGAGGACAAAGAATAATTTAATAAAAATAAAATTGCCTATGATCAAGAGTTACCTAATTGGTTAACCACCTTTTGAGAGGCACCTGTGCCAATCTCTCTTATTATTATGAACAGATAGGTAAGAAAATATAGTAGTGTTAGGATTGGAAGCCAGATAGAAAAAAAAAAAAAAGGAAATAACACTGCAATATTATTATTGCAAATCCAGAAATTCGTCTAAAATTTGACGGTCAGGTCATCACCATAGACTTTTTGAAGACCGCATTCAGATGGTTCGACCGCTTTCCAGACTCCTTTCTAGAAAGAGGAAGCCTGAATAGATAATTTGCTGTGAAGGTCCCAAACTTTTTTTCTTTTGTGATATTTGTTCCTAACCAGACGAATCCACGAGAGATCATCTCGTTTGAGCACCTTCCATAGCCATTTAGCAAGGACGGCTAAATTCTGGTGCCTCAAATTCATGATACCAAGACTGCCTTCCTATTTCAATTTACATAATCTAATCTGGTTACAAAGATGCTTACCAATGGACGGAGTATTAGAGACGGACCAGAAAAATTTCTTCTAATCTTACCAATACGTTCGATCACCCAAGAAGGCACATAAAGATAAGACATCATGTAGAGAAGAATGGAAGACAGAATAGAGTTGAGTAAAATGAGCTGACCACCACTAGACATTTGGCGGACGGTTCACGAATTCAATCTAGACTCAATCTTATCAATCATAGGAAGTCAATCATCTGTATGTAACTTCCCCCACCTCAACAGGATACCGAGATAATTTATAGGGAAAGTAGCATAAGCACAATTGAAGAAATTGGCTAGCTCGGTTTGCCTGCTGTTAGAACCACCTAACCAAATCACTGACATTTTGTTGAAATTAATAGACATCCCCCAAAATACTTTTGAACATATAGAGAAGGAGTTTTAAATTGCGGAGAGTGAGTCCATTAGGCTTGGAAAAAAAAAATCGTGTCATTAGCGTAGTGGAGGTTACAAAGATGCTTACCAATGGACGGAGTATTAGAGACGGACCAGAAAAATTTCTTCTAATCTTACCAATACGTTCGATCACCCAAGAAGGCACATAAAGATAAGACATCATGTAGAGAAGAATGGAAGAGAGAATAGAGTTGAGTAAAATGAGCTGACCACCACTAGACATTCGGCGGACGGTCCACGAATTCAATCTAGACTCAATCTTATCAATCATAGGAAGTCAATCATTTGTATGTAACTTCCCCCACCTCAACAGGATATCGAGATAATTAATAGGGAAAGAAGCATAAGCGCAATTGAAGAAATTGGCTAGCTCGATTTGCCTGCTGTTAGAACCACCTAACCAAATCACCAACGTTTTGTTGAAATTAATAGACATCCCCCAAAATACTTTTGAACATATAGAGGAGTTTTAAATTGCGAAGAGTGAGTCCATTAGGCTTGGCAAAAAAAATAGTGTCATCAGCGTAGTGGAGGTTTAATACTCTTTTAAAGCCAATAAAGCCGTCCAAACCCTCAATAATATTAGAATTCCACACCTTAAGGAACATCTTACTAAAGACATCAGCTACAAAAACAAATAAAAGGAAAGAAAAAAGGATCACCTTGGCACAGTCCTTCTCTGCAGTTAAACTTATTACCCTCCACTTTATTAATAATAACAGAGAAAGAACCTACAAAGAGACCAGATTTGATCCAGGAGATCTATTTCATTCCAAACCCTCTATTAATAAGGATTTTGAAAATGAAATCTCATTCCGCTTTGTCATATGCATTCTCAAAGTCGAGTTTAAACAATATATCTTCCTTTCGATTTGGATTTATGACAACCTGAAATAATCTCCTGCTCACAAGCCACACTATCTAAGATGTATCTGTTTTTGACAAAGCCCGATTGGGCTGAATCGATCATGGGAGAAATGATAGCACTAAGTTTATTGGCCAGAACTTTCATGATAATTTTAAAAAGAACGTTAAGCAGACTAATAGGTCTAAAAGTCACTACCTTATTAGCGCTGATAATTTTTTGGGATAAGAACGATGTGGGCGTAGTTAATATGATGAAAAGAAAAGTTACCATGAAATAGATCAGAAAACATATCAAATAGATCATCTTTCAAAAGATCCAATAATTTTTGAAAGGAAAAGGAGGGCAACCCATCTGGACCCGAAGAGAAATCACTTCTCATGGTAAAGACTGCCAGTTTGATTTCATCCATGGTAAAGAGAGACTCTAATAAGGCTAGGTCGTTGTCCTCATTACCATATAAACCCTCTCAATCCATCCGAAACGGTCTAGGCTACGAAGTCGTTACCTTAACCGGCTAGTGGAGGAAGACCTCTTAGGGATAAGAGACATAGGGCTAAAGAGAGAGCCAAAAAATAATCTTGCGTAATCTTGAATGTGATCAGTTCCGGTACCGTAGACCAAATGATACCCATTAGACCCCCGTAAAAATTCAGAAAAGCTGGAATAGAATGAAGTTCAATTTCATCCTAAACAATAGAGGTAATTCTATTAATACATTGCCTGTGGGAGACAAAGTTGTGAAAATAGAAAATATTACAGTCTCTGGAATAGAATGAAGTTCAATTTCATCCTAAACAATAGAGGTAATTCTATTAATACATTGCCTGTGGGAGACAAAGTTGTGAAAATAGAAAATATTACAGTCTCCTTTCAGCCATTTAATCTTTGCTCTTTGCACCCATTTAATATTGTCCTGGTGAATTAAAGACTGATATTCCTGCTTATAATCCATCCCTTTTTTGCCTATCATTGGTTGATGTGATTAATAGTAGCAAGGAAAGAACCTTTCAGGAAATTAGCACTACCAAATTTGGCTTTCCTCCAGAACTTACAGTTGTTCTCAACCGTATGGAGTCTTAGAAGTAAACAGGCTAGTCCGTAAGAACGAACGAACCGAGGAAAGGCAAGATGTTATCATATTAACGAAGATTTGATATTCTAAAAGAATTTCTCAAAGCAAAATTTGAACGACTTCGAAAAAATTGAAATTTGAGTGTAAGGTATGAGGAACATGATCCGAAATAGGGTTCCTTAACGCTTGAACCATGGAATTATAAAACGAGGAAATCCAGTCTTCGGTGACTAAGAAAGGGTCTGGCTTAGCCATCACTAATCGGTGATTCGACCAAATAAATAGTATCCCACTAATGGAGAGGTTGCTTAGGTCTAACGACCTAATACAGTCATTGAACAAAAGACAGTAGCTGCTTGGCAAGGAGTTACCCATTCTTTCATGAGTAATTCTAGTGACATTAAAGCCACCACAAAAAATTCAAAATCCATGCATTAAACCCAAAAAAGAGAAGAATTCATCCCTAAAATCATTCTTATGCTCAGTCGTAGGACCATAAACCGACACGACAGTGAGCGTGCAATTGAACTCAAGCCAGTCTAAGACTAACAATAAAATATTTCAGTACGAGAACTGAAACCAAGTTGGAAAAAGAGAGGTTTTGTATCCAAACAATATTCCACCACAAGAATTAGAAGCATCTAAGCTGATCCATTGTGTCGCATTTGCCCCCCAAAGCTCTCATGACTGCGGGGTAGATAGAGTCATCCATTGTCATGTTTCCGTTGCAAGTTACAACAATAGATTATATTACTAAGCAACTATTAAAACCTCTAAGAAACGCTCGCCTTTCTTCCTCAGCTTTGCCAAAGACCTCATTATCATAACAGAGCAAAGCAAGGTAATGTTTAAAAAAATGAATCGAACCAATTCGTTTATATAAGGCCTTGACGCTGGAGATCGGTGTATGTCTTCTTGTTGTAGATATTGCCTTCCCTGTCCTCATACTCTTCTTCAAGGTCTGGGCGCCACTTATGGAGTCCTTGCCGTTCTTGTATCCTCTCCCACAGTTCCTTCGCTTCCTGTGATGTGAAAAATAACTCATTAGGATCAATGCATGACATACTACTGAAAATTGTAGCTGGGCTAGACAGCATTCGGACACAAAATGCGTTCCAGATGCTCAAATAATAATCATTTACTGTTATAATTTGATTTTTTATGGTTCATGTGGGCATGTAGTTATCATTAAATCATGACTATCCATCAAGACTCAATAAATCATAACCACCAATTTGATTTCCATGCCCCATTTAATAATCTTTAAATGATATCAATTTCTCTCACAGGACCTCTCATTTTCAAAGGATGGTTTTCAAGAATTGCCAAGCTACAACATAATTTTAAAATGTGCTGAGCACGTCATATGTAATGAATGTGGTTTATATTAAGAGAAATAACATTAGATACCACCAGGCATACAATCGGATTTCTGAACCAAAAGTGTCCCACTATCCCATAAATTCCCTGTGATTAGAATTTGGATAAAATGGCCTAATATGGCACCAAGGTCAAATGAGGATAAAAATAGGTTAACAGGTTTAGCAAATAGAAAAAGCATTCATGAATCAAAAAACAATTGACAAGATAAGTCTGATGCGTGGGAAGACCCAACAACTAAAACATAAGCATAGTTGGAGACTAGAGAATAGCATCTAGACATTAAACACGAAGATAAATAGTCATAAACTTTAAAGCTGCAAGCATGTTGCAAGCCATAAGAACCTTTCCCTGGTTCAATAAATAAGAAACAAGTATTTTCTTATCCCCAATATGATTAAAAGAATGCAATGCATACCTGAATATATGTAATTTCATTGAAGTTCTTTGTGTTAGGTATATTGAGGCATCGCATCCCATGTTGGTGACGCCACTCCTTGAAATGACGCTCAAAAGCCCTCCGACCCCAATAACTGTGGTTCCCGCATATTTCACACTTAAATTCCTGAAACAAACACCAAAACTGCCATCAAATAACTGCTGGATGACTAACTATAACATGAACTTGCAGTGGTAGTATATCCTCTAATAGTGTACTCATTGGATCAAGAAAGGTGAATTATGTTAAAGCACTTGTATGTTGGCAAGACTTCTCACTCGTAAGTGAGAAAGTCCCAGCCACACAAGTTTGATTCTGCCTTTAGACGGAATTAATTAGGGTTCTTGGAAATCCATATCTCCCCCCAATGTGGGCAGCTACAGCCGAATGCCAACCAAAAAGAAAAGAAGAAAGGTGGATTATTAAACTGTCATAGTGATTAGATGCAAATGCTACACCCAGTGGGATGTGTTTCAACTGGCTCTTCCTACTATATGAAACCATGTCATGAGGCACAGACTTTGATGCTGCTATTTACAATGAAAAGATTTAATAGGCTTCGACGCTACCATTTACAATGAGCAGGATTTAATAAACTTTCAGTAAAATGTTTACCTCAATTATAAACAGAAGGCTGTGAAATGGCAGTGATTTGTTCAATATAAACAAGAGTACTGGACAATATAATATAATTATATCTGGATTCAAGCTATATTTTAGTGACTACATTATTTTCCAACTTGATGACAAGAGATTCACTGGCAGTAAAAGAAATAAGTAGCAGGCAAACCATGGTTTGGATAATAACTCATTCTCCCGAAAACAACATTAAAAAAAAAGAGATACCTGGCCAAGCCCATGCAATTTATATAGCCAATAGGGAATTGGCTTGCCATCCCAACCCATGGGCAGTTTCAAGGGATTATAGATTTGTTGGTCCTCATCATCACTTTCAGTATCAGCCTGAATCTCCTCCTGCTCAAAACAATTAACTTTGAGTAAAAGCTTGAGCCATACATGGAAGGAAATCTATGGAGTAATTATCACATAGATCATTGTTCAGTAATCAAAATATTAAGTCCATTCAATTAACGTAAACATATTCAGAACAAATATTTAAAGATACCATTGGAAATTGATTCAGATTATGCAGCATAGAAGACTAAGGTAATTTGATAAGATGGATATTAAATCATTCAAAGAAGAAATAGCATCACAAGAGCATATAATGTGATTACAAACTTAATTGATCTAACCAGAATAGATATACGAAATTCGGCAATCCCTCCTAATGTTGGCAAATTAGCATTTAACTCATATTAACAACAAAAAATTGAGAAGACCTAACTGCAGTTAAAAATCAATAAAACATTGAACTTCCTAACTAAGAGAAATATTACAAACGGATCTCCAAAATTATTCTATTTTATCAAGCACAAATTATAAATTAAATAAACAGACTAGAGGCAATAGGAGATATGTGATCATATCTATTAATTATTAGTTATAGTTTACTCAAAAAGAAGTATTAGTTGTAGACTTATAGTTATCTAAAAAGCATTATTGGTTAACTATTAATGTTATATTCACAGAGAAGCTAAATATATATTTGCTATAACAAGCAAAGCACGCATTACCTATAATATTAGTATCCAAAAAGTATTTAAAGAAAATCTAGAAATTAGATGTTGTGTCAAGCTGCATTTTTTTAGGAAAAGATAACAAAAATCCATATTATTGATTTCATGTCTCATGATCATGCAAAGTAATAGAACAGATTAGAACACTGAGCAGGAGGAGGATTCTACAGAATAAAGATAAATCTAGGATAAGAGAATAAAGACACCATGAAACAATTTTGTAATTACCTCTTCGCGTTCTGCTTCCATTTCCTCATATGTCAAAGCCTGTTTCTTTTCGACATTTTCTTTTGTTTGTATGATAGTCTATACATCAGGAGAACAAAATTAGGTAAAATCGAAGTTTTGTCTTAACTTGGTGGAGGATAAGCTACGACATATTGTAGTGCCAAAAAATAATAAATCTTTAACACAATCTAGAAGACAAGCAAACCTCTTTTAGTAAATCGCACATTCGTTGCATTTTCGCTTCCATCAAAGAAACCTCCTTCTTAGAGTTGAGTTTCTGTGAATTTCCCGCTACACCATCTTGCTTTGAAGCACATGCACCTTTAGCAAAATGCTTCTTGTCCAATTGATCTAGGGGTGTATCCTGTAAAATGAATAATAAGTTAAATTAACCAATGTTTTTTCTTCATTATGGATGCTACCAGAAACTGCAATAAGAAAATGAAAATAGCCGTCTTCTTAAAACTAATAATTGAGCAAATCAATACAGGTGTTAAACAGGCAATAATGGAAAATTGGTACCTCAATATGTCTCTTGGATTCTTCCTCAAAAGAAAAAAGAACTAATTATCCAATTTTCTCCAGTTATCTTTTATTGTTTTCAGATGTTATTTTTCTTTCATTCTTTTGAAATTTTAATCAGTAAAGTCTATCTAACTTTAATTCTCCTTTGACGAATCAAGAAAGAATGATTGTAAGGAAAGCTATGACAGAACAAAACAAAGATATAACCATCCAAAAAAGGTTAAATTTCTCGTAGGTTGTACATATGAACCTTTTGATATTTTAATACACAACTGCAATTAAGAGTACTATATGGTTGCATTGCAATTAGGCCACTTTGCAACTATACACCTGTAAGGTCTAGTTAAAGTACACAATGTATGTTTTATGTGTTCACTTCATTTGGGGTTTCCGAGCAAACAAGCTATTGAAGCTTTTTATTTTAACATGCACCAAATCAAGCTAGACTAAATATTGGTATATATGCTTAAGAGTTAAACTCCTTCGATGCACTATACGCCCAAAAATTATTTTAAAAAACAAAAGGAAAAAAGAACCATTTAGAAGCCATCTTGACATAATTCATATATTATGCCATTTGGGATCAAACACTATGAAGCTTTCCTGAGATCTAATCCCTTGATTCTCTTCTCCTTTTGATCCACTTTCTAGTCTTCTATAAGCCAATTTATATCATTGCACATTTATATGTATATGTAAACTTGGAACTCAGACTGTTCAAGAGGATACTTTTATTTCAATCACAGATAGCATAAATCACCAGAAAACAGTCTCAGACTCTATCACCATTGCATTCTAATAGATGTGCTGCTTTACACCATGTTCACATGTAGATTGACTCCAGCAAGCCTTATCAAACTAGTCAACAATTAAAAGACTACTCTACCAAGAAGACTAGTAATAGTGATATTATTCCTCTTACTACCATTTTTACCTGCAAGAAGTTTCCAACAACTGCTTAATGTAGATACCAGCATTTTAGATGACCGGTACCAAATACATGAACTAGGATTGAAAATCAAGAAGTACAAAGAGATTACTAAAATATAATGCAACTTATCAGCCAGCACAGGTTGATGCGCAAGATACAATGTAACTGACTTAGTTATAGTCCTGGCCCCGTGACTTTTCTCCACAAAATCATCTAACGCCGCAAGCATATGAATAGTGGTCACTAACTAAATTCAATAGAACTCAATTACCAGGCAACCGAAAAGCTAAGTTCAGCAAAATATATGACGTAATAATCAACTTGGGCAAAAATTTCATAAGTACTGAATCATACCTTCGTAAGAAACAGACGTTCTGCACGCTGTTGAACTGTGCCGCCAGTTTTCAAACCTAGCGCTGCTAGAGCCTGCCAAACAATCTCCACAATCAATATAACAAAGGATATTAAAATTATTTATGCACTTCTATGTTTTTTTGTCTTCGTGAAGTATGAAGGCAATATTAATATGCTTGGAGCTTGACAAGTACAAACATTCAGAACGCTAGCTAAGTAAAAAATGGTGGCTATAAAAGGTAGCATATGAATTACAATTGAAGTTACATACTGCAAGCAGCAAGGTTAGAATGAAAGAAGTCTAACCTCTTTTAACTTTTCAGGACCCACTTGAATAAGCTCTTCCACTGAACTGTAGTAATCAAGATCAATCGCAGATTCCTGAGATGGAATATTTCCATTTTCCAAGCCGTTGTCCCATCCAAGTACCTTACCGGCAGCCCAAAGCTCCTCAAACTCAGCCTCAACCTGTCAGAAGTTTTGAATATGTCAATACTTTAATAGTTCTCCAAATAGAAGGAAATAAGTTCTTTGTTAGTATCCATCAACCACAATAAACATTCAATTACAACGAAGAAAATTGTTATAGGTTAAACTTAATTCAGTACGGCTAATCGTATCACATGGAGTATCAAGGTATCAACTTACACAAAAAGGAATTAATAGCAAAGTGAAGCAGGAAGAGAAAAATCATGGAAATAACAGATGTGCATGAAGGAGATGGGTGAGTGTGCGTGCGCGCACATGCACGTCTAAGAGAGAGAGAGAGAGAGAGAGAGAAAGAGAGAGAGAGAGTTATATTGCTATTTTACATGTGTTCTCAAAACTAGCACCGGTACGAAAACCTGATACCCAGCCCCGGCCCCGGCATTGGAACGGAACCGACCCATTCTATTCGGGTCCGGATTTTAGGACCCATTGGAATTTCGGGTCTGGTCCGGGTCAACTTAAAATGGCTCCGACCAGGACCCAGACTCAGACCTGAACAAAAAAAAACTATATAAATACCCGAAGTCCCTAACAATTTTGCAAAAGAACCCTAACATTTTGTTCAATTCTTTTTTTTGGTAGCTGATTAGAAGATGGGGGATAATGATGGTGATGGATATGAAATTAATCGGGTCTCATGTTATTTCCCAGATCCGGACCCGACCTGATTCTCACGGGTTCGGGACAGGTCGGGTCCAATATTTGGACACGTAGAGTAACGGGTCCAAGTCGGGTCCTGCACTACCCGGACAAATAGGACCCGATACCAATGCTACTCGAAACCTCAAACGTTGACGAATTTAATTTTTTAAACTAAGTCACAGATAGATGACAAAATTATACATAAAGAGCAGTTGCAGCAACTCAATCCCCTCCAGATAGTACTAAGTGTATTTTTAAGCAAAAATATATCTTAAGGATAAAGTTAGCATCAGGAAGATCCATGAACTAGGACATTCCAGATGATTTATATTGTATATACCACAAAACTAGAGAAAGCCTTCAAATGAACAGAAAAGTTTTGAAATTATCATGCAACTTATTGTATGACTAGAAAAATGGAAACTGTACAGCAAAGCTGAGAAATTTTAAGGCTACACAAGTCAAAGAATTAACCTTTGAAAATATTCGTCCAAGATCTTGCAAGGGCTCTGTACGGTCAAAAAATGATATCAGGTACTCCAAAACATGCTCCAAGTACTCCCTATATTGCCTGGACAAATTATGCAATTGAGACAGAAGATGGAGCTAAAAATATATTACTAGAAAGATATTGTAGAATCTAATTAATGGACATGCCAAAAAATCAGAAACCTACTTCAACATCTTTCTACAATATATGGAATCTGTTAAAGAGTAATAAATATAATTCTTTTCTACCGAATGTTGGCCTGCACAAAGAGAAACAATTCCAAATTCGACCACCACCCTTGAAATGATTATAACTGATCTTTTCAATTAGACTTCAAGTCTATCTATCAGCCATAAGAAAAAGAAGCTAGAATCCAATTGGCTAAAACATTTAAACATCTATCACAACTCCAAGTGGGCCAGCAAAAATTAAAATACTACTTAGCTGTAAAGGTAAGCCAAACATATTACCTTGTCAGCTTCAAATTGCTTGAGATCTTCTGAGTTTCCGAAAATTTATCCAGGTACGTGGAATAGTCAATGGGCTCTCCAAATTTTGAGTTGATGTACTCATTGTACAATTCATGCATGTCTAGGTACCGGCCAAAAGCTTCCTACAACATATCAACAGTCATTAGAAAAGGTAAAAAATTATTATTCTATGTACCATACAATTTCAGAGAACATACAGAATCTATGGAACTTTAACCTGTGGTACCTATTCATGATCTACCTACACATAATAGTAATGGAAGTAAGCATCAAAACTAAACTGTTCAGCATACGCATAGCAAAATAGTATGCACCTACAGCATCCACCATTTATAGGGTTATATAGACAGATTGAAGGATTGCCTAGGCCTTACCATGCATGCCAGCATGATCCTACACGCAAAATTGTAAAATCCTGCAAGGATTAAAATATGCATCACAATAAAACATCTGGACAGGATCAATTTATAAATTTCTTCTCGTTAAAAATAAAAATGCCAAAAGCTGCAAATACTGATCTTCCACCAACAACGCTCAGAAATCATAACCACAACAATGCAAGAAACTAACATGACTATCTATCTTATTAAGTGCTTGTTTCCTTATTCACAGTAATATATTCATATGCTTAGAGGCAAGATATAAAATCCAACTTACGCAATGTATGAAAATCTATCCTATTAAGTGCTTGTTTCCTTATTCACAGCAATATATTCCTATGCTTAGAGGCAAGATATAAAATCCAACTTACGCAATGTATGAAAATCTTATGATTCTTTAAATAGTCCAGACTCCAGAGGGACCCTTTTTTTGGCATTTTTCTTGTCACATCGGTTTCCACCAATTTTGTAAAGTAAACAAACCTATTGGAAAACAAGGGTTTGAAGATTCTAAAATGATCTTAAGTTATTAGGGTTTTGAGATGCTATATTTTGGACGGCTTATTGTTAAGGTAATAGAAGAGGACGGGCTGGCATTTTAGAAGGTGAGTGGAGGATGATTAGGCGAGGGATCGTCCTGGATTGCATATGTAAAAGAAATAGAGAAGGTCATAAATGGATTCAACGAGAGAAAGGAGATCCAACCGGTTGGGTAAAAGGGAGACAACGCCATCAATAATGCTAGTGGCCTAAGATTGATAAAGAGAGGTCAGTGATTATCTCTTTTGTTCTTCACATTCCCCTTCTTATCTTTTTTTATTTCTTCTTTGCTAAATATCACCCATGCAATCAAATTCAAAGGAGAAAGGTTTGAATTAGAGCTTTTGAATTGATGGAAATGCCAGAATTTATGTTATTCGGTACTAAGAGTTTGACGCTTCGAACCCTTTAATTAATTAAGTGGAAGTACCGACCAAATCAGAGAGTTTAAGAAGTCAAAGCCTAGTACCGAAGTAACATTCATTTTGTCATTTCTATTAACTCAAAGGCCCTTGCCCTTTAAATTGATCACCATGGATAATAATCAGCAACAAAAAAAAGGAAAAGGAAAAGGGGGAATGTAAAGAGAAAGGAGGCAATCATTAGTGTCTCTTGACCATCTCTAAATACCATAATCGATATTAATGATGTCTTGCCTTCCGCTGGCCAATTGGATCTCTCATAACTTTCCTCAAATTCATTTTCAATCTCAGCAACAACTCTATTCTCAACTTCTTTGCCTTCTCTTCTATCTATAATCCATGGCAATCCCCTCGCCAAATCCTCCACCCACCTCTAAAAACCCCTCCCCTCTTTCTCAAGGGCAAACAATCCCGGACATAGCATCACAAAAGCATAGTAACCAAGATCATTCCAGATCCTTCAGACTCAAGAGCTCTGATACAAAATGCATCGGTTATTCACTTGGACATCTCATCCCGGGGTCATATGACTCCTAAATATCCTCACTGTTGATGTCTTCTTCCACAAAGTTTGGCCTTTCCCAAAATTCTTTACACTCATGGATTTGTAAAAGTCAATATATTAACAGCATTGTGGTCCTTGCCATGCTTCTTGTGAGTGGCTGACATTTGAGCTTCTTTGTTGTCATCTTGTGCAAAGAATAAAGGTTAATATTTTATCGAGTGATGGTTATAAATTCTATATTATACTAGTTCTTAACGAAAAGGTATACATTCTGCTAAGCACAAATTCATAAACTAACGTTTGAATATGTATCATCTATTAATGGGAAGGAGTCAATGCCTAAAAAGATGCTGATTTGTTCAATGGGTATTTATGGAGTGCCACAACGAGCTCTCATTAGTACTAATCTATTATAACGTAATCTATTATAATGTTGAAGATTGATGTATGTTCCTAGATAGTATAGTAAATAGCTTGATGGTCTATCTTCATCCGGAAGACGAAGTGGAAGAAGCAAGTCAGCAACTTTACGTGTGTTGCACAACTTGACACTAATAATTGGGGCGATGGCACCTCATTTCATGTTCTCCCTTTCACCTCTTTGCAAATAGTCATCCTCTTTGTGGATCTGTCCAAGTGGGTGTCTTGATTGTGGATGAGTTCTACAACAGGTTGCTATCGTTCATTAACTTTAGCTTTCAATGAGTTCATACCAAGTAATGCAATGTGCATCGTCCTTCAGCGGCAAACAAGGAAATAGTCAATAAATTGGAAGGTTTTATCTTATTAAACTTGGTCATATTGGTGTATCCTACATTAGCCAGGGTATAAATGTAAGCACTCCAATTGGAGGTTTTCCAAATACAAAATCCAAATCTATCAATTTGTTACATACAGTCTTGTCTTATTGATATTGTCAGCTTAGGTAATGTAATAGAGATACTTACTCTCTTGTTGTTATACATAGTATTTAGAATTTGGTACATCCAAATCGTTTGCATGCTTTTTTTCACCTTTATAATTAACTGATATAATTCTTCATGCAATACCACCTTTAAAATGTGTTCTTTGGTACCAACTTTGTCTTATATGAACCATCTACATTAAATAATTGTGTAGTCCACTTATCTTCTTTGGTTATATAGGTAATAATTAAGAGAAAAAAGATTCTAGAGTGACACTCATTTAGCATGCATTCCTCCCATCAAATCCATGTTCCACATTGTTCAATTTGATCTACATGTCATAAAATACGAGGATGTGAAATCATGAAGTTTTGCCCACATATCAGGGCATCTCATATCTTCGATTGCTAAAAGCTCATTCATTTTGCAAGTACAAGATGAATGGGTGAAGCAAGTTGAAACTTAGTGACTTTGCATTTCCATATATTTTATGACATGTTCCACATCGTTCAATGTGATCTACATGTCATAAAATACGAGGATGTGAAATCATGAAGTTTTGCCCACATATCAGGACATCTCATATCTTCGATTGCTAAAAGCCCATTCTTCGATTGCTAAAAGCCCATTCATTTTGCAAGTACAATATGAATGGGTGAAGCAAGTTGAAACTTAGTGACTTTGCATTTCCATATATTTTATGAGATGTAGATCACATTGAATAGTGTAGCATTTGCGGAGAGAATGAGAGATGCATGTCAGGTTTGACACTCTAGGAAACTTTCTACTTTCCTAGGGTGACACCTTAGATCATTTTTCTCAATAATTAACAAAAAAGCTTGGACTAATTTAATATTAAGATCTTTTGTGTGCTTTGTAATCAGAAAGTTGACAATTGGGTAGTCTCTGAGAAGCACCTTAACAAGTTGTGTTCTGCCCGAATATTATATAGTAAACATATTAAAATTGTGTGGTTATTACATGAACACCCATGAGTAGGGTAAAGATTCGGAATCAACCTTACTTCCAAAAATTCAATTAACCTGTGACTCGATCCTAAACCAAGTATTCTAATTGCAAATACCGCAGTTAATTTTAATCAAAGGATAATTTTTTTTGTCCCATTCAAAAATAATGTAGCAAATACCTTATATTATCCACAAATCAACATGCATTTGTCGGCACTTTGCCCACTCCATCAAAAACTAAAAACTAAATCGTTGTCTGCAAGCATCAACACTCCCACACAAAGAAACAAAAACTTACAACCTTAACCCAACAAATATCAATCATACATTCCTCGTGCATCACTTAACTATGCCACTTCTACTTATCACAAAAGCAAGTTACTGTTTGCATTAACCCTTGAAACAAACTTCCACACACACCACATCCACAATTCAAACAACAATGTGAAAGTGAAATAAAGAATTACCTCGCCACTAAATTCAATAACCGGCTCCTTTTTAAGCATCTCCTCAAACTCTTCCCCCACATCCACCACCATCGCCGATGGATGCCTCCTATGATACTCCCTTATCTAAACCAACCAAACAAACAAATAATCAACTAAACATTAAAATTAAAATTTAAAAAAAAAAAAAAAACACGTCGCAAATACGACGAACCTCTTTCAATCTGTCATAAAAAGCACTGAAAACATTCGTCCCCCCGCTGGGCGTCTGCCCGCCGAGCGCGGCGATCTCGTCCTTCCTCGCGCCATCCTTGTCCTCGTAAATGTCAACCTGTTCGAAATTCAATAAGTAGAGAGAGGAAAGTTGGTTAAAAGAAGAAAGATGAGACAGGGATGAGAGGGAGAGGTACGGACGAGTTTGTGTGTGGTTTGGATGACGGAGTGGATGACGTTGGCGACGCGGTGGGACTGGAGGAGGCGGTCGCGGGCGGAGGATGGGTCGCGCTGGAGCTCCTTGACGACGAGGCGTTCGAGGCGCTCGATGTCTTCGTGGGAGGAGCGGGTGACTTCTAGAAGGGTCGAAGACATGGCCGAGGTTTAGAGAGGGAGGTGGAGAAGACGATTTGGGGGAACTTGAGGGAGAATAGGGTTGTTTTTTTTTTTTTTGAATTTTTTGCCGTAATAGGCTACTTTTTGAAAATATTTGCGATTTTGGGCCATTTCCCTAACTATTAGCACTCATGGGCTACTTTGTGCCACGTCAGCAGCGGCTGCTATTCTCATTAGCGACCGTTATTAGGAATAGCGACCTATTTTTAATTTTTTTTGAATTTTTTGTTTTCCGTCGCTATTCCCACTAGCAACCTTAGTATAATGAGGTTAGTCAGCTCGAATGAATGTATTGAGACACTTAGAGATTTCTAAAGAGCTTTCCTAAAAAATTTAAAACTGAGGTCGCTATTGGGAATAGCGACCTTAGTATACTAAGGTCGTTATACTAAGGTCGTTATTCCCAATAGCGACTTCAGTAGGAAACACAATCTTCTCAGCGATCTCATTATAGTAAGTGATATGGCTAAAAATAGGATTAAATCGGGACCGTTCACATCGGACACGAATCTTAAAGCTCAGGGGTAAAACGGTAATTTCACATGCAAATGGGTCCGAAGCGGGTACTGGGTCTCCTTCTCACAGATCCAATAACCCGCGAACGGATCCACCTCAGCTGGGTACGGGTCCCGACCCGATACAAACCCAGTCCGACAGGATAGAATTAGGGTCTCTGATTGAACCAAATCAACGGGCCTGATTCGCGACTATCCACTCACCGGGAATTAAGGGATTACATTCCTAATCTGATTACGAGGATTTTATGCCTTATCCGATCACAGGAATCACATTCCTTATCTGATCCCAACGGCGACTATAAATACCCCACACCCATCTCCATTAAGAAATAATCAATCTTTTTCTACTTAAACGCTCTTTCATAATCATTTCTGGTTACTGACTTGAGCGTCGGAGGGTGCGTCGCCGGGATCAACCCCGGTGTCTCGCACTTCCTTGCAGGTGAACGGCGGGAGTCAACGGTCAAGCTCCGGTGGAACAGGTTAGGTTTGCTATTCAGATTTTCTAAGAACTCACAAATACTATCTGTTTGCCCCCACACCGAAATTAGCGGCAACAGATTGGCGCCGTCTGTGGGAACCCATACGAATAGCAGCCCCTCCTCTTCCCGTTAGTCCGATCTTCTCCAGCCATGCCTCCGAGGAAAGTCAGGTCCAGATGGTCCAACCGTGGGCCCAACCCTGCCGATCAGCAAGAGGTAGTCCCCGTCCAACCTGCTCCGCATCAGGGACAACTCCCGCTTCAAGTGGAGGACCCTCTTCAACAAGATCAGCCTCCTCTTCAGAATCAGCAACCCCCCAAGGGTCCTGCCGGTCCACAGAATGCCGGTGCGGGGGGCTCCCGCATGAAGCAACCTCTCCACTAAGACCGCGTCTCCATACACAATGCCTCTCCAGATTCTATGGCCTCCCATAATCGCCGAGCTTCTGACTTCCAACAACAAGTCCCAAATCGGCCGAAAGAGGTGGACCTTCGCCACCGTCTGGATGAAAAGCAGGCCCGAGAGGGAACCTCCCGCCAACACCGTCCGGATGAGCGATCTCCCCGCCGCTGAGAATACAGAAGGTCTCCTACCCGGAGGGGGCAAAGAGAATCCCCCGAGCATCACAGAAGAAGACCACGCTCCCCCGCGGGTCGGCAGCAGCCTAGGAACGATGAGGCCCCAATCACCCGTGCCGAGATCCAACGAGTTGGAGCACAACTCTCTCATAGAGTTCCTCCTCACACTCGTCTCACAAACAGCTTTTTCCCAGAGCCGGGCTCTTCCGCTCTGCTCACCTCCGAAGCGGACCTCTTCTCAGACAGTTCGGAGCCCACAACTCTCTCCTAGAGTTGCTCCTCAAACTCGCCTCCCAAACGGCTCTCTTCCAGAGTCGAGCTCTTCGCTCCGCCCACCTCCAAGGCGGACCTCTTCTCAACGAGTTCGGAGCTCACAACTCTCTCCAAGAGCTCCTCCTCACACTCGTCTCACAAACAACTCTTTCCCAGAGCCGGGCTCTTCCGCTCTGCTCACCTCTGAAGCGGACCTCTTCTTAGACAGTTCGGAGCCCACAACTCTCTCCTAGAGTTGCTCCTCAAACTCGCCTCCCAAACGGCTCTCTTCCAGAGTCAAGCTCTTCGCTCCACCCACCTCCAAGGCGGACCTCTTCTCAATGAGTTCGGAGCTCACAACTCTCTCCAAGAGTTCCTCCTCGCACTCGTCTCACAAACGGCTCTCTTCCAGAGTCAAGCTCTTCGCTCTGCCCACCTCCAAGGCGGACCTCTTCTCAACGAGTTCGGAGCTCACAACTCTCTCCAAGAGTTCCTCCTCGCACTCGTCTCACAAACGGCTCTCTTCCAGAGTCAAGCTCTTCGCTCCGCCCACCTCCAAGGTGGACCTCTTCTCAACGAGTTCGGAGCTCACAACTCTCTCCAAGAGTTCCTCCTCGCACTCGTCTCACAAACGGCTCTTTTCCAGAGCCGGGCTCTCCCGCTCCGCTCGCCTCTGAAGCGGACCTCTTCTTAGACAGTTCGGTGCTCACAACCCTCTTCTAGAGTTGCTCCTCAAACTCGCCTCCCAAATGGCTCTCTTTCAGAGTCAAGCTCTTCGCTCCGCCCACCTCCAAGGCGGACCTCTTCTCAACGAGTTCGGAGCTCACAACTCTCTCCAAGAGTCCCTCCTCGCACTCGTCTCACAAACGACTCTCTTCCAGAGCTGAGCTCTTCGCTCCGCCCACCTCTAAGGCGGACCTCTTCTCAATGAGTTCGGAGCTCACAACTCCTAGAGTTGCTCCTCAAACTCATCTCCCAAATGGCTCTCTCCCAGAGCCGAGCTCTTCGCTCCGCTCGCCTCCGAAGCGGACCTCTTCTCAGACAGTTCGGAGCCCACAACTCTCTCCTAGAGTTGCTCCTCAAACTCGCCTCCCAAACGGCTCTCTTCCAGAGTCAAGCTCTTCGCTCCGCCCACCTCCAAGGCGGACCTCTTCTCAACGAGTTCGGAGCTCACAATTCTCTCCAAGAGTTCCTCCTCGCACTCGTCTCACAAACGGCTCTCTTCCAGAGCCGAGCACTTCGCTCTGCCCACCTCCAAGGCGGACCTCTTCTCAACGAGTTCGGAGCTCACAACTCTCACTAAGAGCTCCTCCTCGCACTCGTCTCACAAACGGCTCTCTTCCAGAGCCGAGCTCTTCACTTCGCTCACCCCCTAAAGCGGACCTCTTCTCAACGAGTTCGGAGCACACAACTCTCTTCTAGAGTTGCTCCCCAAACTCTTCTCCCAAATGGCTCTCTTCCAGAGCCGAACTCTTTGCTCCGCCCACCTCCAAGGTGGACCTCTTCTCAACGAGTTCGGATCTCACAACTCTCACCAAGAGCTCTTCCTCGCACTCGTCTCACAAACGGCTCTCTTCTAGAGCCGAGCTCTTCACTTCGCTCACCTCCGAAGCGGACCCCTTCTCAACGAGTTCGAAGCTCACAACTCTCTCCTAGAGTTGCTCCCCAAACTCTTCTCCCAAATTGCTCTCTTCCAGAGCCGAACTCTTTGCTCCACCCACCTCCAAGGCGGACCTCTTCTCAATGAGTTTGGAGCTCACAACTCTCACTAAGAGCTCCTCCTCGCACTCGTCTCACAAACGGCTCTCTTCCAGAGCCGAGCTCTTCACTTCGCTCACCTCCGAAGCGGACCTCTTCTCAACGAGTTCGGAGCTCACAACTCTCTCCTAGAGTTGCTCCCCAAACTCTTCTCCCAAATGGCTCTCTTCCAGAGCCGAACTCTTTGCTCCGCCCACCTCCAAGGCGGACCTCTTCTCAACGAGTTCGGAGCTCACAACTCTCACCAAGAGCTTCTCCTCGCACTCGTCTCACAAACGGCTCTCTTCCAGAGCCGAGCTCTTCATTTCGCTCACCTCCGAAGCGGACCTCTTCTCAACAAGTTCGGAGCTCACAACTCTCTCCTAGAGTTGCTCCCCAAACTCTTCTCCCAAATGGCTCTCTTCCGGAGCCGAACTCTTTGCTCCGCTCACCTCCAAGGCGGACCTCATCTCAACAAGTCCGGAGTCCAACATTCGGAATTGCTCCCACGACCATTGAATAATTCTAACGATGGTTCCGGAGTCCAACACTCGGCTCGACTCTACTCCCCCGGCTCGCCCATAGGCGAGCCAGAAGTAGATCGCCGTTCGGAATTGCTCCTGCAGCCGTTGAATGGTTCGGAGTCCAACACTTGGCTCGATTCTACTTCGCAAGTTTGCTCCTAAGCGGGCTAGAAGTTCGCCATTCGGAATTGCCCCCACAACCCTTAATCTAACGATGGTTCGGAGTCCAACACTCGGCTCGACTCTACTCCCCCGGCTCGCCCATAGGCGAGCCAGAAGTAGATCGCCGTTCGGAATTGCTCCTGCAGCCGTTGAATGGTTCGGAGTCCAACACTTGGCTCGATTCTACTTCGCAAGTTCGCTCCTAAGTGGGCTAGAAGTAGTTCGCCATTCGGAACTGCTCCCACAACCCTTAATCTAACGATGGTTCGGAGTCCAACACTCGGCTCAACTCTACTCCCCGGCTCGCCCATAGGTGAGCCAGGAGTAGATCGCCATTCGGAATTGCTCCCACAACCCTTAAACTAACCTAACGATGGTCGGGGTCCTATGGCTCGACTTTACTTCACCGGCTCGTCCTTAAACGGGTCGGAGGAAGATGGCCATTCCGAACTGCCCCCACGACCACCAAGCCGAGCTACCCATCTACCGAGAAGCAAAGTGGCGGAAAATGTGCCTCAAAATCCGTGCTCGGATCTGCCGAACAAGATGCATTTGCCGAGCAGCAAAGCAGATGAAGAGCAAGAAGAAAAGGAGGCTAACGGGTCAGGGTCGGATCCAATACCCACGGTCCGACCCATACCCTTCTTAGCTCCTTCATTCTTCTCCTTCTTCAGTCTTCCCGCCAAAAGTACCCAACACTTCTGCTTTTCTTCACTGTGCGAAAGAACAAGGCAGAGGAGAGAACTCGAATGCCTCTCCTCCCCTTCCTCTTTCTTCTCAGGGCCGAGCTCTTCACTTCGCTTACCTCCAAGGCGGACATCCTCTCAACGTGTTCGGAGCTAAAACTCTCTCCTAGAGTTGCTCCTCAAACTTGTCTCTCAAATAGCTCTTCTAATGCCGAGCTCTTCACTCCGCTCACCCCCAAAGCGGAGCTCTTCTCCTCGAGTTCGGAGCTAAAACTCTCTTTTAGAGTTTCTCCTCAAACTCGTCTTCCAAGTGGCTCTACCCTAGAACCGAGCTCTTCGCTCCGCTCGCTTCCGAAGCGGACCTCTTCTCAACGAGTTCGGAGCTCACAACTCTCCCCTAGAGTTGCTCCTTGCACTCACTTCAGAGAATGGGTCTTCCCATCACCTCTTCCTAGCACCTCTTCTCCTAGGAGTGGAGCTCCTCTTCAAAAATCTCCAAAACCAAACAGAATGGAGGCAGAGCTTCAGACCCCTCACCTCTCCCATATGTCGACCCATCCTCCCGAGCCGAGGAGCAGAGCTTCATCGAACCATCCCCTTCATCAACTCACCAAGCTTCTCTTCACGCTCGAGCCGTCCAAACTCCGAGCTCCACTACACCGAGCTACTACGGGCAGAAGGTGAACTACTGAGTCACCGAGCCGAGCGGACGAGGAACCAACCCTCACATATGGAGAAAAATACTGCCGAGCCATACCACCGTTGGATCATCTCAAAAAATGCGCTAGAACATGATGGACGGATCAGATTGCGCCACATCACCACAAAACGACAAGATAACGTTTTCTCGAAACTCGTGCCTCTTGTCTTGTGATTCGCGCCACGATCGTGATCAACCGTCCAAGATGGCTCTTCTACAAGTCGAGCTCTTCACTCCGCTCGCCTCCAAAGCGGAGCTCTTCTCAACGAGTTCGGAGCTAAAAACTCTCTCCTAGAGTTGCTCCTCAAACTCCTCGTCCAAGATGGCTCTTCTACAAGTCGAGCTCTTCACTCCGCTCGCCTCCAAAGCGGAGCTCTTCTCAACGAGTTCGGAGCTAAAACTCTCTCCTAGAGTTGCTCCTCAAACTCCTCATGGCTCGCCTAGAGCCGAGCTCTTCACTCCGCTCACCTCCAAAGCGGAGCTCTTCTCCACAAGTTCGGAGCACAACTCTCTCCTAGAGTTCCTCCTCAAACTTGTCTCTCAAATAGCTCTTCTCGACGAGATCGGAGCGCAACTCTCTCCTAGAGTTCCTCCTCAAACTTGTCTCTCAAATAGCTCTTCTCGACGAGATCGGAGCACAACTCTCCCCTAGAGTTGCTCCTTACACTCACTTCAAAGAATGGGTCTTCCCATGGCTCTTACGAGGATCTTCCCAGCACCGCTTCTCCACTGTGCGAGAGAACAAGGCAGAGGACAGAACCCAAATGCCTCTCCTCCCCTTCCTCTTCTCCTCTTCTCCGAGCTACTACGGGCAGAGGGTGAACTACTGAGTCACCGAGCCGAGCGGACGAGGGACCGACCCTCGTATATGGAGAAAAATTCTGCCGACCCGATCTCACCGTTAGATCATCTCCAAATTCGCACTCAAGCGTGATGGACGGATCAGATTGCGCCACGTCACCACAAAACGACAAGATAACGTTTTCTCGAAACTCGTGCCTCTTGTCTCGTGATCCGCGCCACGATCATGATCAACCGTCCAGATTGAGTCACGTAGCTTGGATTTGCCAATCTACCAAACTGCGGAGCGGAGAAAAATGTACCTCAAAATCCGTGCTCGGATTCGCCGAACAAAGCAAACAGATGAAGAGGAAGAAAGAAAAAGAGGCTAACGGTCGGGGTCGGGTCCGATACCCACGGTCCGACCCATACTCTTCTTAGCTCCTTCATTCTTCTCCTTCTTCCCCAACACTTCTCCTCTTCTCCACTGTACGGAAGAACAAGGCAGAGGAGAGAACCCAATTGCCTCTCCTCCCCTTCCTCTTCTCCTCTTCTCCACTGTGCGGAAGAACAAGGCAGAGGAGAGAACCCAAATGCCTCTCCTCCCCTTCCACTTCTCCTCTTCTCCACTGTGCGGAAGAACAGAGGAGAGAACCCAATTGCCTCTCCTCCCCTTCCTCTTCTCCTCTTCTCCACTGTGCGGAAGAACAAGGTAGAGGAGAGAACCCAAATGCCTCTCCTCCCCTTCCTCTTCTCCTCTTCTCCTCTTCTCCACTGTGCGAAAGAACAAGGCAGAGGAGAGAACCTAAATGCCTCTCCTCCCCTTCCTCTTTCTTCTCAGAAGAGCTGCCGATCCGAGGTGCCGAGGTACCGACCCTCGTATATGGAGAAAAATTCGACCGATCCCATCTCACCGTCGGATTGTCTCAAAATTCGCGCTAAAACATGATGAACGGCTCAGATTTCGCCACGTCACCACAAAACGACAAGATAACGTTTTCTCGAAACTCGTGCCTCTTGTCTCGTGATTCGCGCCACGATCGTGATCAACCGTCCAGATTGAGCCACGTAGCTCGGATCTCAAATCTGAGCTACCGACCTACCGAACAGCAAAGTGGGAAAAAATTCTCCTCAAAATCCGTGCTCGGATCTGCCGAACCAGATGCATTAGCCGAGCAACAAGGAAGGAGAGAGAGAAACAAAAAAAAGAGCAGTGCGGGTTCGGACCCGTTAGGATCCAAACCCGAACTCCCCCACTATCACATCTTCTCCAATACTCCTGGCGCAAAACCAAAACCAACAGAAAAACCCAACTTCTCCATCAACAAAGCTTCGAACCCAACTTCTCCTCGCCAAAACTCCACCACCGGCGAGCTCCTTACTCGTCGACCTCGCCGAACGTCACCATGACGCCGAGCTCCACGACAGCGAGCTTCCCTCGACGAGCTCCGAGCTCCGAGCTCACAGTTCACATCCACTGCATTGCCGAGCTCCTCTCCGGCTCCGAACTCCTCTCCATTGCCGAGCTCCCCCACGGTCCTTCGACGAGCTTCCAACCTCGACTCCAAGAGCACGCGCTCCGAGCCCCATTCGTAGCCGAGCTCCAACTCCGAAGTTCACCTTCAACTTGCAGCTCCACCCTCGACGAGCCACCCTTCGTCGGAGCTCGACCACCACCGACCCATGCGCAGCTCCCGACCACAGTCTTCATCGTCAGCTCATGCGACCGAAGCTACTCGTCGAACCGTCTCCAAAGCTTCAAAGCCACTCGTCGAACCCATGCGCAGCTTCAAAGCTACTTGTCGAACCGTCTCCGTCGTCGAGCTCACTCCTGCTCACCTCCTTCGCTGCCAAACTCCATGCTCTTCTCCCGCCTTGGCCTCGCCACCTTCGACGAGCCCCCTCACCGTGGCAGTGACGAACCCTTCGCCATGCCAAGCTCCACCTTCGAGCTCCAGACCCCATCGCCAAGCTCCTTCGTCGGAGCATCCTTCAACGTCGAGTCGAAGACGGAGGAGAAAAAGAGACGAGAGAGAGAGAGAGAGCAGGAGGCGGCGGGAGGGGGCACTCAGAGAAGCAAGACGAAGAAGAAGAGAAACAAAAAAAAAAGGGGGCACAAGGGGCCGGGTTCGCACCCGTTAAGGGGATCCGACCCGAACCCCTTTCCATCTCCTTCTCCAATAATCCTCCCGCCAAAACAAAATCCCCCAACACTTCTTCTCCTTTCGCATGCTCCCGCCAAAACAAACCAGAGAGAAGAGAACCCAACTCTCATGTTTGCCGAACAACTCAACCTCCGGGCTCCGTCTCCAATGCTGAGTTCCCCCCTCCGTCGCCGGCTGCCTCCGACGCCGAGCTCACACCTCCATCTCCATCAAACCCAACGTCAGCTCCCCCTTCACGAGCTTCGTCCCTGAGCTCGCTCGACACCATGGCCGAGCTCTATGCTCTTCGCCAACTCGTCGAAGCAGCTCGACGACCCTCCACAAGCTCTCCTAGCCAAAGCTCCACCTCCATGGCCGAGCTCCATCTCGCCGACCTACAGTGCCGAACCCATCAACTCAGTCACTGCCGAGCTCTCCCTCTCTCCGAGCAACGCCGAGCTCCGAGCTCCCATCATCTTCTCCTCCTCCAAGCTCCACGAACGAGCTCCGAGTGCAACGCCGAGCCGAACCCATCAACTCAGTCACTGCCGAGCTCTCCCCCTCTCCGAGCAACGCCGACTTCGAGCTCCCACTCTCGCCGAGCTCCCTCCATCGCCGAGCCGAACCCATCACCTCTACAAGCTCCACCGTCGAGCTTCAAGCTCCTTCGTCGGAACTTCCTTCCACGCCGAGACGAGGACGAGAAAAAGAAGAGAGAAAAAGAAGGGAGAAAGAAGAAGAAAAGCAGAGGAGGTGGCGGGAAAAAAGAAGAAGAGAAGGAAACAGTGCAAAAAAAAAAAGCGCCACGTGGCATCTAGCCGAGCCGACCCAAGTAGCCGAACCGAGGAGCCGGGGTACCGACCCTCGTATATGGAGAAAATACTCGCCGACGCACACGATCCGTCCGATCGTCTCAAAATTCGCATCGCGACACGATCGACGCTCAGGAACTCGCCACGTGTCCCAATCGTGATCTGCCTCACGATGCGCGCAGATCTGATCATGATGGACGGCCAGAAACGCGCCACGTGTCCAGATCGTGATCTGCCTCACGATGCGCACTCATCTGATCATGATGGACGGTCAGAAACGCGCCACGTGTCCAGGTAATATTTAAATTATTTATTTATTTATTTAATTGTTTTTTTTTATTTAAAAAATCCGAAAAAAAATATTAAAAAATCGAAAAAAATTAATTAAAAATTCTAAAAATAATTATTAATTCAGAAAAAATTATTTTTAAATTCTGAAAAAATAATTATTAAATTAGAATAATTAATTAATATTTTTGATAATTAATTATTTAATTCGGAAAATGAATAAAAAATTCAAAAAAATGAGAAAAAATTCAGAAAAATCTGGAAAAATCACCAAAAATCCAGAAAAATCTGAGAATATTTTTGGGCATTTTACAAGCCCATAATAACATTGTTACACCCCGAGCAAGATTCCAAACTCCCTTAAGAACACCGATAAAATCCCGTACGCCATTAGAACAGTAAAACTACTCCTCAAAGGCTGATCAAACTCAGTCTTCGGGAGTGGGGGGGCTCGTGATATGGCTAAAAATAGGATTAAATCGGGACCGTTCACATCGAACACGAATCTTAAAGCTCAGGGGTAAAACGGTAATTTCACATGCAAATGGGTCCGAAGCGGGTACTGGGTCTCCTTCTCATAGATCCAATAACCCGCGAATGAATCCACCTCAGCTGGGTACGGGTCCCGACCCGATACAAACCCAGTCCGACAGGATAGAATTAGGGTCTCTGATTGAACCAAATCAACAGGCCTGATTCGCGACTATCCTCTCACCGGAAATTAAGGGATTACATTCCTAATCTGATTACGAGGATTTTATGCCTTATCAGATCACAGGAATCACATTCCTTATCTGATCCCAACGGCGACTATAAATACCCCACACCCATCTCCAATAAGAAATAATCAATCTTTTTCTAGTTAAACGCTCTTTCATAATCATTTCTGGTTACTGACTTGAGCGTCGAAGGGTGCGTCGCCGGGATCAACCCCGGTGTCTTGCACTTCCTTGCAGGTGAACGGCGGGAGTCAACGGTCAAGCTCCGGTGGAACAGGTTAGGTTTGCTATTCAGGTTTTCCAAGAACTCACAAATACTATCTGTTTGCCCCCACACCGAAATTAGCGGCAACAGTAAGGTTACTAGTGGGAATAGCGACGGCAAACAAAAAATTCAAAAAAAAAAATAAAACATAGGTTGCTATTCCCATTAGCACCTCGAAATGAAGAGGTGCTATTGGGAATAGTGGCTGCTGCTAACATGGCACAAAGTAGCCAAAAGCGCTAATAGTTGGGCAACTGGTCAAAAAACGCAAATATTTTCAAAAAGTGGCCTATGTAGGTAAAAAACTCGTTTTTCGGCTGGGTTGGGGTTTTACTCCAGACTCGGCCCAGCCCAACCTGAACATAGTGGTTTCGAGTTAGGACTATGGATGCTCTCATACAAGGATATATCCGATTCGATCCGTATCTGAATCCGAAACTTTTACAGATACGGATATGAAAAACCCATATCCGGACGGATACAGATCTAGATTCGGATATCCAAATCCAAAAAAATACGGATACGGATATTCCTTTAAAAAAAAGATTCGGATACGGATATCCGCTTAATTTATTATATATTTATTTAATAAATATATATAGTTATATACTTTTAAAAAAACCTACCCTATACTTTCATATTTTCTAAACAACAAGTCAGACTCAACATTCAACAACCCCTTCCCCTTCAATTGGTTAGTCTGTCGGACCTAAAAAAAACAAAAAAAACAAAAAAACAAAAAACAAAACAAAAAAAAACAAAACAAAACCTTCCCCTAACTGCAACCCGTCGAAATTCATTCTAACCGCCGTCAAAATTTCTTCTCATCGCCGTTGATTACTCCGACCAACTTCATCTCCCACCTTTTCCTCATCGTCTTCACCTCTACCCTGTCTATTCAGAAACCCTAGTTTCCCTAAATATGAAACAAAATCTAAAACCCCAGTTTTTCCGCATCCCCAAATCAGAAACCCTGGTTTCCAAATCGGAAAACTCCCAAACCCTGTCTCTTTTTCTCCGTCTCTTCCACCCATCCCCTCCACGGCTGCATCCCCAAATCAAAAACCCTTTTTTTTCCAAATCAGAAAAAACCCAAATCCAGTGACTTTTTATGATATTTGTTGTTGTTCAACTTAGAAATTTGTGTTTGTTTCTATTGTTGTTGTCTTTACCGTCGACAAAAGCCAAAGAGTTCACGGTACGAGATAAATCTTTCTCTCTCTCTCTCACTATCTTTGAATGTTACTATGTTATTAAATGATATTTGTTGTTATTGTTGCAAAGTGATAAATTAAATATTATTATGTTATTAAATGATATTTGTTGCTATTGTTGCAAAGTGATAGATTAAATGTTATAATGTTATATTCTTTTTAACAGAAAATAGTGTTCAACTGTTCATCATGTCTTCTCCTAATGAACAATCTATCACTCAACCCATTAATACTGAATCATCAAGTAATTCAAATTCTCAAGTACGAAAACAACGGAGAAATAGATCAAAAGTGTGGAAAGATTTTGAAAAATATGATGAGTTATATGGCTAAAATGGGGTTAAATAGGATCCGTTCAAAGTGGGCACAAATCTTAAAGTCGCAGGGGCAAGATGGTAATTTCACCTACAGACGGGTCCGAATTGGGAACTGGGTCTCTCCTTCTAGGCCCGCTAGCCCATGAACGGATCTGTTCAGTTGAGAATGGGTCTCAGCCCGTTAGTGGCCAGTTCAACAAGATTGGAGGAAATTCTGCCTCGTCCTCATCTTGAGGAGGTGGTTATAACCACCCCTATCCAGCCTCACCGGGAAGTAGGGATTCACTCTTATCCTGAAAAAGATCCCCATGGCGACTATAAATACCCCCTACCTCCTACCGTCAGAGGTGATCACTCTTTGTGCACTTAAGCTCTTTCCCTTGACTTTTCTGGAATTGACAAGAGCGTCGGAGGGTTCGTCACCGGGATCCATCCCGGTGTTTCGAATATTTGTGCAGGTCCGCAGGAGTACCAAGGAGTCAAATTGTCAACAAGGAAGAGGTTGGATTCTGCCCGTTCAAGTTCCTACAAACCTACAAATTCTGTCTATTGCCCTCACACCAGATCCAGCGGCAACAGATTGGCGCCGTCTGTGGGAAACCACTCGACAAGCAACCCCACCTTCCTCCTTCAGCCCAAGCTACTCCTAGCCATGCCTCCCAAGAGGAGACCCGCAAGCTCCAACCGAAGAAAAACCTCTTCTCATCCTCATCCTCCTCCTCCGGAGGAGGATCTCCCTCCACCCGGCCAGCAGACCCTGCAGCTCGAGCAGCAGGCTCCCCAGTCTATTCTGCAGCCTATAGGGCCCCAGGCATATGTGGGGGAGCCCTCTAGGCGAAGCCACCACAAACAACCTGTACATCAGGTTCGAGTGTCCATCCCAACGCCTCCACAGATTCTATGGCCTCCCATAGTCCTCCTACCCCAAAGGATCTGCAGGATGTGCTCAACAATCGGCAGACCGAGTTAGGGCCCGATCTTTGGACCCATTTAGAGGAGAGGCGGGCCCGTGAGGCGAACCCTCGCCGGGAGCACCAGAGGGATCGGTCACTGCGCCGATCAGACCGTAGGGGGTCTAACTCCCCCCGGAGGCGGAGGGATTCACCCCCGCATCGCCCAAGGCGAAGTCTCTCCCCGGCTGGTCGTCCTGCAGCTCGAGCCGATCGCGAGCAGGAGGCCCCCGTCACAAGGGCGGAATTTCAGTAATTCCAGGAGGCAGTCCTTCGGGCACTCAACGCTGCCCCTAAGAACAGCCCTCGGGTTCTCAGCCCTCGGCCAGCTCCTTGCCCTCATTGCTGCTCCTGAAGTCCCAGGCCGGCTCCGAGCCATCACCGCCGTTCCCCAAGTCCGAGGCCAACTCCGAGCCATCGCCGCTATTCTCTCGATCACCACCATCGCTCCCGAAGTCCGCGGCCAACTCCGGGTCACCCCTGCCGTTCTATCAGCCCACTACCTACTCAGAGCCATTGCCGTCGTAGTCCTAACCATCCTCATCATGAGGACGGGTCTCGGGGCTCAGCCAGGCAAGACCAAAGGGAGGACTCGGTCTACCGCCGTATCCACGGGATGAAGAGGCGCCTCGGCCAGCTCGACCGGGACGAAGAACGACGGGCGAAGGACCTCCATCCAAGCAGGCCCCCATTCTTCTGCACCATCATGGAGGCCCCGGTCCCAGACAACTTCAAGCCTCCACACTGACCTACACTAGGAGACTGACCCTGCGGATCACATTGAGAGTTTCAAAACTCTCATGATGATCTATCATGCATCTGACGCCCTCCTCTACAAGACCTTCCCGGCCACACTCAAGGGGCCGGCTCGGAAGTGGTATTCTCGACTAGCACCGGCGTCTATCTTCTCCTTCGACCAGTTCGAGGGTCTCTTTGTCACGCATTTCGTGAGCAATCGTCGCATGGAGAAGACGAGCGCCTCCCTATTGTTCCTCAGCCAAAATAAGAGCAAACGGTTGAGGGACTACGTTAAGCATTTCACTGCCGAGGCCAGATCTATCGCCTCCTTGGAATCCCCGGTGGCCACAATCGCCTTCCAGTCCAACGTCCTCAATGCGGATCTCAGGGCGTCCCTAGCCAAGAAGCCCCCTCGGGACTTCTCAGAGCGGAAGAAGCTATCCACCGCCCTACCTTTGAGCGTCGACCTCCGAGAATAAGCATAAAGGCGCAGAAGAAGGAGCTAAGAAGCTCCAGAAGGATAATGGGGGTTAGCGGCATCCTCTCCCCCGATTCGAGAAATTCACTCCGCTTAATGCGAGTGTATCCGCCATCCTAATGGAGATCGGGAACGAAGGTCTCCTGCCGCCACCTCCGAAGATGAACACCCCCGGGAAGAAGAGAAACTGGAACAAGTGGTGCTGTTTCCATCGGGACCACGGGCATGATACTAATGATTGTTGGGCCCTGAATAATGAGATCGAGGCCCTCATCCAGAGAGGGCAGCTCACTCGGTTTGTGAGAAGGGACCGAGCCGATCCGCCTCTACCGCCTAGGGGGCTAACAAGCGAACTGAGCAGCGCACAGAGACTCCGGAGGCCGAAGTAGAGGGCATCTTGCACCTGATACACAGAGGCCCAATGGGGGGAGATTCCAACTCCTCCTGAAAAGCCTTCGTTAGGGAGGTCAACTCCATGCAAAGTCATCCTCCCCCAAAAGGCCTGGGAGTCCTTGTGACGTTCTTCGATAGGGACTTAGAAGGCGTCTGCATGCCCCACTATGACGCCCTCGTCATCAATCTCCGAATGGCGAACTTCGACCTTCGTTAGGTCATGGGGGGAGATTCCAACTCCATCAACATCCTTTTCTTGGAGGCCTTCAAGGACCTCCAACTGTCAAGGGACCGGCTCAAGCCCGCAGGCTACACTCTTCACGGGTTCACTGGGGTCCCAGTTATGATCGAGGGAGTTATAACCCTCGACGTAACGGCTGGAAAGGCCCCGGTAACTCGCACGGAGCCGATGGACTTCATGGTGGTAGACGTCAAGGCTGCCTATAATGTTATCCTGGGTCAACTAGGTTTGGACGCGCTCCAAGCTATTCCGTCGGCCTACCACATGAAGATGAAGTTCTCCATGTCCTCAGGAGTGGGAGAAGTGAGGAAAAGCCAAGAAGCAGCTCGAAAGTGCTATATGACCTCGATGGGGGGTCCGGTCCTCTCCCTGAAAGCCCTCGAACTTCCCCATGAGGGTAGTCAGACTATCTCCGAGCCAGTGGACCAATTGGAGAAAGTGGCCTTCTCCGAAGAAGACGCCACTAAGACGTTCCGCATCAGCAAGGCTCTCTCCCCCTCCATTAAGAAAGACATCTCCCGGTGCATACAGGAGAACCGCGACCTCTTCGCTTGGACCGCGGCAGACATGCCCGAGATCTCAGAGGAGCTCTTAATGCACCACCTGAGCATCGCCCTGGGGTTAAGCCTGTCCAGCAGAAGAGGCAGAAGTTCGCTCTCCAGCGACAACAGGTGATCAAAGAGGAGGTCGAGAAGCTCTTCAACACTCGATTCATCCAGGAGGTGAATTATGTCGAGTGGCTATCCAATGTGGTGATGGTCAAGAAAGCCAACAGGAGCTGGAGGATATGCATCGACTTCACCGATCTCAACAAGGCATGCCCGAAAGACCCATTTCCCCATCCAAGCATCAACGCCCTGATTGATGCAACCTCCGGGCACGAGCTCCTTAGCTTCATGGATGCTTTCTTAGGGTACAATCAGATTCGGATGTTCCCTCCCGACATCCTGAAGACCTCCTTCGTGACGGACCAGGGTCTGTACTGCTACAGGGTAATGTCGTTCGGTTTGAAGAATGCGGGAGCTACTTACTAGCGCCTCATGAATAAGGTATTACGAGACTAGATTGGCCGAAATATGGAGGTCTACGTAGACGACATGTTGGTCAAGATCACCCGAGGGCAGGAGCATGTCCTCGACCTTCAAGAAGCAATGGATGTGCTCAGGAGGCACAATATGAGGCTGAATCCGAACAAGTGTGCGTTCGGAGTTTCATCCGGCAGGTTCTTGGGGTTTATGGTCAGCCAGAGGGGCATAGAGGTCAACCCCGAGAAGATCCAAGCCATTCTCAAAATGGCCCCTCCCTCAAATGCCAAAGAGGTACAAAGGCTTACGGGACGCCTCACAGCAATTGGGCGGTTCCTCTCCAAGTCTGGGGAAAAGTGTCACCCCTTCTTCAAGGCCCTTCGGGGGGCTAACAGTTTTGAATGGGGGGAGCAGCAGTAGAAGTCCTTCGACCAACTCAAGGTATACATGGCTAACCCCCCGCTCTTGAGCAAGCCTATGACTAGAGAGGTGCTCTACCTATATCTCGTTGCTTCGGAGCAAACCCTCAGCGCGGTCCTTGTAAGAGAAGAGGACAGAACACAGAGGCTCATTTATTATGTGAGTAAGGTCCTCCGAGACGCCGAACTCCATTACCCTAAGCTGGAGAAGACGGCCCTTGTCTTGGTCTTGGCAGCCCGAAAGCTCCGCCCCTACTTCCAATCCCATTCGGTTGTCGTTCTAACTGACCAGCCCCTCAAGCAAGTTCTCCACAAGCTCAAGACCTCCGGGCGCCTGATGAAGTCGTCCATCGAACTGAGCCAACACGACATCAGCTACCAGCCAAGAACAGCAATCAAGGCCCAAGCTCTGGCTGAATTCATTATGGAGAGCACCATCCCCGACCCTTGCGAGTCCTCTTCCGACCCCTTCGTCTGGACCGTTTATGTGGATGGGTCTTCTTGTGCCGATGGAAGTGGGGCTGGAGTCATCTTGGCCGGCCCAAACGCTTTCGTCCTCCAGTACTCCTTCTGCTTAAACTTCCCGGCATCAAACAACGAAGCGGAGTATGATTCCCTCTTAGCAGGGCTCTACCTGGCTCGCAAAGCTGGGGCCAAGCGGGTCAGAGTCTTCAGTGATTCACAATTGGTCGTCAACCAAGTGTCGAGGGAGTATAGGCGAGGGATGAGCGTATGGACAAGTACTTGGCAAAGGTGAGGGAGCTCCTAGCCTTATTCAAAGATGTCCAACTCCAGTGGGTTCCCCGAGAGGAAAACGCACAAGTAGATGCTCTCTCTAAGCTCTCCTCCTCGTCTCTCCAAGGTTTAGAACGGACTGTCTTGATAGAGGTCCTTCTCAGACCAAGTATTGATGAAGACGGCCCGGAGCCAATGGAAGCCTACCCCTTAACACTTGGGAAAAACTGGATGAAGCCCCTCCTCGAGTACCTCCGAGACGGAGTCCTTCCAGAAGACTCAAAAGAGGAAAGAAGGATCAGGACATGAGCCGAGTGGTACACACTCCTAGACGGGGTCATGTACAAACGCTCCTACACCCAGATCGATGACTGACCCTATCTGAAGTGCCTCTCCCCGGAGGAAGCACTCTATGCCCTAAAGGAGGCCCATGATGGTCTATGTGGCGTGCACTTGGGAGCGAGGTCCCTCGCCCGGAAACTCTTGAACTACGGCTATTTCTGGCCCACACTACTAAGAGACTCCGAGGAGTATGTCCGCCAGTACGACTCCTGCCAGAAATTCACCTCAATCCGTCGCCTGCCTCAAACACAACTCACTTCCTTGGCGAGTTCAATCCCCTTCGCAGTGTGGGGAATGGATTTGCTCGGACCATTCCCTCCAGCACCAGGCCAACTGAAGTTCTTAGTGGTAGCAATAGACTACTTCTCAAAATGGATCGAGGCTGAACCACTTTCGACAATCACTGAGCACAAGGTCCAGAAAGTTCTTTTGAAAGAACATCATCTATCGGTTCGGGGTACCTCGCATCCTCGTAACCGACAATGGGACTCAATTCACGGGAGCGACCTTTCGCCGCTTTTGTGCCGACCTCGGCATTCAGCAACGGTACTCCTCGGTAGCTCACCTCCAGTCCAATGGCCAAGCAGAGAATGCAAACCGACAAATTCTTTCTGGCTTGAAAAAGAGGCTTGACAAATCCACTAAGGGACTATGGGTCGAACAACTCCCCAATGTGCTTTTGGAACTATCGCACCACCAAAAGAACTCCAACGGGAGAGCCCCTTCAACCTCACCTACGGATCCGAAGCTCTCATCCCTTTGGAGGTGGGTCTGCCTTCACCCCGACTCATAGCTTATAGTGACGCGCAGAACGCGAACCAGCTTCACAACTGCCTAAATCTCATAGACGAGATCCGCGAGAGAACCGCAATTTGGCAAGAGACCTACCGCCGTAAGATCACTCAGTCTTACAATAAGAGGGTACGGCCAGCCAACCTAAAAGAGGGAGACCTAGTGCTCAGAAAATTGTCGATCTCCGATCCAAGCAAAAGAGGCAAGTTGGCACCCAATTGGGAAGGACCATATAGGGTCTCCAGAGTTATTCGTCCAGGCGCGTATCAACTCGAAGACCCGGGGGGTAGGAGAGTACTGAGGACATGGAATGCGGAGCACTTGATGAAGTACCAAGAGGGTGTCTAGACACCTCTCCAAGCAACTTCCCTAAGAGCGCTCCAGAAGACACGTCCAAAGTCCTTACTTGTATTTTCTTTTTATCAAAGTGTAAAGGTGGCTCGCAACTTAGAAGCGGCCACCCAGTTGTTCTCAATAAAAAGAAGTCTTTCCCTATAAGTATTCTATTTCTTGAGTAGTCTAATTCTACTTAACAAGTTCTCCATTTTGGGGTAGTCTAACTCTACTTACAAAAATTTGCACATTAAAACGACATGCTTGGAGTCCAACACTTGATTCGACTCTGCTTCAACTAATTGCTTCTAAGAGAGTACCAAGCGGATCACCATTCTAAATTGCTCCTACACCTGTTGATACTTTCAAAACGACGCGCTTGGAGTCCAACGCTTGATTCGAATTCGCTTCTACTACTAGCTTCTATGCGAGTAAAGAGCGGATCACCATTTGAAATTGCTCCTACAGCCGTTGGTATTCTCTAAACAACAAGTTCGGAATCCAACACTTGGTTCGACTCCGCTTCAACTACTCGCTTCAAAGCGAGTACGAAGCGGATCACCATTCGGAATTACTCCTACAACTGTTGACAACTACAAATGCTAGCAAAACACATAAGTGTGAAAAACAAGTGTTATTTCATTAAAGTTTGAGAAACAAGTCTAATTACAAGACCAACTACTCATCTTTACAACAAGAAACAAAACTTGTGAAACCAAGAGTACAAGACTACATGGAGCTACTTCAATGCCTCTTAGGAGCGGGGATACTTCGGTTGAGAGACACCCAAGGGCGACGAATGTTATACTGCCGATGCCCCACCTCGGTGCTCGTCTCTAAGTCGGCAAGCCGGGAGGCATCGTTCGCACCCGTTCTAACGGTAGCCCCAACAGATGCTCCGGTCGATGAAGTGGCCACCCCACTTTGTCATCGCTCGGGCTTCGACGTATAGGGGCGAGCGACGCGCGAGCTCGGGAAAAGTTATCCCTCTATCATGCTCCTCCCGAGTGCAAGAAGTGGATCTGACATTGCTCCGCTCAGATCGTGCTTGAAGACCAGCGACCTCTGCCTCGAGCTCAACAATTCGCTCTTTAAGCGAGGCGCCTTTCAGCCTTATCTTCAGACGAGGCAGTCGCATCCAGCCTGCCCCTCGAAAGCCATCGTTGATCGTCTGCCAAAGGTGAGCAACCTCCATGCTCTTGTCGAGGGTCACCTTCTTCAGCTCATCCCTCTCCGCTGTCACTTTAGACAGAGAGTGACGAAGGCGCTTAAGCTTCAGGCCGAGGTTGGCTTCCGCCGATGAGCCCATGTCATCACCTTCAGGGGTCTTCTCATTGATCCGCTGCTCTAATCGCCTCCTCTTTATGTCTCAGTGAACTAGGGTCGATCTGAGGTGTTTCAGCTCATACTTTGCCTTACGAAGATCCGACTCCGCTTCACGAAGCCACTCTTGGTTCCTCGCGTGCCCCAATCTCGTCATCCCTAGACTAGCCTTGAGACGAGCCACTTCGGCTATCTGAGGCACTTCGACGATCTGTAGCACTTTGACAATCTGAAAAGAGCCAGAGCATGGAGCTATTGAGTTCTCACGACTCGTACACTTAGACAAAAAAGAGCTCGAAGATCTCTCTAACACTTAGCCAAAAAGAGTTCAAAAATTTTTCAACACTTACACAAAAAGAGATACCATTTTCTTATTCATTTCAAAGTAAAAAAAAAAGCGGTGGCCAGTCCATAATTCGGCAGTACATGAAGAAAAAAAAAGAGAAAAAGAAAAAGTGACTAAGTCAAGGAGCCACCTCGAGGTGCTGTTCCGAGGCACCCTCGCTCGGCAAAGTGACGAGCACCCCCTAGGGATTAGCCTCCTCCTCGCCGTCGCCGTCGGCTTCGTTGCCTTCCCCTTCGGGCTCAACCTCAGCCAGCAGAATGAGCTCCTCGCCCTCTACCGGGTCGTAGAAGTAGTACCCAGAGTTGTCAAAGTTGGGGAGACGAGCCGCTACATGCTTCAAGGCCCGAGTGTAGGTCTCCTCCATGTTCGTCATCATGTGGGCCTCCGCCTCGTCCTAAATGGCTTTCTTGGCCTCTTCCACCTTCGTCTCTTGCTCCTTCAGCGCATCCTCAGACGCCTTCAGAGCCTTCGCTAGTTCCTCCTCGAGGCGAGCCTTCTCCTTCTCCTGCGCCTCAACCTTCGCTACTTCGGCCGCTGAGCGCTCGAGTGCCTCGGCATGTTTAGTCTCAAGGGCACCAACCTCAGCCGCTCGCGATGCTGAGAGCCGTTGTTCAGCCTCGAACAACTTCACTGCCTTGGCACGCTCTGCCCGCTCTTGGTCATTCGTCGCCTTCATCTCCTTCTCCTGCTCGGCGAACTACTCGAGCACATGGCTGAATGGCAGAGGGTTTGAAAACAAAAGGAGGAGAACGTGAGAACCCAAAATTACTAACTCCGAAACTCAATAGGGCAGAGTAAGATCACTTACCGACATTGTTGACCAGGTAACCTCCAATGCATCGTCCCTCCGTGCCAGCCTTTAGAGCCACGCGATCTTTCGGGGTCGGCAGGTGGCATACGGCCTGCATGCACATCGCCGCATTGCCTAGGAAGCCGTCAAGCTTCATCACCCTCCAGTCAAGGACGAAGAGCTTCTTGTGCTCTTCGGTGAGGATGGCCTCCGCTTCGGCCATAAGCAGTGGCACCTCCAATGCCAGGGCGGCACCGGCCGAAAATGCCCCGCTCGAAGACCCGGGGGCATCAGCCGAGGGGAGCGTGGCCTGTGGAGCCGAGGGGGAGTCGCTGACCAGGTCGACGACAGCTGCAGGAGCCGAGGGTGCTTGAACTGCTCGACTGGAAGGGGCCCCGTCTTCGTCCTCTTCCTCTTCTTGTTGTCCACCCCCTTCGCCGCTGCCGCACCCTTCTTCACCATAAAAGCTCTTTAGTCCATGCCGGGGGCTTCTGTACAAGGAAAATCAGAAAAGAGTTAGCGAGATAAAAGCAAACACATATAAACTAAAGAAAAAGAAGTAAACGGAGCGTACTAGGGTCAATCGGACTGAGACCCCCACCAAATAGGACCTCCTCGGTGATATCCTTCCAACCGAGGGTCGGAAGACCGAGGATCTTCGACACAACCTCCTCTTCTTCCTTGGTGAGCACCGGCTCGGCCTTCGCCCACTTCGGAACCTCCTCCTTCCACACCGTCGGAAAGCCCTACGGCTCGGGACCTCGGATCAAAAAGTACTTCTCCTTCCAATGTTGGATGGAGTTTGGGTTCTCGATCAACTTGACCCCCTTCCTCGACGATAGGTAGTATCGGTACTCCATCTTGCTCATTCAGCAGATCCGGTAGAGACTGCAGAGAATGACGAGCTGAGGCTGTACGCCGACCGCTTGGCACTAGAGGATGAAAGCGATGACGTGCCGCCACATGTTCGGCATGAACTACACCGGACTCAAGCCGTACCATTGCAGCACCTCGACTACGAAGGGCGGTAGCGATAGCCGAAGGCCGGTGTTGAGTGCGTCGTACGGGAAGATGCATGTCTCCGGCGACGTCCCTGTGCATGCTCGGAAGCCTAGACCGGGGAGGAGAAGGGCATACTCCTTTGGGATGCGGAACCCCTTCCTGATTCGATGAAGGTCCACCTCAATCATCACCGAGGGGATCTCATCCACTTCCGAAGGATCCCTCGGACTGTTCTCCTTATAGGCGGCTGATCTCCCTTGCACCGCCTTCAACAAGATATCCCCGGAGTAGCTTCTGACCATCCCGAGGCTCGACAACGTCGACGGTAGCCGACCCAGTGCACCAGCCCCCTTCACCTTCTCCATTATGGTCTCTACGATGACCGACTTCGCCACTTCCTTCCCCTTGCTGAGGGGGACCACTAGTGCTCGGTCGGTCTCTTGGTCCGAGGTGGAGGTCTCATTCCCCGATGACACTCTAAACATTTCAAATTAAGTTTAGGATGATTTACCTCGAAGTGACGTCTACGATCGGAAAGATCACCGGAGAGTAAAAACGCCTAGCCACGAATGCTAGCAACGCCGCTCGAGAGCAAAAGTGACTTAAGTAAAAAGTGAAGTGAAGATAAAAAAGTAAGAAATGAGGGGAAAGGGAGGCGGTGAAAATTTATAAGTGTTAAGGCAGATTCGGATGGGCTTTCGAATACTTTGGGCCCCACAACCGCCCACCAGAAGCCTAAATGCCAAAATCAGAAGCCTAAACGCCAGAATCCTCGTCTCTCACCTCAGGATCCGTGCCAGATCTTCATCAGATGGCCCAGATCGCACCACATCGTTCGGAAACCAAATCCGAGAGACTTGCATTCCGAGCTGCGTATTGGAGAAAAATGACTTTCTCATCGTGATTCGTGCCTAATCTTAATCAGACGGCTCAGATATCGCCGCGTCGGCCAAAACCACGTTTTCTCGTGATCCACGCCTTCGTGCCTCATGATTCGCGCCTAATCTTCATCAGGCGGCCCAGATCGTGCCACGTCGCTCGGAAACCAAATCCGAGCAACTTGCATTCCAAGCTACATATTGGAGAAAAATGACTTTCTCCTCGTGATTCGCGCCTGATCTTAATCAGACAGCTCAGATCTCGCTGCGTCGGCCAAAATCATGTTTTCTCGTGATCCACGCCTTCGGGCCTCATGATTCGTGCCTGATCTTCATCAGACGGCCCAGATCGTGCCACTTCGCTCGGAAACCAAATCCGAGCAACTTGCATTCCGAGCTACGTATTGGAGAAAAACGACTTTCTCCTCGTGATTCGTGCCTGATCTTAATCAGACGGTTCAGATCTTGCCATGTTGCCCAAAATCGCGTTTTCTCGTGATCCACGCCTTCGTGCCTCGTGATTCGCGCCTGATCTTCATCAGACGGCCCAGATCGTGCCACGTCGCTCAGAAACCAAATCTGAGCAACTTGCATTCCGAGTTGCGTATTGGAGAAAAATGACTTTCTCCTCGTGATTCGCACCTGATCTTCATCAACGGCCCAAATTTTGCCATGTCGCTCAGAAACCAAATCCGAGCAACTTGCATTCCGAACTGCTCACACGGAGAAAATTTCGCTGAGCTATGAGTGCCGTCTGATCGCCTCGAAATTCGTGCCACAATCTGATGGACATCCCTGATTCAGCCACGTGGCCAAGTGCAAGATCTACCGTTGGATCACCTCAAAATCTGTGCTGCATCCTGATGGACGCCCTAGATTACGCCACGTCGCTCGGAATCCAATCCAAGTGATAGGCATTCCGAGTTGCTCATGCAGAGAAAATGTCGTCGAGTTATGAGAGCCGTTTGATCGCCTCGAAATTCGCACTGCAACCTGATGGACGTCCCTGATTCAGCCACATGGCCAAGTGCAAGATCTACCGTTGGATCACCTCAAAAATTAGTGACGCATCCAGATGGACGCCCCAGATTACGCCACGTTGCTCGGAATCCCAATCCGAGCAACAGGCATTCTGAGCTGCTCATGTGGGGAAAATGCCGCCGAGTCATATGGGCCGTCGGATCACCTCTAAATTTGCGCCGTAACCCGATCCAGGCCCCAGATGTGCCCACGTCGTTCGGCACCATCCCTCTGTCGGATCATTCAGAATTTTGCGCTAATGGTTGATAGACGATCCAGACTGCGCCACATCGTAAATAGGTGATTAAAATTATTTTTTAATTATTAATTCGAATTATTTATTTTAAAATTGTAAAAAAAATGATTTAAAGTTCAGGAAAATTAATTTAAAATTCTAAAAAATAATTATAAATTTGGGAAAATATTTTTGAGCCCCTGTATAAATAATTATTGGTTGGAATAGTTAATTAACGCTCCCGGAAAACACATCATCACTTTGCAAAATTGAATAAATGATCCGAAAAATAACTAAAAAATCTTGTAAATCCCCAAAAATCTAGAAGGGCCTAAAAGCAGACTTGGGTATATTACTAGCTCAGAAAAGTACGATCACCCTTTAAACGGGATTCGAACACCCTTTGAAGACTCCGATAAAGCCATGTACGCCATTCAAACAACAAAACTACTCTCCAATGGCTGTACCACACAGTCTTTGGGAGTGGAGGGCTCGTGATATGGCTAAAAATTGGGTTAAATCGGATCCATCAAAGTGGGCACAAAACTTAAAGTCGCAGGGGTAAGATGGTAATTTCACTTACACACGGGTCTGAATTGGGAACCGGGTCTCTCCTTCTAGGCCCGCTAACCCATGAATGGATCTGTTCAGTTGAGAACGGGTCTCAGCCCATTAGTGGCTAGCTCAATAGGATTGGAGGAAATCCTGCCACGTCCTCATCTTGAGGAGATGGTTATAACCACCTCTATCCAGCCTCACCGGGAAGTAGGGATTCACTCTTGTCCTGAAAAAGATCCCCATGGCGACTATAAATACCCCCTTACCTCCTACCATCACAGGTGATCACTCTTTGTGCACTTAAGATCTTTCCCTTGACTTTTTCTGGTATTGACAATAGCGTCGGAGAGTTCGTCGTCGAGATCCATCCCGGTGTTTCGAACGTTTGTGCAGGTCTGCGGGAGTACTAAGGAGTCAACTTGTCAATAAGGAAGAAGTAGGATTCTGCCCGTTCGAGTTCCTACGAACCTACAGATTCTGTCTATTGCCCCCACACCAAATCCAGCGGCAACAATAAGGATGTAAAAGAAATGGTGGATGGGAAAGAGGTAGTATTAAAACGCAAAAAAGGCCGAGTGCATACATTGTCATTTCAAAACTAGTGCAGAAAGTAGACTTGGAACTACACACCTAAAGAACCATATAACAACATGTTCAAAGAAACCGAGAGTCGATATACGCCAAATGTTGATACGAGCATCCTCCAAAAAAGTCGATGGAACTTGTAGCCTCGAAAATTTTCAATTTGATGATGAGAAGAGTCGCTATAAACTTGTTCTAAGGTGACGATGAGGTGGATGAGTATATCTTGGAACAATTGGATGATGATTATTGACAACATGGAGGGACATTTGTTTTACTTCTCTGTTTGTTATTTTGTATTAATTTTGTGTTATGAATCTTATTATGGATGTTCGTGTAACAAACTTGTTTTGATGGACTTGTAGTTGTATGTTTGGATTGATGTTTCCTAGTTATTTTCTTTCTCTGTTTGTTTTTTTTGGTTTGTTGCTAACCATGGATGCAGGATCTACGAATGATTGTAGCTTGATGTTTCATCAACTTGAGTGAGCTTAGGCCAAGAGATTGTCAGCCGTGATGAGGAGAGGTGACCTTGAGTAAGTGTGGAATTCTCAGGGTCTTGCTATTGCTCCTGAGAAACAAGTTTCATATTTGATTTGGGACTAAGGTGTTGGATCTATCGTTGTGTGAATGTGGATTTTACTTGAGAATGTATGTAATTATAGCTGATGCCACCATGATGAAGGGAGAGTGGCGAGGGATGTTAGTATTGTCATCACATACATTACCTGTTATTTCATAAGGAGGAGAATGCTAAAGTTATATTTTGTTATCGATGTTTAAAAGGTCTTGCTTATCATATATATGTTCTGACTGGATGGTAAATCTTCTACTGATAGTTGAAGCTATTACCATAATTATTATTGAATCTTCCTTCCTTTTCACATATCCATTTTGTACGTCTTATAGTCGACAAGGGAAAGTCAGATTGATGAAATGGTACTCTCCATACACACAAAAGGAAAGGTCCAAGGTAAACAATTTTTTGTAATCTCCTGTTTCTACCTTTTTCTTCTGTACCATTTATCAATAAATCTTGCTTTTTTACTTTCCTTCTGCTTTGTTGTCCTACCTGCAAAATTTGTCATACATCTATTAAAGCACTAGTGCTCTTCTGGTTAAGATATGCCGATACATTCACAATGTCATTTCTATCAGTATTTTTATATTTGATAGCATAATTTAATTTATTTTGCTAACACTAGCATTTTCTTTAAACTAGTCTTCTTTTGATCATAAGCATTGCTCTCACAATCATATCTTCAAATTCTACTCTTGTGCTTGTATGAACTTCCATAAGTTTTGTTTCAATGTTTGCCTTCCATGCTTAGTTCTAGGATTTGAACAATACAACTTGTTACTAATGTTGTTACAATTTTTTTTTTCATATTGCGTTCCAAAATGCACTCAAGATTCCTAATTTTGGCTGTGTCAGAACTTTGACCATTTATAATTTTTGATTTATATGTTTGCTTCCTAAATGCATTTTTTCATATACATGTTGTAACACCCCACTAATGCGGTTTGTTTCTGGGAGACGTGTGGATGCACCAGGTGTGAGTTCGGACTCGATTTGTATTGAAGGAGAAAGCTACTTGTCTGCCGACCCTCGGTTGACCGGGCGGTACCTGCGACGGGCTCGGAATGAGGTGGATGTCTGGGCTCGGATCAGAGGGTTCGGATCCGAGGTCTTGTGTACCTGCAGACGGTCCTGAAACACTGGGGTTTATCCCGGTGGCGGACCCTCCGACGATCTAGTCAGTCTCTGTGAGAGAGTAGCAATAACTAGGTGAATTTTAGTGGCAAAAGATTGGTTACCTGAAAAGGTGGGTGAGGGTCTTGTATTTATAGGGAATCCCAACCGGGTATGTATCCACTTGGGGGCCGGGTCTGGACCCGAAAGCCCATGGGCCTGACGTGGCAGGAGGCCCAAGGGGTTTAGGGCGGATGTGGCAGTGCCCCGAGTGGTATAGGGCTGACGTGGCAACGCCCTAAGTGGTATTTGGAGCTGACATGGCTGATCATGGGTCTCCTGTGCCTTTGGGAGAATCGGAGGGCCTAGGCTGTGCCAGGTCATCCTCATGCCTCGCCAGGATGGGGGGACGGCCCGTGGGGCTGTCATGGATCGGAGGCCGAGGACCATTGAGGTTCGTCGGATACGAGGAGACCAGTTCTGTAGGGGTGAACTTGAGGCTCGACGCCGACCCTGTAGTGGCTCGAAGCCGAACTAGATTGCTGTTTTTACCATTTTTGAGTGAGAGTTGTATTGGGCCCTGGTTGGGCCCCAAGCCATTTTTACCCTACCACACAAGCCCCCCACTCCTGCGGGGGTGCGGGAGCTAGTCGTGGAGGAGTGTTTATGGTTGGAGAAATGGGATGGCAAATCACTGGGCCTTCATGAGGGGGTTGTCCTGATGTTAGAGCGATCCTCGAGCCGGCGAGGGTCTATGGGTCGGCAAGGGCGATGGCGAGCCGTTGAAACTTTCTGAGAAGATTACCTGGTGCTAGACCTGACCTCGAGCTGGCGAGGGATTACGGGTTGGCAAGGGCGATGGCGAGCCGTTGAGCCTTCCTGAGAAGACTACCCTGGTGCTACACCTGACCTCGAGCTGGTGAGGGATTACGGGTCAACAAGGGCGATGGCGAGCCGTGGAGCCTTCCTGAGAAGACTATCCTGGTGCTAGACCTGACCTCGAGCTGGCGAGGGATTACGGGTCAACAAGGGTGATGGCGAGCCGTTGGGCCTTCCTGAGAAGCCCACCCTGGTGCCAGACCTGACCTCGAGCTGGCGAGGGATTACGGGTCGGCAAGGGCGATGGCGAGCCGTGGAGCCTTCCTGAGAAGACTACCCTGGTGCTAGACCTGACCTCGAGCTGGCGAGGGATTACGGGTCAACAAGGATGATGGCAAGCCGTTGGGCCTTCCTGAGAAGACCACCCTGGTGCCAGACCTGACCTCGAGCTGGCGAGAGATTACGGGTCGGTAAGGGCGATGGCGAGCCGTGGAGCCTTCCTGAGAAGACTACCCTGGTGCTAGACCTGACCTCGAGCTGGCGAGGGATTACGGGTTAACAAGGGTGATGGCGAGCCGTTGGGCCTTCCTGAGAAGACCACCCTGGTGCCAGACCTGACCTCGAGCTGGCGAGGGATTACGGGTCGGTAAGGGCGATGGCGAGCCGTGGAGCCTTCCTGAGAAGAGGGTCGGTAAGGGGGATGGCGAGCCGTGGAGCCTTCCTGAGAAGACTACCCTGGTGCTAGACCTAACCTCGAGCTGGCGAGAGATTACGGGTCAACAAGGGTGATGGCGAGCCGTTGGGCCTTCCTGAGAAGACCACCCTGGTGCCAGACCTGACCTCGAGCTGGCGAGGGATTACGGGTCGGTAAGGGCGATGGCGAGCCGTGGAGTCTTCCTGAGAAGACTACCCTGGTGCTAGACCTGACCTCGAGCTGGCGAGGGATTACGGGTCAACAAGGGTGATGGCGAGCCGTTGAGCCTTCCTGAGAAGACTACCCTGGTGTCAGACCTGACCTCGAGCTGGCGAGGGATTACGGGTCGGCAAGGGCGATGGCGAGCCGTGGGGCCTTCCTGAGAAGACTACCCTGGTGCTAGACCTGACCTCGAGCTGGCGAGGGATTACGGGTCGGCAAGGGTGAGGGCGAACCGTTGTGCCTTAGAATGTTTGAGCGGGGTAGCCCGCTATTTTTGCGGAGCATTGAAGGCGCTCCGGGATCTATGTGATGTTCCAATTTCCCAAGGGCCTTAATTGTGCCGCCTAATAAATGCATGGCGCATGGGTTTCCATCGTTTGGCTTTCCCCATGTCCTAAAGGCCAGCCTATGGGGGGGCTATAAGTACCCCTCCCCCCACAGCGGGTTGGATCACAGCAAGGGTGGTCCATTGGCCATCAGAGGTGTCTGCTCCGGCGGACGTCTGTCTCTTGCAAAATTTTACCCCCGGTCGTGTCGGAGAGGTGGTTATTCTGTCGCCCGGATCTTCTCTTGGATCTGATGGCTCTGATACGGTTGCCAGATCCAGGGGAGATCAGGGCGAGAGGGGTAACGACCGAAATCCGGACCCGTAGATAAGGGGCCTCAGATTGGTGGTGGCTCTGCCGTCTGGATCCTTTTTTGGGTCAGATGACCCTAACAAGGTTGTTTGGCCTGAGAGAGATCCAGACGGGAGGGGCATCAACCGTATTCCGGACTTGGGGCTGAAGAGCCTCGGATAGATGGGTCGTCTCCGATTGGAGTTTGGCCAATCTGTCTTCCGATAGGGCTCCAGGCGATGGTGGTTTCTGTCCCACCCTCGAACAGTTCGGGGTTTCGGCTTGCCGAGGCCGTAAGCCCCGAGCTACTCGCGGGTGAGAGGGGAACCGACCGAGCCCTGGAGCCCGGGGCGTCTGTCGAAGGACGGCGCCTTAAATCTTAAGTAAAATATTTTCTCCGACGAATACTCCATCCGAACCAACCCCTGCGTCTGGCTGCCAGCCTGGCCCTGGATGACATCAGCAGCGCACGTTTCGAGGATGTGGCGCGATTTTCCAGGTGGCAGTTGTACGTCAATCAGTGAACAGTAATTGAAGAAATCGAGGAGTCGTTTTCATCCTCTATAAATATTCCCCCCTCTCCCTCTTTCGCCTACTTCTTTCTCGCTGCTTTCCTTTTCAAAAAATCTTCCAACACTTCAGCGCTCGTCCCTGCAGTTTGCTGTACCAGGCTCGTCCTTCCGAAGCGACCCCAGGTTAGTTGGTAAGTCTGTTTAGTTTAGGCACAGATGGATAGGGCTCAGTCTGGCTCGTCAGCGTCGACGTCTAGGGGGGAAGTGAAACCTGCCTCTAAATCGACGTTGTGGGAGGAGCCCGTGCTTGAGGAGGAGTCAGTACACGCTGCGAAGCCTTCCGATTCGGTTTCGTGGGAGGAACCAGTAGGTGAGGAGGGGGTGGTACACAATGTGAGGCTGTTACGCTCCCGAAATCCCTTCGTGGTGGAGAGTAGCGAGTCGGAGGAAGCGAGTGATGGTTCGGACGGTGCCCGTGTTCTGGAGTTGACTTCCGAGGAGGAGGGAGGCGAGGGCGACACAGTAAGGAGATCCACAGTTCAGGGTGCGGGTTCGAGTTCCATGCCGACTGGTCCGGGGCCATTATCTACCCCCTTGCCGGAGCGAACCAAGAAGAGGAAGAGGGCTCCGAGGAAGGCAGGGTCGAGGACTGGTAATTCGAGCCAGGCGCTTGTTTACCGTAATTTGAGGACAGGTTCGTCCGTACAGCCGAAGCCTTTCCGCCAGTAACCCGACGACCTCTCGGACAAGGAGCTCTTTGGCGTGCAGCCCTCTTCGCCGAGTTGGAAGAGGGTGATGATGGACGCGATTCCGACCATCTTGGAGGGCGGGGACTTGGAGGTTTTGCAGCTTGCGTACCACATAGGGCCCGGCTACGAATTGATGTTGCCGAGCTCTACTCTGCGCCCAACCGATCCCCTTTCTGCTTGGTATTGCGTCTTCCCAGTAGACGCCTTCATCTCCGGGCTGAGGCTGCCAGTCCACCCGTTTGTTCGGGATGTGCTGAACTGGGCCTCCTTGGCGCCGATGCAATATGGGCCAAACTCTTGGAAGCAGATTATCTGCTTTGTGCTGATGTGCGAGGAACAGAAGGTACCCCTGCGGCTGAATGTGTTCCGAGCAATGTTGATGATCAGCTCGGCGGCTGAGGGTGTTTACTACATCTCGCCCCGGAGTAAGGGGAAGGTCGTTCACAGCCACCCGGACTCCATCAAGGATTGGAAGAAAAAATATCTGGTGATCTGGAGTGAAGAGCCCTAGGACATTCCCACTCGATGGAACCACTCCAAGCCGAGCTATCAACCGCCGAGGCCGAGGGATTTGACGGCCGAGGAGTGGGGGTTTGTCGAGCGCCTCCGTCTGTCACATAGTATCGATTGGACGAAGGTGATGGAGGCCCACCTAGCGAGCGTTGGACTGAGCCCAGCCGTTCTGTGTATGTAGTGGTTTCTTTTCTCTCGATCTTTTCGTACTTTCTTGCTTATTGCTCTTAATGGATTTTTCTGCAGATATGGATGAAGCATCGATCAAGGCAAAGAGGCTCGCCCTGAAGAAGGAGAAGGCTGAGAAGAAGGGGGAGGCGACGAAGAGGCCGAAGGAGGCGTCTCTAGCCATCTCGGAGGCCCAGCTCGAGCCGAGGACCAAGAGGACTCGCTCGGAGATGGGCAAGGGGGTGGCTACTTCGAGGGGCCAGGGCCAAGCGAAGGCATCCGATCTTGACAAGGGGAAAAGTCCCTTGGTCGAGGTCGAGGAAGAGGACCCGGTGGTGGAGATGTTGCGGCAACGGTGGGCACCGGATTGGTCGGTTCGGATGGGGGACTGTCTGACCGAGGAGGCCCAGGCCGTGGAGGTGGCAGAGAAGTTGGCAACCCCTCGCGACCGTAAGGAGATGGAGAGCGAGCCCGTGGAGGTGGCGTTCACGCGCCTGGCGCAGGCCACCGTGCTGGTAAGCTCGTCGACCCTATCCCCCTTGTTAATTTTGCTGCGGGAGTCTTTTTCTTATCTGCGCTTGTCGGTCGCAGGTTTGTATGCAGGGGGCTAACGTAAAGAACCTCTACGAAGCGTCCCTGGCACAAGAGCGAGCTCGGGCGGATAAAAGCGAGCGGGAGATGAAGGAGATGCGGATCGAGCTCGAGGGCTCGCACAAGAGGGAGCAGCAGATGAAGCTTGAGCTCGAGGCCAAGGATACGGAGTGGGGGAAGAGGGTGGTCTCCTTGAAGAAGAAGTTCGCCAAGGAGAAGGAGGAGTTGACGGCAGCGTTCGCCAAGGAGAGGGAAGAGCTGACGAATGCGGGTCAGCTGATGGTGATCAAGGCACAGGACAAGTGTTACGCGAAGGCCCTCAGTCATGTGAGGCACTTCTACCCGACCGTCGACCTGTCCAACTTTGAGTATGACATGGAGATCGAGGGGACACCGAAGACCCCTGGCGAAGAAGGGCCCGTTGATAACCCGGCTGTCGACCCTCCTGCGAACCCGACCGATGCCGAGGTGGGAAAACAAGTTGTGTAGTTTTATCTTTCTTTTTTCCTCTCTCGATTGTATTTGCCTTCCGCGGACTGGCCACCGCATTTTTTGTAAGAAGCAACTCAATTTATAAAAAAGGATTTTTTGACCGGCCAAGTGTTTTGACCTCGGATATTTCCGAACCTTCTTGCTTATGTGTGTTGAGTTGGCTGGTTCTCTTGTAGGTTGCGGCTGCCCTTCCCGAGGTGGACCCCCGTCGTTCCGACGTGGTGTGGCTCCGGAGCAAAGTTGAGGCCCTGGAGGCCGCGTTGGTTCGCTACCGAAAGAGGGCTCGTGATACTGATGCGGCCTTTCATTATTATCGGAATAAGTCTGAAGCCTTAAGTGAGGAGGAGAGCCGGCTGAGGAGGGCGATGGTGGATCGGGAACTTGGCGGTGCAGGTCTTGGACAGGCCATGTCGAGTGCCTCGGTGCAGAGGCCCTCTTCTGAGAGGTTACTTCGCGATGTCCTTGTGAAGAAGGAGATGGAGATACACCGTTACAAGACGATGCTGGGTGTCTCGACATCTTCCTCAGTGGGTCGGCGAGCGGAGGGGGTTCCCTCTGCGCTGCTGCTGTTGGAGCGTATGCGACCAGTTGATGCCCAGAGCTCCGTGGCTGGTGCGTCGACCGTGGCTGAGCCTAAGGACCATTATGACGAGGAGAGGGCTCCTAGTCGCTCGGTCGGAATAATCCCGCCCTTCGTCGGACCCGGGGGACCCTAAGATGGCGACTTCCTTCAGTTTGAGATGAGTGGAGTGTTTCTGTAACGGTCTTTGTTTGTTTTTTTCAGAACCCAATAAAGGAGTATGAATAAGGAATTCTTTTCACTCTTTGCTCTGGTTGATGGTGTAATGAATGATGAAGGTGGTGTGGTTTGGCCCTGTCGATCCGCAAGGGATCGGCGTGGGGTGTTGTGAAGTCTCCCTGGCCTGAGGCCGAGTCGGACCTACCGAGGCGCTGGGGATGATACCGGAGTGAAAACTCGGGTGCCGATCCCATTGTCCGGTGTTAGGTCGGATCTGCCGAGGCGTTTGGAGTTCGACAAAAAGAGATTTCTTTCGTATAAGATAGGGAGGACCGCTAAGACGGCCCTTTACATATGAGCGCTTACACAAAAACATATTTACATTTAGCCAGGCTAGAACCTATGTTTGTCCCTCAAGGAACTTCATTAGGTGCTCAGCGTCGACTGGGACCTCCTCCAGCTTGACGATAGGTTCGGGAGCAGGGCCGTCCTTCTCAGGTTCGAGTTCGACGACGTCGAGGGGGAACACACCTCCCCCGATGGTGGTCATGTAGCACGATCGCGCTGCTTCTTGGCTGCCTCGGACGGTGCCGACTCCTTGCGGGGTGGGAAATTTAAGTTTCAGATGGTAAGCCGAAGGCAGCGCTTGGCGGGAGCATAGTCCGGGTCGGCCGAGTATGGCGTTGTAAGCCGCCTTGACGTTGACCACCATGAAGTCCATGGATTCGGTCCTCTTGACAGGAGCCGATCCTGCGGTAACGTCGAGGGTAACAATCCCTTCTATCACGACAGGGATGCCGGAGAACCCATGCAAGGTGTATCCGGCCGGCTTGAGTTTGCCTCTAGGTAACTTGAGGTTCTCGAAGGCTTCGAGAAAAAGAATATTAACCGAGCTGCCGTTGTCGACGAGGATTCGGCGAACTTCACAATTAGCCATGTGGAGGCTAATGACGAGGGCATCGCAGTGGGGTAGGCGAACGCCTTCGAGGTCCTCTCCTGAGAAGGAGACCGACATCGGTTGTAGTTTGGGCGAGGGGTTGTCTTGGACAGCATTCACCTCTCGGATGAAGGCTTTTCGGGAAGTATTTGATTCTCCTCCCATTGGCCCTCCGTGGACACAGTGCAAGATGAATGGCGTATCCGTGGCTCCCTCGGACTCGGGATCCCGACCCTGGATGCGGTTCGGAGTAGGGTTCGGAGGCGAGAGCCTCCGGTTCTTAGCATCTCGCCGATCCCGTGGGCCTTCTCGGGTGAATTCTCGGAGGTACCCTCTTGAGATGAGTTCCTCGATTTTGTCTTTCAGGGCCCGGCATTGGTCGGTTTCGTGTCCGTGATCTCTGTGGAAGCGGCAGTAGAAGCGATGATCTCGATTCTTGTTGTTATTAGATCGGGGAGGTAGTCGGATAATGCCTTTGTCTTCGATTTCTAATAGGATGGCGGATACGTTATGTGTCAAGGGAGTGTACCTCTCGAAGCGGGGGACCAGCGGGACCTTCTTCATGGCCCCCGCGTCCCTCGGAGCCTTCTTTGATGGTTCGACTTCTTCGGCCTTCCGTTTTTCCTTCCCGGTGGCCTCCCTGGCATCTTCGGGGTTAAGGGCCTCTTCTGTCCTAATGTATTTCTCGACCCTGTTGGGAGGTCGGGAAAGTCGACGGGGGGTTTCTTCGCCAGAGAAGCCTTCAGCTGTCCATGACGGACGTTGTGCTGAAATGCAGCAGAGGCGACGCCTGGATCAAGGGAGGAGACCGACCTTGCCTCTGTGGTAAACCTCCGGACGAACACTCTGAGTGACTCCCCCTCTATCTGTCTGAGCCCAAGTAAAGAGGCGCTGGTCCTTTCGGCCTTCCGGCTGGTGACAAAGTGGGCAAGAAAATTGCCCTCTAGTTGGTCGAAGGAGTAAATGGAGCCGGGGGTGAGCTTTGAGAACCATTCACGAGCCAGACCCCGAAGGGTGGCAGGGAAGGCTCGGCACAGCAGGGGATCCGAGGCACTGTGAATCATCATGAGGGTTTTGAAACCCTCCATGTGATCAGCCGGATCTCCCTCGCCGTCGTAGGTCTCGAATTGAGGTGGTCGGAAATTCCTGGGTATTTCCGCTTGGAGGATGGGGGCGGAGAAGGGAGGACGGACAGGTCTGTACCCCTGAGCTGCTCGTTGGTCGCCGTCTCCTATGTGATCGAGGCGATCCTCCATTTCTTGGAGGCGCCTTAGGAGCACGCCATCATCCTCTGGCTGGATTGTTGATGGGCGGGACACGCTAGCCTCGGCGTCCGACCCGGTTTGGGAATGGAGGGCTTCCTCCCTGGGGGCCCGTCGGAGAGCCCCAAGAATTTCTCTTCGGAAGTCCTGGAACTCCTTGTGAGTGACGGGGGCTCCCTCGACCCTGTTTGGTCGGCCTGAAGGTTGCCTTCCGACGCAGCTGAGCGCTGGCCTCCGTCCCTCGGGCGGCGGTCTTGGATGGTTCGGGGCCGGGTTGGAAGCGGCCCTTCCCCTGCTGCGGCTAACCTGTCGGTTGACGATTATCCCCCGTAGGTCGGGCTGGACTTGACGGGTGACGCTCCTTTGGGACCCCTGATGGGGAGCCCTGTGTTTTGAAATGCGTGGCCTGGCGTTAGCAGATGGTGGGGGCGAGTCCCGTCGGTTGACGGAGGAAGCAGCCCCCTTGCCCTTGGAGGCCATGAGAGTTCGGCTGTCGAGGTCCCTTGATGGTCGGGCTCGGGTCGGCTTCTGAAGCAGTATTCCCACAGACGGCGCCAACCTGATTGAAGGAGAAAGCTGCTTGTCTGCCGACCCTCGGTTGACCGGGCGGTACCTGCGACGGGCTCGGAATGAGGTGGATGTCTGGGCTCGGATCAGAGGGTTCAGATCCGAGGTCTTGTGTACCTGCAGAAGGTCTTTTGATGTATGACTGATTCTTAAAAACTTTATTTTGATATATGCACATATTCATGTTTCAATTTGAAGGAATTCATCAAAAACTATTTTTATCAATTCAAAGTGGTTTTGAATGGTTTTGTGGACTCTTATATACTTTATAAGTCGTATTTGAACATATTAGAATTATACCCGTATCAGTTGAAATGTGCACAAACTAAAACTGCAATCTGTAGGAGTAACAGTTGACTGATCATTATCGACCATCGACCGTCGCTACCTGGCTGCTGCATTTTCTCGAAGTCTTGAAATTCCGTGCAGGACAGTCGACCGTCTCTGCTCTGTTTTGTATTTCTTGAAGTTTTGGATTTTTGTGCGGGACAGTCAACTGACAACCTTATATAGCCGACTGTTACAACTCTGACTTATGTTTTTCTTGAAGTTTTGGATTTTCACACGGGACAGTCGACCGACTACTGTATACAGTCGAATAATACTGTTCTGACTGATATTTTCTTGAGTTCTTTTGATGTTCTTCTAAATGATTGGTTCTTCTAATGTTTTGGGATTGATGTCCTACTGTCATAAATAACATTTTCTATGGATTATATGTTTCGAAATGTTTTATGAAAGTATTGATTAATGGAAGTTTGGGATTGATGGTTGAGTGTGAGTCTCTAGAGGGTGTGTGAGATCCTAGTATACCGGCAGTTGAGTTTTGGGTTTTAGCCTGTTGAGGCTTATTATTGATCAGTTGAGTTAAGTCCGGGAAGGTACACCAACTCTAGGAGATTCAAAATTAATTAAATAACTTATAAGATAAGGACAGACACTAAATGGTGATATGATGAAATGAGTGCAAACGTGAGTTATGGACTCCAGGATGTTCCAAGGAGTGAGATATTCCCCAGTATTCCGGGACGATGGACGTAGGGGCCACAGAATGATCTGCGGAGTGGGATTGATCTCCAGTATTCCGATAACGAGAGCGACGCTCATGGGATGTTTGTGCAATGAGGGTTCCAGGATGACATGCAGAGTAAGGCAATCACCACAGTATTCCGGGACGATGGACGTCTGGGCCACAGAATGATCCGCGGAGTGGGATTGGGCTTCAGTATTCCAAGGGCGAGAACCAATACTTGCAGAATGTCTAAATCTCTTAGTAGTCATAGTAGTAGATTAGTGGCATAACGAGGGATTAAACCCTATCATGTGAAGAACGATAAGGGCTTGCACCGGACCTATGTAGAGTGGGATGCATAGAATCGGACAAGTATGCATTAGAGAGTCAGCATATAGCATTGATGTTTTCTTGACTTGGTTTCATGCATGTGTTTTCCTGTTTTCTACACTTGACACTTAGACTAGTTCACTTGATGTTTTCATGTTTTACTTATTGTTATTCTTTATTTCATTTTATTCTTGCTATTAATACATGTTGTTTACGATTCTATGTTTCATGTTTTATTTATGTTGCATTTATTTTTATGTCACTTACACCATTATGGCTGACCCCTGTAGCTTTAGGGGTTAGAGTTATCTCTAGCCTCATGTTTTACAGGTAGGTGCCTATAGCTTGGGATTTGGATGCATGAGATAGAATTGATGTTATAGAGCTTATGTAAATTGTAAAAGAACGTGTTGTAAAAGAAAGAATTTGTAATTCAAAGTGGTTTATTTTCTGCTGTGCTTTGTAAACAATTGATGTAATAAAAAGTTTTAATTTTCTTTGTATTTGGTTGCTATATTTATGATTACATTGAAGTTGATTCTGGAATTGTGCCACGTATTTCTGAGATATTATATTGAAAATTCGGGGTGCTACACATGTTACTTCTGCAATATGATCACTCTATTTCTTGTTGCTGCATTCCTGCTTACTCTTACATTTTGTAATATTTTTGCTGCTTACTACTGCATTCCTGCATTCCTGCTTACTAATACTGCTGCATTCGTGAAGATAAGAATTTGGATCAAGGCACAACATCTGAGCAAGTAAATGATTGTAGTCTGATTATCATATTCATATATGGATCCATTTCTCTTTTATTTTTTTCACTTTTTTTAGTTAACCATCTCCCTTCTGTTGGTCCACTATTTTCTCTTACTTTGTAACATATCTTTAATTCTTCTTATGGTTCTTCTGTGGTTGCTGATATGTATTGAGCTAAGAAGATCAACTACAATTACAACCAAGAAAAGTATGATGGTGACTGATGCTACTCCAATGTTTGTTCGGTGAGCAACTAACTTATTTAGATTTGTGTCTAAGATCCATAATTGCTCTTGTAAATCCTAATCTAAACCTTTTAAACACTTCGAATTGTTTACACATGAGAATCTGGAGCATTTAGCGATGATGGAGAAGGTTTTGACTTTTGGGACCAATACCAGAGCATATGATGAGAAAAGTCAGGTAAGTGTTATTTAATTTTTGCTACTCTAGATTTTGTATATATTCGTGAATTTTGTAGTTCACTTTTTATGTTAATCATTTGTGGGTGCTAGTAGTTTGATGAATTTATCTATGGCCTCGCAAGTACCTGAAGCTTTGATTTCCTTAACATGTATTCTATGACTTTAAAAAATAGAACAACATCCAATAACCTTAGTCAAATGACATCATGAATTTACAAAATCTCTGCAACCATAATTTACAATATCCAACAAATAGTGCACATTTCTCATACAACATTACAACACCATTAATTTACAAATTCCTCTGTCTTGTTTTCAGTTTGTTTAGCCTTTTGTATATACTGAAGTCACTCATTTTGGGCCTGCAACAAGAATGCAACAGGTGTTAAGAGTTATAGAATATTAGAAAGTAGTAAATATACACACTAATGTTAAATGACATCTAGAACATTTAATGTACTGTTTAGTAACCAAAAATATATATTTATTGAGTGTTCGAAATGAACATCGGAGATGATCCCATTTCCCTGAGATCTCCTCCGATATCTCTTATCCGAGACGAAACACCCCTTGCTGAGATGAGTATGAAATTCGAGATTTAAAACCTTGGCAAAAACTATATGTTTGATATCCGAATTAGTATCCGTTATCCGGTAGACCGTATCCGTTTTGCATCCGTATCCGAAATTTGCAGATACGGATATGAATTTTTTTTTCGAGTCATATCCGTATCCGTATCTGAATCCGTCTTTGGAATGCGGATATGGATGTTGGTATAGCCAATATCCGATCCATATCCGATCCGAAAGCATTCCTAGTTATGTCTCAAGTCCACTGGTGGATATAACTACTAACTAGCATACCTTTCTCTTTTGAGTAATGCTACACCCACTATCGTCTCCACTACCTTTTTCTTCACTACCTTAGATAACACACTACTATTGAAAATTTGTACAACCTACTCTACAATAACCTCCACAGGTAGTGTGCCACTTAAAATAGTAAAGAGAAAAGTAGTGGAGAAGGTAGTGGGTGTAGCATTACTCTTTTCTTAATATACTTGTTGTTGCACAAAGTTTGGCCAGTGTGGATCATATTTTGGAGCAGTGACGAAGCTAGAATATTTTTGCTAGGGAAACTATGGGTAAAATATATTTATATGAGCGACTTTTTATAAATTTTAGGGGTGACTAAAGGGTCAAATTTTTAAAAATAAAGGGGATTTTGAAAAAAAATGGGAGGAGCATTAGGCCCCCCATAAGGGGCTAGCTTCGTCCATGTTTTGGAGTTACGTTACCTCTATTTATCTCACCTCAAAGTTAATTAAAATAAAAGTACGTGGATGCAACTTGTAGTTTGCATCGATTTACCTCTACATAAGATTTTTTTTAATAACTGCATAAGATAGTGTTTTGCAAGCGCACTGCAACTTGGCTCAAAATGCATATGAGTTGCAAAGTGAAGTCCATGTGCTTTTATGTTTTTTGTTTAAAGAAAGTCCACTACAACTTGAAGGTAAAGTGCCACGCACTTAGGGAGCGTTTGATATGCAAATTGAAGAATTCATTGGAATAGGCGGATTTCCGGGAATATAAGGGTAGGAATCATGATTCTCATGAATGTTGTAATACTGTGTTTGGTACAAGACATTGTATTCTAGGAAATATTTTATTAATGTGTTTGTTATAGACCAATTCATTCCCATCAATCCTTCGCTATAATAGACATTACCGAAAATACCCTATTGGTCTTATTTTAAAAAAAAATCAATATAATTGTTATCCACTTTAATAATCGATGAATATGCGTGACACGTGCAAAACCAGTACTGATATATATCTTATAAAACCTGAGTACAGTAACAAACAAATGACACAAAAAGTTACATTATGATTCTAATATATTTCAACCAGGTAGATAAAAAAATGTAACAAAAAGAAAAATGAAATGCACGCAATATAAACACATGATCTTAGGCAGACGTGGATCATAATTATCAGTGAAATATATTATTTTTGACTTAGTAGATAGAGGGTTTCCCCTTCAAATTTTTAATGAATAATGGTGGTACTATTATTAAAATTGTTACAATATACTAAAACATATGTCATATTTATTTAATTATGTTCAGTCTCTCATTGGATGTTCCTCTTTATATATAAATATGCACAAATCTCACTCTGATAAGGCAGAGTAATAAATTTGAAGGAGACATACAATGGCAATATGATAAGGTAGAAAGATCATCAAAAATCTTGAGGGTGATTTGGTAATGTGATAATCTCAGTTATTTTTTATGTGGAGGGAATCCACAAATCCCACCATTTTAAAGAGGAATATATATCATTCCCAACAAAGTATTTTGATTTCCATAGGAATTTAAAAATCCTTCAAAAACTATATTCATATCTTACCAATCCAGGTAATCCAGTGGGTAATCCTAGATTCCCTTGTAAATTACTGCGTACCAAACGTTCAAGTGATAAGGTTTTTCACTGTTAAGTGAAAATATCACAGGTTCGATCCTAGCCTCAAACAGAATTAATTTGGAATGTTGCAAAATCCCTTTTCCCCTAATGTGGACAGCTACAGGCAAAAAAATATAAATTAAGAAAAAAAACTCAAAGGTACTTATTATTGCAACTTTAGTTGAGAAAAACATTTATTGCAAATTTAAATTTGTGCTCACTTTGGATGCAAGTGAGATGCAAGTGAAATGTGATAATTATTAGTCTCACTTGCATTATAACCTTTATTACAACCACTCCCAAATACTGTAAATATAAATGCAACTATTTATTTGCATGCGTATGATGTACACCATAACATTTAACAACTAAAAATTCAAGCTTTATCAAACTAAAAATCATCATTTCCTCAAAAAATTAAACTTTGTTGATCAACAATCCTATCTAAGAAACAATCACTATTTCATGTAAAAAAATCCAAACTTTCCTAACATACATCTTCGAGTTCTCCCCCATGCACCGATTTCTGCTCACTCAATTTAAAAACTGGAAATACACAAAAATAGACAAACATCAATGTTTCCATCACCAGATTCTCCCAAAATAAACAACATACTTCTATTTCAGAGTCAAGTTGCACCTCATATCCATCACTTGTGTTCAAATACAAACATACCTATCAATCGTAAAAATTTCGAAATTTTCGATGTGTCATTGTTTCATGTGAACCTCTTTCATCTGTTGATAATTATGAGACAATAAGAAAAGAGAAATTAGAATTAGAGTTTAATATCCCTACTGCTTGAGATATTATACCCTGATTATCAGAATTTGAATAATCTTAGGCACTACTACAAGACTAGTATATATGGAATAAGACTGAGCTTTATACCCACTCAATTCGGTCCAATAACTTACAGATAACACGTGCAACCACGTATTGCCCCATACAATATTATATACAATAATATTCTATATATATTGAGAATATACCTATATATCTAACAATCTCCTCCTATATTCTCAATATTTTAAGCAATATATGGTTATCTCATAAGTTCCACATGGTGAACTAGATCACAACAATTTCAAATAAACATTGAATCACAAAAGAATATAGTTCATAAAGACTAAATCAATTATATACGAGTTCAAATAAGATTAAACCAAAATAATCAAATAGTTCCAAGATCATATCAAAACAGAATAGTTCACAAAGTCTAAACCAACTAAAACAAATGTCATATTCTCAAATCAACCAAAACAGTTAAACTTCAAAATAAACGAAAAGTTTTAAGCTCAATCAATGCAAAAAGTCTTAAACTCAAATAGAAGTTCCTTAAAGCAAGTGAAAATTGACCAATTATCCTTGCAAGTTCCTTTATGTCTACTCCTCCATGTCGGGCAAATTATCATTCTCAAAATCAAGGTTGATAGATTCATCTCATTTTGTCTTTGCGAGCATCTATTTCTAAACATTACAGATAACCGTTTTTTGAGTCACTTCTCTTAAAATTCAAATAAAATATATAAAAGTATATAGTTCAAAGAAAAGAACTTAGTACAATAAAATTTAGATTTGCAAAGGCACAACACAAGTATCACAATCAAGTATCTTTATTAAGGAAAAAGTACAAGAACTATTATAGTTTCTACATAAGAACTACAATATGTTTCATTTTGAAATGATAGAGCTGTCAAATCAATTATGGTTAAATACTAAATCATCAAAATTGGAATGAAACATGAATCCATAAAAAATATATATCATCAAAATTTGAATGATATAACGACAATTCTAAATATTGGAAACACAACGATATGTCGACAAGTTTTCACGCTTTCTTTTGGAATAAAAAGATGAAGTAATGAGAATATATAGCATCATCGGCATTGGAATGAAGTTATATATCAACAATAATTACATAGAACTTTTCAAATTATCTAAAACATGCCAACTTACTAAAGATTAATGCTTAAAGTTTAAACTACTCTATGACTCTAGCTTGGGTTCTAAATTTTCAAAAAAAAACTAGGATGTTAAAACTTTGGCTCAATAGCTTTTAACCCCCATTTCCCCCAAAGTTTTGATAATTAGATATCTTCTTAGTCCCTTTGTAAAAGCATGAGCCACATTATATTTTGATCGCACATCATTAAGAGCAATAATCTATTGTTTAATGAGATAGTTCAACTTTGCATGTCTAAGGCCTACAACACGTATTTTACCATTGTAAAGAATATTGTTTGTTAAAGTATTATCTTGTTGTAATAGAACATACTAAGAGTGGTTACTTTAAACCTTCTCAAAAGAATATATAGCAATAGATCTTTCATCCATTCCGCTTCTTCACCAGCACATGATAGCGCAAAGAGCTCTGACTTAATGGATAAGAAAGCGAGACATGCTTGTTTTTTAGATTTTCATAACACAGCTGCTCCGGCTAGTTTAAACACATACCCACTGGTGGACCGACTTTCACCATTTTCTGATCACTACGATGCATCAGAATATCCGTCTAATACTGAAGGATAATCAGAGTTGCACAAAGCAAACTCCTGAGTACCGTTTAGGTATCCCATTAGTCTTTCAAGGGCATTCCAGTGTGATTTACTAGGATTACTAGTGAACCTGCTAAGCATCCCCACCGCAAAGGCTATGTCAGGTATAGTACATGTCATTGCATACATGCGACTTCCTATGAGTTTAGAGTAATCTAACTGTCTCACCATTGCACCATCATTAAGTGTCAACTTTTTAGTACTATAAGAAGGTGTATCAAACCTTTTGCAATCATTGTATACCTAGTATCACAACACATTTTTAATGTGCTGGAATAGGCTAAGGATTATTCCTTACCATGCAAAACTCACTCTCATGTGTAATATGGTGTCCAAGACACCTAGATCTTTCAAGTTGAATTGTTTGGATAACATAGTTTTAACTTCTATCACAATAGAGATGTCACTTCCAACAACAAGCATATCATCAACATACAAGCAAATAATGACAGTTTTATTTGATTCATCGCGATAATAAAGACCTAAGATCCTTATTGTTTTATCAAATTTCTCGTACCATAGTTTAGGTGCTTGTTTTAATCCATACAATGATTTTAATAACTTGCAAAGTTTATGTTCTGAACATTTAAGTATAAAACCTTCAGGTTGGTTTATATAGATTTTTTTTATTGAGATCACCATTTAGGAAAGCTGTCTTAACATCCATTTAATGAATAACAAAATTTTCAATAGATATTATGACTACAAGAATCCTTAAAGTAGCGATATGACAAACAGGTGAGTAAACATTAAAATAATCCACCCCACATTATGGAGTATAACCTTTATATACTAAACGTGCTTTATACTTTGCTACAGTTCCATCAAGATTAAGTTTCTTCTTTAGAACCCACTTGCTTCCTATAATTTTAGCCCCTATTGGCAAATTAACTAAGTCCCGAGTATTATTTTGCAATAAAGAATCAATTTTATCATCAATTGCCTCTTTCCAAAACAAACCATCCCTAGACCTTAAGGCTTCCTTAACACTAATAGGATCAACTACCAGTGCATAGGTCATAAAATCATTACCATAGGTCCTAGATGTTTTATCTTTAGCAGAGAGTCTTCTCAGCTCAATACCTTGTGAGGTTTCAGTGTCAGTCAAAATATGTCTAGGTTCTTGTTGAGAATCATTTCTTGTGTTTGCATACCTAGATAATGTGATGCCTTTATTTTTTATGAACATATCTTCAAAGAATTTTGCATCTCTAGATTTTATTATTCGGATAAGAGATAGATCTAAAAAAAAATTGCAACACTATCAACTTCACTATCCAAGTACGCACACGTATTTGTTCGAGGTCCTACTTTAGGCCTTTTAGGGTCAAATTTTAACAAATGCAATACAACCCCAAGTTCTTATTTTGTCAAAATTAGGTGTGTGTTTATGCCATAATTTATAAGGTGTATGATGCTTCTTTTTTGTGTGGGAGCAACAGATGATGAGTTTTTGTATTTATGTGGAAAGCTCAAATCACAGCCATAAATCTGATATGGATGAGAGGCTAGTATTTAAGTGGATTTGTGGATATGGTGGTGGTTTTAATGGTTGCTGGCCATTAGAAATCTGCGAAAAGTTTGAGACACCGGGAGTTTTCTCGGCAACATGCCCTTCGACAATCAAGTCAGTAACCAGAAAATGAAAGCTATGATTTAGTGGGAAAATGTTGATTACTTAGTAACTGAGGAGGGATGTCTATACTTATAGGCCTGTAAAGAATCATTTAGGGAAAGATTTCTTAACAAATTAATCAAATCCCTTTGATTAAGGATCTGCTTGGTTAATTATCACCGCGATTTTAGAGGATTTGATTACCAACCATAAATGGCTGGTTAACCTTCCCTAGTTGGGTTGCAGTTTCTACATGTAAGCCTGAGGGCGAACCATGTTTGGGCCGTGGGCTTGTAGCTGCTGTGAGATTACTGTCTCACCCATAGGAGTATCGAGATTCACGAAAGGATCAGATGGTTCAGATTGACTGAGTTTTTTTACCCATATTAAAGGCCCCCTACTCATGGAAGTTGGTTGTAACAGCCTTCGAGGAGTAGTTTTCTCATGTGTGGGAAAAATAGACGATGGCACGAATTTCAAAGAGATCCCATGGTTAGTGTTTAGGCGGTGGTCGTAACTCACTTGAAGTCCACGTCGAGCGCCGACCATGTGTCCCTCAACGAGACGAAGTGGTGAGGCAGCGAAGTCGAGATCTGTTCGTGTGTGGCTCGAAGTCCATGCTGAGCACCAAGCCTGTGTGCCTCGGCGAGGCAAGAGGCGAGGTGGTGAAACTGAGGCTAATCTGCGCGTGGCTCGAAGTCTATGCCGAGCTTGTGTGCCTCGGTGACATGAGGGGTGAGGCTTTTTGCATGCGGTTCGAAGTCCACGCTGGGTGCCGAGCTTGTGTGCCTCGATAAGATGAGGGACGAGGTAGCAAAGTTTGATGACTTTTCTTGCATGTGGCTTGATGTCAATCTGACCATCAATATCGAATTCCATATCCCTATCCGGGGGAAGTCCAGGCAACTCCTCGGAAAACACATCCAGAAAATCCCGCACAACAAGAGGCGCTGCCTCAAAGCCTGAATGCAACCCCATTGCACAACCAGCATTGAAAACAACTTCCTGACCATGCCCAAGGGGTAACTCCCCAGCATGGAACTCAAACTCCTTACGGCCTGGCATCCTGAAAGCAACCTTCTTCGCTGGACAATCGATGATCGCGTGGGTCTCACCCAGCCAATCCATGCCGAGAATCACATCAAAACCCTAAACTGCCAATCACAATCAGTCTGCTATGACCATAGGACTCTGCTTGCACTCCCGGAAACAAACGACAACACCTCCACCTGTGGTGATATGCCAAGTAACCGGCAACTCACTACACACCAACTGATGCAGACCCACAAAGCGGGAAGAGACGAAGGAATGGGTTACCCCGGAATAAAAAAGAATATGGGTATGGGAAGAATGAATCCCTACCCAACAAGAAATCAATCAATGAGGGTGACTGAAAAAGATGGAAGAAACATGGAATCAAGGAAAGAAACAAAATGAATGGAATGAGACAAGTATCCAGATCAAGTAGATTTTTGTGCAATGCATGGCTTGTTGGAAGCCAAGTAAATCCGATCGAGTCAAGTCTGTCTAATGTATTATTCAAATAGCACATTAGCCAAACCTGAGGCTCTGATACCACTAAAAAGATTGTCATGCCCCGCTTCCCAAAAGAATACGGAATACGGTACGTGACTAAGCCCAGCGTATAGTTTTCATCATCCATAAGCTATACGGATCTGCTTGACTCATCACAACAATAAATATAACAGTATACTCCAACCAAGCATGCATAAACAATCATAACTCAACAATATTTATTGCAACAATAATAAATATTCCAACAAACACAAGATCTGAAAGAAAATAATAATTCTGGGACAACAAGCCCAAATACAAGTCTCAAAACAATTCACAAATATAAATAGTTCATCAAAATATTTTAAACAATTAATTCCAATTGCGCAGCTCAAAACTTTTGCTCACCAACTCCAGTAGGCAATTGATCAGCAAAACCTGCTCATATGGCAATTACAATGAAAAATAGGAAAACAGGAAAACAGGAAAACATAATGCCCGTTAGATGTAAGTCCGGGCCGCAAGCAGTACAAATAAAGAAATGGGGGAAAAAACTAACTAAACTGGAAATACTAACATGGAGAAACAGTAAATATAATAGTCTACAGATGGCAGTAAACAGCGGAATAACAGTAAAAGTATAACAGTAACAGTAAGGGTCAACAATAACAGAATGTGACAGTGTCAACAGTTATCCTTATATCTAATGTTCATTACCAACTAGGGAGCACTTCATGCGTCCCAAATTATACTACATGGTTGCTACAGCAAACAGTTTCATTTTAAGACTTCGTAGTGGAACTTCTATAGGGCAATATATTCAGACAAACAGTAATAGTAACAGTAATAACAACAAACGGAGATGGATCATACCCTCATGCATCCAGAGATAAATAGTAGGTACCACAGTAAAAAGTAGGGAAAACGAGTTCCCTCCGAATATGCATTTCTATATTGTCCACTACTCGATCTTTTCCTTTAAAAACCCTGGCTTGATATCTTTTCATTATTTTCAACAGGTGTGAACGAATACAACAGTCTAAAGACATGGCATGAACAAAGGATAAGTCTAAGATGAAGTAGTACTTACAACGGTTGATAAAAACAACTCATAATAGTCAAAACAACGAAACTTTCAGTTCTGGACATAAGACTCTAATGTACCAAATCTGAGATTCCCGTTGCTACAAAATAGAAAATCTAGATTCGTCAGAAAATCTAGACACTAGACTCTCTGCCGATTCCAGCACATATATATAAATCACATATCAGCCACAGAAACAGGGTTGAAAACAGCATTTAATACAGAAATCGTGTTCAGCCAGAAAATGTAAAATCTTGTTTATAAAAATGAAAAGAGTTTTAAATCATCATAATAAAATCTTAGAAAAATCTGGAAGATTCCCTATCATATCTAGTTTCAAAACATAAAATATCATGAAATTATATTACAGAAAGTATAGTCAACAAAATTGGGAAAACGGAGTAATGCAACAAAATCTCAATTCTGAAAGTTTAGACATAGCAGTACCAAGACTAAGATAATTCATAAAATATAATTCAAAATCTAGATCCTTCAAAAGGGTAGTAAAATAGAAAAATCAGGCTATAGTTTATATTCATAAAGTTTTCATAAAAAATGAATAGAATCGGGTTGAAAACATAATTCTTTACTGAACAGCATGCAGTTTGGAAATATATCGAAGTGATTCACAAGTATGAAATGAGATATAAAAGTCATTAATTAATTCCACAAAAGTTACGAATTGATCCCAGCCATGTCTAAACATACTCAGCAAAATATAGGGTTCAAATTCTACTTTTAGTATCAGGTTTAAAATAATATTTCATACAGAATACATATAGTTCAGAATCTGGAATATACGATACGATTGCAGTAAAATATCAATAACTCATGCATCAAAACTCAGAATTCAGATCCGTCAAAAGTTATGGAAACTAGAGAATGAAGGCTACAATTCATGTTCACAAACTTATTTATTTTACTGATGTTACTTGGGTCGAAATTACTGTACAAAATAGGGCAGCAGCAAAACAATTTTTTTTTAATGCATTTTATCAAACAACTTAACTACAAACGGTCCAATCTAGATGTCATACAAAGCATGGCATATATGGGTTACTCAAATCAGCATGGCATTTGAATAAATGGTCTATAATGAGATCATACATCCAACAAACATCTATGTAACAGTCATCTACAACATACGGTGTGGCACAAACAACATACAGTCAAAGTGTCATCTAATCTACTTGTTTCATGCAACGGGTGTCAATTATTGTAACTACTCATGATCAAGAGATGATGTCAACGGTTTACCTAACAAATATGGATCATCATGAGAGCACACACATTTTCATACGAGACTACTTACGGTATTAACTTGTATGACAAAAAGAACACATACAAGCTACTTTCCTGTTATGAAGATGATGGAATGAAGAACAGAATAATGGGAACGGATCCCGAACAATGAACAAAATGAACAAAGAGACGAGAATCACACCACCAAATCACGTGCATGAGACGACATGCACACACACAACCCAAAGAGACAGCAGCAATCAAACAACAGCAAGGTCGGTGGCAGCACCTCGAGGAGACGACGACAGCTAGGACGGCAGCAGTGGGTGGGGTCTGCGGTGCTGTGGGCTGTGTTTCTACAGCGAAACAGGGAGCGAAGGGGGTCGACCTGGGGGTGTGAGCACGAGAGGGATAAGAGGAGAGGGGTAATCGGGGGTGGTGTGTCGCCAGCATCGAAAGATAGAGACGACGACAGCAAGAGGCAGGAAGAGGGGATCGGGAGGTGAGGTTGAGGGTGATGACGGCTAGAGAGAGATATATATATGATTAGGGTTTGGTGATTAGGGTTAGGGTTCAATTAGGGTGGTTATATAGGGGCAAACTAGGTTTGGGTGAACTGGGTAGTATCCAATAGGAAGAAAAAATTCAATAAGAGACAAATAGGTCATAAAATAGGTTTAAATAATAGACGAGATCAAAGACAAATTGTAGGCCAAATAAATAAGAATAAAAAGCTGAATCAATGCAAAATGAATCACAAGAGAGAGAAGAACAACACACCATACAAAGGGAATGAAATTAAATACAACAAAAAATAAAATAAATAATCAACAATTTAATTAACTATAATTAAAATACAAATATGAGCAATAGGAGTTACATGTGGTCAGCATTCAGCTCTCGGATATCGCCCATATTTGGTGGAAGGCAGAGAGTGAAAGAATGAAGAGACCAATCACTTGGGCCACTTTCATCGAGAGCTTCCTGATCAACTTTTTTGCAGCGTTGTCAAGGTCAAAATGGAGTGCTAATTCACTGCACTGACCCAGGTTTTTATATGATAGTGTTAATTGATATTAAATTTTGTTTCCTATTCCATCTGTGACGAATATTAGTTCAAACATTATTCTAACCCAGGGGAATCAGTCAGTTGACGAGTATGCAGTGGAGTTCACTCGACTGAGTCATTTTGCTTCAGCTATGGTGGCGAACGAGGACATAGCTCGGAGATTCATGATGGGATTGGACTATGACGTTTAGGACCACTTAGTCACCCATTAGCATTGCACCTACATTATTGTGCTCGATGCAGCTAGGATCCAGAGTAGAACCAGCAAAGGAGGAAAGCGGCTCAGCGAGAAGTACAACCCACTACTGTCATGAGGCAATCGAGAGGACCGATATGGAGGCTAGCTCATACTCCTACAGCTGGAGCACTACCCTAGCCATCATTGGCTTTGAAGAAGGACCTGATGTGTGACAATTGCCACAAGGTTGGCCACATGCACAAGGACTGCAGGGTAGCCAACCATCTGTGCGTGCGAAGCGAGCGACCACATGATTCGGGATTGCCTAAAAAACATGTACAGTGCACCAGACAGAGGGTCAGCACAGCATGGATCACCAACACGTAGCCCCTGACGAAACTGAAGAGGAAACATTAGAAGTTCGTCTGGGATGATGCATGTGGTCAGGCTTTTAAAGAGTTGAAAGGTCGACGAATGCCGACACCTGTGGTAATTGTACCGGACAGTCCAGGAGGATTTGTGATTTATTGTGATGGTAGAGGTTTAGGGGCAGTACTAATGCAGCGAGACAGAGTTGCTTATAAATCCAGACAGTTGAGTCCCATGAGCCGAACTACCCTACTCATGATCAAGAGCTCACAACAGAGTTGAGATCTTCACTGACCATAAAAGCCTAAAAAATTTATACATGTAGAAGGAGTTAAACATGAGGCAGAGGAAATGGCTAGAATTCATGGTAAAGTATGACATCAACCTACAGTATCGCTCGAGTAAAGTGAACATGGTATCAGACGCCCTGAGAAGGAGACCCACGGTGAGGTTCCTCACTGAGCAGAAGGAATTGTTGGAGGATATGAGGAGACTGGACTTAGAGGTGATTTTGCCAGGTACAACACAGCAGTGTATGATGTTATAGTTGCAGTCTTCATTGGTAGAATAGGTTAAGGAAGCTCAAATAGGCGTTGAGCAGTATTAGAAGTTCAGAAGTCAAGTAGAGGTAGGCATAAGGACCGAGTTGATTATTCATGTAGATAGGTCGCTTCGTTTTGGATCCAAATTATGTGTACCCAAGAGGAAAGTCAAGCAAAAGTTACTCGCATAAGCTCACCACTCACTCTATTCCATTCACCCTGGAGGCATGGAGATGTATAGGGATCTAAGACAACACTTTTTATGGCATGGTATGAAGATAGTAGTGGCGAGGTTTGTGTCGCATTATCTGATTTGTCAGCAGGTGAAGGCAGAGCAGCAAAGGACTGCAGGACTTTTGCAGCCTCTTCCAATTTCGGAGTGGAAGTGGGAGAAAATCACCATGAACTTTGTGACAGCGCTGTCGAAGAGCCCTAAAAGTCACAATGCCATTTGGGTGATCGTGGAACATTTGACGAAGAGTGCACATTTCATTCCTTTCAGGGTAGGCCAGTCCATAGAGAACCTGGCCGAGAAGTATATGTAGGAGGTTTTCATACTACACGAAGTTCCTGTCAGTATTGTGTCAGACAGAGACACGAGATTCATGTCACATTTCTATGAGAGTCTTCATGAAAGTCTGGAGAGCAAGTTGAACTATAATATGACATTCCATCCTCAAATAGATGGGCAGTCTAAAAGGACGATTCAGACTCTGGAGGACATGTTGAGGTCTTACGTCCTACAGTTCGGAGGTTCCTGGGAGGATTACTTGCACTTGGTTGAGTTCTCATACAAAAACAGCTACCAAGAAAGCCTTAAGGTAGCACCGTATAAGGATCTCTACAGTCGTAGGCGTAGGTCACCGGTCAGTTGGGATGATATCGGCGAGAGGAAGCTTTTGGTAGCAAAGTTGATTACGAAGATAGTGGACACAGTGTCTCATATCAGAAAATACCTGAAAGCAGCTCATGACAAGCAAAGGAAATAAGCTGACACACACCAGAGACCCTTGGGGTTCAAGGTAGGTGATCATGTGTTTCTCAAGGTGTTGCCATCGAGAGGCACCATCCATTTTGGAGGCAGGGGGCAAGCTTAGTCCCCGATTCATCGGCCCATTCAATATCGTGGAACGAGTGGACAAGGTGGCTTACGAGCTTGCGCTACCACCGGTGTTATCAGGAGTTCATGACGTATTCCATGTTTCCAGCTTTGGAAGTACATCAGAGATGACAGACATATTGTCGACTATTCAAAGTTATCTGTATGACCGGACTTATCGTGCGAAGTCCTATCGATTTCTATCTTGGACAGATGTAAGAAAGTGCTGAAGAATAAAGTCATAACGAGTCTCGTGAAATCCTCATTCGCTAGGTGAGTTGACATGGGAACTCGATGAGTAAATCCAGAAGAAGTACCCTCACATCTTCGAGTAAGTGTCTTGTTTGGCTATCCTACATTCCACCGGAACAAATTTCGAGGTCAAATTTTTTTTGTAAGGTGGGTAACATTGTAACTCCTTGTTTTAATTATACATATTTTCTTCACTTCAGTCATTTACTGTTCATCTTTATTTTTGAACTATTTTTGCATGCACTATAATCATCTAATTATTTATTAATTATTGTTAAAGCCTAAATCCTAATTCACTAACCTACCACGTCTTTTTAAACCCACTAATCACAACCTCTTAACCCTAATCATCCTAATCCCCTCCCCTAATCACCTACTGTCATTACTTATTAGCTCCATCACCTAATCATCTATTTGAACCACCTCTCCATTGAAACCCAAACAACAGCCTCCCATCTACCGAATCTCTCCCACCACATTAAAATCCAACTCCATTGCTATCTCCACCTTCATCTAATTTCTCCTACTCAAACATCTAATTTCTCTTACCCAACCCTATATATATATATATATGTATGTATGTATATATATATATATATATATATATATATGTACACCACCTTCTTCATCTCCTCAATCTCATCTCAAACCCAAAACAGCCAACACCATTCTTCATCTCCATCTACTTCATCTTCATCCCTTGTTTCCATCACCACCAACCACTGCCTCCTTAATTTTTCACACCAACCAAACATCCCAACCACCAACACCCGACCACCCGACAGCCAACCACCCAAACTTCACCTCACCATTAATCCCGAACAGCCTCACCCCATACCCAATGTAGCGCCCCGATTTCCGACACTGGGAAACCGTGACACGAGCCAAGATCTTTTCTTCAATTAGTCACAATACACAGAAAAAACAGGAGAATTTAAAACTTTTTATTCAATACACAAAGTGTTACAAGTCTGAATATTGTACAACTGTAATACCTTACAATAGAGTTACAATATTGCCTTTACATTTCTAAGTATTACAACCTTCAACATCTTACATCAGAGTACTTCTCAACTAATACATAATCAATATATATTTTGCAGCGGAACTAAACTTAATACTGACTCCTTGCTTTCCTTGCCTTGAGTCCTCTTGAATCTCGCCTTTGTACTTCGGCGATCCAGTACCTATGGAAGTGGGGACGTCAGTATTCACTGACGCTTAAAGGCTGATCATATAGCAGCGAATCTTCCAAACAATATACAAAATATAACAATGGTGTTGGTGTAGTTTAAGTGTTCGTGAGTGCTATGACTAGACACTAATGCGATACTTAAAATAGAACTAATTAGACACAACCCGTTCCTGACAATACTCCATGACTCTGTGAGGTTGCAGAAGGGGTCAAGTCCCCTTATGCAGTCTGCTTATGGTGTCTCCGTTTTCCACTACTACCCGGCATGCCGGACCTCACTCAAACAAGGTTGCAGGTGCAGTCTAGTTCCGCCACTGCAGTCATATAGTGGTGTCCATGTTTGCCACTATTGCCCAGTGTATCGGGCCTTAATCCAAAATCCAAATCATAGGGTTTCGCAAGCGCAGGGCAGTGCGAAGCCTACCCTGTGGCACCCTCTGGGGTATCGCAAGCGCAGGACTGCACAATGCATCCTGTGGCACCCCAGCCACGGTATTTCAGGAATTAACAGAGCGAGATACGTAACCCGTGTCCTCAACCTGTGAGATGGCACCGTACGTATCCCTTTGACGGGACGCTTCCTATTCTAATGTCAGCAAGTCTCCGAAAGTAACATGCAGCCCATAAATACATGCGACTCCATCTCAAGCCGTTTCTCCATATATAGGGATTTGAACCCGCGTTATGAATTCTAATTGCACACAACCTGTTCCTGACACCTACACGTGACTCGCGAGGCTGCAGATGTGGTCATGTGCCACTGTTGCATTTCGCCCGTGGTGTCTATGTTTGCCACCGCGACCCGGCTAACCGGACCTCACTCAAAATAGACGAACCCAATATATCGGGCGTCATAACAAAAATCAAACCATAGAGTTTCGCAAGTGCAGGGTAGCACGAAGCCTACCCTGTGGCACTCTCTGGGGTATCGCAAGCGCAAGACTGCACAATGCATCCTGTGGCACCCCTAGCCACGGTACTCCAGGAATTAACAGAGCGAGATACGTAACCCGTGTCCTCAACTTGTGAGACGGCACCGTACTTATCCCTTTGACAGGAAGGCACAACCCTGTACACCACCTATGATCTGCCTCAAGGGACGAGTTAGTGTAAGGGGCCCCCTACGACTGACCCCTCTCTCCCGGCAAAGGGTTTAAGTAAACCGATCCTTATAAGTCACTATCCTAGTGATGTCCCTGACTCGAACGATCCTAGGAATGACAACATTATAACACAACTTGCTAGGCCTTGAATTAGGCTTCGCAAGACAACTCTACTAGGCCGCTCAACCTAGACTTACCAGAATCCCTCAGGATCTGGTTCATGGCTCATCGATCCAAGACTTTGGCCGTGCGAATGCACGCCGCTTCCCTAGACTTGGATTCCGTCTATACTCCGGTCCTCGACTAACCTACCCTGGTTAAGATTCGACGGTACACAAGGAGTGACTCCTCCACAGTTTCTTAGGGTAAGAACATATGTCTTGATGGTCGATAGCCCTTAGGGTGGTAACATCACCCTAGACGAGCACAACTAACTGTGTCCTAGCTAACAAGCTATACACGAGTAATAATCACATACGAGCCAACTAAGCTACGCATGAAACAACAACTACCTACGAGCCAGGCGGGCCTCGTAGGAGACAACCACGTACATACCGGCCAAATAAGCCGCGTATGAGACCAACAGCTTCGTACGGGCCGGTCGGGCCGCGTACGGGACAACTACCTACATACGAGCCGACTAAGCTACGTATGAGACCCACAGCTACATACGGGCCAGTCGAGCCACGTACGAGCACAACCGTGTGCAAACAACCATACAGGTAATCAATCCTCGAAGCAACCAAACGTGCTTACTAACAAACTTAATCTTCTATTATTAGAAACAACAAAAGAATCTACTAGTAGTCTACGATGGGTATTGTACTAGGGAAGAACCGAAGGCGATAGAATGGCCTTTATCGGAATAACTATCCCTAGTGGTCTTCCCAATCCTTCCTACTTCAACCTATTGCGCCTTAAGCATGGCATACAATTACAAGCAGCTTCTTACGACAATCAATCATATAACACAACCACCATGATATTCCTATGTATGAATGTGATTAATGCTTATGCTTACATTGAGCTCAAGCATGAAAATCACTAATGTCCTTAAACATAAAATTCTCTATAGTCAATCGTAGGTTACCAATTGAGCATGGAAGCCTACTACTTATCATAACCAACCACCACCACCCAACTAAGCAATATTCCAAGGTATAGTAGGTAGTCCTAACACTACTCCTACAACATTCTAAGCAAGTATTACTCTAGCATGGTATAGAACCCCACATAAATCACTACAACTAGCCATAGGTAGTTTCTTTACTCTAAGCATGAACATCATAGTATGGGTATCCTTAGCTTAACATGATCAATAATCTGCATGATACCTACTTACTTAGCATGAATCGTGATCATTCACTAACATAGCATGAACACACACTTATCTAAGCATGGGTACCATGTAAACATGAGTATCCATATAAACTAGCATGGTACACAACTTAATTACTATTAAGCTAGTATGGCATAGATAAAACTAGCATGGTATATTACCTACCTACAATCAACTAACATAGTATACACTTCCCTACCATTTATCTAGTATGGTATACAACTTGTATACAATTTAAACTAGCATGATATGCAAAATACTTACAATTTAGCTAGAATGGTATATCGCTTTCCAACAATTAAACTAGCATGGTATATGATTTTATCATGGATCCTACAACACTCTAGGCACAATAAAATTTATCCAAACATGGTAGGAAACTTTTGGATTGAATCCTACACATTCTAAGCATAACTAAGTCACTAAGCATAATAGGAAACTTTAGGAATGAATCCTACAAAATTCTAGCATAAGTGAGTTACTAAACATGATAGGAAAAGAATCCTACAACATTACCAAGCATGATAGGAAAAGAATCCTACAACATTCTAAGCATGATAGGTAATTAAAGAAGCAATCCTACAATTAACTAAGCATGAAAACATAGTAGGATATTTTTAGAAAAAGTCCTACAACATCCTAAACATAAAGCATGATGGGATAATTTTATAAAACATCCTACAACTAATTAAGCATAGAATCATGGTAGAAAAAGTCCTACAACATAAAGCATGATGGGATAATTTTAATAAACCTCCTACAACTAATTGAGCATGAAGATGGCTTCTAAATATTTTTAGAAGCAAAGCTACAACTAATTAAGCATGGTAAACATGGTAGGATATTTTTACAAGCAATCCTACAACTAACTAAGCATGGATATGGCTTCTAATTATTTTTAGAAGCAAAGCTACTACTAACTAAGCATGGTAAACATGGTAGGATATTTTTACAAGCAATCCTACAACTAACTAAGCATGGATATGGCTTCTAATTATTTTTAGAAGCAAAGCTACAACTAACTAAGCATGGTAAACATGGTAGGATATTTTTACAAGCAATCCTACAACTAACTAAGCATGGATATGGCTTCTAATTATTTTTAGAAGCAAAGCTACTACTAACTAAGCATGGTAAACATGGTAGGATATTTTTACAAGCAATCCTACAATTAACTAAGCATGAAAACATAGTAGGATATTTTTAGAAAAAGTCCTACAACATCCTAAACATAAAGCATGATGGGATAATTTTATAAAACATCCTACAACTAATTAAGCATAGAATCATGGTAGAAAAAGTCCTACAACATAAAGCATGATGGGATAATTTTAATAAACCTCCTACAACTAATTGAGCATGAAGATGGCTTCTAAATATTTTTAGAAGCAAAGCTACAACTAATTAAGCATGGTAAACATGGTAGGATATTTTTACAAGCAATCCTACAACTAACTAAGCATGGATATGGCTTCTAATTATTTTTAGAAGCAAAGCTACTACTAACTAAGCATGGTAAACATGGTAGGATATTTTTACAAGCAATCCTACAACTAACTAAGCATGGATATGGCTTCTAATTATTTTTAGAAGCAAAGCTACAACTAACTAAGCATGGTAAACATGGTAGGATATTTTTACAAGCAATCCTACAACTAACTAAGCATGGATATGACTTCTAATTATTTTTAGAAGCAAAGCTACTACTAACTAAGCATGGTAAACATGGTAGGATATTTTTACAAGCAATCCTACAACTAACTAAGCATGGATTATGGCTTCTAATTATTTTTAGAAGTAATCCTACAACACTTGAAGCATAAACATGGCTTCTAAATAATTTTAGAAGTAATCCTACAACACTTGAAGCATAATTTATTAATCAAAGCATAATTACCTATTACTACTACTACAACATACAACTTACTACTATCACAACATACAACTTACTATTATTACTACTACTTCATTCTCATAAAAAATCACAACATACAACTTACTACTATTACTACTTCCTTATTAATCAACATACATGCTACTACTACTTTATTTTATTACATACTACTACTTATCATTTTAGCTTACTACTACTTAGTTCTTTATTATTACTAGTGATAAAAGAGAGATCATCTTTATTTTATTTTTCTTTACAACTTAGTAAAAGAAAAGGTCTTTTTAATTAACTACACTAGTGATTAAAATAAAAGAAAAGATCCTTTTAATTAGCTACAACTAGAGTTTAAAATAAAAGAAAGATCTTTTAATTAGCTACTACTAGTGATTAAACAAAAGAAGATCTTTTTATTAAGCTACAACTAGTGATTAAGAATAAACGAAAGATCTTTTTATTAACTACAACTAGTGATAAAAGAAAAGGATCTTTTTATTAAGTTACAACTAGTGATTAAAATAAAAAGAAAGATCTTTTTATTAAGTTACAACTAGTGATTAAAAATAAAAAGAAGATCTTTTTAATTAGCTACAACTAGTGTTTTAAATGAAAAGAAAGATCTTTTTCATATTTACAACTAGTGATCAAATAAAAAGAAAGATCTTTTTATTAGACATATGCTTTTATTTTTTTGTTCAAGTTTAATCAAGAGTCCTACAACCCACAATGGTTGTAAAATGAATGCTCATATGCTTATGTTTTAAGTCCTACAACCACTAAGGGTTGTATGTCCAACATTATGTGTAACGCCCCGAATCCCAATTTACTGAATTCGAGATGTTCTTCAGGATCTTTTCGCTTTCTTCACATACAATTTTACAAGGAATTTAAAATCTTTACTTTTACATCAGAGTTACAGCCTGTTACATTTAAATTTACACAGCGGAAGCAAAATGTACAATATTTACATGAATGAACAACAATATAATGAACTCTTTGTGCATCCATTCCTTTTACATGTGATTATCCTGCATAAAACACTGTGGGTACGTCAGTTTATTCAACCGACGATAATTATACATGGCCATCCTCTCTATGCCAGAAACAGTATAATGAATCTCATTTCTTACAAATCACAAGCCAGTTCAACATAAGCATGCAAATTGGGAAACTTTTAATGATGTCGTGTCGTGATTGTGCACTTAAATCCTTAATGCAATTTACTTAGTTAATTATGACACTAATGCATACTTGTTCGAATTCTATGCATCCCATACTACATAGGTTCGAGTGCAAGCCTCTTAAACGATCTTCATTTTAGTAGGGTTCAATCCCCCGCCATGACTTATTCTACTACTGTAATTCCAATGAGTATCCTAGATGAATCTATGAGTACAAGCATGTATCCTGGCCCCTGGAGTAGAATTTTGCGCCATGTCTTGACTCGTCAAGCATGCCTTCTGCGATAATTCAGCCTCCTCCCTGAACACACTCCTCTTGCAGTCACCAAAACATCCCACAAGCGTGACTAGAGTCCGATCATTACTGAGTTGTGCCCGCGCCATGTCTTGACTCATCAAGCATGCTTTCTGCGGCTCACATACCCGCACCGTACCCTAGCTCTCATACTCATGTTTTTCTCTCACCTTCATCACCTCCACACTATGTATTAACTTAATTAGAATCATGAATGAAAATCAACCTCTAGAGTTAGCCTCTCCATCATCCGGACTCATCATTTCATTACACTTGACCAACCTGGTCTAATTCTCAATATCATTTCATTCGCTGCCGGGGAGACTTAGCTACTCTTCTGTTCAATTTCACATTCACAATATCCAAAGGAGCATCATCGGCTCATAATTCATTTTAGAGTCTCACAGACTTTCCTCATCATGATTTCACATTTCATAATTTCATTTGATTCTCAATCCTCATCTATGATTCATTTACACAATTCATGCATCCATAACAGAGTTCATTGACTTAAAATCACAAGATTTACCATTACTAACAGCAAAATAACATGAATTCCAGTATACCAAAGTTCACTCTGTACAGTCGACTTGGAAGAGCACCAGTCGACTTATACAGTCATACAGGGTTATCATAACGTTCGGGTTAGTCGACTGAGTACACTACCAGTCGCCTGTCCCGCCCAATTCTTATTCACAATATCATCCTCGTAACAGTCGACTGATCAGTCATCAGTCGTCTGTCCTGGATATTTCAAACAGCATAATTTCTAAGTCCAGATCAGTCGACTTGCCACATGCATCGGTCGACTGGACAGATCCATTTTAATTTGGGGAATTTACTTACATTTCTTTACATATACTTGCATCATGATATCAATTAACAGTATATACCAATTTATGTTCCATAAACATAATACCCCTTGCTCAGTAGCATTCACAACACAATTTTCCCGGTTATTAACATGCTCTTTAGAGAAATTACTACTCTAAACCTGTATTCATATTGCTCATACTTACATACGACAATGGGAATATAAATTTCAAGTCATCATCATGAGTCTACACAAAAATAGAATATCTTTATTCGAGGAACTATCAAATAATCACTTTCAGAACGAGCATCAGTCGACTTAACTCCAAGTCAGTCGACTAAGCCGACAACTTCAAATGTTTATCTCCTCAGTTCTTTTTGTTTGTTTACCTTCCCTCCATCATATGTGTCATAGGGAAAAACATACATTTTATGATCACACCATCATGGCTATTCACACACACTTTATCAGCACATTATGAAAATAAATATCTCGTATCAGTCGACTGGCTCATATGGCAGTCGACTGGACCGTCAGTCTTGCCTCGAATATAATAGCATGTTCAAGCAATTTCTACAGCATTCAATTCACTTTTGCCACATGGTAACACTTCATGACAATATAGCATTATTCCTACATTAGAAGTCCTGAGAAACACCCACCTTTTGTGAAGAAAATAACGAAATCCCGCAAGTCCTTCAATATCACGCTGCACTTCTTGTTCCTCTGTTCCACGCCGAGCTCCTCACCAATGCTGCTTGCCTCCACAGAAAAGCTCTCACACAACTCACAGATACTCTCTTGAAATCTTAGAAATTTTTAGTGTAAAAAGATAGGGATTAGGAGGGGGTATTTATACTAGATTATAGGCGAAATGGAGGGCTGAGATTCGTTGGGGAGTTGGAGATCAAAGGACAAGATGCAATCGGTAGTTTGAGAAACTACCCACACCCTCACATAACCGCCCATGATCCTAGCCACTTCTCCACAAATCCGGCCAAGTTTGTGCCTTGTGCACGTGTACATGGAGTGCACGTGTACACACAAAATCCCACTATAAAATGTACATCAAAATACCCGGAAAATAAGAGGGAAAATGCTGCACATACAAGTGTAAGAAAAAGATTAAGTTTATGGGTTTAAATACATTTGGGCCAAAATATGTATTTTTACATAAGAAAATAAACAAGTCACATTTGGGCTTTGAGAAGAATGTTTTTATAGGAAATACTACACTCTATTTATCATGGAGAAAAGTAATAATAATAGGCTATCATAAGAAAAATAAATACCCTTTCATATATATTAAGAAAATAAATCGGGGTACTACATTATGCAACATGTGTGTTCTTAGTCCAATAATATACAAACAACCACTTCAATAATAAAGCTATGATCTTTATAAATTAGTACTTACTACTACTACTCTTTTTCTTTCTCTTTCACTTACTACAACATACTACACCCAAAAAGAACAAAACAAAACAAGAAGGTAGAAGAAGAAGTCAAACAACAACAACAACCAAACAAACAAACAAACAAACAAACAAAGAATCAAGTGAAGAAACCCCCACCTAGTTCTCTTGTTGGAAGAACTTGCTAGCATGACTTCTCCTTCCCCTAGCTTTAGAAATCTTCTACTAAACCTACAAGAGAACTCTCAAATTAGTATGAGACTTCCTCTCTTTCTTTTTCTTTCCTTTCTTTCTTTCTTTCTTTCTTTCTTTCTTTTGTTTTCTAAAAATGAGAGAAGGGAGAGAATGAAGGGTTATTTATAGGAGGAGATGGAAGGTGGTAAGTGCACCACATGGCACAAAATAACCCCAAAAGGTGGAGGTGGCAATTGGTGGAGGTAGGATGTGGTGGAGGTGTGGTGTGGTGGAGAATTAGTTCTAGAAGAATTTCTCCTAATTCTCTCATGCACAATTAGTCTAAGTTAAATGCTTATAAAACCCTAACAATCTAATAGGTTTGTCACAACAAACAAGTGTTGTCCAAAAATACACAACACACAATTTGTATGATGTACTAATCGACATACTACACGTATGTGCGCCTATATGTCCGTATACTGAAAATCTTCGCATAATCCACATAAAAATAATTAAATCTTGGAAATAATAATAAAATAAATTTTATTATTAGTTCGGAAGATCACGGTATCAATTTGATACAATACGGATATATACTGACCGATATCTGGATACAGATAATGTCTATGGACAAACCGGGTGAAAATCACCAAAATATTCTAATTTTGGAATTAAAACAAAATAATAATAAAATAAAAATAAAATAATAATTTATATACGGTAATATCCGTCCGGGATATTACACCCAAGCCCCTCCTGCACCCCGAAACCTATTCACTCCAAACCTAACAACACCACTCACTTCCTTTTCAACCACATAGTCAACTCCAACTCCATATCAACCCAAACTACAAACACCACTACATCCACTCGAACCAGTCCTCCATTGCCTCACCATACACATCCACCTCTACTCCTACAATTCATTCCCGTACTCAACCAACAGCACCTCAAACACCACCTTCACACCACCATCTTTCTGCCTCCACACACACCCGAACAGTCCCCCGAACCCGAATCCTTGCTGCTGTGTTGCTGCCGTTATCGCTGTCATTGCTTGCTGCCAAGTTGTTGTCGCTTGCCTCCAAGTTGCTGTCACTTACTACTGTGTTGCTATTTTCATTGAAGTCATTGCTCCCCTAGCTGTCGTCACTACCCCTCTTGCCACAGTTGTGTTGCTTCCCTTATGTTGCAACATGTTGTCGTCGTTGCGTCTCTTCTTCCTCTTGTTCGGCCACATCGTAATCATCGTACACAAGGCAAGCATCCATTGAAATCTTAGCAATTATCCTTTGTTATCATCATATTTTATTGAAAAACTCTATTGTAGTTTCCTTGTGCCATGTTATTGATTCAAATCTCGAACCGTTAGTCCTCTTTGTATCAATTTATCGTGTTATCGAATATTCAGATTTTCTGGTCTGTCGAACGTCTATCTTTGTACTGAGATTAGAACCAATTTTCTATAATCAAATTTAGATTTATATAAATGCATGTTGTACCTCTTCGTGTGTAGAATCCAAAACATCTTACAGTTTTGCAAACCGATTTATAGATTGTGAGATATCGATGTATTAGTACCGACACATCGTAAATTTGATATTACTGCATGTGCACTAGACCCGCAAAGAACAAATTGATAGTAGGGGTGTCAAAAAATACCATATTACCCTACCGTACCGGTACCATACCGTTACCATACTGAACATAACCGAAAACTCGGTAATACCATACTGAAATATTTGTACCGTATCGAGATTATATGGTATGGTACTAGTACCCAATATTGATAACGATCATGTACCGTACCATACCGAGTATATTTAATCTAAATTTTTATTTAAAAACCCAGGCCCAGACCTAGGTCTCGGCCGGCCCAAGTTCTTATTTCTTTTTCACCCATGTTTTGTTCATATTGCTGATTGTTCCCTCAATCATGTTGTCTCTCACATGCATTTGTCTATCATTTTCGATTGTTGGTGATGACTGCCACATCATAAATATGTGGTCTAGAGTTTCAATTTCTTAATATAGTCACTTTTTTGGTTTCTTTCCATGTTCAATAGTATTGAACAGTTCAATTTTTTTAAGGAAGTATTAGATCAATTAGTCCAAAATTAAGACAACTTGGATGTATCATTTCAGTTTTTGTTGATAATTCAGAGTTCAAACCATGGGTTATAGTTTGAAGTATAGTTCTTGAAGCTGCTAATTTTATTTTGTACAATGGTTCTCAAGTATGATTGCATTCTATCATATGGAAAGGGTATAATTCATTTTTGAGTTTCTGGATGGTCTGTTGTTGTTTCTGGCTTCAGCTGACTGCTAAAATTTTTCTTTCATATATCTTTTTTGCTTCAAACTTGGGAGACCGAGAGATTAAATGAATCCTATTTCACACGAGCTATGTTGAGTTCAGATGGAAACTACTAAAGGAGCATTTTGTTGAAAGGCAATACAATAGGAGCAGGATTGATTTTGTTAGACATGCTTCTATTTATTAATTTTGTTAACAAATTAAATTATCATCCCTTTTAGTTTGTAAATGAAGCTTCAAAATTATATTGTCATCTTTGTATTTTCTAGAACATCTATTGTGTAACTATAATTGTCTCAGACGTTGCATAACATTCATTTTCTCTTAAATATCAATAGTTCTTTAATATTATGTGGAGTTTTTTATATTTAAAAAAAATTCTTTTTAAGGTTTGGTACTACCATCGCATTACCATTACTGTACCAATATTGGTATTATCGAACTCGGTTGTACCAAAATCTTGGCATGGTAATGGTAGAGAAATCTATGTACCAGGTATTCCGGTATGGTAGACGGTAGAACAATGATGGTACGGTACGGTACACCACCCCTAATTGATATCCATGGCTACTGGACTCAGAATCTGTCGAGTGAGTAGGCATTGGATTCAGAAGAGAGTCCACTTTCTGGAATCTCCAACGAAACTAGATTTGCATTCCCGTAGAAGTGACAAAGTAAGTTTTAATGCAAGCATGTGCTGTTGTCCAGATTGTAGTTAGTATATCTTAACCATATATATTGTTATTCTTGTGTTAATAACTTATACTGATATCGTAGGTTGATAGATTTTCTTTATATTATGCATTGCATATACCACTTGATACTTTCATGATTACTGCCCTTAATACATGTACTTACTTTCACCTCTTGACTTGCCCATGATTACCGCCCTTGATATTTTCTTGATTCTTGATTGTTGAGTCTTTTTTACTGTCTTGATACCACCATTCTCACTAGTTGTACCGACTACATGTTCATGATTGATCATAGTAAAAAAAAACAAGCCGGGGTTACAAAGGGGTACGACTTAGTAGTGAACAATATAGGGGAGTATATTTGGAAAGAGCCCCGTGTTTCCTGAAATAGTGATTCTTGATTCTTAATTCTTGATTCTTGATTCTTGATTCTAGATTCAAGTACTTTACATATCTTGTTTATTGATACTATCATTGGAAGACCCGAGTACATAATCATGCAGACTTAACCACTTAAGTCCAAACGTTCACTTGTTTGATATGCATTCGAACTTGTGGTATGTGACATAGGATTGCATGCATTAGATAAGTTAATAAAACCGATAGACTTAAGATTGACACTAAGCATTGACATGATTTTTGATTACATAATTCCAGATTCCTGATTCCCATGTACATGATTCTTGATTACATGATCCTTGGTTATCGAATGATTATACCTTGAATTCTTGATTACACTTGCTTACAGTTGTTACTTGCATCGTACATGATCATGCTATTTCAGTATTTGAACTACTACTTCTTGTTTTCTTCAATGTCATATCTTGTTATCTTGCTATCATAGTTCTTGTTTATACTTGTTGTTCGAAATTTGTTGTTCAAAACTAGGCATCAGAGGCAAGGTCATCCGTCGGCCATGGTGTATGATCGTTTGAACAACACCCCCTCGATGAGCACAAATCTTTCTGCTCTGGCTCGGATCTTTCGTGCTTCTGATTTTTCCTATGATAAATCCCTCCTTTCAAGAAAATTTAGAATCGAACCCATCTAGGTCACCGATCGTGACTGGGGTTCGATGCAAAGGACATCGACATTCTGCTTATCGATACTTGGTCGGACAAGGACCTCTACAAGCATTGCACGATCAAGACCTTCGAAGGAGGAGGACACTAACTTGGACAATGCATCGGCCTGGTTGTTCTTTTCTCGTGCAATACGGACAACTGAGGCTTCTTCAAAGTTTTCTTAGAGCCCCTTAATATAGGCCAGGTACCGAATCATGCCAGCATCTCGAGCTTCGTATTCTCTGGAGACCTGATTGACTACTAGTTGAGAGTCGTTGAGGACCTTAACCTGTCTCACTCTGGCTTTGTGAGCTAGGAGCAGTCCGTTGATTAGCGCATCGTACTCGACCTCGTTATTCGAGGCCCAGAAGTTTTGGTGTAAGGAGTATGGTAGGGCAAAATTATGGGGCCCCTGCAGTATCACACCGGCTCCACTTCCTTCTTCGCAGGAGGAGCCATCCACATAAAGCTTCCATACTGGCGGTTCATCCTACCCTCGGATAACTCTGGGATTGTGCACTCAATGATGAACTAGGCCAACGCTTGACCTTTAATGGCAGGCATTGGCTTATAACTAATGTCATGTTGACTCAGCTCAATGGACTATTTGATCAGTCGTCCAGAGTTTTTAGGCTTGTTGAGAACTTATTTCAGATGTTGGTCTGTGAGGACTTGGATGGAGCAGACGTAGAAGTAAAGGCAAAGATTTCACATATCTATAACCACGGCATAATCTATCTTCTCCATCTTGGCGCACCAGAGCTCGGCATCGTGGAGTACCTTACCCACAAAGTAGATGGGTTTCTGAACTCCATCTTCCTCCCAAACTAAAACTGCGCAGAGGGTATGCTCGGATGCCGCCAAGTAGAGGTAGCGGACTTCTCCTGGTTTGGGTGAGGTATTCCTTCAACTGGGTGAATGCCTGCTATTGAGGCTCCCCCACTCGAAATTCTTTGCCCCCCATAGGGCATTGAAGAAGGGAAAAGGACTTTTCCCTAGACTTTGAGAAGAAGCGTCCAGTTGCTGCTAGTCGAGCCATAAGCCTTTAAACTTCTTTGATGTTTGTAGGGGGATTCAAATCAGAAATAGCTTGAATATTCTCTGGGTTCACCTCTATCAGCCATTGGCTGATCATGAAGCCGAGGAATTTTCCTGAGGTCACACCGAAGGAAAATTAGATGGGTTCAGCCGTATATTGTTCTTCCTTAAGACATCGAAGGCCTTCTCGAGGTCTTTCACATGGTCTTCGCTTCCAAGGCTTTGGATGAGCATTTCATCTACATACACTTTTATATTCTGACCGGTCTGCTCTTTGAAGACTTTGTTCACCAGCCTTTGATAGGTGGCTCCTGTTTTATTCAGACCGAAAGGGCATAACCCGGTAGTAGTAGAGTCCTAGATCGGTGACGAAAGACGTGTTTGGGATATTTGGAAGGAACATCCGGATTTGGTTGTACCCGGAGAAGGCATCCATGAAGCTTCGGAGTTCGTGTCCAGATGTTGCATCAATTGGAGTGTCGATATTTTGAAAAGGGAAAGGGTCATTTCGGCACGCTAAGGTCTGTGAAATCAATATAGATCATCCACTTTCCACTCGCCTTCTTTACCATTACAACGTTTGTCAACCACTCTAGGTAGTTGACTTCCTAGATGAATCGAGCGGCGCTGATTTTTTTGACTTCCTTCTTCACAGCCTGCTACCTCTCAGGCGTAAACTTCTGGTGCTTGTACTACACCTATTTCGAGTCTGGATTGACACAATTTGTGTGTAACTCCTATTTCTCCGTATTTATATTTTGTACTGTTTTGTGCCTCATTGTACTCTCTCGTCTACTTGAGATCATGTAAATTGTTCTGTTTGAATGAAATCGTTATTTTCGTCCCAACTCAAATTTTGGGTCTTTCTATCAATTCATTTGTGTGTCATTCGTATCATTCTTCATGAAATTGACCAATTCTTCTCATTGATATCCTTAATCTCTATTTTAGTGTATTTTAACCAATTCTCTTGTTGGTTTCTTTTTGAAATGGATACCCAAAACCCGCGAACCCGCAAACCCACACTATTTAAACCCTACCCTATATAAACCTACGAAACCCTACCCCTATCTACTGTTCTGACCTAAACTTAACCCGCCGCTTTCTTATCTTCTTCTTCCTCCCTTCGATCCGAAGCCAGCCACACCCAATCCGCTTCACTCTCGCATCGCCTCCACCCCCTCCGATCCCCATCGCCTCTCCGACCATCCCCTCACTCTCGCATCGCCTCCCACCCATCACCTCCATCACCGCCATTACCAGCCAGTCGCCATTCGCCATTTCCCAAACTCCGAAACCCATCCGACCTCCAACTTCTCGACAACCACCTCCGTTTCCCTTCCGATCGCCTCGCCCACTCCCTCGCTTTCGCCTCGTCGACCCCCACGGCACAACCACCTCCAAAACTCCACCATCGTCATCCTCTCCAACCTTCGAACCCATTACCCAGCTCGGCTCTTCCACCACCTCCGACCACCACACCACCGCAACACCCCGTCGTCGCCTCCAAACTCATCCCCTCGACCTCCTCTCCACCTCCGACGCTTCGCCAACACCCCACGCCGCCGAATCCCCGAACCCAACTCCTCCCCTGTTCTTGAACCCAAACAGAGCAACGCTCGCTGTCGCCCTCCGTCGACCCTCGTGCCTCCGCCGTTGCTGCGTCGCTTCCCGACGTAGTGTCGCCGTCGCCACCGCGCCTTCCCCTCTCTCTCGCGCTCAGTCCGTCGAAGAAGAAAACGAAGAAGAAGATCAGCGTTTAGGGCGGGATTCGATCACGACCATCCGATCGCATCAAGATTCGAGCCTCTGATCGGTGTCCCGTGTTTCGCCACAGCGAATCCAGAAGTGCTGCACGCTGTTCTGGGCTTGGATCCGGTGCGAGGCTGCGATCCTATTGGCTGTTTCGGTGTTTTGGTGTTTTGGCGCACCAAATCCCAGATCGCCGTTTGCTGTTTTGGCCGATCGCGTGTAGGGGAAAACTCGATCTCCGGCTATTTTTCGCACGCGCTTTTTTGAGGACTTCTTCCGGGATTTTTCTACCCAAATTGCTACAACAAGTGAAGTCTATCATCGTCATCTAAGGCAAGTATTCACCTTGTACATTTTATTGCTCTAGTACAAGTTTCTTGAAATACTACAAATAGTTAGATTGTGACTCCTCCTTGAAATATCGTTGTGGATCAATTTTGAACCCCAAATTGACAAGTCTAAGAGTCACAAATTTCCTCGTATATAATTTATAATTATTGGACTCTTTTACCCTTGGACACATGAACATATAGACATGAATTAAGGAGCCATAAAATTGTAGATACATGTCACATTTAATTTTTGACGAACTTGCGACCCTATGGCTTGGAAAATATTTATTATTTACTGTTTTGACCCCTATTATCATGTATTTATGCCACGTAATAATTTAGACACCAAATTACATATTTTCATGTAACCTACATTAGAAATTATTTCCCTGTGTTGCTGTCTGGATTTTCCTTTGCGGTTTCGACCCTTTTATCTTTGGAATTTGGACCCGAGCCCTGAATATGAAACGTAGATCCGGATGTGTAGATATCGATAGACTCCAAAATGATCGAATTTGGAGTTACGGTCTAAGAGTTATTGCAGATTTACTGCAGCTGTGTCGGTAGACACAGATTCGCAAAAACTGCTGCACACCTTTACTTTGCGAATTAATTTAGCTATGCAACCAGCGAGCGTTTGACACGAAATTTTACATGTAGTTGCTGGATACCCTATAGGACATCCCCAATTTTTCTTAGAATTAATTTATATTATTTCAACCCTGTTTCACATGCATAGATACAAGTGCACAAAATCTGCCTGAACAAATGTAACAAGCCGGGGTTTGAGGGAAAGACTATAGAGTGGACAATATAGGTAAGTGTACTCGGAAGGGGGCCCGTGTTTCCCAATGTTGTATGTTAAATGGAACTAAGTGCCACGTAGAACTAAGTGCCACGTCATGGGTGACGGGGGCCACCTCTAGAGTCTACGAGGGCCACCTCTAGAGTCCATTACATGATTTTATGATTACATGATATATACTTGAGATCAAATGGAACTAAGTGCCACGTAGAACTAAGTGCCACGTCATGGGTGACGGGGGCCACCTCTAGAGTCTACGAGGGCCACCTCTAGAGTCCATTACATGATTTTATGATTACATGATATATACTTGAGATCAAATGGAACTAAGTGCCACGTAGAACTAAGTGCCACGTCATGGGTGACGGGGGCCACCTCTAGAGTCTACGGGGGCCACCTCTAGAGTCCATGATTGATCACCTGCTTGATACTTGATACCTGAGTACGCCGCCCTATGGACTCCATTACTAGGTCTAAACGCAATTGTCTTGACTGTAGCAACCATGTAGTAAAAGTATGGATGCATGTCGTGCTACCTAGATAGTAATCACACAAGACTTGAACTTAATACCTGATACATGATTATCCTGTTACCTGATTATCCTGATACATGTTTATCCTGTTGCATGATTACCTGATTACCTGATATCTGATACATGGAACTTGAACATGACACCTGTTATTGATACTTGATGACATGATACACGAGACTTGATACATGATACTTGACACTTGATACCTGTTACCTGATACTTGACAACTTGATACTTGAGACCTGACACTTGACACTAGATTTGAGACTAGATACCTGACACTTGAACTAGATGTGTATCACTTGAGATTAGATACCCTATGTGTTCACTTGTTACTTGTTTCACCACTAGTATTTTGTTATCCAGCCTATTTACTTGAGTTATCCTTCTTGTTAGCTAGTTCCTGGTTCTTCCACTACTTGTTATGTCCCTGTTACATTCTTGATTCCTGTTCCCTATACTTGTACTCGTTTTTACTATTTGTGGCCCTAGCTTGCACTAAGGGCATTTTCTCTTGTTTTTCCCTGTTCTTGTTTTATATTTATTAAGCAGACTTTGGAGACGAGCTACCCGCTGGAATTGGTGAGCAAAGGTTTTGGCCTCCAAGTGGAGGAGGACTTGATTTGAATATTTACTTCCTGCATTATTTGTTTTCTTGGACTATTATTTTCTTGCAAATTTAAGAACTTGTAACGGGCTGTTGTTCCCGAGTTTAACTTGATTCAGACTTGAAACTGCTTGGATGTTTTATTATATTTCAGTTGTTTCTGTTGCTAGTAAATTATTCATGCATGCTTGGTTTTATATATCCCTCTTGTTATATACTTGTTGTGATGCTGAGTCGATCCTACAGCTTATGAATGATGTTAAGATCATTCGCTGGGCTTCATCACGCACTCGTATTCCGTATTTTGGGAAGCGGGGCGTGACATTGTGCATAATTAGTTCATCTGAGATGCACAACATATCCGAGGGGATCCAAGCAAATAGATCCTGGTTCCATCAGATGCAGTTGATGATCCCTTCTTTGAGTTTAAGAGGCAGAACCTTGCTTATCTGGAATAGCTTGATTCTATCTACCTCAAAAAAGGGGCTCTCTTCATGTTCATCGACTAGTTCAGAGCCAATCGAGCTTCCATCGCAGGGGAGTTTGACCGCATCAAGAGGGAGGACAGAGCCCTCTACTGTGGTGGTGTAGCAGTCTCGAGTGGCCTTCTGAATGCCCTTAGTGATGCCAATCTCGGCCCTCATGGGGAATTTCATTCTCATATGATATGCCGATGCCACAACCTGGAGATACGCGAGGCCAGGTTGCCCAAAGATGGCGTTACAGGTGGCTTTGACATTAACCACCATGAAGTCCATCGACTCAGTGCGGGTGGTAGGAGATTTTCTTGCGGTCACATCCAGAGTGATGATTCCTTCAATTTGAACCGGAGCACCAGAGAAACCATGGATAGTGTACCCCACTGGCTTCAGCCTTTCTTAGGAAAGCTTCAGTCCCTCGCAGGCAGAAAGTGCAAAGGTGTTGACGGAGTTGACGTTGTCCACGAGGATGCGGCGAACCTCATGGTTAGCTAGCGCGAGACTAATTACCAATGCGCCACATTTGAAAGTGTTGATGCCCTCAAGGTCTTCATCCGAGAACGAGACGGGCAGTCCTCGACCTTTAGGAAGGGGTAGTTGTGAACCGAGTTCACCTCTCGGACGAATGCCTTACGGGAGGAGTTGGAATTTCCCCCAATGGGTCCTCCATGTATGAGTTCACCTCTCAGACAAATGGCCATCGTTTCTGTTTGCTAAGGCTCAGAGTCCTTCTCTGGATGTTTGTTAGGCCCTCGAGGAGAAGAGGAGGTTCTCTGGTCCTTCTGAGTGAATTTTGACAAGTAACCCAGACGGATATGGGTTTCTATCGCGTCCTTCAGGGCCCGACAGTTATAGGTCACATGACCATGGTCTTAGTGGAATCAACACCAGAACCTTCTATACCTCTTCTTGTTACTAGTGTCCATCCGAGGAGGGTGTTGGATCAGTCCCCTTCCTCTACTTCCATGAGGATAGCGGAGACGCTTGCGTTGACCGGAGTGAACTTTTTGAATCGAGGCGCTGGGGGAGGATGCCTCTGCCCAAAGGCATCATTTTGAGACTTCTTGGCGGCCTCGGTGTTGTCTATCTTCCTTTTCCCTTTGGGAGGGGATTCTTTACGGCCCTTAGGATACAAGGCCTCCTCAGCTCAGATGTATTTCTCGCTTTAGAGGAAGAGATCGAAGAAGTTCGAGGGAGGCTTTTTAGCCAGTGAGGTCTTGAAGAGGTTGTGCTGAACATCTGTAACGCCCTGAATTTCAAACACAGGTAATTTGTAGAACAAACAAGATTTTTTACTTCAATTTTGTACAAAAATACAAGGAATTTTTTTTAATTTAAAAATCATTACAATTTTATTCTTTACAATGCGCAGTGGAAGTTAACATAAAAGAAATAAATTTATATCATCAAACAAATCAATCCTTCAACAGCCATCGACATCAACTCATGCCCCCGTCGTTTTCTAATCTGTGCCCTGCAACTTGAGAAATGCGGGCACATGAGTTACATACAACTAACGCAATGCTATCATGCATCAATTCCTCAATTTAACAATCACAAACTTGAATGCAAAATGAATAATGGCTATCCTAATTATGTCAGTGTATGATATGAGCATAATGACTAATGCAGACATTCATGCTTACGATGCAATTCTAATGCGCACATGTTCGAATTCTATGCAGCCTATACTACATAGGTCCGAGGGGTAAGCCCTTAACGTACTCCTCATTATAGGGTTCAATCCCTCGCTATGCAATACCTAAACCCAATGAATGTACTTCAATGCGTAATCACATGTGAGTCGCACCCCTAGGATATTGGACTTTACCGGCCTACCCTAGCCCACTCATTGTGGATTTACCAGGCCTATCCTCAGTCATGAACCCCACCAAGTCGATTTTTCGTAACTATGGACCTTACCGGCATACCCCTTGTAACACCCCGAATTCCAAAAACAGCTGAATTCGAGATTTCCCAGGATCTTTACACTTCTTTCGTACAATTTTACAAGGAATTTAAAAACTTTTATTTCAACAATAATTACATCAGAGTCTTTTACATCAATACGCAGCGGAATCAATAAAATACAACCATAATGAATGTAAAATTGTTACAACTTCAACATTTAAGTAATCATCAGCATCAATTCTCTTTATATCTTCATGAAACTCCAAATCCTGCATATAAAACTGTGGGCACGTCAGTTGCGTACAACTGACGAAATATTATACACGACCATCCTCTCTATGCCGGGAACAGTATAACGATTCTTAAATACTTTAGCCAGCACAAACTTGATCACAAACAAAGCTACAAAGGGACTATCCTGTTGATGTCGTGTTGTGCGGTGCACTTAGTCCTTAATACAGTTATTTATATTACAAGACACTAATGCGCACTTGTTCGGATTCTATGCATCCCATACTACATAGGTCCGAGGGCAAGCCCTTAATCGTTCTTCATCTTTGTAGGGTTCAATCCCTCGCCATGACTTAATCTAGTACTGTAACTACGGTAAGTATCCCAGATGATCTATGAGTACAAGCTCGTGTACAGAAAACCTGGAGGGGAATCCCGCACCATGTCTTGACTCATCAAGCATGCATTCTGCGGTAATTCAGCCGTGGCACACGATCCTCTTGCAGTCACCAAACATCCCACAAGCGTGGCTAGAGTCCGATCATTCTGAGTTGTGCCCACGCCATGTCTTGACTCATCAAGCATGCATTCTGTGGCTCACACACCCGCACCGTAAACTCTAGTTCTCATACTCGTGTTTTTCTCTCACTTTCATCACGTCTTCACTATGTATCTCTCTGTAATTTCGGTAAGTATCATAGATGTTCTATGATTACAAGCACGTGTACAGAAAACCTGGAGGGGAATCCCGCGCCATGTCTTGACTCATCAAGCATGCATTCTGCGGTAATTCAGCCTCCTTCATGGCACACGATCCTCTTGCAGTCATCAAACATCCCACAAGCATCGCCAAGATCCCGATCATTCTGGAGTATTGCCCACGCCATGTCTTGACTCATCAAGCATGCATTCTGTGGATCACATCCGCATCGTAGACTCGAGGCTCTCATACTTATGTTTTGCTCTTACTTTCATTACAACCTTACAATGTTTGTTATAAAAGAAAATCATCACAAACTAGAGCTAGCTTACCCTACCGGACTAAAATCAAAACATCAGAGACAGTCAGCCTACCTGGCTACTTCTCAAGAGACACTAAACCCTCAACGGTTAGCTCTCAAAATTATAAATAATACTGCCGGTCACTAGGGTCTCGCCTAGCCTCTAGATTCCAACAACTATCTCTTTCTAGAGATCAACAATATTTCATAATCAATCTCCAATAATCATTTTCATTTCTTTTGTTCACAAACTCTTTCTCAGAATATTTCTTTTATAATCTCATAACATGAGAACAATTAAATCTGATTTCTTTATCCATTTCATCTTCCACCTCCTGGTGTGCATTTCACAATAAAACTCAATCAAATATTAATAATCATAAAATCTCATATTCAACTTATTTAACTTTCATTTGTCAAGAATCAAATCCAAACTCAAAACCAAAATAAATAGTTCGGTTCAGTCGACTGGTGACAGTATCAGTCGACTGTTCAGTGAACATCAAAATATCTCAGTCTGTTCAGTCGACTGTTGACAAGGAATCAGTCGACTGTTTTACGAAAACTTTAAAACATCAATAATACACAGTCGGTTCAGTCGACTGGTGACAATATCAGTCGCCTGTTCCGCGAATACTTTAAAAAAACCAAACACCAGCAGCAGTCGACTGTGAAGTGGACAGTCGACTGTCCTGCCGATGAAAAACCAATTTCTTATACTTATCAGTCGACTGTGGAAAGTAAACAGTCGACTGTCGATCACACAAATTGCAGCCTGCATATATTTTTCGACCTTCTAATTGATTTGTATCCCATATAAAAATATAGATCATTTCCAGAATATATTCCTTTTAAAAACAATATCGTATATGTTCTCAATTTCACAAGTTTCTCTTTTTTCAATGAAATCCTTAAAATGCATCAAAACATATTTTCCAATCAATTTTTCAAATAGACTGTTTTTTTTTATCAAAATCACTTTACAAAAATCTCTATACTTGTGTAAATAACATTTTGAGGTTATAATCACACTTCTTTGCTACATTCTCAGCAAACAACATATTTGCATTATTCTAGTCATGTCTCAACATGCATCAATTTCATATAAATCATTTCCATTCTAGCATCTCAACTAACAATCATAATCATTTAGAAATGGAATAGCAATTTGCATCTACCACACCAATCAAGATTTAACGATCCATTTCTACATTAATTTGCATGCAATCAATTCAATTTCAACCAAATAAATTTATATATCATCTATCATGCAAATTTTTACTCTTAAATTAGAAAGCATTTAAGAAACACCCACCTAAATTGAAGATTTGTACTCGAATGAACTCCTAGAATTAGGAGCTCCTATAGAAAACTCCAATTGCAACTCCTCGAAATCCGCGCACCAAGGCAAGCCTCCAAGCTCCACATTTCGGCAAGCATCCATCATCAAGAGCATCTCCATCCCCACTCCATTCGGCAACAACAAGGACAAACTCCCATCTTCTTTCATATACACATACTATGTATGTACATATATATACATTAGTATATGTACAAGTGGAATGGTGATTAGGTGGAGAAATGGGCAAGGCTTCGCTGGCTTGTTGCTTTCGGCATGGGCAGGAGAGAAGAGAGAAAAGAAATGAGAGAAGGAGAGACTAAGGGTGCAATTTTATAGATTAACTAATAGGTAGTTATAGCAACCACCCCACACATGAACACCACTAACCCCATTAATTAAATTTGAAAATTACTTTCCCTCCTACTTTCAAAATCAAAACTTTCAGATTTCCCCCTTCTCTAAACAGCCCGGTCCCCCCAAAAATGTGCACATCGCACGTGTGCACGTGCACGTGCTTTGTGTACACCCAAAAATAAATTATTTAATTAATTCCTTTAAAACAATTATTTATGTATGTAATAAATATGTAAAATTAACTTTAAAATTATACTTTTCATGCACTATAAAATAGAAAGAAACATTTCATGAAAATTTATTTTGAAGGAAGAACGCGCTTAAACACGTGCACCAAAACACGTGCGTCGCCCATAAAATCTCAAAAATACAAAAATTGATTTTATCAACCTAAAAAATATTCATAATTAATTGGAATGCAACATAAGAATATATTTAGTATACATATATGATAATGTACTCAAACATACAGAAAACATGTGTATTGCACGTAGAAATTCATTTTAAATTAAAATAGACAAAAATTGAATTCTATTTACAAAAATGAATTTAAACATGTTTATAAAAATAAATAATTGAAACTCATCGAAAACTTTGCACGTAACGGTGGAATACCCGAAATCGACACGTGCATCGATAATACGTAAAAGCACGTAAAAACTCAAAGGTTGAAATATAGCATTTGAGTTGTCTCAAATGGGATTTTAAGAATACGGGATTGCATAAATAATTGGAATTCAAAATACATATCAGAATGCGTTAACAATACAAAATGCACGTGCGTAACACCCGAGGGCAAAATTGTCAATTAAATTTTGCGGGGTGTTACACCCCTAGCCCACACATCGTGGATTTACCTGGTGTATCCTTAGTCCCGACCATTCTTAGGAACTGCAAGCTCTTTACTAGCATTTTCGTAGACAGACATACATACCCCTAGCCCATATACATGGATTTACTAGGCGTATCCTCGATCGAACCCCTAGGAGCTGCAAATTCTTTATCGGACATGTTCGTCGTTGTTTCTATCATATCTTCTTCGAGTGCCTATCCATAAGTTCAAACATAAAATAAAATCACCTAGAGCTAGCTTACCCTCTTACCGGACTTAAATCAACATACCGAGAACAATAACCCATACTAGCTACTTCTCAAACGTTCGAATCATAAATTTGCCGACACCCTGGGTGTCACTAAGCCTCTAGAGTCCGCCCATCTCACATTCGGAGATTTTCCAGATTATTCTTAACCTCAAACATAAAGTTTCATTCATTCATTTATAAGTCCTTTTATTCTCTTATTTATTTACTAGTATACCCATGTGCAATATTGCACATAATTTTTAAAATATGAGGGAATAAGAAAGACTATAAACTAAATCCACTATAATAATTCTCAGACTTACAAATAATTTATAGTATCAACATAATTAGTAGAATTTTTTCTCTTTAAGCGTACATTTTGAAGAAATGGAAACCAATCAAACATGTCCCTTGTATACTTCTTGTGTAATTATGCCTGGGTATAATGCAAAATTTTGACTTCGTATCAGAATACTTTAAAATGCAATATTTTTTTATGGCCATGCTTGTTTTTCCTCTAAAATATTTGTTTTCCTTAGTAATGTAACATAAGTTGGTGATTCATGAGTAGGTAGATCTTAATTTTAGTTAGCTTCGTGTGAGAAGCCTCTCAAGTCTTAAAATATGTGTTAGTCACGGTTTTCAAAAAGAATATAAATGTAACCTCATTCAAACTCACCGAAAAATTTCCTCCTTTTTATACATAGCTCTTTCTCTAGATGCATATCGTTTCATATTTAAATCATCAAAATTCAAATTTAAACCATCAAAATTTACATAAAAATTTCTAATTCACATCTAGGACCCAAATAGTTACAGAATATTTAACTCTTAAGATATACATACAATTATATAATACAATTATATAGTTACATTCACACAATATTGGAACAGTATAGTATCTTAGCCACACAAATTAATCAGAACACTGTATTCCAACTCTGGGACATGTAATAAACTCATTTTTGTTTTGGAAATTTTGAAGAAAATATTTCAATGTCGGAGCCACCTCAAAGATGCTTGGGTTCTGTGTGGAGATTTTAATGTCACTACTTCTGATATTGAGCGATCCAGAGGAAGAGGTTCAACAAGAGATATGAGATGTTTTCGTGAATTCATACATGTTCTGGCCCTCATTGATCTCCCCCTACCAGGAAGGGAATATACCTGGTCTAATCTTAGAACCTCCCCCTCAATGGCCAGACTCGACAGATTCTTGATCTCCACGGCTTGGGAATCCTCCTTCCCTAACTGCATCCAATACTCCCTTCCCAGATTTTCATCTGATCACTGCCCCATCGTCCTCAACACTCAAGTCATTACATGCCAAGTCCACTATATTCGATTTGAAAAAGCTTGGCTACAACACTCCTCATTCGTCTCGACGGTTGAAGATTGGTGGAAAAATTTCTCGTGTACTGGGAATCCGGTCGATATCTTTGCAATCAAGCTTAAACTTCTCAGAAGAAGGATTCGAAGATGGAGGAATGATACCTTTGGCCATATCCCAACCAGGAAAAAAATCTCCAAGAGAAACTACTCAGGTTGGCGATTGAGGCTGAGCAACTCCCCACTGCGGTTGACTCCCTCAAGGCAACTCAAATTGAGCTCTAAAATCTAATCCAGACCGAGGCAGTGTATTGGAGGCAAAGGTCGAGAGTGCAATGGATCAAGGAAGAAGATGCAAATTCTAAATTCTTTCACTGCATTGCTAATGGGAGAAGGAGGCGTAACTTCATCCACAGTCTTACCATTGATGAAACCCTTATAACCTCTCCCACTTTTATCAGAACTGCTTCTGAGAATCACTTTCAAGCAATTTGTGGTACATCTCCATAGTTGGATTTTTATATTGATTGGAAATCCCTTTATCCACCAAATGACATTAACTTGGAGCATTTAGATGACCCGTTTACTCTGGAGGAGGTTAAAATGGCCGTCTTCGGTATGAGCAGTGACATAGCACCAGGCCCCGATGGATTCTCGATGAGCTTTTATCATACTTTTTGGGACACTATCAAAGATGAATTATTTGCCATGCTGCAGTCGGTGCAGAGAGGAGACACTGATCAAGACAGATTAAACTACTCCAACATTATGTGAATTCCCAAGTGTGAGGGTGCAAATTCGGTCTCTGATTTCAGACCTATCAGCTTGCTCAACTGCTCCTTCAAAACCTTCACTAAAATCCTTGCCAACAGGCTTAGCCCTATCCTCTACTCCCTTGTGTCCTCCTCTCAAAGTGCCTTCCTGAAAGGTAAATCGACAGTGGACTGTTTTCTTGTAACACATGAAGCTATCAACCTCTGCAGTAGACGCAACTTTGATGCACTTTTGTTCAAGATTGACTTCACTAAAGCATTCAACACAGTGAGTTAGGAATTTTTAGACCAGCTTCTAATTGCTAGAGGCTTCGGGCCAGCTTGGTGCTAGTGGATTCATATGATCCTGAGGACGAAAAAATCATCAATTCTCATTAATGGAGAGGGGGAAAACAAATCAACTCCAAGCAAGGACTAAAGTAGGGGGATCCTCTATCGCCAATGCTCTTCATCTTAACCATTGATGTGCTAGCTCAGATGCTTTTTAGTGGTCGAAAGAATGGTGCTTTCTCTCCTCTTCCTGTACAGGGCTCCCTTGCAAATATGTCAGTACTGCAATTTGTAGATGACACACTGCTCTTTTGTAAAGGTGTTGAACATGACGTTATCAACCTCAAAGTAGCACTACAACTATTTTCAAACGTCTCTGGTCTGGCCATAAATTTCAATAAGTCCTCCATCATTTACTTTGGTAAATCAAGGGCAAAGCTACAGGCTTTTTCCACCATCCTAGGCTGCAAGGAAGAATGCTTACCTTTCATTATCTTGGCATGCCCCTATCTACCGGGAAACTCAGCAAAAGAAGTTAGCAGCCGCTGATCCTTAAGATTGAAAAAAGACTCTTTGTGTGGAAGGGCAAGATGCTATCTAGAGGTGGGAGGTTAGTACTTATAAATGCTGTACTCAGTGCTTTACCACTCTACTTCGCTTCCTTCTTCAGATTACCCCTTTGGGTAATCAAAAGAATAGATCAGATTCGCAGTAGATTTTTCTGGTGTGGCTCCGACACTGATGCGAGAGGAGTGACATGTATGCGGTGGAAGATGATCTGCCAACCCAAGCAACAAGGTGGACTTGGCGTTCTAGATATGAAAGTTTTTAATGAAGCCCTTCTCATGAAATGGTGGTGGAAGATTGTCTCCTCTGACTCGCTACCTAGCCAAACGTTAAGGAGCTTATACTATAAAATCAATTCAAATATCTTGACATGCCCCTCAACTGCTTCAAACTTTTGGATAGGGATCTTCCATCTCAAGGAGCAATTCTTGCTGAATGTTAACTGGAAGCTAAGGAAGGGGAACCATATCAAATTCTGGATGTCAAAATGGATCAATGGCGACAGCATAACTTCCCTGTGTCCCTCACTTGCTGCTGTAGTATGGAATCTGGAAGCTGATGTCCTATCCCAAGGAACCTAGATTGATGGCAACTGCCACTGGCAACCGAGGCTTAACTGCGTCTCCAACCCCACCATTCGAGATGAGAAACAGAGACTGCTTGATCTGATTGTAGAATACCAGCCTTCACAGTCAGGAGACCACCCTTCATGGAGACTCACACCATCCGCTACCTTTATTGTCAAGTCGGCATACAACTTCTTTATCACCTCTGGCCTTCGTTCCCCTTATTTTGCAGCAACATGAACTTCTACAGCTCCCCTAAAATGCAAGATTTTCATCAGGAAAATGAGTTGGGATAAACTCAACTTCAAGGATTTCCTTCGTTCCAAAGACTGGTTAGGAGACACGACATGCACAGCTTGTGCATGTCCTATTAAGACGACCTATCATATTTTTTTCGACTGCCCTATTGCCACTAATACTTGGACCTATTTTAGTACACTTTTCCACATACACTCCCTGCCTGCTGACTTACATGAATGCTTTACTTCTTGGTGCTTTGGGAACCAAGTACACAGACACACTTGGCACCTACTGACAATCTCGATCTGTTGGAGTATATGGCTTGCTAGAAATGAACGCACTTTCTCTTCTAAGACTTTGCAACCAAGGGAAATTATTTCTAATGCAATTTTTTGGTTTCGATCTTGGCTAGATGGGCTCGACAACAACAAGAAGAAGGCGGAACTCATAAGAAAGGTGGAGCTAGCTGGAGTTCAAGATGTCCTACTCAAGCAGGCACTCATCCGGATTGATCAGGCAGACAGCGGGGAAGATAGCTGCTCAGTTTGAGATACCACCAGCCCTTCCTCTGTTCTTATTGATTTTTTTGGATGTATTGTTTTGAAACTGTAATGTGCTAAACTTGTTATAACTATTCCCTTCAGCTTTTTTGGTGATCACGGGTTCGGCAGCTGTAGACTGAACTATCTTGACCCTTATGTATTGTATACCTGTATTTACTCTTATATTAATATGTCTTTTGTGAGGTAGGGACTTACCCTACCTTTAACCAGTCAAAAAAAAATCTTTCAAATTATTCAGATTATTACTACAACATTAACAAATATGGTCATTAATCATACTTCTGAATACAATTTTCAACTAATTACAGTAGAAAAAGAAAGACCAAGAAGGAAAGAACCCTCATTGGTCATAGGACTCCATTCCTATACCTCTAAATCTGCCTCTTGCCTCAAATTTTCACCATCCAGATTGATGTTATTGTCTGTGAAAAGCTTGCTTTCTCAATACACTATATTTGCCCAGTTCAACTGCAACAGAATATAGTGAAAATATGGGTTATAAGTTAAAATTAAAATCTAAATGATGGAGGTAGACTAAGAGTTTTTGTTGTTGTATATGCCCCAATTTCTGATCATGAGCAACTCTTCTCAATAAAAATTAAAAGTCGCAGTTTTGGTGCAGGCATAATACTGCTTATCAGTTAGTTAATACTGCTTATCAGTAAGTTAAAAGTTTGTGAAGGATACACATTTAACTAACATATATAAATTTAAGACCTATGAAGAACGGATACGGGTACGGGGTGCGAATACGACGTGACACGGGTACGGGGATACGTGATTTAACAAAAAAGTAGGATAGGGGTGCATTGGTGGGTACATTAAATATAAGATAATTCATATGATATTGATAGGTATAAAAATATTTTTCTTGTTAAAAATGCAAAAATTTAAACAATTTCATAGAACTATAACTAATACATTATAATTATCAGCATTTTGCAGAAAAGAAATGGTAATCTAACTATCAAATCTTTGTGTAGACTTGTTCTGTGTTTGAGTATAATTGTAAACAACAAGCTTTTGAAATTACTATAGGACCTCATGCATGTATCTAAATATAATTGTCTAAAAGTTGCGAAAAAAATTAGGTGCTCCTTGGGTACGCACCCAGGAGTACCCAAGGAGTATCGGCACCTGATACGCACCCGACACGGGTGTTAGAGATTATGAGAGATTATAACAATAGAAATTATGGTTAATATCCTAGACTAAGGTACTTGACATATTTATCCTGGGTATCAAAATTGGAATACCTAGACTACTATCACAAGCCAGTATTTATGTCACGCCCCGCTTCCCAAAAATACAGAATACGGGCACGCAACAAAAGCCCAGCGAATGATTATAATCATCCTTAAGCTGTTTCAAGAATCTTTACAACATATCACAGACAGTATATCAGAGTCGGAAGTAAAAAGTGGAACCAACATGCAATATCGAATCAAATTTACCAACAGTAATTACTTGAAATCAAATACCATGTTCTCAAATAAACAGAGTCTGGAAAAACAAATATTCTGGGTCACATCGCCCAATTACAATAATATCCAAGTCCCAAAATACATACATAACCCAAGTCTCACGAATACAAAATAATGTTCTAGCATGAAACAAAAATCATAATAATAGTAAAATTTCAGCCTCTATCCCCTCATCTTGCCAATACCTTTAGGAACCTGTCCTCCAAAATCTGCAAATCATCGAATGCAAGAAAAAGAAAAAGAAGAAAACACAGTACCCGTCAATGGCAAGTCCGGATCACAAAAAGAATAGGATACAAGCACATGGGAAAACTAAACAGATCTAACTAACATCAGAAACAGACCTAATATGGTATGGTAACCTCAACTAACATAGTATCCTAGCATATGTCTCAGATATTAAGCGTCAAGTGTCATATAACAGATATGTCAGGTAAACAGATATTCAGGTATGTCAGGTAAATCAGATATTCAGATATGTCAGGTAAATCAGATAACAGATTTCAGATAATAGGTATTCAGATTCAGATTCAGATTTCCATATATCAGATTCAGATTTAGACCTCAGAAACAGATTCAGAAACAGATTTAGATTTATGTAAGTCTTGTGTGATTACTATCTAGGTAGCACGACATGCATCCCAGTTTTTACTACATGGTTGCTACAACAAAACAGTTTCGCTTTAGATTTCGTAGGGGATATTATAGGGCAGTGTACTTAGGTATCAGTAACAGTAACAGGAACAGTTCGAACCTAGTGGTCCGCCTCCGAGTACACCTTCCTATATGGAAGTGTGCAGTTAGGTAATCAGTAACAGTAACAGTTCGAACCTAGTGGTCCACCTCCGAGTACACCTTCCTATAGGGAAGCATGTAGTCAGGTAATCAGTAACAGAACAGTTCGAACCCATTGGTCCGCCTCCAAGTACACGTTTCTATGCTTTCCCTCTACTAGATCTGTCCCATAAACCCCGGCTTGAATAGTTTTAGTATTTATATTATCCACAGGCATGAGAGTGTGCTAAATAATGTCAACTAACAGGTCATAATCAGGTTTAGTCTCAGGGAATTAGATCAGCAAGTATAGGTGCAAAACATTCACAAATACGAGCAAACTAGCGTATGTTTATAAACAGGACAGCAAGACCAGTCTGTACATAAACAGTGATCCAAAGATCTACAGACAGGAAAATAAATCCATATGCTATTTCACAACATCTCGACTTAAAACACATTCCAACACAGTTTTCAAGTACAGTCAGAAAACAGGGGAATGACTTAAACCACATGAAAACAGCATACAAAGTCATTAATTAAATCCACGAAAATTCTGGGGTAATTCCCTATAAGTATAGTCTCAAAATATAGATTTTCATATTTTTCTAGAAAGTATAGATATGTTTTCAAAAATAGAAAGTAACACATAACACGGTTTTGATGGATCTGGAATTCTTCAACACCGCTGTACAAAATCATGCATATCTTGCACACAGCGCATCAAAATCCACTTCCGCCAAAACAGGGGGAAAGTATACACAATTACCCAACTTTCATATCTCACATAAAATATTCATACAGTAATTAGAGATAAGGTGAACACGGCATTCAACATACAATCACACGCAGTTTACAGCAAAAGCGATCTATAGAAAAGGATGTAAGGCATCATTCAAAACTCATCTTTTAATTATCACAAAAATCAGAGAACTACCTAACATCATGGTGAAACACTGGACAAAATCTTGTGGCATGAAATTATGTCTAACCTGGATCTTGAAAATAAATTGGTGATAAAATCTATCCCGAAATGAATCTGGGAACTACCGGCATACAGTTACTAAAATAATCATAACTAATTCATACGAAATCCAAACAGGGTGAAACTAGTGGGATTAGAAATTAGATTCAATTATCTACAAATTACTCAGAAATAGTCATGTTGAAATTTGGACTCTAATTCAGGTAAAAACAACAATCAATCCAGTTCAATCCAAATTTTCAGATTTCTCAACTAAGTTTCAAAACGTCATAACTTCCTCAAAAATCATCCAAACTCTTCCAAATTCAAAACACTGTATACCCACTGTCCAAATGTCATAATGAAGGGTATCTAACATGTCAAAATCTAGTATTTCTCATATGGGTGTTCGAACATACATCGGGTCTACAATATGGCACATACGCGATAAAAATCGCGTTTGGGTGAATCCTAAGGCACAATCCTATCAAACTCCATGTCCTAAGTCGTCTATGGCCTGTTTTGAACATTAGAGACGAAACCCACAATTAAAAACATGATCTTTGTCCGTCTTTAGTCTCAACCTATCCTATGTGTGAACTTTCTACTTGTATCAACCTAAGAAATTTAAGTACAAGTTACTTGCCTGGATTTGGAGATGAAGAACGATGCAAGTCAAAAGTGGAAGAAATTCCCACGAAAGAAAATTCACGAACTCACGAACGATCCACACGTGCACTCGAGCACGCGTAATAAAAATCCCAAGAGAGAGAGAGCGCGACGGCGGATGAAGCGGAAGCGGGAGAGATGAGGCACGGAAAAAAATAGGGTTCAATGGAAAATAGGGAAAATAAAAGTATGCAGCAAGGTTGTAATATATATAGGGATGCATATGTATTAGGGTTTGAAGAAGGGAAGGGGGTGCATATGACGGCTAAATAAATGACAAAAAAATTGAGATGGGTCGGGTTGCACCTGGTAGTAATCCGGGTGAGGTAGGGGATGTAGTTCCCGGTAGGGATAGGATGGTTTAGGAATATGGTTGGATTTAAATTAGGAAGGTATATGAAGGTAGGTGTAGTATAATAGGTAAGAATATAAATATGGAGTTAGGATTGGTTTGGAGATAATCTGAAGACAATTGGTTTAGGAAAATAGGTAAACGGGTTAGGTAGTATTCGGGTCTGGGGTGTTTTTAATAGGGTAGTTAATGGTTTAATGGATATGGGTTTTTATTAAAAAAAATTCAATAAGAAAAATACGGGTATATAAATTCAATAAAATAACAAATAAAAATATTGCCTCTAATAAAATGTAATTTGCATTACAAAATAGTATTTATTTAAAATACTACAAATAGCTTTATTGGTCGAAAATAGATTTTAATAGGAAATCTAAAAATACATTTTGACAAAAGAATTTGAAAACCGGAAAAATAATTTGCGAAAATTTTTAAAATATAGAAAATACACAAAAATACATTTTTGGAAAAACAGGGGTTACAATCCTACCCACCTTACAACAAAATTTCGTCCTCGAAATTTGCTTAGGCGGTACATAGGACATGGCAAAAGCAATTTGGGAAAAATGACATAAAATAATCGAATCAAACAACAAGTCAACGGGTAAGAACAAATGCAAGAGATAGGGGGAAGAAAACAATACAAGGAAAAAAAGCAACAAGAGAATCCTAGGACCTGTGGGTTGTGGGCCCACCACGCTTCTGCTGCGCCACTCTGATAGGGGAAGACTGCCAATAACATCCAGCGATGCTGACGGACGGACCAAGCAGAAAGAAAAGAATGAATGACACCAGAATCAGAGGGATATGGGTACGAAAGAATGAATTCATACCCAACAAGAAATTAATCAAAAGGACAACTGAAAAAGATGGAAGAATCAAGAAATCAAGGAGTTGAATATCCAATAACGATGATATCAAATAACGGGTTGATGCATGGAAGGGTATAAGAAAAGAATGCAGGGAAATACATAAAGCAATGAAATAATAGAACAACAATAAAACAAAACACAATATACCTGGAGCATCCTCCTCCGCAGGATCTGCCTCCTCCAAAACTAGGTTATAAGCCTAGCCTCTCCCACGAGCTGCAGCTCCCTGACCATAGGCTTGCCGCTGTGGTGGAGGCGGCGACCTGATCTGACCACGGGCTGGAACTGCCTGCTGATCAGGACCCCTGGCAGGAAGAGCCATCTGCTGGAATGGTTGGGGTGGTTGGGGATAATCTCGCACTGTATGGTCAGCAGAGCCGCACCTAAAGCACTGGCGGTTGACGCGCCAACAGTTTTTGCGATCATGCCCAGACCTCTGGCAGAAGTCACAAAAACCACCCCTCTTAGAACCAGCAGAAAAGTAAGGACCTGTCCTGGCAGAATGGGTCTGCCCAGACCTCCGAACGGGACCACCAGAAGACCTAGCAGCAGTAGTGGGAACCGTCCGCTGAGAGTAGGACAAATCACCGCGAGCCTACTTCTGTGCTCGAGCTGCTTCCAGGGCCTCGGCATAAGTACGCAGACGCAGAGAGACCAGATGCCTCTTGATATCCTGCTCAAGCCCATTTGTAAACCTGCGAGCCCTATCCTCTTCGGTTGCCACAAGAACGGCAGCAAAGCGGCTAAGCCTCGTAAACTCAGCAGCGTACTCATCCACTGTCCTGGAACCCTGTTGCAAGAAGTCCATGTTACAACATTCATAATTATCCATGCAATATTGTAACAATCCAGAATTGAACAACGACTTAACCTGTTTTAGGGCCAGGAATTGCTGTTCCATCTCAACCCGAGTACTGTTGGGGAAGAACTTCTCCAAGAATCCCCGAGTAAAGGTAGCCCAAGCAATAGGCTTTACCAGGCGCTCAGACTCAGCCATCCACCAAATATGCGCTAAATCCTCCAGCTGGACGGAAACAACGTCCACCCGATCAGCCTCTGCAACACGAGCTGCTGCCAACAAACACTCCGTCCGGACCAGCCACTGTTCAGCCTCCAAAGGCGTCTCAGTGCCGGAAAAACGATCGGGATGCAGCCTCATAAAGTCCGTAACAGTCCCTGGGCGAGGCGGAAGAGTCGACTGCACAGGCGCAACAGGAGGCGGAACCCGAGCAGCTTCAAGTGCAGCCATCACCAAGTCGCTGTGGTTTTGCTGCTGATTAATCAGCCGCTCCAGCACAGCAGTGACTGCCTCAATCGGATCAGCCTGTGACTGAGAAATAGAACCTCTGCGAGCCATAGTCTGTACAAACCAAAAACAATTAGCATCCAGAATCTGAGTTGGTATTATGTTTCAATTTTGCATGCATGGTTGGTGAAGTGTTGTGCAGATCCCAGTTCGAGCCAAGCTTGTCTAATATATTAGTCAACTAATACATTAGCCAAACGTGAGGCTCTGATACCACAGAAAACCCTGTCACGCCCCGCTTCCCAAAAATACAGAATACGGGCACGCAACAAAAGCCCAGCGAATGATTATAATCATCCTTAAGCTGTTTCAAGAATCTTTACAACATATCACAGACAGTATATCAGAGTCGGAAGCAAAAAATGGAACCAACATGCAATATCGAATCAAATTTACCAATAGTAATTACTTGAAATCAAATACCATGTTCTCAAATAAACAGAGTGTGGAAAAACAAATATTCTGGGTCACATCGCCCAATTACAATAATATCCAAGTCCCAAAATACATACATAACCCAAGTCTCACGAATACAAAATAATGTTCTAGCATGAAACAAAAATCATAATAATAGTAAAATTTCAGCCTCTATCCCCTCATCTTGCCAATACCTTTAGGAACCTGTCCTCCAAAATCTGCAAATCATCGAATGCAGGAAAAAGGAAAAGAAGAAAACACAGTACCCATCAATGGCAAGTCCGGGTTACAAATAGAATAGGATACAAGCACATGGGAAAACTAAACAGATCTAACTAACATCAGAAACAGACCTAATATGGTATGGTAACCTCAACTAACATAGTATCCTAGCATATGTCTCAGATATTAAGCGTCAAGTGTCATAGAACAGATATGTCAGGTAAACAGATATTCAGGTATGTCAGGTAAATCAGATATTCAGATATGTCAGGTAAATCAGATAACAGATTTCAGATAATAGGTATTCAGATTCAGATTCAGATTTCCATATATCAGATTCAGATTTAGACCTCAGAAACAGATTCAGAAACAGATTTAGATTTATGTAAGTCTTGTGTGATTACTATCTAGGTAGCACGACATGCATCCCAGTTTCTACTACATGGTTGCTACAACAAAACAGTTTCGCTTTAGATTTCGTAGGGGATATTATAGGGCAGTGTACTTAGGTATCAGTAACAGTAACAGGAACAGTTCGAACCTAGTGGTCCGCCTCCGAGTACACCTTCCTATAGGGAAGTGTGCAGTCAGGTAATCAGTAACAGTAACAGTTCGAACCTAGTGGTCCGCCTCCGAGTACACCTTCCTATAGGGAAGCATGTAGTCAGGTAATCAGTAACAGAACAGTTCGAACCCATTGGTCCGCCTCCAAGTACACGTTTCTATGCTTTCCCTCTACTAGATCTGTCCCATAAATTCCGGCTTGATTACTTTTAGTATTTATATTATCCACAGGCATGAGAGTGTGCTAAATAATGTCAACTAACAGGTCATAATCAGGTTTAGTCTCAGGGAATTAGATCAGCAAGTATAGGTGCAAAACATTCACAAATACGAGCAAACTAGCGTATGTTTATAAACAGGACAGCAAGACCAGTCTGTACATAAACAGTGATCCAAAGATCTACAGACAGGAAAATCATAATCCGTCAAAGGATCTGGAAACTAGACTTCCACACACTTCTAACGGGTATAATAAATCCATATGCTATTTCACAACATCTCGACTTAAAACACATTCCAACACAGTTTTCAAGTACAGTTAGAAAACAGGGGAATGACTTAAACCACATGAAAACAGCATACAAAGTCATTAATTAAATCCACGAAAATTCTGGGGTAATCCCCTATAAGTATAGTCTCAAAATATAGATTTTCATATTTTTCCAGAAAGTATAGATATGTTTTCAAAAATAGAAAGTAACACATAACACGGTTTTGATGGATCTGGAATTCTTCAACACCGCTGTACAAAATCATGCATATCTTGCACACACCGCATCAAAATCCACTTCCGCCAAAACAGGGGGAAAGTATACACAATTACCCAACTTTCATATCTCACATAAAATATTCATACAGTAATTAGAGATAAGGTGAACACGGCATTCAACATACAATCACACGCAGTTTACAGCAAAAGCGATCTATAGAAAAGGATGTAAGGCATCACTCAAAACTCATCTTTTAATTATCACAAAAATCAGAGAACTACCTAACATCATGGTGAAACACTGTACAAAATCTTGTGGCATGAAATTATGTCTAACCTGGATCTTGAAAATAAATTGGTGATAAAATCTATCCCGAAATGAATCTGGGAACTACCGGCATACAGTTACTAAAATAATCATAACTAATTCATACGAAATCCAAACAGGGTGAAACTAGTGGGATTAGAAATTAGATTCAATTATCTACAAATTACTCAGAAATAGTCATGTTGAAATTCGGACTCTAATTCAGGTAAAAACAACAATCAATCCAGTTCAATCCAAATTTTCAGATTTCTCAACTAAGTTTCAAAACGTCATAACTTCCTCAAAAATCATCCAAACTCTTCCAAATTCAAAACACTGTATACCCACTGTCCAAATGTCATAATGAAGGGTATCTAACATGTCAAAATCTAGTATTTCTCATATGGGTGTTCGAACATACATCGGGTCTACAATATGGCACATACGCGATAAAAATCGCGTTTGGGTGAATCCTAAGGCACAATCCTATCAAACTCCATGTCCTAAGTCGTCTATGGCCTGTTTTGAACATTAGAGACGAAACCCACAATTAAAAACATGATCTTTGTCCGTCTCTAGTCTCAACCTATCCTATGTGTGAACTTTCTACTTGTATCAACCTAAGAAATTTAAGTACAAGTTACTTGCCTGGATTTGGAGATGAAGAACGATGCAAGTCAAAAGTGGAAGAAATTCCCACGAAAGAAAATTCACGAACTCACGAACGATCCACACGCGCACTCGAGCACGCGTAATAAAAATCCCAAGAGAGAGAGAGCGCGACGGCGGATGAAGCGGAAGCGGGAGAGATGAGGCACGGAAAAAAATAGGGTTCAATGGAAAATAGGGAAAATAAAAGTATGCAGCAAGGTTGTAATATATATAGGGATGCATATGTATTAGGGTTTGAAGAAGGGAAGGGGGTGCATATGACGGCTAAATAAATGACAAAAAAATTGAGATGGGTCGGGTTGCACCTGGTAGTAATCCGGGTGAGGTAGGGGATGTAGTTCCCGGTAGGGATAGGATGGTTTAGGAATATGGTTGGATTTAAATTAGGAAGGTATATGAAGGTAGGTGTAGTATAATAGGTAAGAATATAAATATGGAGTTAGGATTGGTTTGGAGATAATCTGAAGACAATTGGTTTAGGAAAATAGGTAAACGGGTTAGGTAGTATTCAGGTCTGGGGTGTTTTTAATAGGGTAGTTAATGGTTTAATGGATATGGGTTTTTATTAAAAAAAATTCAATAAGAAAAATACGGGTATATAAATTCAATAAAATAACAAATAAAAATATTGCCTCTAATAAAATGTAATTTGCATTACAAAATAGTATTTATTTAAAATACTACAAATAGCTTTATTGGTCGAAAATAGATTTTAATAGGAAATCTAAAAATATATTTTGACAAAAGAATTTGAAAACCGGAAAAATAATTTGCGAAAATTTTTAAAATATAGAAAATACACAAAAATACATTTTTGGAAAAACAGGGGTTACAATTTATAAGATAAATACTGGTTTAGGTACTGGGTTCTCAACCCGCGTTCCGATATCCATACAATTAGTACGTGTAACACACGTATTACCCATAGAATAATATTACACATATTATTATTCATATAGTGAGAATATACCTATATTTCCAACAATCTCCTCCAATATTCTCAATATATAGACGTACTGGATTATCTCATCAGTTCAACATGAAGCTGACTGGCTGATAGCAGTCTTTAAATAGAAGAAATGCATCACTCAATGTACAGTTCATAAGGACTAAATCAATTATAAATCCGAATAGTTCAAAAAGACTAAACCAAAATAATTAAATTGTTCCCAAACCATATCACAACAGAATAGTTCACAATGAATAAACCAACTGGAGTAATTTGTCATAGTTTCAAAATCAAATAAAGCAAATAAACTTCAAGAACAAAATAAGAGTTTTAAGCTCAACGAACACAAGAGTCAACTCAACAGAAGTTTTACCAACTGAAACTCTATCCTTGCACACTGCTTTATGTTTACTCCTCTATTTTGAGCAAATCATTATTTTGAAATCTATGTTGACAGATTCAACTCCTCCATCTTTGTTAGCTTATTGAAAACAAGAATATCAAGAGACACATCTCTAAGAATTCCAAAGAATTTCACAAAGTATCTAGTTCCAAAAAAGAACTTAGTACAATTCATAATTAGCCTAGCAAAAATGTAACGCAAACATCACAATCAAGTTTTTTTAATTAAATAAAGAACAAGAACTATTATAGTTTCTACACAAGAACTATAATATGTTTCATATTGGAATGATAGAACAGTCAAATCAATTATGGTTAATTCTGAATCATCAAAATTGGAATGAAACAAGAATCCATAAATGAGATATATCATCAAAATTGGAATGATATAACGACTTTCTAAACATCGGAAACACATCGACAAGTTTTCATGTTTCGTATTGGAATAATATGATTATTCTAAGTAAATTCCCTAGATATATAATACCATCGAAATTGGAATGACATTATATATTTGCTGAATTTATGTAGAATCATCAAAATTATCTAAAACATGTCAACTGCCTAAAATTTATGCTTAAGTTTGAATTTCTCTATGGCTCCAATTGGATTCTAAATTTCAAAACAATTAGGATGTTAAAGCTTTGACTCAATAGCTTTCAACTCCATTTCCCCCACAGTTTAATAATTAGACCACTTTCAAGTTTCTTAGCAAGAGCATTAGCCATACTTGTCGCAATTGCACTTTATTTATGAGAAAGTTCAACTAAGCTTCTTTCAGCCTTAATATACTCCTCTTACTATTATAGAGTGAGTTATGAGCTACAGTGTATTTTAGCTTGATAGTCACATAACAGAATTAGAGAGTTACTTAAACTTCTTAATGGATAACTAGCAACAATTTCTTCAATCCACTCAGCCTTTTCCCCTGCAGAGGATAACACATAGAGGTCTGATTTTATGGATGATAGCACAGTTCCTGTTTGCCTTTTAATTTCCATTACATTTCTGTTCCTCCTAGTGTAAACACATATCCACTAGTTATCGACCTTCACTAAATTCTGAGCATCATAATGCATCAGATCAGCCATTCATTCGAAGAATGACTAGAGTAGCACAAAACAAACTCTTGAGTACCACTCAGGTATCGCATTAGCCTCTTAAGGGCACTCAAATGTGTATTGTATTATTAATGAATCTGCAGATCATACCTACCTCAAAGGTTACGTCTGTAGCGCCGCGAATTTCTAATATAATAACTTAGAAAATACGTGGCACAATCCCAGAATCCACTTCAATGTAACAATACGCATAGCCCAAAAAACACAAATTATTTTATTCCAAACTCTTATTACAATAATCTTTTTCAAATGCAGCGGAAATACAAACACCTTGAATTACAACTTTCTTTTACAACACTTCTCTTTACAAAATTTTACACAACACTCTAATACATCACTCATAATTTCCAAAGCTAACTCAAGCATCCAACCTCCAAACTCTAAGCAACAACCTGCATCATATGAGGCTAGAATTGAACCCTAATCCCCAAAACTAAAGGGGTTAGCCATAAATGGTGTGAGTGATATAAACAACAAACATAAATAAACAATGAACATGATTTCTTAAGCAACATGTACTGAACAAAGATACATAAACTAAACATGTATTGTGAAGTAAGAAACGATAAGCAAGTACATGCATGAAACCAAGTCGAGAAACAATACCACCGATCAGATATCCTTCAAACAATCACTCTCAATACCCCAGATCGGATACCCGGTTATCAATCACTAATAGTGATTCTCACACCGCAGAATATACCCAACTGTCACTAAATCTCAATACCATAGATCGGATACCCGGTATTCAGTCACTCTCAACACTGCAGATCGGATACCCGGTATTCAATCACTAACAGTGATTCTCACACCGCAGAATATACCCAACCCCAGAATTTAATGACTCTCACACCGCAGAATATACCCAACTACAAAGACTCAAGATAACATAGATCGGATACCCGGTATTCAGTCACTCTCAACACTGCAGATCGGATACCCGGTATTCAATCACTAACAGTGATTCTCACACCGTAGAATATACCCAACCCCAGAGTTTAATGACTCTCACACCGCAGAATATACCCAACTACAAAGACTCAAGATAACATAGATCGGATACCCGATTATCAATCACTAACAGTGATTCTCACACCGCAGAATATATCCATCTACAAAGACAAAAGACAATATAGATCGGATACCCGGTTATCAATCACTAATTGTGATTCTCACACCGCAGAATATATCCATCTACAAAGACAAAAGACAACATAGATCGGATACCTGGTTATCAATCACCAACAGTGATTCTCACACCGCAGAATATATCCATCTACTAAGACTAAAGACAACATAGACCGGATACCCGGTTATCAATCACTAACAGTGATTCTCACACCGCAGAATATATCCATCTACAAAGACTAAAGACTTGAAAGGACGTTCAAAATTATAAAAACTAATCAGCACCAGTCGACTTATACTGTAATAAGTCGACTGCCCCGAGAACCAATATCCAAGATTATAAACAAGTACTATAAGTCGACTCAAGAAACCATCAGTCGACTGTCCCGAGACAATTTCCAATAATTCCCAAGAAATACTCTAAGTACTAAAAGTCGACTCAAGGAGTCATCGGTCGACTGTTCAGACAAGAAACTGCGATACTTTACAAAACAAAATGTTCAGTACACCAGTTGACTGAATAGGGTCTCAGTCGACTGCCCCGAACGAATTTTCAAAATACTGAAGATCAGTAATAGGATATTACCAGTCGACTGATGAGTAGACCAGTCGACTGTCGGCCTACAGTTCTACAATTTAGATCTGGATACAATAATCAAAACTGAAGTTTTCTAAAGATTCATTGTTCATGAAAAATAATTCTTATTAAGGTAAATTGACAATCTCGAATAATCCTTCATTACGGGTACATTATTTGATCATTCCATATCTCAAAACTCAGATCTCATGTTCTATATTCCAAATTCTTTCATTATGGTTTCTCAATACTAAATCTCTTCCACAACTCAAAACTAATCTGATTCGAAATCACAAGATCCAGATGTTCAACCATCCAATTCCTTATTATCATAACCCTTCTCCAATCTTAACATGTTTTCAAGCAATAAAAAATTTGCCAATCAAGATCTACTAAACATTTATGGATTTCACATGCATGACATGAATAACAACTATTGTATCGATCACATACAAGATCCGAAAATATCAAAACAAACAACATTCAATCATTCACATAAATCAATCAACAAAACAAAGTTCATATCACTCACCTTTAGAATTTTAGAAGAATCCACGAAAAAGTCTTCCTCTTTGCTAGATCCAAAATTCTCCTTTTTGCTCCTCCAAACCAATCACCAAAATCTGTATATTTGTCCCAATGACGGCTGGGGAACATCCCTTAAATATCCGGGAATAGGTTTAGGGTTTTCACCCATACTTTTGCAAAACAATCCTTTCCAAAATACTATTTCACATATATAGGTATAGTCTTGGAGATTCAATCAAAATTCATTTAAATTAGGATTTAAAAGTAAAATATACTCGTAAATCTCAATTGGTACTGTTCAAAACGTCCAGAAAATATAATTTGCACTTTAACCCTTAAAAATGTCAATTTTGCAAAAAGGTCCTTCTTTTCTCAAAAATTGCAAATAGTTCCAATTAATTTCAGAAAAATCTGGAAAAATAGTAAATAAATTCCAAATATTAAATAATGATTTTTCATGAAGAAAACTTGACTTTCAAACTTCTCAAGAAATTATTTACACGTGTTCCGCACGTGTAAAAAGATAGATCTTTTAGAAAACATTAATTAAATCTCCAGAAAATCATTTAAATTCATTTTTCAAATATTTAAAATAATATTTGAAAATACGGGGTTCTACATCACTCCCTCCTTAGGAGAGTTCTGTCCTCAGAACTACGGCTAATGAGGTCCAAATAAACACACCAACAAAGAATGAAAACTCATGGGTAGAACCATAATTTTTGGAAATACAATTACACCAAGAAATACAATCCAACAAAAGAAACACAACATACAGAAGAAACACAATCATGCAAAGAATTCAGAAAGACAAACTTCCGCTGCGCAACTCTGATAACTGCCATCGAAAGCCACGCTGCAATGACCTCTGAACTCCTGCATCCAACTCTGACCTTCTGCTTCATCCTTCCGAGAATCAGTGGCCACTCCCTCCTTAGAAAGAACATGACTAAGGATAGCCACCTCAAGACCTTGCTTGGAAATACCTTGAGCTCCATACTTAAGACTGGCAATAATTGGGCAACACAATGCATGCAAGAAAACATTATCAAATAAAACTTTGTCTTTATTCCATTAATTCAAATAAATTTTGTTACATGAAGAAAATACTCAATCTTCAATTATTCCCCAAAAATTTTACTTAATACAAAAGAATGAATTTCAAAATTCTTGCACACACAGATCACATTCCTGAGTTACCCGCATCTTCCTCAGTCAATGCGAACACTCGTTCCTGCTTCAGATCCTTGTCTTTCTCTGCATTCTCTTTCTTTAGCTGTGGACATTGTTGTCGAATATGCTCTTCACGACCACAATGAAAACAAGTCTGCTTCGCCGATTTCGGACATGCTAACCTGTAATGACCTGCCTGCTTGCAGTAAAAACAAGTCACTTCCTTAGTTGCCGGTGCCTCCTGCACTGGATCACTGGGCTTGCCCTGCTTCACTGGGAATTCCTTCTCATTCTGATCATTTGCTGACCCCTTTTTCTTGTTCCAGGTCTCTTGCTTTACCTGGGACTGGTCCATATCTTCCTCGGTCATAGCTGCTCTCCTGACCAGCTTGTCGAATCTTCTGATGCCCAACGGAACCATTCTTGACCTCAAGTTTGGCCTCAAGCTCTGCTCAAACTTTTTGGCCTTCTTTGCTTCGTCCACGACCAACTCTGGCACATACCTCGAAAGCTGAGCAAACTTGGTCTCATACTCCCGCACGGTCATGCTGCCCTGCTGAAGGTTCAAGAACTCGGTCGCCTTCTTCTCCTGAACATCTAGGGGAAAGAAGCGATCTCTGAACTCCTCTAGAAAAGCTTCCCAAGTCAGCTGCTGATCTCCCAAAGTCCTCTTCAGCGACTCCCACCAGACACCAACGTCCTTCTCTAGTTGCATCGAAGCTAACTTCACCTTGCTGGCTGCCGGAGTCTCCGATACCTCGAAGATCATCTGCATCTTCCTAATCCAATCATCTGCGGCGGTTGGGTCAGCTTGCCCCTCAAAGACTGGCGGCCTCATCCTCTTAAAGGATTCAATCTGCTTGATAGGGTCGGCGTTAACCAATCCCTGTCCAGCTCCATGATTTGGCTGCTGATTCTGCTGCTGAGCCTGCTGTTGATTCTGCTGTTGCGCCAAGTTGAATGCCATCAGTGCATTCAGGGTCTGATACACCTTGGCAAATTCAGCCTCAAGGTCAATTCCCGTTCCTCGAGAACTACCAGATCCATCCTCATTATTGTCACCATTCCTGCCCCTGGGTGCAACCATTTTGAATACTGCAAAACGAGGGAAAAGTTAGAGCATCACACAATTCATACTCAAATCAATACCCTATGGCAAAACCATAACCATACCCCAAGCCAAACATCATGTTTTTAACTCTATGTGATACTCACACTCTAATGTCCACACCTAGGTACTCACTCTCTAGTGTCCACACCTAGGTTGGTTTTCATACTATGTCTATTATTACCATTGAAGCATGCTCTGATACCACTTCTGTAGCGCCCCGAATTTCTAATATAATAACTTAGAAAATACGTGGCACAATTCCAGAATCCACTTCAATGTAACAATACGCATAGCCCAAAAAACACAAATTATTTTATTCCAAACTCTTATTACAATAATCTTTTTCAAATGCAGCGGAAATACAAACACCTTGAATTACAACTTTCTTTTACAACACTTCTCTTTACAAAATTTTACACAACACTCTAATACATCACTCATAATTTCCAAAGCTAACTCAAGCATCCAACCTCCAAAATCTAAGCAACAACCTGCATCATATGAGGCTAGAGTTGAACTCTAATCCCCAAAACTAAAGGGGTTAGCCATAAATGGTGTGAGTGATATAAACAACAAACATAAATAAACAATGAACATGATTTCTTAAGCAACATGTACTGAACAAAGATACATAAACTAAACATGTATTGTGAAGTAAGAAACGATAAGCAAGTACATGCATGAAACCAAGTCGAGAAACAATACCACCGATCAGATATCCTTCAAACAATCACTCTCAATACCCCAGATCGGATACCCGGTTATCAATCACTAATAGTGATTCTCACACCGCAGAATATACCCAACTGTCACTAAATCTCAATACCATAGATCGGATACCCGGTATTCAGTCACTCTCAACACTGCAGATATGATACCCGGTATTCAATCACTAACAGTGATTCTCACACCGCAGAATATACCCAACCCCAGAGTTTAATGACTCTCACACCGCAGAATATACCCAACTACAAAGACTCAAGATAACATAGATCGGATACCCGGTATTCAGTCACTTTCAACACTGCAGATCGGATACCCGGTATTCAATCACTAACAGTGATTCTCACACCGCAGAATATACCCAACCCCAGAGTTTAATGACTCTCACACCGCAGAATATACCCAACTAAAAGACTCAAGATAACATAGATCGGATACCCGGTTATCAATCACTAACAGTGATTCTCACACCGCAGAATATATCCATCTACAAAGACAAAAGACAACATAGATCGGATACCCGGTTATCAATCACTAATAGTGATTCTCACACCGCAGAATATATCCATCTACAAAGACAAAAGACAACATAGATCGGATACCCGGTTATCAATCACCAACAGTGATTCTCACACCGCAGAATATATCCATCTACTAAGACTAAAGACTTGAAAGGACGTTCAAAATTATGAAAACTAATCAGCACCAGTCGACTTATACTGTAATAAGTCGACTGCCCCGAGAACCAATATCCAAGATTATAAACAAGTACTATAAGTCGACTCATGAAACCATCAGTCGACTGTCCCGAGACAATTTCCAATAATTCCCAAGAAATGCTCTAATTACTAAAAGTCGACTCAAGGAGTCATCGGTCGACTGTTCAGACAAGAAACTGCGATACTTTACAAAACAAAATGTTCAGTACACCAGTCGACTGAATAAGGTCTCAGTCGACTGCCCCGAACGAATTTTCAAAATACTGAAGATCAGTAATAGGATATTACCAGTCGACTGATGAGTAGACCAGTCGACTGTCGGCCTACAGTTCCACAATTTAGATCTGGATACAATAATCAAAACTGAAGTTTTCTAAAGATTCATTGTTCATGAAAAATAATTCTTATTAAGGTAAATTGACAATCTCGAATAATCCTTCATTACGGGTACATTATTTGATCATTCCATATCTCAAAACTCAGATCTCATGTTCTATATTCCAAATTCTTTCATTATGGTTTCTCAATACTAAATCTCTTCCACAACTCAAAACTAATCTGATTCGAAATCACAAGATCCAGATGTTCAACCATCCAATTCCTTATTATCATAACCCTTCTCCAATCTTAACATGTTTTCAAGCAATAAAAAATTTGCCAATCAAGATCTACTAAACATTTATGGATTTCACATGCATGACATGAATAACAACTATTGTATCGATCACATACAAGATCCGAAAATATCAAAACAAACAACATTCAATCATTCACATAAATCAATCAACAAAACAAAGTTCATATCACTCACCTTTAGAATTTTAGAAGAATCCACGAAAAAGTCTTCCTCTTTGCTAGATCCAAAATTCTCCTTTTTGCTCCTCCAAACCAATCACCAAAATCTGTATATTTTTCCCAATGACGGCTGGGGAACATCCCTTAAATATCCGGGAATAGGTTTAGGGTTTTCACCCATACTTTTGCAAAACAATCTTTTCCAAAATACTATTTCACATATATAGGTATAGTCTTGGAGATTCAATCAAAATTCATTTAAATTAGGATTTAAAAGTAAAATATACTCGTAAATCTCAATTGGTACTGTTCAAAACGTCCAGAAAATATAATTTGCACTTTAACCCTTAAAAATGTCAATTTTGCAAAAAGATCCTTCTTTTCTCAAAAATTGCAAATAGTTCCAATTAATTTCAGAAAAATCTGGAAAAATAGTAAATAAATTCCAAATATTAAATAATGATTTTTCATGAAGAAAACTTGACTTTCAAACTTCTCAAGAAATTATTTACACGTGTTCCGCACGTGTAAAAAGATAGATCTTTTAGAAAACATTAATTAAATCTCCAGAAAATCATTTAAATTCATTTTTCAAATATTTAAAATAATATTTGAAAATACGGGGTTCTACAATGTCTATTCTAGTGCAGATCTTTGTATACATGAGACTTTCAATTCCTTTAGAATGATCTACCTGTCTCATAGTTGCACCATCATTAGGTGTCAACCTTTTATCATAATCATAAGGTGACCTTTTATCATGATCATAAGGTGTTTCAAAACATACTTTCAGTCACTATATCCCCACTTTTGAAACACATTTTGATTTGATGAGTTTGACTAAGAGTTATCCCTTGCCAACCGAAACTCACCTTTATACCTATGGTGTCCACAATACATAGGTTTTTCATGTTGAATTCTTTGGATAGCATAACTTTAACTTCATTTGTAGTAGAGAGGTCACTTCCACGAACAGGCATGTTAACAGAATAAGTAAATAATAGCCACTATATCTGACACACCACAAAGTTGAAGGCACTGATATAAATTACTTGATTCATATACTAGGCTCTTTCAGAAATTTTTCAAATTATTTATTCGTCAGCTATACATGTTTTAAGAACATACAATGATTTTACTAAATTGTAAATCTTGTTCACTAAACATATTAGTTCAAAACTTTTCAGTACAAAATTGTTCAATACAAAACATCAAGTACAAAACTTTTAGTACAAAACTGTTTAAATATCCTTTATGAATAACAAAATTTTCAATAGATGTAAGGGTAAGAAGAATACTTATTGTAGCAATATGACAAACATGTGAGTAGACATCAAATAAATCTACCCCATTTTTCTCAGTCAATCTGTTAGCTACTAAAATGCATTAAAATTGCTACTGAACAATCAAAATTAAGTTTCTCCTTCAAAACCCCACTTACTATAGTTTTAGCCCCTTTCTTTCGGCAGATCAACTAAATTAAAGTATTATTGTATGACACAAAATCATCTCATTGTCTACTAAAGACTCTTCTTAGCTCATTTGTCACTCAGGTTTTTAAATGTCAATAAGGCTGGTTCTTAATTCCAATTGTGAATCATTGATCGTGTCTGTAGGACTAGATTATTTCATACATTTATCTTTAATGAACACATCCGCAAAGAACTCTGCAAGTCTAGATTCTTCTCACACAAATTAGATAGATCCAACATCTGTCCACAGAACTACATTCTGCACTTTCTAAACACACAAAAATATTTGTTGTAGGTCCTACTTTAGGCCTTCTAGGGTCATGTACTCTAACAAATGTATCACAACACAAATTTTTACTTTAACAAAATTATTTGTGTTCTCATGCCATGATCTACAGGGTGTATTCAATTTAGAGTGTAGTAACACATTAGAGATATGATTAAAAACAACACCACTCATAATTACATAAGACAAACAATGGTCAATATTATAAAATTCAATATTTCACTAAGTGTTTGATTCTAACTTTTCTCAATACTGTTTGACTGTTGTAAGTAGAGTGCAGTAGAGATTATGCCATATGCAAACTTTTTAAAATCATTGAAACATATTCACTACCTCTATCAAATCTGAACCCTTGATTTTTAGCATTTAACTAGATTTTTATAATTCATTAAGAATAACAAGTGCTTCATTCTTCATATATATGACAGACTTATATTAATCATCTACAAAAGCAATTAAATACTTCTGACCAACAATTATCTCATATAGTCACAAAGCTACTGAGATCACAAGTATCAGAATGTATTGATTCAAAAGGTTGTGAATTTCTAGAAACCATACAAAATAATTTTCTAGTGATCAAAATCTGAATTCAAACTTCACATTTGTCATATTTAATGAAGGGTCATTTAGCAGAGTTGTGAGTTTTAACAAGAACAAACATTTAATATATAGTTCTCAAATCCTATCTAATTATGCCATGTTTAGGAACTATACACAATTAGAACTATTATTAATTGTCTCATTTGTTAAATTCAATTTATACATGCGATTGATAATATATGCATATTATAAGAGTTAATACAAAATTACTCTACCACATTTCACAAAACTATTTGCTTTCTCTAGTGATTCTAACAATATCCACTTGCTCAAACACATTGAGCGAAGAGTTCTTTCCTTTATTCATTCTTCATCATCTTCATAACGCTAAATGAGATAATGACTAACATATTATAATTCAACTTTGCACACACAGTACAATGAACGACAAAGAACAAAACGTAACTAACGGAGTCATATCGTACATTAAGAGATACTCTCTCCTAAGTTACAGACATTTATTATACATCTTATACAATTTTTATTTTTAATTATTTGAGAAGCAAATATGTAATCTCACACAAACTGCAAACAATGGATTTGTCAAAATATCTATACACATAGTATGATAAAACACTTAACAAACCTAAACATGCTAGTTTTCAAAGCGAGATGATCTAAAACTCTCAATCATATGACCAAACGCAGAAAACGTTAACACATTCATCACATGAAAATACTAAGAAAGATTAGAGTAGATCATACCGACACTTTAAGTTAGATGTGTTTTCCAAATTCGATGGAGAAGCCTGCGTAGTGTAGACTTATCATACCGTGATGCAAATCCATTATCTCCAATGCACACAATTTGTAAGTAACTTTGAAGTTCCTACATTCATCAAATCTTTAAAGATTATCCAATTAAACAAATTATTAGCACTATCTAATTCACAACAATTTAATTAGAGATTCAATTTTATAGCCAAAGCCTATAATTTATCAAAATAAATATTTGATCCATAGCACGTAGCCAAAGCAGTTATTCAGATTTGTATTTAATTAAACAATGCTTAATACGGTTTTAAACGTTAGCACTTAGAAACAAAATTCAAACAAATAATTAAATAATAATTTAAATTTGGTGAAAAATTTATCTTTAATTTAGATCTGATCCAGTCCAAACATATTTGGATCTAGTCTAAACAACATTCTCATTGCCCACACTATTTCCAACAACTACATTCACGTCTCTTATTGTGCTTTCACTTTCCAACTGTTAAATTCAGAATTATCAAATATTTCTAGTTTCGGAACCTTTTACACATGATTAAGTTTTTCCATCTTAAGGAATAAACAGTAAATTCCAAAATATAGAGGGTTTATTCTGAATAATTACTACTAGCGTAATTACGGTAAAATGAAGGATTATTCTGTAAAAATTCATAATAAACAATAATACAGAAAATTAAATTAAATACAGCAGCACAAATCTTAAAGTTTAGAGTGGACCGTATCATGATAAGATCAAGTAGTAGTAGAGGGTTGGATCTGAATAGGAATATTACTGCAGCAAATCTCGTACTCCATCCAAAACACCAAATACCAACATTCCAAAAATGAGGCTTCAGCTTCACTGTGGGTGTGAGTCAAACCTGAACCCACCAAAGATCTGATCCCACACCTTGAACACGCAACACCAGATTTCAACCAATGAGCATCTGTTTTGGTGCCAGATCTGAGTCAAACAAAATACGACTTTGATCCCCTCTTAAAGCTCGAACACGAAACACCCAAAAATGAACCAATAAAAAAAAATCAGATCACAATAGATCTAATCTGATCTTCTCTTTCGATCTCTCATCAAGATCAATATAACACCCCGCAAAATTGGAAATTACAATTTTGCCCCTGGGTGTTACGCACGTATATTTTGTAATGTGTTTCACTACATATTTTGGATTCGTACTATTTATACATTTTCCGTATTGATTTCAGTCAACTAAAATATAATATTTCAATCCCTGGGATTTACGTGCTTTTTATGTGTTTTGATGCACGTATTTCCACCACTACGTATAATATTTTCTATAGGTTTAAATTATTTATTCTTATGTATTTAAATCTATTTTATAAAACGAAAATTTATTTTCCCTTTGTTTTGATTAAAATGCATTTTTCAATTTTTGCACGTATGGTGCATGTGCAAATTTTTATTCTCATTTTGCTACTCTCATTTTACTATTTTTAGCATGCATTAGTTTTATTTAGCCTTTCTTTTGATCCATGGACCTATAAACTAAAATGTAGCCCATTAGGAGGGGAGCCTACTAGATAATTAAATAAATTAATTAGTAATTGATGAGCTCATGTAGCAAGCCCACTAGATAATCAAATTAATTAATTAGAAATGAGCCCATATAGCAAGCCCATTATTAAAATCACAAATTAAGTTATACATGACAAGTTACAATATTAGTACACATTTTTGAGTTATAGAAATGTGTTCATAATTGTTTATGCATGTGTGCATGCATACACAAATGTATTTGGACCATTTTTTGGGCAAGGGAAGGAGAAGAGTTGGTAGGTTGAGTTAGTGCTTTGGAAGAGTGGGGAGATGAGAGGTTGGGAGTTTTAGGAGTTAAAAATATGAAGAGGTGAGAATTAAAAAGAGAATTAAAATGAGAAGTTATTAGGTGGGAGATTTTGCAATATAGTCCCTAGCACTGTCCTATAAATAGCAACCCATTTCTCATTCTTTTTCACACAAAAAATAAAATAAATAAGAGAAAGAGAAGAATAAAAGAAAGAGAGTGAGGGTCCTTTTGGAGGAATTGCTAGAGGAAGCCATTGCTAGGGGAAGGGAGCTTGCTAGGAGGAGGAGCCATTGCTAGGAGTTGTCTTGGAGCTAGAAGAAGTGTCACATCTTTCCTTCAATTGTTCAAGCTTCAATAAGGTGGGTGACCCCATACTTTCTAATTTAGAATAATGCATGCTAAGTAATAAATAATGAGTAGTATGGAATTTCTTATATGATTTATGCTATGGTATGAGTTGAGAATGATAAGTAGTTCATGTATGATTAATAAATTAAATCATGTTAGGGATTAATGAGAAAAAGGAATTGATTGATTATTTATCATACATTAGCATGCTATTTAATGAATAGTATAAGTTTAATATGATAATTAGAAAATAAATTCATGCTTTTGTGTATGTTAAATTGTAGAAATATTATTGTTGATTAAGAAACAAAACATTGTCATGTTGCTTAGAAATGAGAACAAAAAGTAAGGAGAAACTTTCATTAGCTTGTTAATGTGCAAATGTAGAAACTAGTAATTATGAGATTATTGGAAGATATTTCATTATGGTTAAAAAGAAAATTTTCTTTTAGTAAAGTGGATGGTTTCTTACTTTCTAGTTGTAGAAATACCATGCTAGAAATTATAAATTAGTTTTGTGAAAATTCATATAGAATTTTGGAAAGAATTATTGTATTGTAATAATTATCCATAACAAATGTTTTTAATAAATTTATTAGCATAAGGGCTAATATTATAATTATATTAAACATGGTACATCATTTATGATATGCAATAATTTAGTTTAAATTCCGGGATGTTCATGTTTATTTAGTACTTTGCAATATGGTTCGTAATTATTTTAACATATGGGTACATATACATTATTTCAAACCAATTGATACCTTCAGGAATATTATATTATAAGCATGTATATGATTATAATAACTAGTATCATACACGTGCACACGTGCACGGGGGGATAATGGAAGGGATAATGAAAAGGGTAAAAAGAAAATAATTTCCGAAACTGATCCACCGTGGAAAATATTTACCCGACTGGTCCACTTTTGAAAATATTTACCAAAGTTAGTCCACAACTGGTCCACTTTCGAAAATATTTGGCCTATGTACCCAAGCAAACTGTAGCAAACTAGTTGTTCGGCTACTTGTGCATTATATAATGTAGTCTTCATATTTACTACAAGGTTTATATGTTTTAAGAAGAAATGTAAAGTATTACTTTTGTGAAGTGATTTTCTTGAAGAGAATTTTACTCTTATTTGTTCGAAGAATATTCTAAGTAAAGTGAGACATTATAATGGCTTGATTTTATTATGAAATCTCATGTAATAGAATTGTGTTCTTAAAAGAAACTATTCCTTTGCTTATAAAGAATGTGAACGGATGACTAGATAATGAATAATGATGAGACTATGATTACTTGTGATTAAGTTGAAAGAAGAAATTATATAAGTTTAAGACATGATTACTAAAGGGTATGTGTACCCATGTTTCTTGTACATGAAAGATTATGATTAAGAATAGTAAGACTTCGGTTACCGGTAATTTTGAAAGAAAGAATTGATATGATTTTGAGATAATGCCGTCGGGCGATCTCGTATTTTGTGAATAAATCCGGTATGAGGTAAAACTGATTCTAGGGTGATAACATATTCATGTCTTGAACTAAAAATAATTAGGCACTTAAGTGAAGATGTAATAAACTTGTGCAAACGTAAATGGGTGCTTCTATATAGTCGGCGGTGGATCTCCGTGGCTATAGACCCAGTTGGTGGACTGTGGTTGCTCCGTAGGAGATGGACTGTATTTTATCCAAGACTTAGGGTAGTCGGCGGATGTTTACCATACTCCAAAGAATATGTATATACCGGGGCTAGAGGGGCATTTACGGGATTATTCTCACGATATAATAGCCAGGGAGGCTGAGATCCGTTATTTTAGCCAGGAAGGCTAGCCAGGGAGGCTGAGATCCGTATCTGTGGAATAACTCTAAAACTTGTTTATTACTGGGTAGTCTCATGGCGAGGGATCGAACCCTTCAATATGGAGTACGTAGACACTTGCCCTCAGACCTATGTAGTATGGGATGCATAGAATCTGAACAAGTGTGCATTAGTGTCATCCTAGTGTAGAGCTGTGTGCATTAGGCATTAAGACATGACATACACTTATGCTTAGAACAATCACTTTTGACACTTTACTTGTTCATTCAATCTTTTGTGTGATTTGTTAAAGTATGAGATTGTTATACTATTCCCGGCATAGAGAGGATAGCCGTGTATAACATTTCATCAGTTGTAAGTAACTGACGAGCCCACAGATTAACATGCAGGTAAAGGACCATACATGAAGCTATGAAGTGGATATGCTGATGCTGCTTTTATTTTAGAGATGTTGTAAATAATTTATTGTAAATTTCATTATTCCGCTGTGTAAAGTTAAGATGTAATTGAACTCTGATGTATTATTGAAAAAGTTTTAAATTTTCCTTGTAAAATTGTACGAAGTGAAGTAAAGATCCTGTAAATCTCGAATTTATCCTTACTTGAAATTCGGGGTGTTACAATCAATGGAGAAGAAAATGGAGGAAGAGGCAGCACCATCAGCGACCAGAGGCTGGGGTCGGCGACCTCTGGCGACAGTAGCGGTAGCGACAGCGGCCTTCGATGACAGTGGCGATTGGCGGCGGTGACGACGACGACGAAATTTCGGCAAACGGTGATTTCGACGACTACAACAATCTCTCTTAATCTCTAAATTAAATTAGAAATATCTTAAGATTGTTAGAGATTATGAGAGATTATAACAATAGAAATTAGGGCTAATATTCTAGACTAAGGTACTTGAGATATTTACCCTAGGTATCAAAATTGGATTACCTAGACTACTATCACAAGCCAGTATTTATAAGATAAATACTGGTTTGGGCACTGGGTTCTTAACCCACTCAACAGGCATTTCGATATCCATACAATTAGTACGTGTAACACACATGTTACCCACAGAATAATATTACACTTAATATTATTCATATAGTGAGAATATACCTATATATCCAACAACGGGTACGTCCCGTGCTTCCTTGTTTAAGACAATACTGATAGAAGAAAGAGTGAACAAGAAAAAAATGTTATATGTGAACTACTTACAAGAAAGTAATAGATGACATGAAACCACTACTATGAAAAGCACATAATAGAAATTTGGAGGTAATCGAGTTATTGTAGTTGACTAATTAGCAAAAATATTATACGAAATGCTTATTGTTCCAAAAAGATTCTTAAGACATAAATGTCTGTGAACTTTTTGTAGTCTCTTGCAAACATGAAGTTTAAATAATGCCCCTACACATTCCAAAGCAATAAGTGATGAACTAATTTTCAAAAGCCTGAAGCAATCCAAAGCTACAAAATAAAGTAAAATTTTCACATGAATCTAATATAAAGTCAGTTTAAGCATATAGCCGTGACTTTCATGTTGTTACATGTCAAGGTCATTCTTGTGTTATACTTGACTTTTATGTTCTTTCAAAATTTAGCTTAATGAGGCAAATTTTGAGAAATATGGAGGTTCTCATACCTTCACTAATTCAAATGAGTACATATTTAATGATGTTTTCAGACAATAATCCTTACTAAAATTTAAATAAATTAAGAAAATTTATTAATATTAGAAAGTAAATATTAAGATTTAGAATATGTACAAATGAAAACAGTAAGTGAAATATAATATCAATAGAGCATTTTTCTTTATTTTTTTTTTAATTTCAAGTTTTTAACATTAAATTATAGGTCTTCCACTTAGAAGCTTCATAAATACATTACTACATCACAGAAACATATATTATAACATAAAAGTTTATTTTTGAGCTTCTCAGCTCCAGCCCTTCTATTTTCTTGTCATTCATGATTCAATTTACAAAACTTGCATCATGTTGTCATAAAAAATCTTGGTACGGTGAGATATGGGCTTGGTTGAAATCATCTTTCACTTATATCATCTACTCTTCTGCACCTTACATCTATTGCAAAAGCTACAATGAGAAAATGAACGGATTTATACACAAAATTCAATCCTTGATCATCTAATTAGAAACAATGTTAAGCATCTATTGGAATTGTAATTAAGACTAGAATATGACGGAATAAGACTGGAATTGTAATCTATTGGCAGGGCCGGTCCTGAGGTATTTTAGGCCCTGGGCGAAAAATAAAATTGGAACCCTTTATAGATATGCAAGTATTTTTATATATATTAATAAAATATAATATAATGGCAGGGAACATAAAAATAATACTCAGAAAAAAAAATTTACCTTTGTTTTACTCTATGACATCAAATACTCCATAATTTTCATTAAGCATGGTGACAGCGACTCTTGCACCTAGAACAAAAAAATAAAATAATCAATCACTTCTCATCTAAAATGTTTTCTTCTTGCATTTTTAGATGCAAAATCATCAATTATATGTTCAACCTCAATATTTTTCAACATATTTTTTCAATACTCAAAATTGCTAATCCATTTAACCGATCTTGTGTCATAGTTGTTCGTAAATAAGATTTTAATAATTTTAATTTTGAAAAGCTTCTCTCCGCAGATGCCACGGTCACAGGTACAGTCAACAAAATCCTATAAGCAATCAAAATATTTGGAAACATATCCATTTTTTTTGCAAACTCCATAATTTTAATTGAATGCCATGGTTTATCTGTTTCATATGCTTCACTTGGTAGCATTTCTTGTAATATTTGTAATTCTGAAAGTAAATAATTTGCATCAATATCAGACACATCACCATGTTTCAAAGCAATTTCAAGTTGCGAACAACAATTTTTCATTTCATCATCATCCAATGAAACTAACCGTGATGGATCAAATAAGAAGCCAAATATAGATTCAAACATTTGCATTTGTTCAAATCTACTCTTCAGTTGAGAAAGAGCCATATCAACTAAAACAAGAAAATAATCAGTTCTAAAATTTTCTTGAGCAGATTGTTGTTCTCTATCCGTATCAGGAATTTCATCAAAATGTCTCTTTCTAAAAATTCTACGTTTTACAGAAAATAATGGCTCAATTTCCATTTCAGATGCAATTTCTTTAGCTTCAATCATAGCAGAATTAAATTCATTTTCTCTATATTTTTCAAAAAAAGAAACCAATCCTTCCAAGTTTTTAATTGCAACATCAAGAAGCATATCTTCAGTCTGCAACTTTTTACTTACTAAGTTTATTTTATACAAAATTTCATTCCAAATAACCAAACTTAAAATAAAATCAAAACTTGAAAATTCACCTGATGCTAATTTCTCAGCATCCCAACTCACTTTAGAATCTTCAGAAATTTCTGCTAATTTAATTAAAGCTTGTTTTATTTTGGGAGCTTGACTTTTTATTGCTTTTACGCTTTCAATGTGACTTTCCCAGCGTGTAGTTGATAAAGATTTCAAAGTTAATTCATCTACATATTCAAGTAAAAGATTCCATCGCTTTGTATTAGAAAACACATTATAAATGGCTTGACATGCTCCAAAAAAAGATTTCCCTTTTAAACAAGAGTTTGCCATATCACAAAGTACTAAATTGAGAGAATGACAACCACATGGCATATAAAAAGCTCTAGAATTTATATCAAGTAATCTTTTTAGAACACCTTGGTGTTTTCCTTTCATATTAGAACCATTATCATAACCTTGTCCCCTTACATTATCAATATCTAAATCAAGAGAGTTTAGAGCAGCTTGTAATTCATTAAAAAGCCCCAATCCAGATGTATCTTCCACATTTAGAAACTCTAAAAAAAATTCTTCAATTTTTATTGGGTAACTTGCGATATCGATACTTCGTATAATCAAAGTCATTTGTTCTTTGTGACTAGCATCAGGAGTGCAATCAAGAATCACAGAAAAATATTTGGCATCTTTAATTTTTTTTATAATTGCACTGTTGACACATGATGCTAACATTTCTATTAATTCATTTTGTATTTTATGACTAAGATAATGATAATGAATATTTTTATCTTGAATTAATCTAAAATGTTGCATCATTACGGTATCAAACTCTGCTATTGATTCAAGAAAGCCTAAGAAATTTCCATTCGAATCGTCATAGATTTTTTCATTTGTTCCACGAAACGCCAAATTATTCATAGCAAGACGTTTTACAACAGCAATGATTCTGACCATAACTTGTTTCCAATGGTTTGTATCTTTCTGATTTGCTCTTGTAATTCTTTATCAATTGTTTGATTTGTGTTCAATCTGACTCGCAGTTCAACTAAAGCTCTAAGGTTAATAAGGTGTTCATGACTATTTTCATGTTGTTTAAGCTTATCCCCAAGATGTTTCCAATCATTAATTCCTTCATCTGCTAATTTACTCCTAGTATGAACTTTCCTTACCACTTTACAACAAAAACAAAACACTCTATCTAAATCTTTTGAGTAAACCAACCATTTTCTATCAGAAAGTTCTCCGTTTGTTAATTTTCGATAATAAAAATCATAAGAAAACCCCCAGTTTTGATTATCCTTAGGAAAATTAATATTGGTCTCTCTAATAGGGCCTTTTTCTACAAGAAAATCTCTCATATTTCCATGTAAACTATCCCAAACTCTAGGATCGTATACATTCAAAGATGTTGTAACTTCTGAACATTCAAACACATTATTTATTTCTATATTATTTTCAGTGTTCTCATTTTCAGTAACATTTGTTGCTTCTTCCATATTTTTGGTTTGTTCATTTTCATTTTGAACCAATTCTTGAACTTCTTCGTTTACCGCATTTTCAGTTTTATCTAAATCTTGAACTCCTTCGTTTACCTCATTTTCAACTTGGTTTTCTGAAGAATCATTTATTTTCTTCAAAAATTTATCTAAAGAACCACTTTGAGCTTTTATAATATCTTCTTCCCTTTTCTTTCTTTTTCTTTTTTCATACCCAGAAGCTTGTTTCTTAGGAAACATTCCTTTTAATCTAGAAATTAAAATAAAATTAATAAAGCATAAAAATATAGAACAATAGAACCTGGAGAGTGAATGTAGGCTTGCAATTTGAAAATTCTCAACTCCGCATTCAAATCAATCGGCAAATCTGAAAAATATAAGAAGCTTGAGTTAGTGTTAATTCAATTGCAGCCAAAAGATAAATTTAAAGGTGGTTTGGGCATTTTATCAACAATTTGGAGTGCAAATCACTATTATAGAAGAGAAATCCCTTTCCTATAATGAAGCATGTGTATGTGTATAAATGATATAGAAAATCTCTTTTCTTGTAATGAAGCAAATGTGAATGCATATATGATATAAGAGAAATTCTCCCCTATAATGAAGCCTGTGTATATGTATGTATGATATAGAAAATCTCTATTCCTGTAATGAAGCAAATGTGAATGCATATATGATATAAGAGAAATTCTCTCCTATAATGAATCCTGTGTATATGTACAGAAGAAATTCTTTTACTGAAATGAAGCCTGTGTATGTATACATATAAAGCAACTCTAAAACTTCAGTTTTTGGGTGAAAAACTTCAAGTTTTATGCGAACTATTCATTTACAAAGAGTATTCTGATGATGCATCAAGATGAAAACATGCATAGATATTAATTTATTCGTAAAAGAAATCCATGCCGTATTAAGAGAATATAGTTCAAACTCAAATAGAAACCATTTAAAGTTTGGAACATAACTATGATCTTGAACTCCATCAATTAAAGTATGACTTTCATATTTAAATGCTTCTCAAATAAAATGCAGACTCAACATTAACCATTTAAAGGCTTGGAACATAAACTATGATCCTGAACTTGGATCAAGACAAATGTGGAAATGCATGTTATCCACATCAATTAACCTTTACTGATTAAAAAAAATTCCCCCATCTTTAACATAAAATTCTTTCTTTCAAAATCCAATATACACTTCATCATACACATTCAGAATCCTGTTAAAACAATTTGCACCTGACCATTTGCTTCTAAACCAAATGTGAGTCAAGTTTCTTCATCAAAACATCAAACAGAGCATTATAACACATCCTTATTTATCCATATGCATAATGTTTCATACATATTTCAATAGCAGCAATCTCTACACAATCGAACAAGGCATAGTGTAGTAAATCAGAAACTAGTTTTCAAATAAAATCAATCCTAAAATTAATATTGCTGACAAAAAAACCCAATTAAAATGAACAAATAGATAGAAAACAACCTTAGAGGCATCATTAGTGTTGAGACTGTTGCTTTGTGGATCAGCCATGGGGTTTCTAATTTCTTCCTGAAAAACAACATAAACAGCAAAATTGAAGAGGAAATTTGACATGGGTAATCGAGCAGAGATGAAGAAATTGGCGAAATGGGTTGTTATTTTGGGATCTGATTGAATGTGGGTCGATCGGGGTTTGGCCGTTTGGGTTTTCTGAATTCTGAGGGCTTTGAGACACAAAGCAGAGAGCCACTTCCTCATATAATGCACTAATGCAGTAAAGAGAGAGAGAGAGAGAGAGAGAGAGAGACAAAGAGTGAAAGAGATCTGCATCATGCTGCATGCTGCATGCTGCATTGGGCATTGGGCAGACAGCAGACTGCATGTTAAATACAATGCTCTAATATTAATTACATGCATGCTGCAATATTGGGCATTGGGCAGACAAAGAGTGAAAGAGAATGCATGCTGCATTGGGTCTGCATGCTGCATTGGGTTGCTGCATCTGCATTTTATTTGATAATTTGGGCATTCCCTAATATTAATTACAGAAATTTTGGGCCCCTTCCTAAAGTTGGGCCCTGGGCGGTCGCCCACCCAGACCTGGCCCAGGGCCGGCCCTGCTTATATCTCCATGATGCTGTCGCTTGATTCTCAGTCTCTCAAATAAAATTACTACAAAAGCAACACAGATACAATTTCAATTGAATTCTTAAAATAAAGATAAAATGAAAGCAGAGTATTTATCTTTTTCTACCTTATTATTCATTGCATACTTGGAGAAAACATAAGGATTTCCTTGTTTCCATTAAATTATAAGGTTGAATCATTTTAATTATTATTAACATAATCATCCCTTCTACAACTATATAAGTAAATGAAATGTGCAAGATAACATGCATCGTTACTGTTTTTAAGGTTTGACCTAGCTACTTTACGCTAAACGATAAATGATATTATCCAATATCAATCAATATTAACAATTTTTTGACTATTTCTTTAGAAAAAAATTGTGAAGATAGGAAATGGTGATAACTTACATCATCTGCATCTCCCCTTTGCAAGGAATTCTCTCTGACCTCTCATGTTACAGTTGTTGTTATCTTTTTTTACTTTTGCTTTTTGTTCTCGCTGTCTTTGCCCCCCCCCCCCCCCCCCCCCCCCACACACACACAAAAGAAAAAATAATAAATAGGTAATATTTTCATAAAATTCATGAATTCATACCCAATCACCCACCATGAACTCAAATGCAAATAAAAACTCAAACCCACAGTAGATTACATGTAGTGAAATAAAAAAACAGAAGTCATTAGTCACAACATATGTAGAATGGTTTACCAATTAATCTTGCTAAGATGGTATGTCTCCAAGTATTTCAAGATTGAGACTTGTTGAAAATTCGTATCATGAGAATCATAATATTTATATTTTAAAAATATATGAATAGAAATAGAAATAAGAAAGAAAAAGATTGAGAGAGATACATGAGGGTTAGCGGAAAGAGCGCGAGATCTTATCCAAAATTATATTTGAAGTTTGTGCGAGATGAGAGGAAGAAGAGAGGGTTTGAAATACTGAAATCATACCTTCATTTGCCTCCATGAGAGGGCAGCAGAGGGGCGGCGTAAGGTGACTGGGTGGCAGGGCAGCGGATGGAAGAAGTTGGAAGGGGCAATGGTCGGTCAGTGTGCGACTGCATAGGAGGGCGGTGAAGGGGCATTGGAGGGGTGGCGTGCGAACAACGGGAGGTGGCTGGTAGGCGAGCGGCGTGTGTGGTTGGGGAGGATCTGGATTTTGGAAGTGGGAGGGTTTGGTTTTGTTTTTTGTTTTTATTCTTTATTTTACAAAAAAGTGTGAATTGCACATGCTAAGTAGAAGTGAATTCCTACTTTTGCTCTCCTTTCTCTATTTCAAAATGGAGAAAGGAGAGAGGGGGTACATTATCTCTCCTATTAGCATAATATATAGATATAATTTCATTTTCTCCATCTCAAAACAACTAGTTATCATCTTATCCATTATAATAAAATTTCAATAAGATTTTCACATTGATAAAGCTTTACCGAAATAACTCTTAATTCACTCTCCAATTACAATGTACAACACCATTTTTTAATACAAAATAATTCTCAAAATTTTATATAAATATCTCAGAAATATTCCAAATTTTAGTTTGCCTCAAAACGAAATGATTATGGAATGAATCCAAACAATCAATGGAAACATATAATCTAATTTTGTAAAGTATTTTAACCACAAGTTAAATCTTGAATGTATATATAGTTATTTCAAAATATTCCATTAATATACTAGATTAATTTAACTCTTCCTCAAAGAAAAATATAAGAAAATGTATTAAAAAAATAAATAAAAAACAAATGACCCCATCAGGTTTTGGAACCCAAGACCTAATCAGTGCCCTAAATTGCACCTCACAACCAGAAAGTCCATTTCTGTAATACCCCTTCCCATAGCTCAGACAATTTATACAATTTAGAAGACAAATTAGATACTATGTAGTACAACTGCCCACCACAGGCTGCCTCTCAAAAGGTGGTTAACCGAATTGGTGACTCTTGATCATTGGCAAAGTTATTTATTAATATAATATTCTTGATCAAATCCCGATATGGGACAAATCCTCTCACAACACTTCCGCTCTCTCTCTCTCTCTCTCTCTTCCGTGAGAAGACTACAGGTCAAAGGAGGTGGGTCCCCAGGCATGGCTACGTCACCCTAGGTTGACGACACAAGCAACAACATGCTTTTTTTTGCTGTTTCTCTCCCACGTGGGCCCCCCCACTACAATTCAACATCAAACTATTTACAAACCATGCCATTTTACCCTTAATACCCACATATATACTATTATATTTAATTTGAAATTACGGGGTGTTACACACACTCCCCCTTTAGAAATTAGTGTCCTCGCTGAGCATGGGGCATGCACAACCTAGTGCAGGATCTCCTTTCTAGCCGATGTGGAGTGGAGTCCCTTCCTTTCTAGCCGATGTGGAGTGGAGTACCCTGATTCTGCTAGCTGCAGAGTACCCTGATTCTCCTGTACACGCTCCCTCTCAGGCATACTTACCCGTACATCTGCTAGCTCCATCTCAGGCATACATCTCACCCACTCTTACCCACAATCGGTGTCGAAAGTCGGTTCTGATACCATTTGTAACACCTTTACCCCTTGCTCAGACAATTTATACAACGTAGAAGACAAATTAGATACTATGTAGTACAACTGCCTACCACAGGCTGCCTCTCAAAAGGTGGTTAACCGAATTGGTGGCTCTTGATCGTAGGCAAAGTTATTTATTAATATAATATTCTTGATCAAATCCCGATGTAACACCCCGAATTCCATAAAAGACTGAATTCGAAGTTCCACAGGATCTGTACACTTCTCTTCGTACAATTTTACAAGGAAATTTTAAACTTTCAATACATCAGAGTTGCAACATGAATTACATTTAAACAGCGGAGGTCATTTACAATAATTACATGAATAAAAAGTACGACACTTGAAACATTCTTTAAGCAGCTTGCATACTTAATCTTGTCAATCTCTTTATCCTGCATAGAAACTCTGGGCTCGTCAGTTCATTCAACTGATGCAAGGATATAAAACATCAATTTTCTCCTACTTAGAAAACACACACTTGTCACAAGAAAACCTACGGGGACTATTCTGTAGATACCGTGTTGTGTTGTGCACTTAGTCCTTAATGCAGTTGTTATGTTATATTACACAAATGCGCACTTGTTTGGATTCTATGCATCCCATACTACATAGGTCCAAGGGCAAGCCCTTAATCGTACTTCATCTTATTGGGTTCGATCCTTCGCCATGACTTAAACTACTACGGTAACTACGGTAAGTATCCTAGATGTTCTATGATCTACGAGCCCATGTTCAGGCAGTCTGGATGGGAATCCCATGCACTGACATGATGCATTAAGCAGGTAGACTATGGACAATTCAACCTCCATCATGGAACGATGGCACCACCCGTAGTCACCAAACACCCTATAAGCGTCGCCACCGGGACGATAATTCCGGAGTAGTACTCACGTCATGTCATGATGCAACAAGCAGGCAGTCTGTAAATCACTCTCGCACTGCCAATCCAATGGCCCTCAAACTCGTGTTTTTCTCACTTTCGTCACATCACCACTATGTATCTAAATCCTTAATTTATGTGAATCATGAATAAAATCAACCCCTAGAGTTAGCACTTTCCTCTATACCGGTCTTAATCAATAACTTGATCATCTTGGTCTTTCATCTCAATAATTTATCTCAATAATTATAACTCATTCAATTGCCGGTAATAGGACTTAGCTACCCTCTAGTTCAAAATCTCATATCATGTTCATAAATTGAGTATTCACACGCATCAATAATTTCATAAGTCATCATGATTTTCTTCATTTAAATTCTTGTATTACTTTTCACAATAATGAGACAAGATAGTTTCATTTCACAATTTCTCAAATTACAAATTTAATCTCAATAATCTCTTGCATTCACAGGTCTAGAAATCTCATTTAGTTAATCTAAACAAGTTATTCACAATTGCATTAAGCCATGAATTCTCAAAATAATTTCCTATAATTTTTCCTAAAGAAGAGAATGCATATTGTTTAAATTATCACATAAAACACACTTATAATCCCTTTAATCTTGATCTATAATTTTATCAATCCATAGAAATTTTCTAAATAAGTCCACTTTAATCTCTGGATAATTAATATAATTTTTATAAATTTATTTCACAAAAGAACCATTTAAAAATATTCATTTTCCCCAAAAAATCAAAAAAAAACAAAACCTTGGCCGAAGCCAGGTTTCTAACCCGCACCAACAGCAGCAGCATGTGCTACAGTAACGTTACTGTGGTGAGGCAGCTGACCAAAGGGGACAGAGCGCCCACACGTCACAAAGGGGGTATAATTCCTTTTATACTCGGTGTCTCGGTATTGGTTATTTTCAAAAACAAAAATAAATAGTGTATGCCATGATTTGAACCCATGACCTCCTACTACAATGACGTTTTTAATTTGCACCCACTGACCGGAATGGATAGAGTGACTCACCCATAGAGGAATAATTCCAGTTGGTTTTATTCAAGACTGTAACTATTCTAGTTTGATAAAGAAACTCATTTCTTCAAAAAAATGTAATTTGTTCTTCATTAAAATTAAATAATTTCCTGATTCAAAATAACTAGTAATTTGGGGGTTTTTAAAGCCATTAAATTCTCATTTCTCATATAGAGTACCTCTCTTTTTATTCCTACAATTGTACATGAAAAATCACTTAATGTTCTATTAATAATTTCTTTTTCAAGGGACATTTTTCTTGAGTTCCTTCAATTATAAAGTAGTTCTTCTTTATGAAACTAAGGAGTTTTTCTTCTTTCCTTTTGATTAACACACAAATTGATGACCTCTTGAATTTGGCCTAAATAATAAGAATGTTCATTTTTCTCAACAATTAACATACAACTTTAGGATTATTTAATATCAATCACACTAATCATAAATGAGCATAACTTACTAATCAATCTTATTTTAATAATGTAGAGATTCTCACAATTAGCATTTTCCACATAAACACATTTCTCAAAATTGCACTTTTTCCATGAAAACAAATATTTCGACATGGAGAAACATTTATTCTAATTTAGTATGCTAGATCAATATCCAAATATCACAACAACAAACATATCATTCAATCAATTTCACTTATTCATTTCATGCAATTTCACATATGTTCCATTTTTGCCTTAATCATTGTATTATCAAAGAGCAATATTTTCACCTATTTATTCTAGCATGATTAGAACACAACCTAGCATGATACTACTTAGAAGTTAGAGAAAATTGCCCACCTTATTGGAGAGAAAACGAAATGAACTCCTTAAAAGTCCTAGATTGATTAAAAGAGGCCTTCTCCTCCTAGTTTGAGCCACCACAAGTCATCTCCTCCTAGCCTTGAAGCAAACCCGAGCCTCCCTTGCTCCTTGAAGAAAAACCGGCCACCAATGGGAATGAAGAACACACAAACACAACTCTCAATCTGTTGAACTCACTAAACTCTCAATCTTTTACTCTCTAATTGTATTTCTTTATCTTTCTTTTTGATATAGATTAGGTGTGAATATACTAATGTAGGGGGGGGGGGTTATTTATACAAATTTTTGAGTGGATTGAATGGCTAGGATTAGATCAAATAGTTAGGGATTAAGGGCTAGGAAGAGTTTGGGAGTTGTCATAACCACCCATGAATGAGATAACCATCTCACCACTACTCCCATTCTCCCTCTCCACTCATGCACAATCCGGCCTCACTCAAGGGTGTGCTTTGCACACTCTAGTGCTTGCACGTGCTACCCTAGTGTCCCCCACATTCAAGTTGTACATGTTAGTTTAATTAATTGTCTATTATTTGAGTCTACATTATAAGTTAGGCTAAAATAAAGAAGAATTAAATTACATGGGCTCACTAATGGGCCAAGAGACTATGGGCTCTACTAATTTAGTTTATTAATTAACTAATATGGGCTACAAGGAGACAAATTAGGGTTAGGATTAAATTAGGCTTTCTAAAAAGAGAATAAATGGGGATTACTAGTTTATGAAATATTTTTTAGAGAAATGCATGCATAAATTTGCACGTGCACAACACTTAAAATCAAACAACTCCAAATATAAATAAGATTTGAAAATTCAGGATGTTATAGCACTCCCTCCTTAGAATTGTTCTGTCCTCAGAACTACACTTAAAGAGTGAGAAAACAGAAATACAACAAGAAGAAAAGAAAAGGAAAGAAGATACAAATCAAACAAAGAGCTCAGGATGATCCCTCACCATCCTCTCCTAAGATTCCCAAGTAGCCTCTTCAACCAACTGGTTTCTCCAGACTAGTTTAACCATTGTTATTGTCTTGTTCCTCAAGACTTTCTCACGTCGATCCACAATCTCAACTGGAAGCTCAATGTAACTCAGATCCAACTACAAACCCTCCGGCACTTCGGGCAAATGATGACTCGATCTGGAATGTAACCTCTTAGCATAGACACGTGGAAAACATTGTGCACCTGAGACAACTCTTCCGATAACTCCAACCGGTAAGCAGTTTTCCCAATCCGCTTCAGTATCTTATACGGGCCTATAAACCTCGGGGCTAACTTCCCACTCTTGCCAAATCGGATCACGCCTTTGCTAGGTGAAAACTTCAGAAAGACAAAGTCACCAACCTCAAACTCAAGGTCCCTCTTCCGGTTGTCTGCATAGCTCTTCTGCCTACTCTGAGCATCCACCAACCTCTTCCTGATCAGATAGATCTTTTCAGAGCTCTGCTGCACGATCTCAGGCCCAAACATCTGCCGCTCCCAACTTCGAACCAACAAACAGGTGTTCTGCACTTCCTGCCATACAGAGCTTCGTACGGAGCCATCCCGATACTAGTCTGAAAACTGTTGTTGTAGGAAAACTCCACCAGAGCAAAGGGCCTTTCCCAACTGCCTCCAAAGTCTAGTATACAACACCGAAGCATGTCCTCAAGAATGCGGTTGACTCTCTCGGTTTTCCCATCGGTCTGCGGATTAAAAGCAGTGCTGAAATTCATCTTGGTACCTCTTCCAAAAATGTGAAGTAAACCTCGCATCTCGATCAGACACAATGGTTAACGGAACACCATGAAGCCTGACGATCTCACCAACATACAGCTCAGCCAACTTGTCCATCGAAGCAGTGAGTTTTATCGCCAAGAAGTGAGCGGACTTGATTAGTCGATCGACTATAACCCAAATCGCATCATTGCCCTTTGAACTTTTGGGCAAGCCCGTGATGAAATCCATAATGATGTTATCCCACTTTCATTTCGGAATAGGTAACGGTTGCAATAGACCTCCAGATTTCTGATTCTCGGCTTTGACCTGTTGATAGATCTCACACACTTCGCCACGAACTCGGCCACATCCCGCTTCAAACCCGACCACCAAAAGTATTTCTTAATGTCCTTATACATCTTGGTACTCCCAGGATGTACAGACAAAAAAGTAGCATGTGCCTCCTGAAGAATGCTCTCCCGCAATTCTACTTGATCCGAAACACAGCCTCTCTTCGAACCACAACACCTCATCCCTGATCTGGAACTCTGACAACTTGCCAGCACCAACCTGCTCCTTCATCTTCTGAATCTCTGCATCTTCCTTCTGACTTGTGATAATCCTTTCATTCAGTGTTGGTTCAAGCCTCAACTGAGCTAAAGACGATCCCAAGCCTTGCAGAACGACTTAAATACCAGCCCGATCCAACTCTTCTGCAAGATACCTCTGAGTTGTAATCAAACCAGCCAGACTGTTCTTGCGGCTGAGTGCATCAGCAATAATATTAGCATTCCCAGGATGGTACTTAATCTCTGGACGATTATCCTCAAGTACCTCCAGCCATCTCCTTTGCCTCAAATTCAGATCCTTCTGTTGGTCGATGTACTTCATGCTTTTATGGTCCGTGTACATGTTCAGTTTCTCACCATACACGTAATGTCTCCATTGCTTCAAGGCAAAGATAATCGCAGCCAACTCCAGATCATGAGTCGGATAATTCTTCTCATGCGGTCTTAGTTGTCTAGACCCATAAGCGATCACTTTCCCTTCTTGTATTAAGACACAACCAAGCCCACGATGTGAAGAATTGCTGTAGATATCGTACTCAACACCTGCTCTAGGCAAAGCTAAAATGGGAGCAGTAATCAGTCTCTCTTTCAACTCCTGAAAGCTTGCCTCGCACTGCTCAGTCCATTTGAAGTTCACATTGTTCTTGGTCAGACCAATGAGTGGCACGGCTATCTGAGCATAGCTCTGAATGAACCTCCTGTAGTATCCAGTTAGTCCAAGAAAACTCCTGATTTCCTTCACTATAGTTGGCTTTGCCCATTTCTTCACCGCGTCTATCTTCTGCGGATCAGTTGCCACTTCCTCCTTAGAAAGGATGTGACCTAGGAATGCCACCTCAGATTTCTAGAAATTGCACTTGGATAACTTGGCATACAACTCATGCTCCTGAAGTTTCCTCAAAACTGCTGCCAGATGCTCCGTGTACTCCTCCTCCGACTTAGAGTACACAAGAATATCGTCGATAAACACCATGACGAAAGAATCAATAAACGGTTCATCATATCCATGAAAATTGCAGGTGCATTCTTCACTCCAAATGGCATAACTAAGAATTCGTAATGCCCGTGTCGAGTTCTGAACACAGTCTTATGCACATCTTCAGCTTTCACTCGAACTTGATGATATCCTGAACGAAGATCTATTTTGGAGAAAACAGCTGCTCCTTGTAGACGATCGAACAAGTCATTAATTCTTGGAAGAGGATACTTGTTCTGAACAGTGACCTTATTCAGCTCTCGGTAATCGATGCACATCCTCATCGAACCATCCTTCTTCTTTACCAACAGCTCCGGTTCTCCCCAAGATGACGCACTCGGTTGAATAAGGCCTTTCTCCATTAGTTCCTCAATCTGCCGTTTGATCTCATCCTGCTCCACAGGCACCATCCTATACAGTGCCTTGGAAATAGGTACACTCCCTGGCTGAATAGTAATGCTGAACTCTACATCACGATGCAGGGGTAACCCAGACAAATCTTCCAAGAACACCGTCGGATAATTCCGAACCACTGGAATTTGCTGCACCTCTGCAGGAATCCCCTTCTTCTCGCTGATAGCAGCAACCAAGCCTGAACATCTCCTCTTCCCTTGGAAAGTGACTTCAGGTCAACCTGGAGCCTTCACTGTTACTTCTTTGGTCTTGCACTCAATGCTTGCACTGTACACCGACATCCAATCAATGCCAATGATAACATCGACTCCCAAGATATTCAGTTCGATCAGATCAATCCCGAAAATTCTATCTCCAATCACAATCTCGCAGTCCGCATAGTACCGATCAGTGGTTAAAGTTTCCCCTGATGGAGTAGCTACTGCTAAAATCTTGCTTGGAAAGACTTTCGGTTCAACTCCCAAAACTTTAGCAAACTTAGGTGACACAAAAGTATGAGAGGAACCATTATCGAACAAAATAAAAGCTTTCTTTCCATTCAAATAAAGTTCTCCTATTACATAACACACACTCGTTACATAACAGTTCACTATAAAAGTGGGAAAAAGAAACAATAGAAAACACTCTTAAACATCCTCCCTTGTACCAGTGATGATGTGATCCACCTCATCAGCATCAGCTTCAGTCAAGGCAAATACTCGCCCCTGCTAGTACAGCTTCTTCCCGGCCTGCTGAGTTGGTCCCTTTCAGACGACATCTTGCAGCTTAGGGCACTAGGATCGAAAGTGACCTGTCTCCCCACAGTTGTAACAAGTCACCACAGGAGGTCTCACCCACGCATCCCGGGTCTTCCTGCCACATTGACCGCATTCGTCCCAGTCGGTTTGAACCTTTAGGCCGGTGGCTGTCCCCTAACATTTCCAGCAACTGCGGGCCTCTTCCCCACATTCCAGTTGTTCCTCCTATTCTGAACAGCGTAGAACTGCTCCATGTCCGCCTCCATAGCTGTAGCTAGTTTGACTAACTTGTCAAACCTCCTGATACCGAGGGGTATCATCCTGGATCTCAGACTTGGCCTTAAACCATGCTCGAACTTTTGAGCCTTCTTTGGCTCGTCCATCACCAATTCGGGAGCATACCTCGAGAGCTGATTGAACCTCATCTCATACTCTCTAACCGACATGCCGCCTTGCTACATCACCAAAAGTTCCATGACTTTCTTCTCCTGGACGTCTGATGGAAAATAATGACTGGAAATTCCTCCAAGAATTCCTTCCAGCCAAGGAAAATATCTCCCATCATCTGCTTCATTGACTGCCACCAAATAGCCGCATCCTTCTCGAACTGCAGCGTCGCCAACTTCACCTTACTACCCTCCGGAGTCTCCAAGACTTCGAAGAAGTCTCGATCTGTCAGATCCAATTGTCAGCCGCGTCAGGGTCTGACTTCCCCTCAAACACCGGTTGTTTCATCCGTCTGAATGATTCCACGAGTTTGATTGCTTCGGGTACTGGATTCACAGGCACCCTCCCTTGGTTCTGATTCATGGCAACGGCAATGAGTGTCTGATAGACCCTCGCTAATTTCGTTTTCAAGTCCAGACCTTCACCATTTCAAGCTCCTCTTCTAGCCATATTCTGATGCAAAAGATCCATTAAATTCGAAGTAGAAAATATGAATTTAAATCAACTTTTCATTTCATTGAATTTCAAACTTTATACATTCGAATTTAAAACATTTCTGACATCAAACGAAAGCGATAAGAAGATACAATAGTCTAGTTCCTACGGTTCCTTTTGGCTTCACGAAGCTCTTCCCGTAGTTCCCCACTTCCTCCTTCAGTACATCGTACATGTTTTTCCTCTTCTCGAGTTCCCAAACACGGTGACTAAGCGTAGCAATGCTCTCCTTGCACTTTACACATTGCGCATGCAACAGCTCTGTTCTCTCCCTTTGAGTCTCAACCTACCTCTGAAAAGACACAATGAGACTACTCGGAACTGGTTCTTCCTCGTCGGAGGAATCATCAGATGAATCCGGAGGTAGAGTGATCTCCCTGGACTCAGGCCATTCCTCTTCAAATTCTTCGGGATCTTCTTTGTCTAAATCAGCTTGCCCGGGGTAGTAATCCTCGTCAACTATGTGCCATTCGTCACCTCTAGCTGGGTCGAAATGGTCTGCCATCTTAGAGAAATGAGAAGAAGAAACATAAATCGTAGAGCAACACAAATATAAGTGACTTACATTTAAATCTCTAGACTCAACACACGCTCTAATGTCCACTTCTAGGGAATCATTCCTTATAAATTTGTACTACTTGGAAGCGTGGCACTGATACCACTCTGTAATACCCCGAATTCCAAAACAGACTGAATTCGAAGTTCCACAGGATCTTTACACGCCTCTTCGTACAATTTTACAAGGAAATTTAAACTTTCATTACATCAAAGTTACAACTTGAATTACATTTAAACAGCGAAAGTCATTTACAATAATTACATGAATAAAAAGTACAACACTTGAAACATTTTTTAAGCAGCTTGCATACTTAATCTTGTCAATCTCTTTATCCTGCATAGAAACTGTGGGCTTGTCAGTTCATTCAACAGATGCAAGGATATAAAAAATCAATTTTTTCCTACTTAGAAAGCACACACTTGTCACAAGCAAACCTACGGGGACTATCCTATAGATGCCGTGTTGTACTGTGCACTTAGTCCTTAATGCAGTTGTTATGTTATATGACACTAATGCGCTCTTATTCGGATTCTATGCATCCCATACTATATAGGTCCGAGGGCAAGCCCTTAATCATACTTCATCTTATAGGGGTCGATCCATCGCCATGACTTAAACTACTACGGTAACTACGAGAAGTATCCTAGATGTTCTATGATCTATGAGCCCATGTCCATGCAGTCTGGCTGGGAATCCCACGCACTGACAAGACGCATCAAGCAGGCAGCTATGGACAATTCAACCTCTGCCATGGAACGATGGCACCACCCGTAGTCACCAAACACCCTATAAGCGTCGCCACCGAGACGATAATTCCGGAGTAGTGCTCACGCAATGTCATGACGTATCAAGCAGGCAGTCTGTAAATCACTCTCACACCGCCAATCCGATGGCCCTCATACTCGTGTTTTTCTCTCACTTTCGTCACATCAACACTATGTATCTAAATCCTTAGTTTATGTGAATCATGAATAAAATCAACCCATAGAGTTAGCTCTTTTCTCTATACCGGTCTTAATCAATAACTTGACCAACTTGGTCTTTCATCTCAATAATTTATCTCAATAATTATAACTCATTCCATTGCCGGTAATAGGACTTAGCTACCCTCTAGTTCAAAATCTCATATCATGTTCATAAATTGAGTATTCACACTCATCAATAATTTCATAAGTCATCATGATTTTCTTCATTTAAATTCTTGTATTACTTTTCACAATAATGAGACAAGATAGTTTCATTTCACAATTTCTCAAATTACAAATTTAATCTCAATAATCTCTTGCATTCACAAGTCTAGAAATCTCATTTAGTTAACCTAAACAAGTTATTCACATTTGCATTAAGCCATGAATTCTCAAAATAATTTGCCATAATTTTCCATAAAGAAAAGAATGCATATTGTTTAAATTATCGCATAAAACACACTTATAATCCCTTTAATCTTGATCTATAATTTTATCAATCCATAGAAATTTTCTAGATAAGTCCACTTTAATCTCTGGATAATTAATATAATTTTTATAAATTAATTTCACAAAAGAACCATTTAAAAATATTCATTTTTCCTAAAAAAATCAAAAAAAAAAAACCTTGGCCGAAGCCAGGTTTCGAACCCGCACCAACAGGAGCAACATGCACTACAGTAACGTTACTGTGGCGAGGCAGCTGACCAAAGGGGATAGAGCGCCCACGCATCACAAAGGGGGTATAATTCCTTTTATACTCAGTGTCTCGGTATTAGATTATTTTCAAAAACAAAAATAAAGAGTGTATGCCAAGATTTGAACCCATGACCTCCTATTACAGTGACGTTTTTAATTTGTACCCACTGACCAGAATGGACAGAGTGACTCACCCGTAGAGAAATAATTCCAATTGGTTTTGTTCAAGACTGTAACTATTCTAGTTTGTTAAAAAAACTCATTTCTTCAAAAAAAATGTAATTTGTTCTTCATTAAAACTAAATAATTTCCGGATTCAAAATAACCAGTAATTTAGGGGTTTTTAAAGCCATTAAATTCTCATTTCTCATATAGAGTACCTCTTTTTTTATTCTTACAATTGTACATGAAAAATCACTTAATGTTCTATTAACATTTTTTTTTCAAGAGACATTTTTCTTGAGTTCCTTCAATTATAAAGTAGTTCTTCTTTATGAGACGAAGGAGTTTTTCTTCTTTCTTTGTGATTAACACACAAATTGATGACCTCTTGAATTTGGCCTAAATAGTAAGAATGTTCATTTCTCTTCACAACTTTAGGATTATTTAATATCATTCACACTAATCATAAATAAGCATAACTTACTAATCAATCTTATTTTAATAATGTAGAGATTCTCACAATTAGCATTTTCCACATGAACACATTTCTCAAAATTGCACTGTTTCCATGAAAACAAATATTTCGACATGGAGAAACATTTATTCTAATTTAGCATGCTAGATCAATATCCAAATATCACAACAACAAACATATCATTCAATCAATTTCACTTATTCATTTCATGCAATTTTACATATGTTCCATTTTTGCCTTAATCATGGTATTATCAAAGAGCAATATTTTCACCTATGTATTCTAGCATGATTAGCACACAACCTAGCATGATACTACTTAGAAGTTAGAGAAAATTGTCCACCTTATTGGAGACAAAACGAAATGAACTCCTTAAAAGTCCTAGATTGATCAAAAGAGGCATTCTCCTCCTAGTTTGAGCCATAACAAGTCATCTCCTCCTAGCTTTGAAGCAAACCCGAGCCTCCCTTGCTCCTTGAAGAAAAACCGGCCACCAATGGGAATGAAGAACACACAAACATAACTCTCAATCTGTTGAACTCACTAAACTCTCAATCTTTTACTCTCTAATTGTATTTCTTTATCTTTCTCTTTTGATATAGATTATGTGTGAATATACTAATGTAGGGCGGGGGGTATTTATACAAATTTTTGAGTGGATTGAATGGCTAGGATTAGATCAAATAGTTAGGGATTAAGGGCTAGGATGAGTTTGGGAGTTGCCATAACCACCCATGAATGAGATAACCACCTCACCACTACCCCCATTCTCCCTCTCTACTCATGCACAATCTGACCTCACTCAGGGGTGTGCTTTGCACACTCTAGTGCATGCACGTGCTACCCTAGTGTCCCCCACTTACAAATTGTACATGTTAGTTTAATTAATTGTCTATTATTTGAGTCTACATTACAAGTTAGGCTAAAATAAAGAAGAATTAAATTACATGGGCTCACTAATGGGCCAAGAGACTATGAGCTCTACTAATTTAGTTAATTAATTAACTAATGTGGGCTACAAGGAGACAAATTAGGCTTAGTATTAAATTAGGCTTTCTAAAAAGAGAATAAATGGGGATTACTAGTTTATGGAATATTTTTAGAGAAATGCATGCATAAAATCAAACAACTCCAAATATAAATAAGATTTGAAAATTCAGGGTGTTACACCCGATATGGGACAAATCCTCTCACAACACTTCCCCTCTCTCTCGCTCTTCCGTGAGAAGATAGCAGGTCAAAGGAGGTGGGCCCCCAGGCATGGCCACGTCACCCTAGGTTAAAGGCATGGCCACGTCACCCTATTTAAATTAATCACCAACATGAGACATCAACATAATTCACTCATACCAATATAATAAGGCATTCTCAGAGTACATCTCCTACAATTACTCAATATAGTGTGTTCATTGCTACTTAGAAAAAATTGGCTAGCAAAACAAGGCATTCTCATACTATCAAACTACTAAAATTATAGAATGTTATTACATGATATCGGATTTTTCTTCTCTTTTATTATAATTTCCTTAAACTTAGATCGATCGGCATGCATTCGATTCTAAAAATAACATACAATTTAAGAGGGTTTAAGGCTACACATAGCATGATAACATGACATAATTCTATTCAAAACTAATAGAAATCAAAGAAACACCCACCTATTGATGCAACTTGCAATGGAAACTTCTAGAAATCTCCAAGCCTCCTCCTCCAAGACTAGAACTCCAAAGCCAAGAGTGTATGATTTTTGCAAAAGGAAAATGAGAGGTTCCTCTTGAGCATTGGTCGGTGGGAGGTTATTAAAGGAGGAGAGATAATGGGGAGTTTCTAAAACCACCCACACACTTCCAAATAACTAACCACAACTAGGGATGCTCTCAGATAAGGATATATCCGATTCGATTCGTATCCGAATCCAAAACTTTTACAGATATGAATATGAAAAATCCATATCTAGGCGGATACAGATACAGATTCGGATATCCAAATTCAAAAAAATGTGGATCGGATATGGATATGGATGTTCCTTATAAAAAAAAGATTCGGATTTGGATATCCGCTTAATTTATTATATATTTATCTAATAAATATATATAGTTATATACTTTTAAAAAAACCTACCCTATACTTTCATATTTTCTAAACAACAAGCCAGACTCAACATTCAACAACCCCTTCCCCTTCAATTAGTTAGCCCGTCGGACCCAAATAAAATAAAATAAAATAAAATAAAAAGAAAAAAAAAGCACTTCCCCTTCACTTCAACCCGTCAAAATTCATTCTAATCGCCGTCGAAATTTCTTCTCATCACCGTCGATTACTCTGACCAACTTCATCTCCCACATTTTCCTCATCGTCTTCAATTCTACCCTGTCTATTCAAAAACCCTAGTTTCTCCGCATCCCCAAATTAGTTTCTAAATCGGAAGACTCCCAAACCCTGTCTCTTCTTCTCCGTCACCTCTACCCATCCCCTCCATGGCTGCATCCTTAAATCAAAAACCCTATTTTTCCAAATCAAAAAACCCAAATCCAGTGACTTTTTATGATATTTGTTGTTGTTCAACTTAGAAATTCGTGTTTGGTTGTTGTTTTCTTTACCGCCGACAACAGCCAAAGAGTTCACGAGATGGTATAAATCTTTCTCTGTCTCTCACCATCTTTGAATGTTATTATGTTATTAAATGTTATTTGATGTTGTTGTTGCAAAGTGATGAATTAAATGTTATTATGTTATATTCTTTTTAAATGAAAATAGTGTTCAATTGTTCATCATGTCTTCTCCTAATGAAAAATCTATCACTCAACCCATTAATACTGAATCATCAAGTAATTCAAATTCTCAAGTACGAAAACAACCGAGAAATAGATCAGAAGTGTGGAAAGATTTTGAAAAATATGATGAGGATGTAAAAGAAATGGTGGATGAGAAAGAGGTAGTATTAAAATGCAAAAAGGCCGAGTGCATACGTTGTCATTTCAAAACTAGTGCAAAAAGTAGACTTGGAACTACACACCTAAAGAACCATATAACAACATGTTCAAAGAAACCGAGAGCCGATATACGCCAAATGTTGATACGAGCATCCTCGAAAAAAGTTGATGGAGCTTGTAGCCTCGAAAATTTCAATTTGATGATGAGAAGAGTTGTTATAAACTTGTTCTTAAAGTGACGATGAGGTGGATGAGTATATCTTGGAACAACTGGATGATGATTATTGACAACATGGAGGGACATTGTTTTACTTCTCTGTTTGTTATTTTGTATGGATTTTGTGTTTTGAATCTTATTATGGATGTTCGTGAAACAAACTTGTTTTGATGGACTTGTAGTTGTATGTTTGGATTGATGTTTCCTAGTTTTTTCTTTCTCTGTTTTTTTTTTTTTGGTTTGTGACTAACCATGGATGTAGGATTTACGAATGATTGTAGCTTGGTGTTTCATCAACTTGATTGAGCTTTTGCCAAGAGATTGTCAGCCGCGATGAGGAGAGGTGACCTTGAGTAAGTGTGGAATTCTCAGGATCTTACTATTGCTCTTAAGAAACAAGTTTCATATTTTATTTGGGACTAAGGTTTTGGACCTATCATTGAGTGAATGTGGATGCTACCACCATGATGAAGGGAGAGTGGCGAGGGATGTCAGTATTGTCATCACATACATTACCTGTTTTTTCGTAAGGAGGTGAATGCCAAAGTTATCTTTTGTTATCGATGTTTAAAATGCCTTACTTATCATATATATGTTCTGACTGGATGGTAAATCTCCTACTGATAGTTGAAGCTGTTATTAGAATTATTATTGAATCTTCCTTCCTTTTCACAGATCCATTTTGTACTTCTTATAGTCGACAAGGGAAAGTCGGATTGATGAAATGGTACTCTCCTTACACACAAAAGGAAAGGTCCAAGGTAAACAGTTTTTTGTAATCTCCTGTTTCTACCTTTTTCTTCTATACCATTTATAAATAAATCATGCTTTTTTTACTTTCCTCTTACTTTGTTGTCCGACCTGCAAAATTTGTCATACAACTATTAAAGCAGTAGTGCTCTTTTGGTTAAGATATGTCGATACATTCACAATGTCATTTCTATCAGTATTTTTATATTTGTTAGCATAATTTAATTTATTTTACTAACACTATTATTTGCTTTAAATTGGTCTTCTTTTGATCATAAGCATTGCTCTCACAATCATAACTTCAAATTGTACTCTTGTGGTTGTATGAATTGCCATATGTTTTGTTTCAATGTTTGCCTTCCATGCTTAGTTCAAGGATTTGAACAAAACAGCTTGTTGCTAATGTTGTTACAATTTTTTTTGTTTCATATTGTGTTCCAAATTGCACTCAAGATTCCTAATTTTGGTTGTGTCAGAACTTTGACTGTTTATAATTTTTGATTAATATGTTTGCTTCCTAAATGCATTTTGTCACATACAGGTTACTTCTGCAATATGATCACTAAATTTCTTGCTGCTGCATTCTTGCTTACTCCTGCATTTTGTAATATTTTGGTGCTTACTACTGCATACCTGCATTCCTGCTTACTGATATTGATGCGTTCGCGAAAATAAGAATCCGGATCAAGGCACAACATCTTAGAAAGTAAATGAATGTAGTCTGATATATCATATTCATATATGGGTCAATTTCTCTTTTGTTTTTTTCACTTTTTTTAGTTAACCATTTCTCTTCTGTTGGTCCACTATTTTCTCTTGCTTTGTAACATATCTTTAGTTCTTCTTATGGTTCTTCTGTGGTTGCTGATATGTATTGAGCTTAGAAGATCAACCACAATTACAACCAAGAAGAGTATGTTGGTGACTGATGCTACTCCAATGTTTGTTCGGTGAGCAACTAACTTATTTAGATTTGTGTCTAAGATCCATTATTGCTCCTGTAAATCCTAATCTAAACCTTTTAAATACTTCGAATTGTTTACACATGAGAATCTGGAGCATTTGGCGATGATGGAGAGGGTTTTGACTTTTGGGACCAATACCAGAGCATATGATGAGAAAAGCCAGGTAAGTGTTATTTAATTTTTGCTACTCTAGATTTTGTATATATTCGTGAATTTTGTAGTTCACTTTTTATGTTAATCATTTGTGGGTGCTAGTAGTTTGACGAATTTATCTATGGCCTCGCAAGTACCTGAAGCTTTGATTTCCTTAACATGTATTGTATGGCTTTCAAAAATAGAGCAACATCCAATAACCTTAGTCAAATGACATCATGAATTTACAAAATCTCTGCAACCATAATTACAAAATTCAACAAATAGTGCATATTTCTCATACAACATTACAACACCATGAATTTACAAATTCCTTTGTCTTGTTTTCAGTTTGTTTAGCTTTTTTGTATATACTTAAGTCATCTCATTTTGGGCCTGCAACAAGAATGCAACAAGTGTTAAGAGTTATAAAGTATTAGAAAGTAGTAAATAGACACACTAATGTTAAATGACATCTAGAACATTTAATATATTGTTTATTAACAAAAAATATATATTTATTGAGTGTCCAAAATGAACATTTGAGATTATCTCATTTCCCCGAGATCTCCTTCGATATCTACTTTCCGAGAAGAAACACCCCTTGCCGAGAAGAGTCTGAAATCTGAGATTTAAAACCTTGGCAAAAACTATATGTTTGATATCTAAATTCATATTCGTTATCCGGTAAACCGTATCCGATTCGCATCCGTATCTAAAATTTGCGGATACGGATATGATTTTTTCCCCAAGTAATATCCATATCCGTATCCGAATCCGTCTTTGGAATGCAGATACAAATGTTGGTATAGCCAATATCCGATCCGTATCCGATCCGAAAGCATCCATAAGGTCCACAACTCCTTAATCTAATTCAAAATATTTCTTCCCTCCTATTCAATTTTGGCCGGCCAATGTGCATTGGTAAAGCACGGGTTTTGAAGGGTTTTGTGTGTGACATAAAATACACAAAAAAATATTAGGAATTTTATTTAATCAAATTACATATGTTACTCAATTTATCATGGATTTAATAAAATAGTTTAAATTAATCATAATAAAAGTTTCATTCACATTTCATTAATTCAATATAAGTACAACAACATAATCAGCACGTGCATAAGAAGAAAAACACGTGTAAAGCACATGTGGACAAAATATTTTAAAAAATATTTTGCGGCTATTACAATGTCGTGCCTAAAGGCAGCTACCGTCACACCGGCATCAAGAGAGGGGATGGACCTTGCCTCTGCCGTAAACCTCTGGACGAAGTCCCGTAGCAATTCTCCGTCATTCTGCTTCATATCTAGTAGGGAGGCACTCATCTTTTCAGCCTAATGGCTAGTCACGAAATGGGTGAGGAAACTCTCCTTGAGCTAGTCGAATGAGTAGATAGAACCAAGGGCGACTTGGGAGTACCACTCCCATGTGGAACCTCACAGCGTGGCGGAAAGGCTCAGCAAAGAAGGGCATCGGAGGCGCTGTGAATCGTCATGAGAGTTTTGAAACTCTCAATGTGATCATCTGGATTAGACTCACAGTTGTATGTTTTGAATGTTGAGGGCTTAAAACTCCTCAAAACGGGGGATTCAAGGATGGAAGAGGATAAGGGGGTTGGACGGGATGGTAGCTCCTATTTGACTACTTCTCGTCTTCCCCTATTTGAGTGAGTCGGTCTTCCATTTCCTGAATTTGTTTTATCACCAAGTATTCACGTCCCTCGGATAGGGTGAACCCGTAGGTCTCTTCATTGTCAATCAGGACGAAGCGCGGTTTGTCCGAGTGATAGTCATTCATGTTGTTTCCTCAAAGGGCTCAAAGACTTTGTTGCTGAAATCTTGGAAGCCGGCTCTGGTTATGTGTCCTCCCTCTTCTTAGTCAGCTTTTGGGGCACACCGATCCACAGGGGAGGGGCTTCGCTCCTCGTACCCCCATCAGGGTGAATGACTGGTGTGATCCACTGACAGTCTGAACGCTCTGCCTCATTCCTGGAGCAGTTGAGCTGACTGTTAATGAGGTTTCAAAGGTCTGACTCTGCTGGTTGTTCGGCCCTCCGTCTGGATGAGTGAGAAGCATTAGGGATGGGCTCTGTCTTCGTTGCGACCCCTGTGTGATGGCTTTACTGCGATATGGATGTGGCAGAGGAGGAGGCTGGGGGTCTGCTTGGTGACTCACTACTGTCGTCCTCTTTGCTTTAGGAGCCATGGTGGGAGGAGGCTTTGAACTGCAGTGCTGATCAGAAGGCTGGATCTATTCAAGATTTCCCACAAACGGGGCCAATGTGATGTTTCTTTTTTCGATGTAATAACAACAGATGATGAGTTCTTGTATTTATGTGGAAAGCTCATATCGCAGCCGTCAATCTAATATGGATGAGAGGCTAGTATTTAAGTGGATTTGTGGAGCTGGTGGTGGTTGAAATGGTTGTTGGCCGGTGGAAACCTGCAAAAAGCCTGAGACACCGTGAGATTTCTCGGCAACATACCCTCCGACGATCAAGTCAGTAACTAGAAAATGAGAGCTAGGTTTTAGTGGAAAAATATTGATTACCAGGTAACTGAGAGGGGGGGGGGGATGTATTTATAGGCCTGTAGAGAACCAGTTAGGGAAAGATTTCTTAACTGATTAATAAAATCCCCTTGATTAAAGATCTGATTGGTTAATTATCTACCTGATTTTAAGGGATTTTATTACCAACCATAAATGGTTGGTTAACCTTCCCCAGTTGGGCTGGAGTTTCTGCTTGTAGGTTTGAAGACGGCTTATGTTTGGGTTGTGGGCTTGTACTTTCAGACTACTATCTCGCCCATTGGAGTCTCTAGACTCGCGAAAGGATCGGACGGTTCAAATTGACTGAGTTTTTTACCCATATCAGCGTAGTAGACAACTTAGAGTGTGGCAACATATTCAAAATGTTGTTAGCAGTCAATACAGGCTCACCCCAAAATTACGAAGGTAATCCAGCAGTCAAAAACATATAATTCAACATATCAATGAGTGTTCGATTCTTTCTTTCGGCAATGTCGTTTGAATGTGGTAATTAGGGTGTTGTAGTTTCAAGTATGATTCCATGTGAGTTACAAAATTCTCTGAATCCCATTGAGACATATTCTTTATCTCGATCGGATCTAAACTTTTTAATCTTAGCATCTAACTGATTTTCGACACGGTCTTTAAATTCTTTGAATTTCACTAGAGATTCATCCTTAGATTTCAACAAATAAATGTGACAATATCTGGAGTAATCATCTATAAAGGTGATTAAGTACTTCCGACCTCCTTGTATTACAAAACTCTTGAAATCACATATGTCAAAATGAATCAACACAGGAAATTCTATACTCCTAGAAACAGTACAAAAAAGTTTTCTAGTTATTTTTGTTTGAGCTCACACTTCACATTTGTCACTTTATATGGATGTATCAATCGGCAAGTTAAAAGTTTTAACAACAGTAAGTATCTCAACATAGTTCTCATGTCCCGGCCTATTATGTCATGTACATGGACTACACAATTTGGAACTAACAGTATTAACTACTTCATCAGCTAAACTAACGTTGTACATGCCATTAACCAAATAAGCGCAACCAAAATAGAAAGAATTAACAAACAATATAACTTTACCACTAATCATAGTAAATACTATACCATAATGATTTAGTTAGCTTATAGATATCAAATTCTTTGCTAAAGCAGGTTTATATTTAACATTATGTAAAATTAAAGTCTTACCTAACAAGTGGCTGAGATTAGAAGTTTTAGTCTGAAGTACCATGACTGATTCTCCATTCTCCATTGATATGTACTCATTTGCACCTTTGAGATCAGTTAATATACCTTCATCATTGCATGCATGGCATGTGGCTCCCGACAAAAAACTAGTAGAGGCACTGGCCTTAAAGCACCAATGACACAGACAAAGTTGATGGGCTCAGTTGCTCCCTCTAGCAAGTTCATCTTTTCTATGTTGGATTGTTCTTTTTTGGGCAGCCTACACCCAAGGGCATGGTGACCCCACTTCCTGTAGTTGTTAACACGTTCCTTTCTTTTTAACAATATTCTTCAGGACCTCCAGCTTAGTTGGTTCACCCTTAAGATTAAGCTTATTTTTCTTAAACTTAAGAACACGTTTAGTATTGGTTAATATATTTGCAGTCGATAGTTGTTTGTTAACCAATTCTAAATTCATCCTAGTTCTAGTCTCATCTTCAACCTTAATACAGTGCTTAAGGTGTGCAAGCTTGATCTGTTCAGGCAACCTATACATCTCAGTTTTAAAGGAGATGCACGAAGCTGATAATTTGTAAATTTAGCACCCGCAAGAAACTCATCACACACAGTGATATTCTCAGTTTTTAGTTTTCCTATTAGGTTTTCAAGATCTATTACTTGAGGGAGAATTGCTTTCTCCTCTTTGAATTCAAATGTCATGGATGTATCCACCAAATGTGCCTTGGAGACCTTCTCCTCCTTATTAAATTCATCTAGCAGGTTGTCCCATACCTCTCTGGCTGTATACTTTGTGTACACATCTGTAAGACGATCTGATATGTTGTTCAGCAAGAATTCTCTACACAAATCCTCATCTGTCACCCAAGTTGCATAATCCACATCCTCAACACAATCACCATAAGTTGTTTGACAAGTATAAAATATTTTCATAAACTGCATCCCATATTGTGCTTTCCGCTTTCAACTATTAAATTCAGAATTGTTAAATCCCTCTAGTTTAAGAACCTTGTACGGACGTTTATGTTTTTCCATCTCAAAGAAATAAACATTAAATTCCAAAAAAATAGGGTTAATAATTACTGCACACGTTCAGTGAAGAAAGAGAGGTTTTCTGTAAAGACTGCTTAATGAAACAATAAAACAGAATAGTTGATTAAATCTTAAAGTTCAAAGTGGACTGAATCTTGATGATGATCAATAATTAGGTGGAATCTGGGTTGCGGGTTGCGGGGTGCGGTTCAGATCCAACAACAGCAACAAGTTGACAAGGGGACAACACACTCAAACAACAAACAATCACATGCCAAACAGCAAACAAGCATATATAATAGCAAACAACATATCTCATCCAATGGGGGCAGAGCGTTGTGGGTCGGATTTTGATTTGATTCTCAATTCGATCTCAAACAAAGATAGATGGAAGAGAGAGTGGAGGCAGTAGCACCAGCGGCGATGTGTTGCAACAGCGGCAATCGGTGACGACGACGGTGACGACGATGAGATCCTGACGAACAGTGACCTCAACGACAACGGCATTTCAATTCTGATGATCTCTCTCTCTCTCTCTCTCTCTCTCTCTCAATCTCAAAATTAAGAATACTAATATCTGAGATTGTTGATAATTATGAGACAATAAGAAAAAAGAATTAGGGTTAGGGTTTAATATCTCTACTACTTGCGATATTATACCATGATTATCAGAATTGGAATAATCTCATGCATTACCACACGACAAGTATTTATATGATAAAACTTGGTTTTGGGTACTGGGCTTTATGTCCACTCAACCCTGTCTAACAACTTACAAATAACACATACAACTACGTGTTGCCCCATACAATATTATACACAATAATATTCTATATATATTGATAATATACTTACATATCCAACATCATCTACCATAGAGTGAGAGAACATAATAAACCACAACAAACATACAATCACATAACACTGAACAAAACAAAAACTTACAGCTCTGACCGATGAAACAACATACTCCTTCCCTGCTGGATTCGTCACGTTTAACAGAACCTTGACCGTGTAAAACCCATCCTCCTCCAACACCCTCTGTAACCAAAAATTAAATTTCACTAAATCATCAAAACTACTACTCAAAGTCAAAACTTTCTTTAAAATATCACCATGAAAGTCTCACTCTCCAGAGTCGTCAACTTGTTCTTCGCAAACCTCAGCTTCTTCAACGTCTACAACCACAATCACAATCACAAAACCCTAAGCTTTACAAAACAAAAAATAAGTCTGCAGCAACTACAACAGCAATCATAATCACAAAACCCTGAGTTTTACAAAGTAAAACTGTCACGCCCCGCTTCCCAAAAATACAGAATGCAAGCACGTGACATGGCCCAGTGAATGACTTGCATCATCCATGAGCTGCTATCGATTCAACTCAACAATATAAACATGAAGTAATACAACCACGCATGAAATAAAGGAGTAAACACATGAATAATAATACTTGAATTTTGAGCATGACATAACCAACAAAATTACAATCCAACATCTGGAATCGACAGTAACAATATTCGAGTCAAAAGCCCACAATACAAAGAAAACAATATTGTTCAATTATTAAAGTTCTCAAAATGAAATAATAATTATTTAAGCAGTGCAGCAAAATAATTCTTTCACCATTGTTGATCTCCTAGTCTGTCAGGCAAATCTTCTTGATTACATGTAAGTTGTTCATCTAAAAGAGAGAAAACATATATCCTTAGAGCAAGTCATGGACAGCAAGTAGAAGAGAAATAATAGCATTTACGGTACAGCAATGAATTCATTAAACAATAGAATCGATGGCAATGAATAATGACAAAATGATAACAATGCAATGTACAATAACAATGATTGATAACGATGACAATAAATGGTAACAATAACGGTAAATAATAACGATAACACTATTCAATAATGATGACAATATGCAATGATGATGCGATGAAAATCTTAAGTCTATTGTTCATTTTAATCCTAACTAATGCACGTACTACTGCATCCCATACTACAGTTTCGATGCATACAATCAATTTCGTTTAGGCTAAGGTGGTAGATTCTATAGGTCATGTACTCGGTACGATATAACATTTAAATAATAACACTAACCATTTGCAATTTCTTGTACAATAACGATATCACTCGCCATTTGTAATTTCTTGCACAATGACGATAACACTGGCCATTTGCAATTTCTTACACAATGATGACAACACTAGCCATTTACAATTTCTTGCACAATGACAATAACGATATTTATGGAACGAGGCCCATATTTCCGAGTACAGTCACTATATCGTCAACTACCCTAGTCAATCCTTAACACCGGCTTGATTAACATTCTTTATTCAATTAACATGGAATACTAATAGGGAACAATAGGGACAGAAATATCAATGGAAAATGATAATGCGATTAATAAGGGACACTAGAATGATGACAACACAACCCTAAGATCATGCAATATACTCTATACAATCAAATACACCAAATTCAACATTATGGATTCAATTATATATTATTAAATATAGAAATCCAATTCTGGACAGCAGTAGGTTGTTGTACCAAAATCAGAATTTCCATTGCTACATGATTGAAAATATGGACCGTCAGAAGGTCTAGAAACTAGACTCCCGTCCAGTTCCAACGCATATTTAAAGTCCAAATTCCGACAACAGTAGCTAGGTGAATTTTAGTGTTCTTTACAGGTTACCGTTTATGGCTGGTTATAAGTATTAACTAGTTTCAGTTGTAACAGCAGTAAATATTCATTGTAAAAATCAGTAAAAATATTTTTTATTACCCTAAGCATGTCAACCATCAATCTGGAAATTATCATGGTAATATTTGATCATTAGTTCACCTAATTCATTAGCTGAACATAGTATGTGCATAAATCTAAAAATACAGCGCAGCAGCAGTAAAAAGGTCATAACTCATGCAACATAAGTCAGAATCCAAAAATTCGGGATGTTCTGGAAACTAGAAACATGGGACTACATTTCATATTCAAAAAGTTATTGATTTTGATGACATTATCTAGGTCAAAACAGCATGACAATGTTCAGGTTGGTAATAAATTTCAGGGTTTCAATATATTCTTCATGAATAAAATAATTAAAATCTTATAAACGATGAATTAGGGGTTGACAACATAAATCAAAGCAAGTTGCATCTATGTGAACATGGTATTAAGATATATAATGTCCATAATCTTACTAATCACAATCAACTAATACACCATCATCAATCATATGAACAATCAACACTAGTATACAATCTACAATAATTGTGTAATGTCATTACATCAAATACAATAATAATTCCTATTCCTATACAATAAAAATTAACTACATGAGTGCATGCAAGATCTCTATACATTGGAGGCAAAAGACGACACGAAGTCAAGACTACTACTTGAATTCGCTCGTGTAAATCCGTAGCATCCCAACGATGAACAAAAATAAACAATATACGATAATCAATATGGTTCTACTTGCAAAATTCAATAAACAATTTCGAATACGATGCAATACAATTCGAGAGTGAGATGACTTGCCTTTAAGACGACGTTAGATCCGATATAGGGAATAACGGGATTAGGATCCCGGGTGACAAATCACGAACACGAAGCACTAACACGTGTGAGCCACGTACAAGACACCAAAACAGAAAAACACCAACACCGGATGAACCCAAACACCTAACACCAATCCCTGATCTCCTACTCCACAACAGTAAACACATAAACACAACCTCCCTCCTCTACACAAACACCAAACACCGAGATCGAGATCCCCTAAACTCCAAACAACAAACAGCCCCACTTTCCCGCCCTTCTTCACCACAGCGACAGAAGGAGAGAAAGACGGAGAAGGCAACAGTAGCACTGGGCGATGACGGCAACACCCATGGCAAGGGCGATGAGGACTGGCGACGGTGGCACTGCGGTCGGGAAGCGACGCAGCGACCAAGGGACAGCGGCACAAGCGAACTCTATTTTGCTCCGAAACAGGGGAGGCGAGAAGGCGGGGTTTTGGGCTTGGACGACGACGACGACGACGCGGGGGAAATCTTCGGTGGTTGCGGGGGTGAAAGGAAAGGTGAAGATGGCAGCGAATGAAGCAGATAAGCTCGAGTTCTTGGCAATGGCGATGGGTTCGAAAATGGCGACTGAGGTTGAAGACGAGGTGGGGGCACTGCGGTGGCTTGGGTTGTGGCAGACGAGGAAGACGATGAGTATGAGGATGGCAGCAGGGGGGAGGTGGTTTGCTTCAGTCATGGCATCATGATGGGGGGAGATGAGAAAGCCAGGGAAGCGAGGGTGATGGCAATGACATCGCGGTGAAGCCATGACGGGGAGAGGCAGGGGTTCGGTGATGGGGTGACGTGAGGCCGATGGAGAGGATGATGGAGGGTGAGGTGGAGATGAGGATTGGGTTCGAGGTGCAGCGAAGGAGGGAGAGCTCGGGAGTCGACTGCTGGCGATGGGGAAGATGAAGGGATTTATGTAGGAGGTTGCACAGGAGAGAGGGGAGGGGTATAACAGTAGGGGCGGCTACAGTATTGAATCTAGGGTTAGGTTAAATATAATAATGGTATTATAGTAAGCACAATAATGGGGAGGATTGTAGGGCTGATTGTTAGGGATTCAAATTTGGGGGTTAGAGGATGATACGGTTAGGAGTGATTTTTGGAGATTGGTTGTTAGTGGAGATATGGAGTGGTATGGGTTTGTGGGTCAAAATCCAGTAAGAGGTGGGTTATAGGGTTTTGGGTACAATATGGGTCATATAGAAGGACAATTCTCAACCCAACAAGATAAAAGACAAATTCATGCAATAAAATTTGAATTAGGAAAAAGGGAGTAAGATTCAAATAATCAAACTGAAATCAAGGATAAATCATGAATAATATTAGAGTTGATATTATTCGATACAATAAAGAAACAAAAATGAAATGTTATAGAATTACAAAAGAGATTACAATGGAGATCAATAATAAAAGGGGGAAATGAAAAAGGAGTTAAAAAAACAAAGAAATATGCTTTAAATTTGGATCAGTTTTTGCCTGGTCAGATCATTGGTAGGCGGTGAAGACAATGAGAGCAGAGAATGCAGAGGGTTCGAAGGCATGCTTAAGAGTGAAGGTGATGTGTTTCGATTGGGAGGAAGAAGAAGAATGAGGGGGTTGGGTTTTAGGTGTTAGGAAGACACCAACGCCTTCGAATTCATCGTCGTTGAGGATGAGTTCGCTTGATTCGAAGGTGGATGAGAGAGAGGAGGAAGAAGGATATGAGCAGGGGCAGAGGATGACGATGTAGAGATTTCCGAACTCGTCATTGAGGTGGGGGGGATTGGGGAGGTGGACTGTGAGTTGTGATTTTTTGAATTGAGATTTAGTTAGGACAGGGTAAGATTATAGAATATAAGGTTGAAATGTATTGGGGAATTTAATCCGCACGGGCTGTGTAACATCCCCAAATATAAAAAAATATTCACAGGCATTGCATGTAAAATTTTATGCACATTTTTATTCCTTAAATTTTTCTTGAGTCATGAAAATTTTCTTCTCATTCTTTTTTCACAATTGTGTAATTTATTTTTAATTAGATTCATTAGGCCTAAATTCATTTTTGGCCCACTAAAAATTAATTACAAATTTAAAGGCCATGATTATTTCTACACTTAAATGTATATTTTAAAGTCTAGTTAGAGTGGTACACTTTTCATATGTAACACACACATACATCTAACTTAATAAAAAAAATAAATAGTAGAAATTGTATGAGAAGAGTGGGCACATTTGATACACGTGCACGTGTTTCTCCCTTTTTAGAAAGTGGCCGGCCAATTAGAAGAAGTGCGGGAGAGTGTGGGAGAGTTGTGTGAGAGTGGGGAGTTATTTTGGGTAGTGGAAAACTATTTTAACCACACAATTTTCTTATAAATAGTCCCTACCTTTGTCATGAACAACACACAAATTCAAAACAAAAACAAAAGAGAGGGAGAAGGCCTGCGGTTGAGGCTAGAGAAGGAGAAGGCTTGCGGATTGAGGCTTAGGAGGAGCTTGGCCGGGATTTTTGTGCATGGGAGCTTGGAGCATTTTGTGAGGTTCTACTACTAGGAAATTCTACATTTGAGGTGGGTGTTTCTTCAACTTTCTAATGTAATTTTATTAGTAGAATGCTCGACATGTGTGAATTGTTAGATGCATGATAACTTATATAGATTGAACATTCATGTTTAGATTTTTTTTTTTTTTATTTAATATGTGAAATTATGATATGATTGATTTGTGGATATTTTTAAGTTGCTGTTTTAAGTTTTAGTTGCACTTCAAAAAATCATAACTATTAAACTGGATGAAATGTAGAGCTAAAATTTTTATAGGAGCATCTTGTATATATCAAGAACATCACTTTAAAAATTCATAATATTTGGATGTTGTTTACTATTTTAATAAAATCCAAACTTAGGACCGGTTGGTTGTTGTCTAGTTGTTGAAAATTTGTACACATTTCGGATTTTGATCATTTCAACATCATAGATGAAGTATTTTGAGTAAAGTCACAACTAAGAACTTGAAGTAGACTGGTTAAACTTTCTGTAAAGTCCAAGAAATCAATTTATAATGAATTTTTCAAATTTGAATAGTGGCAGTACTTTAACATCTCGACCATCTTGTAGATTTCGAAGAATTCAGGGTTATAGACAAAATATTTTGGAGGAACTTATAACTACAAAGTTATAGTAGACTTGTATACATTTAATTTGATCTAAAGAAAACAAAGTTTCGTGAAGTATAGATTTTTCTATGATTTTACAAGTAGCATGGATTGCAGTTTTTGGATTGTGAACCTACTGTTTTGCAAATAAATTTAGATGAAGTAATTAAGGATGAATGTAGATAATCTTAACTACAAAATTTTAGTAGACTCATTTATATTTCCTATGAAACTAATAAATCTACTTTTGGAGTAATATTGGAATTTATATGATTTTTACAATACCATTAGGTTGATGTATTTTATTTAGTTGTCCTAAAACTTTTACAACGTATAAAATTGGATTTAAAGATTGGAATGTTAGTAAGATGTACCTTATGAGGAATTATGAGGTAATTAAATGATGAAGTTGGAATATTAAACAAGTGATGTTTATAAGGGTTTTAACTCATCAAGTGTGATTCAATGTTGCTATAAGAAGTTGGTTACTTCATGATTGATAATAGCAAAAAGAATGAATAAAAGAAGTTAAAGATGTTTAATGATTGAAATTTCAAAATGTGAATAAAGAGGGTATGAATACCCATGATGTGTGAACATGAATTGTGAATACTAGAGGCTAAGCGAGACCCAGGTATCGACAAAGTGATGAAAGTTATTATTAAGATTTGATAAGTCGCCAATATGGGCTATCGTACTCAGTATATTGTGTAAGACCGATAGGAGGGTAAGCTAGCTCTATGTAGCATTATCATTCATGTTTAAATTTAAGGTTAGGCACTAGAAGGAAATGTGATGAAACCTGGGCAAATGTAAGTGGGGCGATTATATATAGTCTGACGGTGGACTCCAGGACTATAGACCCAGTTTGACGGTGGACTCCGGGACTGTGGTTGCTTGCAAGGTGAGATGACCCTTAATTAAATCCAGGTTACAATTTGATCTTGACGATGGACTCTAGAATCATGAATACTCGGGCGAATGGGAGGCAGATCTCCAATGTATATGTATATACCGGGGCTAGAGGGACACTTGTGGGATGTTCGCACGTCGAGGATTCTGTATAGTTTGACGGTGGAATTTGGGACTGAAATTTGTACTCGTGGAATGTCTAAACCTTGGTTTTGTTACCGTAGTAGGTTTTGCATGGCGAGGGATTGAACCCTATAATGTGGAGTACGTAAGGGCTTGCCCTCAGACCTATGTAGTATGGGATGCATATAATCTGAACAAATATGCATTAGTGTCATCGTAGTATGAATGTCTGCATTAGGCATTAGGTCATATCATACAGTGACATGTTTAGGATAGTCACTTTTTCTGTTTGCATTCAAGTTTGTGTTTGCTAAAGTTAAAGAATTATTGTATTATAGCATTGCGTCAGTTGTATGCAACTGACGTGCCCACAGTTTCCCAGATGCAGGTTTGAACTTGGCATGGGCTTGAAGTCACTATAATGAGTTAATTACAAGATTGAAGGATTTTCATTATTGTAGATTATATTGTATTCATTTAATTTTTGTTGTACTATTGTAAAGAACATGTTGTAAATAAAAAGTTTTAAATTTCTTGTAAATTTGTACGATTTTGAAGTAAAAGATTCTGTATTTGCTATGAATTGCATGTGTTTGGAATTCGGGGTGTTACAGAGTGGTATCAGAGTCGGCTTCAATGAGTAGTACAAAATTATAAGGATGACACATTATGGTGGACATTAAAAGTGTGAGTTCAGATTATAGAGATTTAAATGTAAGTTAATTTATATTTGTGTTGCTTCATACACTAATATCTTCTCCTCCCTTTCTCTATAAGATGGCTGATCACCGAAACCCAATGGATGAAGTGGAAGTGAAACTGTTCTTTGAGGACCTCAAAGAAGAGGAAGGACCTGAAGAAGGAGAAGAAGAACCCGAAGAAGAGGAAGACTCAGAAGTGGAAGAGGAAGAATTGCCCGAATCTCGCGAGATCACTCCACCTCCACATGGTTCCCAAGATGAATTCTGGGTTGAAGAGCTGGTTCGAGACAAAAAGGACCATATCATCTCTTCCCTCCGGAAGTAGCTGATTATCCACCAGTGGAGAGTAACCCACATGGAGGTGCATCATGCGGAGGAGAAGCAGAACATCGCAGTTTTGAGTCAACGAGTATGGAAACTAGAGAAGCGTCGACACAAGAAGGCTTGGCATTTCACACAGTTAGACAACAAAACTCGTTGGGGAAAAAAAGAATGCCGTCAAAGATGTGAGAAGATGCAGAAGGAATTAGATGAACTACGGGGAGAGCTCAGAGAAGCTAAGGGGGACCGTAGAATCCAGAGTGCTCTATGTTTGTAAGAAGATTTGAAGTTTCTGGTGTTTTGTATGGACCAATTTTATTTCTGAATGTATAAAGTTTATTTTTGGAAATGAATAAATTATGTTGGAAAAAAAAGTGTATGTTGTTGCTTCTTTTGGTGATTAATGAAGTTTTATGACCCAGAAATGGCCGGACGAAGAACTCGAAATGGTGAAGAATCGAGCGAAGAAGGCAACCGACTTGATCTTGAAACAGAACTGGCCCATGTGTACCAGAAACTCAACACCTTTGCCGCAAATGTGAACCGAAACACCAGGATAGGGCAGGCAGTACAAGTTCCGGAGGCTATCAAATTGGTGGAATCTTTCAAGAGGATGAAACCACCCGTTTTTTAGGGCAAGGCAGATCCTGATGCAGCCGATGAATAAATCCGACAGATTGAAACTGTGTTCAAGATCATAGAGACTCTTGAGGCTAGCAAGGTGAAGCTGGCGACCATTCAGTTGGAGAAGGACGTCGGGGTCTGGTGGCAGTCCATGAAGCGGACCCTGGGAGATGAACCATTTACCTAGGAGGACTTTTTGGAGGAGTTCCCCAATGGATGTCAAGGAGAAAAAGGCTATGGAATTCCTGAGTCTGCAACAGGAAGCTTGCCAGTCAAGGAGTATGAGACGAAGTTCACTTAGCTCTCAAGGTATGCACCGGATTTAGTGATCGAAGAGGCCAAGAAGGTAAGGAAGTTTGAGCAGGGGTTGAGGCCAGGTTTGAGGTCTCGAATGATACCCCTCGGTATTAGGAACTTAGACAAGCTGGTACGGAGAGCTACAGCAATAGAAGCAGATATGGAGCAGTATCAGTTGGTGCAGAATAGGAAGAACAACTGGAATACTGGCAAGAGGCCCGCAACATCAAACTACTTCAGGGGAAGCCCCCAGCACAGAGGTTCAAACCTATCGGGGCAAATATTGTTGCTATAACTGGACAGTTAAGCACTTGCTACAGATGTGGAGAGACAAGCCACATCACAACTGGTTGTCCTATACTGCAGAAGGTCAAGACTTTCTACCACTATGGCAAGGAGGGCCATATCAATCTAGACTGCCCACAATTCCAGCAGAGAGGGCAGAATCTGAAGCAGGCTGACCCAAGGAAGAAACCGTAACGACAGGGGTGAGTATTCGCTCTAACTGAAGAGGATGCAGAGGATGCCGACAATGTTATCACCAGTATGAGAGCATCTGAATAGAGTTTACTGCTGTTATTTCAAGTCTTATATTAGAGAAATGTTATGTACTGAAGAGTATTCATTATGTAGCAGGGAACTTCTAATAAATGGAGTAAAATCTACTATTTTGTTTGATACTGGAATGCCCCAAACTTTTTTGTCTCCTAAATTTGCAAAAGAATTGGGGGTTGAGCCGAAAATTTTCCTCGACAAGGATCTAGCAGTAGCTACCCCTTCAGGAGAAACATTGACTACTTATTAGTACTATGCTATTTGTGACCTCGAGATTGGAGAACGATTTTTTGGAATCGATCTCATAAAGTTGGGTGTCTTAGGAGTCGATATTATCATTGGCATAGACTGGATGTCGATCTACAATGCCAATATCGAATGCAAGAGCAAGGAAGTTATTGTGAAGGCACCAGGAAGACCAGCAATAACATTTCAGGGGAAGAGGAAGTGTAAGGAGTTGATGGCAGCTTTGACCAAGAAGAAGATTCCTGTAGTGTGGAACTTTTCGACGGTATTCTTGGGGGATTTACTGGACTACCACCTCATTGGGATGTGGAATTCAGCATTTCCATTCAGTTAGGGAGTGCATCGATATCCAAGGCATCTTACAGAATGGCACCAGTGGAACAAGATGAGGTGAAGAAGCAGATTGAATAGATTTTGCACAAGGGTTTCATCAGACCGAGTGCATCGCCTTGGGGAGCGCCCGTTTTATTGGAGAAGAAGGATGGATCGATGAGGATGCGCATCGATTACAGGGAGCTGAATAAGGTGACTATCCATAATAAGAATCATATTCCTCGAATCGATGATTTGTTTGACCGACTTCAAGGAGCAGTAGTTTTCTCCAAGATTGATCCTCGGTCGGGTTATTACCAACTTCATGCTAAGGAAGAGGATGTTCATAAGACTGCATTCTAAACTCGACATGGGCATTACGAATTCTTAATTATGCCATTTGAAGTGACGAATGCACCGGCCATATTCATGGATATGATGAACTGGGTCCTACGACCATTCATCGACTCTTTCGTCATGATGTTTATGGATGATATCTAGTATATTCCAAGTCAGAAGAGGACTATGCTGGGCACTTAGCAGAGGTATTAACGAAGCTACAGGAACAAAAGTTGTATACCAAGTTATCCATGTGTGACTTCTGAAAGTTCGAAGTCGCGTTCCTGGGTCATATACTTTCTAAGGCGGGAGTGGCCACTGATCTGCAGAAGATAGAAATAGTGACGATTAGCCAAGACCCACATCAGTGACGGAGATCAGAAGTTTCTTAGGCTTGACTGGTTATTACCGGTGGTTTATTCAAGGTTATCTCAGATAGTCGTGCCACTCACAAGACTTACGAGGAAGAATATAAGTTTCAAGTGGACGGGCAGTGTGAAGCAAGTTTCCAAGAGTTGAAGGAGAGGTCGACTACCGCTCCAATACTGGCTTTGCTGCGAGCAGAGATTGATTATGATGTCTACAGCGATGCTTCATATCGAGTGCTGGGCAGTGTACTGATGCAAAAGGGAAAGGTAATAGCTTATGGGTCTAGGAAATTAAGACCACATGAGAAAAATTATCCAACCCATGAATTGGAGTTGGCAGGGATTGTATTTGCCTTGAAGCAGTGGGGGCACTATGTGTTTGGGGAGAAGGTCAACATGTACACAGATCACAAGAGCCTAAAATACATTTATCTGCAACGAGATCTAAACTTGAGGCAGAGGTGGTTGGAAGTGCTGGAAGATATTTGTCCAGAAATAAAGTATCGCCCGGGAAAAGCAAATGTGGTGACAGATGCGCTATGTCGGAAAAGCAGCTTAACTGTTTGATTACAACTCAGGAGAAACTGGCGGAGGAGCTCGATCAAGCTGGGATCGAAGTAGTGTTGCAAGGACTAAGGGCGTCTTTGGCACAGTTGATGCTTCAGCCCACACTGAGAGAGCTGATTGTCGACAGTCAAAAGTCTGATCCAGAACTTCAGAAGATGAAGGAGCAAGTCGGTGAAGGACAAAGTGTTGTGATATGGAGAAAGGTTGTGTGTACCTAATCAAGCAGAATTGAAGGAGCATCCTACAGAAGGACACACTACTCTATTATCAGTGCATTCAAGGAGTACCAGGATGTACAAAGATATTAAGCAGCCTTCCTGGTGGTCAGGAATGAAGAGGGATGTAGCGGAGTTTGTCGCAAGATGTGCCACTTGTCAACAAATCAAGGCAGAGAATCAAAGACCTAGAGGATTGTTGCAGTCGTTACCCATTCGGGAGTGAAAATGGGAGAACATCAGCATGGATTTCATCACAAGGCTACCTAGAAGTCCAAAAGGGAATGATGCGATTTGGGTAATAGTGGATCGATTAACTAAATCTGCTCACTTTTTGGCGATGAAGATTACTGGAGAAGTTGGTGGAATTGTACATTGGGGAGGTAGTAAGACTACAAGGAATCCCCGTATCGATTGTGTCAGATCGAGATATGCGGTTCACGTCGCACTTTTGGAGAAGTCTTCAGGCAGCTTTGGGAACCAGGACTGACTTCAGTATTGCCTTTTACCCTCAAACTGATTGGCAGACTGATAGGGTCAATCGTGTGTTAGAAGACATGTTGAGGTGCTGTATGATGGATTTCGGCGGAAGCTGGGAGAGGCACTTAGCTCTGGTAGAGTTTGCCTACAACAACAGTTTTCAAGCTAGCATCGGTATGACACCATATGAGGCTTTGTATGTGAGGAAGTGTAGAATGCCGGTGTGTTGGTATGAAGTGGGAGAAAGGCAGATGTACGGGCCGGGGATAGTGTAGCAAACTTCAGAGAAAATCGAGTTAATCAAAAAGAGGCTGGTCGAGGCACACAGAGCAGACAAAAGAGCTATGCTGACAACTGGAGAAGGAATTTGGAATTCGAAGAGGGTGACTATGTTTTCTTGAAGGTATCTCCAACTAAAGGTGTGATCAGGTTTGGGAAAGGAGGAAAGTTAGCCCCAAGGTACATAAGACCCTATAAGATATTGAAGAGGATTGGGAAGACAACTTATCGGTTGGAATTACCGGAAGAGCTAGCTCAATTGCACAAAGTATTTCACATGTCCATGCTGCGAGGCTACATTCCTGATCCGAGTCATCACTTACCAGAAGTGCCAAAAGGTCTACAGATAAATCTGAGCTACGAGGAGCGTCCAGTGTAGATTCTGAATCGATGGGAAAAAGTTTTGAGAAGCAAAACTGTACCCATGGTCAAGGTTATGTGGAGAAATCAGTTGGTCGAGGAAGTCACCTGGAATCAGAGGAAAGGATGATGAGAGACCATCCCGAACTTTTTGCCTAAGCCTTGTATTTTATTTTTTATTTTATTTTATTTATTTATTATTTTTTTTTTTTTGCCTTTCTCACTCTTTAAGTGTAGTTCCAAGGTCGAAACTATTCTAAGGAGGGAGTGTGGTAACATCCCCAAATAATTATTTTTTTTCACGGACATTGCACGTAAAATTTTATGCACATTTTTATTCCTAAAATTTTTCTTGAGTCATGAACATTTTTCTTCTCATTCTTTTGTCACAATTGTGTAATCTATTTTTAATTAGATCCATTAGGCCTAAATTAATCTTTAGCCCACTAAAAATTAATTCCAAATTTAAAGCCCATGATTATTTCTACACATAAATGTATATTTTAAAGTCTAGTTAAAGTGGGACACTTGTTATGTGTAACACACACATACATCTAACTTAATAAAAAATAAATGGTAGAAATTGTATGAGAAGAGTGTGCACATTTGATACACGTGCACGTGTTTCTCCCCTTTTAGAGAGTGGTCGGCCAATTAGAAGATGTGAGGGAGAGTGGGGGAGAGTGATGTGAGAGTAGTGAATTATTTTGAGTAGTGGGAATCTATATTGACCACACAATTTTCCTATAAATAGTTCCTATCTTTGTCATGAATAACACACAAACTCAAAACAAAAACAAAAGAGAGGGAGAAGGTTTGCGGATTGACACCGATTGAGGCTTAGGAGGAGCTTGGCCATGATTTTTGTGCTTGGGAGCTTGGAGTATTTTGTGAGGTTCTACTACTAGAAAATTCTACATTTGAGGTGGGTGTTTCTTCAACTTTCTAATATAGTTTTATTAGTAGAATGATTGACATTTGTGAATTATTAGATGCATGACAACTTATATAGATTGAACATGCTTGTTTAGATTATCTGTTGTTGATTGAATTTGTGAAATTATGATATGATTGATTTGTGGACATTTTTACGTTGTTGTTTTAAGTTTTAATTGCATTTCAAAAAATCATAACTATTAAACTAGATGGAATATAGAGCTAAAATTTTTATAGGAGCATCTTGTATATGTCAAGAAAATCTCCTTAAAATTTCATAATATTTGGATGTTGTTTACTATTTTAATAAAATCCAAACTTAGGACTGGTTGGCTGTTGGCTAGTTGCTGGAAATTTGTAAACATTTTGGATTTTGATTATTTCAACATCTTAAATGAAGTATTTTGAGAAAATTCACAACTAAGAACTTTAAGTAGACTTGTTAACCTTTCTGTAAAGCCCAGGAAATCAATTTTTCATAAAGAATTGAATTTGTAATACATTTTACAAGTTTGAATAGTGGCAGTACTTTAACATTTCGATCCTACTTTATATTTTGAAGAATTCAGTGTTATAGACAAAATATTTTGGAGGAACTTATAACTACAAAGTTATAGTAGACTTGTATAACTTTAATTTGATCTAAAGAAAACAAAGTTTCGTGTAGTATAGAATTTTCTATGATTTTTACAAGTAGCATGAGCTGCGGTTTTTGGATTGTGAACCTATTGTTTTGCAAATGAATTTAGACGAAGTAATTAAGGATGAATGTAGATAATCTTTACTACAAAGTTGTAGTAGACTCATTTATATTTCCTATGAAACTAATAAATCTATTTTTGGAGTAGTACTGAAATTTATATGATTTTTACAATATGGGGTTATGTCTTTTTTCTAGTTGTCCTAAAACTTTTACAACGTATAAAATTGGATTTAAAGATGGGAATGTTAGTAAGATTTACCTTATGAGGAATTAAGAGGTAATTAAATGATGAAGTTGGAATATTAAACATGTGATGTTTATAAGGGTTTTAACTCATCAAGTGTGATTCAATGTTGCTATAAGAAGTTGGTTACTTCATGATTGATAATAGCAAAAAGAATGAATAAAAGAAGTTAACGATGTTTAATGATTGAAATTTCAAAATGTGAATAAAGAGGGTATGAATACCCATGATGTGTGAACATGAACTGTGAATACTAAAGGCTAAGCGAGACCCAGGTACCGGCAAAGTGATGAAAGTGATTATTAAGATTGATAAGAGGCCAATATGGGCCATCGTTCTCGGTATGTATATACCGGGACTAGAGGGACACTTGTGGGATGTTCGCACGACGAGGATTCTGTATAGTTTGACGGTGGAATTTGGGACTGAAATTCGTACTCGTGGAATGTCTAAACCTTGGTTTTGTTACCGTAGTAGGTTTTGCATGGCGAGTGATTGAACCCTATAATGTGGAGTATGTAAGGGCTTGCCCTCAGACCTCTGTAGTATGGGATGCATAGAATCCGAAAAAATATGCATTAGTGTCATTGTAGTATGAATGTCTGCATTAGGCATTAGTTCATATCCTACACTGACATATTTAAGATAGTCACTTTTCCTGTTTGCATTCAAGTTTGTGTTTGCTATTGTTAAAGAATCGCTGTATTATAGCATTGCATCAGTTGTATACAACTGACGTGCCCACAGTTTTTCCGATGCAGGTTTGGACTTGGCATGGGCTTGAAGTCACTATGATGAGTTGATTACAAGATTTGAGGATTTTCATTACTGTAGATTATATTGTATTCATTTAATTTTCGTTGTGCTGTTGTAAAGAACATGTTGTAAATAAAAAAGTTTTAAATTCCTTATAAATTTGTACAAATTAGAAGTAAAAGAACATGTATTTTCTACGAATTGCATGTGTTTGGAATTCGGGGCGTCTCAGGCTGTAATTCCCCACAAAATTGAGTTATGACAATTTTGCCCCACGTCTGTTACACACATGTATTTTGTATCGTTACGTGTAATATTTGTAAGATTATAAAATTTTCTACGTATTTTAATTATTTATTTTATCACTTGGTCGAATTCATTTTTGTAATTGAGTTCATTTCTCCATTTTGAGTCAACTCAAATATTTTTTTTAAATTCATTCATATGTACATTTTGATAGACATACACATACCATACACTCATTTCACTCACTCAATCCCTCCCTATATTTATATTTATAGGCATACACACATGCACTATTTCTTATTTTCTTACCAATTATCATATAACCCCCTCCTAATAATTCTCTTTCACCTCCTCCATTCATTCCCGTATCCCCACTACCCCACTCCACTCCACCCCACCAGTCAACCCCACTTCCCTAGCTAATATTTACCTAATCCCACTAATGCCTCCAACTTCTTTCAGCCTAACTCTCTACTCCAATTACTTATATAAACATGCATTCATACCCCCACTCATCTTCATCTTATTCTTCTTTTTCTCTTACTGCCTCTCCTTCATCCCGAGCATCAACCCGACCTCCCTCTCAACTTCATTGCCTCCTCACTCTTATTCTTTATATATATCTATAATTTCATTTTCAAACATTACTCCTCCTTGTTGTCTCTTCTTCAACTCGACACCGCCGACGAGTTGCGTAGTTCTACGTGCATGAGGATTCGGCATCATGACAGCTACATCAACTTGAGCATAGGAGCAATCGGTTTCGAAAATGATTGGGTGGGTGTTCTCCAACTTTCTAAACTTTTTGTAGTAATATTCATGCTTAGATTGTGTGTAGATTGTGGTTAGATTATATGAATGAAACATATATGTGGGTGTGTTTCTCAACTTTCTAATTTTTTATTAGTGGCATGCTATGTTGTAGAATACATAAATGTGTGAATGTCCCTTAAACTTTCGATTTGGAATTTTGATAAAGTGTTATGAAGTAAAAAAGCATGGTAGATATTAACCTTCATCTTCATGTTTGAATATTAGTCATGAGATTTAATAAAATGCATGATGAGACGTACAAAATTATTTAATGCCAAGATTAAATGTTGTTATTGAAAATATTGTTATTAGTATGTTAATTATTACTTAGAGAAAGTATATTAATTTTATTCATGATTGAGAGTAGATTGTGTGGTAAATAGTTGAATTGTATGGCATTGTCTAATAAGATGATTTCGGGAGAGGATTAGAATCTGAGTACCAAGTTTATATTTTTTCCTTGTGGGGAAGTCAATAGATTGTGAGGCTTGAGAGCTTGGTTAGAGCATGTGGATTAGAGCACGGTGTGTGCTTGGGTTCGAATCATGTGAGTTCGGATTATTGTTTAAAATTAATAATTTTAAATATTTTGAACGTAAAAGATTCAATTTTGGAATTTTGATAAATAGAAATTGGTATAAGTATTTTGAAATTAATGTCCACAAATTTTTAATTAAATGATCAACTACGGATTTGATAATTATATTTGAAGCATTTGATAATTTTTATTAAGTTAAGGCTCTTTGAGGTCCTATTATAACAGTCTGAAAATTTTTATCTAGTTATTTAAGGATGAATAGTTTGATGGAATGAGTAAGAGATGAATTGGGTGTATGTATGAATGAATGAAATTTGTAATGATTATAAAAAAAGGTTAGGGATAACGTAGAAAGTTTATGAATTTTGGAATGTGTGGATTTAGAAGGCATTTTGATTCTGATTGAGGGGCTTATTAATTTCAGTTTGAGGTTTGATTTTAAGATTTAATTAGTTTCGGTTTGGGATAAATAAACTTTGGATTAAGTTAATTAAGTGGAGAACTATAAATTGATTTGGAAATTATGAGTTGATAATAATGGATAAATTAAACTTGTGAGAGGCAAGTAGCTTTCTTTCGATATGATTTGAGGCGGTTGTAGATAACCCTAGAGAAATTGGGGTGCAACGTCGTGTGTTGGTATTTTTAAAATAAAGGATCAACTACGGATTTGATAATTAGATTTGAAGCATGTGATAATTTTTATTAAGTTGAGACTCTTTGAGGTCCTATTATAACAGTCTAAAAAAATTTATAATGATTATATAGAAGGTTAAGGATAACCTATAAAGTTTATGAATTTTGGAATGTGTGGATTTAGAAGGCATTTTGATTCTGATTCAGGAGCTTATTAATTTCAGTTTGAGGTTTGATTTAAGATGAGGTTTGATTTTAAGATTTAATTAGTTTCAGTTTGGGCTAAATAAACTCCGGATTGAGTTAATTATGTGGAGAAATATAAACTGGTTTGAAATTATGAGTTGATAATAATAGATAAATTAGACTTGTGAGAGGCAAGTAGCTTTCTTTCGATATGGTTTGAGGCGGTCGTAGATAACCCTATAGTGGTTAGGGTGTGACGTCCTGTGTTGGTATTTTTTAATTAAATGATCAACTACGGATTTGATAATTAGATTTGAAGCATGTGATAATTTTTATTAAGTTGAGACTCTTTGAGGTCCTATTATAACAGTCTAAAAAAATTTATCTAGTTATTTGTGGATGACTAGTTGGATGGAATGAGTAAGAGATGAATTGGGTGGATGAATAAATGAAATTTGTAATAATTATATAGAAGGTTAGGGATAACCTATAAAGTTTATGAATTTTGGAATGTGTGGATTTAGAAGGCATTTTGATTCTGATTGAGGGGCTTATTAATTTCAGTTTGAGGTTTGATTTAAGATGAGGTATTAAGATTTAATTAGTTTCGGTTTGGGCTAAATGAACTCCGGATTGAGTTGATTATGTGGAGAACTATAAATTGATTTGGAAACTATAAGTTGATAATAATGGATCAATTAGACTTGTAAGAGGCAAGTAGCTTTCTTTCGATATGGTTTGGGGCGGTCGTAAATAACCCTAGGGTGGTTGGGGTGTGATGTCCTGTGTTAGTTGAGTCATAGAGGCTGAGCGGACCCAGTGTACCGGCAAAGATGTGAAATTTGAGAATTGGCCAGTGTGGGCTAGTGTTCTTGGTGTGTTAGTTTAATTCTGGTAAGGTAAGCTAGCCCTAAGTGGTATTACTTATGTTCTAAATGTTAGGATATGCACTAGGAGAAGAATGACGAACATGTCCGGTAAAGAACTTGCAGTTTCTACGGGTTCGGGATTGAGGAATGCGCTCAGTAAATCCACGGTATACGGGCTAGGGGTATGTCTGGCTCTCCACGAAAAGGTCGATAAAGAGCTTGTGGTTCCTAGGAATGTTCGAGACTGACGATATGCGCGGTAAATCCATGGTGTGGGCTAGGGGTATGCCGGCCAGGTCTGTGTTTACAGGAGTTTGACTTGCTGAGGTTCGTGGCTGAGGATACGCCTGGTAAATCCATGATTTGTAGGCTATAGGTATGCCGGTAAGGTCCAATATCCTGGGGGTGCGACGTACATGTGATTACGCGTTGGAGTAAAATCACTGGTTTTAGGTTTGCGTAATGAGGGATCGAACCATATAATGAGAAGAACGTTAAGGGCTTACCCTCGGACCTATGTTGCATGGGCAACATAGAATCCGAACAAGTATGCATTAGAATTGCATTGTTTGCATAGGCATTTTGCTTCTGATTGAGGGGCTTATTAATTTTGGATTGTGTGGATTTTATAAGGCATTTTGATTTTGATTTAGGGGCTTATTAATTTCAGTTTAAGGTTTGATTTTAAGATTTAATTAGTTTCGGTTTGGGCTAAATAAACTCTGGATTGAGTTAATTATGTGAAGAACTATAAATTGATTTGGAAATTATGAGTTGATAATAATGGATAAATTAGACTTGTGAGAGGAAAGTAGCTTTCTTTCGATATGGTTTGGGGCAGTGTAACCCCCGTTCCTGTAAATACATATTTCCTAAATATTTTCTGTATTTCGATTATTTATAAATTTATTTTGTGTTAAATTCGTTTTGGATTTTCTATTAAAATCTTTTCTAATAGAAAATTATATTTATTTCAGACGATGGTATATTTTAACTTTATTTTTTATTCATAACTGATGAACCATTTACCTTTTAGCCCAAATCAAATATATTATTATTAATGGATTATTTTAATCTTATTATTATTATTGTTATTACTTTGATTGTTGTTATCATTATTGTTGTTACTAGTATTATTGTTATTATTATTGTTATTATTATTACTAGTTTTGATTATTTATTAAAAATCTATTTCTATTTATTAATTGTATTTGTGGTTATTTTAAATTATTTATATATTGTAATACAAATTACATTTTGTTATATAATCCTATTTTTTATTTGGTTATTCTCTTTCTCCTATTGGATCTAGAAACCCAAACCCTAAAACCCATTCTTATTGAATCCTACCCATTAACCCAATATCCCAATTAACCCTATATATATACTAACCTCACCTATACAACCCTAATACAAAGCCTAAAGACACAAAATACAACCTAAACCTAGCCGTCATCTTCTCTCTCCTCTCTCCTTTTTCTCTCTCCTTCTGATTTTCTCTCTCCCCGATCTGCACCCATCCCACCTCCTCCTTCCCGACGTTCTTCGGTGATCCCCATCTCCGACGCCCTCTTCTCTGCCCTCCCCGTTCGTGAGCCCCCTTCCCGTCAACCTCAGCCCAAACCCGAAGACTCCTGTCGCTGCTTCCCTTTCCCGTCGACAAGCAACAGCAGACCCATCGAACCCCCCCCCCCCCTTGCTGCTCGACGCCAGTTGACGTCCCACTCGAGCCGCCGTCCACCAGTCGATGTCGTGCCTCCAGCCGTCAAGCCACCGTCGATCGCTGCCGCCCTTCTACTGTTGTTGGTGTTTTTGCTCTTGCTGTTGTTTGCTTGATTTCTTGTGCACGTAGTGTGCACGTGATTCTTTGTGGGTTTCATTGATTCGGGATTCTCATCCTGTTATTCTTGGTATTCAAATTAATCATTCATAAAGCAAGTCACTTTTTCTCTTGAATTGAATCTTGTATCAAATTTAAGTTTTTATTGAAATTCGTGCAAGTAGATCCAATTGTTCATCGTATCGTATATTGTTCTTCTCTTTCATTGAGTTTATTGAGGGTTTACACGAGATAACCCAAATATCCTCGACTTCGTGCCACTTTTGACTCCAAATATTGAATCTTTCATGTTGTCATATAGTACCGTTAATAGGGTTATGCATATAATCACCGCACAAATAATCTACCGTAGTTATTATTGTTAGTTTGTGTGTTTGAATGATCGATTGATGTTTGGTTGTTGTTAAAATAGTGTATATGTGTGTTTTAATTGTATTTATCGTGATATTACACTCTTCATGCTGATTACATGATTTATTAACTATAGAATTGATACGCATCATGTTTAATCAATTTGTTTTATGAAAAATACCCAAGAACCTGGATGTTGCTTGTTGTCTGTATTTTTCCTAATATTTTCGACCTGGTATTTGATCTCAAAATAAATAACTTTCTAAATAAGAGTAGTAGCCCCATGTTTCTAGTTTCCAAAATATCTTGAATCGCTGAATTTCAAGTTGTATAGCAAAAGTTATGATCGTTTTACTACTGTTGTGTTTTTATTTCCAGAATTTCAGATTCGTGTATGTTTCATGTTTAATCTATTAAAAGGTAGATTTAACATTAAATATTGCTCTGATAATTTCCAGAATGTTAGTTAACATGTTTAGGAGTCTAATAAATATTTTTAATGAATTTATTATTGAGTTTTCGCTGATTCTAAAAATATAATAACTTGATGTCGAATTTCTGCCTGAAGATGAAATCTGTAAAGAACGATGTGTTTGACTTAGCTACTATTGTCAGATTTTGGACTTTAAATATGCGTTGGAACCGTGTGGAAGTCTCGTTTTCAGAATTTCTGATGGTTTCAGTTTTTGATTCCTTTAACAGCGGGAAATTCAATTTTAGTACAAACAACTCTTGTGTCCAGAATTTTATATTCAATATTTTAATAGATTAATTGTTCCTATATTATTGTATTGCATGAATTGAAGTGTATATGTTGCATTGCATGATCCTAATGTGTTATTGTCATCATTCTAATCATCCTATCCAAATTTATCATCCTATTATTCCTCTATTTTTACTATCGTTCATCTAATGTCTCTAGTTGCATATTGTATTGTTACATTGATAAAATAATTAACAAGCAGGGGTTTAAGGGATTGACTTGAGTAATGAATAATATGGTGACTGTGTCGGCCAGTGTTTTATAGATTGATTGTGAAGCACTGACTACGGCACCCCAATTTTTCGTGTATCGTATCAGTGTATCGTTTCAGTGAGTCTTTATAATGTATCGTGCAATAATATTGTTATTGTATCAGTGATTATCGTACCGACACATGATCTATAGAATTCACCACTAGAGTATAAACAAAATTGATTGTATGCATCGAACCTGTGGTATGGAACATATGGGACACGGTAGTACGTGCATTAGTTAGGATTAAAAATGATTAATAGATTTAAGAATTGACACTGCATCGACATTGCATATTGTACATCATTGTTTCTATTGATATCTAATATTGTCTAAGTGTTATTGATACCAATGCACATTGTGATCGAATATTGAATCATTTTTTATAACCATTGCATCAATTACCATGATATTGATTATTGTTATTGTCCCTTATTATTGACTCCTATTGATTCATCGAATTCATTGTTATATCGTTATTCCAATGTTCTCTGCTTTCTCTACTTGCTGTCCATGACTTGCTCTAAGGACAATTTTTCTTCTCTTTTTAGATTAAGTGTTCACAGGTAATGAAGGTGAATTGTCTGTTGAAATTGGAGAACAAACTTTCTGAATATTTAATGCTTTCTAGTTGCTTATTATTTTATTGAACTTAATGTATTGAGACTCATTATTATTGTGTTTGTATTTATTATTGTATTGGACTTATGACCCAGATTTTATTATTTGTTTCCAGATGTTGGTTTATGGTATTTGGATATTTCATATTGCTTCATTCCAAGTATTATTATTCGTGAGATTATCATTATTGCCTGTGCAATTGTTTTGTATTGTTATTATTGTTGAGTTGATCAAATAAACAGCTTATGGGTGACGTTAGTCATTCGCTCGGCCAATGTTACATGCTTGTATTTCGTATTTTTAGGAAGCAGGGAGTGACAGGCAGTCATAGAAAACCATAGGGTGGTTGGGGTGCAATGTCCTTTGTTAGTTGAGTCATATAGGCTGAGTGGACTCAGGGTACCGACAAAGATGTGAAATTTGAGAATTGGCCAGTGTACGCTAGTGTTATCGCTGTGTTGGTTTAATTCTGGTAAGGTAAGCTAGCTCTAGGTGGTCTTACTTATGTTCTAAATGTAAGGATAGGCACTAAGAGAAAATGTGACAGAAACAATGATGAACATGTCTGGTAAAGAACTTGCAGTTCCTAGCAGTTCGGGATTGAGGAATACGCTCGGTAAATTCATGGTATGTGGGCTAGGGGTATGTCTGTCTCTCCACGAAAAGGTCGGTAAAGAGCTTGTGGTTCCTAAGAATGTTCGAGACTGAGGATACGCCCGATAAATCCATAGTGTGGGCTAGGGGTATGCCGGGCAAGTCTGTGGTTACGGGAGTTCTACTTGCTGGAGTTTGTGGGTGAGGATACGCCCGGTAAATCCATGATTTGTAGGCTATAAGTATGCCGGTAAGGTCCAATATCATCGGGGTGCGACTTACTTTTGATTACGCGTTGGAGTAAAATCACTGGTTTTAAGTTTGCGTAATGAGGGATCGAACCCTATAATGAGAAGAACGCAAAGGGCTTACCCTCGGACCTATGTTGTATGGGCAACATAGAATCCGAACAAGTATGCATTAGAATTGCATTGTGTGCATAGGTATTTTGCAATAGTCACTAGATTCATGGCATTCACTGACATACTTAGGATAGTCTTTTTTCATACTTTGTTTCTGCATTCAAGTTTGTGATTGCAAAGCTGAGGATCGCTTTTATTTTAGCATTACGTCGATTGTATTCAGCATACGTTCCCACAATTCTCAAGTATTGTAGGACTCGGATTAGCGAGTTGCATGAGCACGAGCTAGTGACGAGGGATGTTGCAAGATTGAAGATTTATAATGATATAAGTTGTATTATATATGTGTATTTCCGTTGTGTACTGTAAAGAACTATGTTGTATTGAAAAGGTTTTGAATTCCTTGTATTTTTGTACGAAATTAAAGTAATGATTCGGGAAGTGCTACAAATTACCTATGTTTGGAATTCGGGGTGTTACATGGGCAATGGACGTAAGTTGTTTGTCTACAAATTACACAACCCCAATTATCCCATTACAGTATTTAAGATTTACATATGCAACTTATTTACAACTGTAGCTGTACTTGTGATACAAATAAAGCCTACCAAATGCCATCTTACAAATTACTATAGGTGTCATATCTTTGTATTCAAGCAAGACTTAAAGTTGGATTTGGATCTTATTCGAAAATTTCTAACTTGAGTCAATGTCTTACTGACATGAATCTAACATGAAATTTGGACCTTATTAATTCTTGATATGGCTAAAAATGGGGTTAAATCGGAACCGTTCAAAGGGGGAATGAATCTTAAAGTTACAAGGGCAAGATGATAATTTCACCTACAGACGGGTCCGAATTGGGAACCGGGTCTCTCCTCGTGGACCCGCTAACCCGTGAACGGGTCTGTTCAGCCGAGAACGGGTCCCAACCCATTAGGGACCAGCTCAACAGGATAGGAGGAAATCCTAGCTCGTCGTTATCCTGAGGAGGTGGTTATAACCACCCCTATCTAGCCACACTGGGAAGTGAGGATCCATCTTGATCCTGAAGAAGATCCCCATGGCGACTATAAGACCCGCCCTACCTCCTACTGTCACAGGTGATCACTCTTTGTGCACTTAAGCTCTTACCCTTTACTTTTTCTGGTATTAACAAGAGCGTCGAAGGATTCGTTGCCGGGATCCATCCCGGTGTTTCGAACGTTTGTGCAGGTCCGCGGGAGCACCGAGGAGTCAACTTGTCAACGAGGAAGAAGTAGGATTTAGTCTGTTTGAGTTCCTACGAACCTACAAATTTTGTCTATTGCCCCCACACCAGATCCAGCGGCAACAGATTGGCACCGTTTGTAGGAAATACTCAACAAGCAATCCCACCTTCCAGCCAAAGCTACTCCTAGCCATGCCTCCCAAGAGGAAGCCTACAAACTCCAACCGAAGAACAACCACTTCTCATCCTCCTCCTCCTCCTCCTCCGAAGGATCTCCCTCCACCCGTCGAGCAGGCCCTGCAGCTCAAGCAGCAGACTCCTCAGTCTATTCTGCAACCTATAGGGCCCCAAGCAACCGTGGGGGAGCCCTCTCGGCAGAGCCGCCACAAGCAACCTATACATCAGGTTCGGGTGTCCATCCACAACTCCTCCACAGATTCCATGGCCTATCATAGCCCTCCTACGCCAAAGGATCTGCGGGACGTGCTCAACAATCGGTAGACCGAGCCAGGGCCCGATCTTCGGACCCATCTAGATGAGAGGCGGACTCACGAGATGAACCCTCGCCGGGAGCACCCGAGGGATCGGTCACCACGCCGATCAGACCGCAGGGGGTCCAACTCTCCCCGGAGGCGGAGGGAATCACCCCCCGCATCGCCTAAGACGAAGCCGCTCCCCGGCCGGCCGTCCTGTAGCTCAAGCCAATCGTGAGCAGGAGGCCCTGTGATACCCCGTATTTGCTGCGAACAGTCGACTGGTATATAGTAACAGTCGACTGCTACTACATAGTTGGGCCGGATTGGTTGAGAAGGATTTGAGAAGAATATTGAGAAATTTAGTCCCACATGGGAGGTGCACAAAAACTAATTTGAGTATAAATATAATTAGCCAATGATCAAGAGTCACCTAATTGGTTAACCACCTTTTGAGAGGCAGCCTGTGGTGGGCAAGTTGTACTACATAGTATCTAATTTGTATTCTAAAAATAATAAAATTGTCTGAGTATTGGGGCGGGGCGTTACAAATGGTATCAGAGCCGACTTTCGACACCGGGTGTAGAAGAGGTCAGTAGGATCTGCGGTGTTGAGAGTCACTTATCTCCGGGATCAGGAAGGATCTGTGGTGTTGAGAGTGATTTATCTCCGGGGTCGAGGACTATTCTACATCGGAAAGAAAGGTGGATCCTACAATAGATGTGTGTCCCGTACTCAGCGAGGACGCTGATTTCTAAGGTGGGGTGTATGTAATACCCCGTATTTGCAGCGAACAGTCAACTGGTATATAGTAGCAGTTGACTGCTACTGCATAGTTGGGCCGGATTGGTTGAGAAGGATTTGAGAAGAATATTGAGAAATTTAGTCCCACATGGGAGGTGCACAAAAACTAATTTGAGTATAAATATAATTAGCCAATGATCAAGAGTCACCTAATTGGTTAACCACCTTTTGAGAGGTAGCCTGTGGTGGGCAAGTTGTACTACATAGTATCTAATTTGTATTCTAAAAATAATAAAATTGTCTGAGTATTGGGGCGGGGCGTTACAAATGCAGTCGACTGTAACTGCTTAGATTACATTTTATTAAAATGTTGGATTAATGTTGATTTGATTGAGTTTGATAGATGCCATACAATTAATTAAATTAAAGATGAGATTTTTTGGACTATTGGTGAGTTGGATAAAAACAACTTGACCATGTTGAGGATAAATTTGTTTTGTTCATGAATCAACTATAGAGAATAGTTGAGATTTAGTTGAGGAATTTTGTGAATGATTAATGGTTTAGAGGACCATGTTTTGAGGATTTCAGTTATGAGGATTTAAATTGGGGGTTTGTGATTTTTGTAAAAGATGTTGTTTGAATTTGGATTTCTCAAATGCTAAGTTTAAATCTAATTATTTTGGTATTAACAAGATTTGGAAAATAAAAGAAAGTTATTTTGATATATGACTGATTCTTAAAAACCCTAGTTTTGTCATATGCACAACCAAAACTATGCAGTCTGTAGGCCGACAGTCGACTGGCATGACCTTTCAGTCGACTGGTATGACTCGGCTGCTATGATCATTAGTTTTCTTGAAAATCCGTTCTGGACAGTCGACTTAAACCATTTTCAATCGACTGGCACACTTAGAATATTTTCTTAAAGATTTCTGGAGTTTCTCTCTGGTAAGTCGACTTATGACTTTTTAAGTCGACTTATATTTTCTGGTAAGTCGACTTATGACTTTTATAAGTCAACTTATATTTTCTGGTAAGTCGACTTATGACTTTTATAAGTCAACTTATATTTTCTGGTAATTCGACTTATGACTTTTGTAAGTCAACTTATATTTTCTGGTAAGTCGACTTATGACTTTTATAAGTCAACTTATAACACTTAGCTTATTTTCTTAAAACCATAGAATTTTCTTTCTGGACAGTCGACTTATGTTTTCTATAGTCGACTGATACTGCTGTATCCTTATATCTATGAATGTTCTTTCAAATGATTTTTACACTAAATACTTTAATCTATAACTTATTATTCTAAAGGTTACTGTTTCTACAAAACATATATTTCAAGATATTTTATAGTTATATTTGGATTCTGGAATTATATAAAGATTTGGGTTTTGTTGGAGAGGTTTCTCCTTATGATCGTTTTGACGATAGATTTGTGGATTGTGGTTTTGTTGAGATCTCTAGGAGTTGAGTGGGAGTCCTGTAAACCGGCAGTTGAGATTTGTTGAGTTAGACCTGAGGGGTCTTGGTTTAGTTGTTGTTGAGTATTTAAGTCCGGTAGGATGCACTAGCTCTAAAGATAAGGATTTTTGGTATTTTAATAATAATCAACGTAAGTATAGGCTCATGGCTTGTTAGTCCAACTAGAGCCATTTAGATGTTCGCGTGATGAGGGTCTACGAGCCTATTCACGGAACATGCAGGGTGCATTTGTGTGTTGAGGGTCGGCAGACCTATTCACAGAATGTACCGGGTGTATCTGCACGTTGAGGGTCATGAAGGCCTATTCGTGGGGTACATGGTATTTAGATGTTCGCATGTTGAGGGTCTACGGGTCTATTCACGGAACATGCAGGGTGCATTTGTGTGTTGAGGGTCGGCAGACCTATTCACAGAATGTACGGGTGTATCTGCACGTTGAGGGTCATGAAGGCCTATTCATGGGGTACATGTTATTTAGATGTTCGCGTGTTGAGGGTCTACGGGCCTATTCACGGAACATGCAGGGTGCATTTGTGTGTTGAGGGTTGGCAGACCTATTCACAGAATGTACCGGGTGTATCTGCATGTTGAGGATCATGAAGGCCTATTCGTGGGGTACATGGTATTTAGATGTTCGCGTGTTGAGGGTCTACAAGGCTATTCACGGAACATGCAAGGTGCATTTGTGTGTTGAGGGTCGGCAGACCTATTCGCAGAATGTACCGGGTGTATCTGCACGTTGAGGGTCTTGAAGGCCTATTCGTGGGGTACACGGCAGGGAGATGATTCTCCGGTTGTTGTTTTTGAGCTATTGTACCTGATACTTGCGCGTCAAGGGCTGTGACGCCTATTCGCGGAGTATTCTGAATCTTGTTTCACATCACCATAGTAGGATTAGTTGCATAACGAGGGATTATCCCTAAGTCATAGAGATCGTTAAGGGCTTGCACCGGACTTATGTAGAATGGGATGCATAGACTCCGACAAGTATGCATTAGAGAATCAGCATATAGAATTGTGTTTTCTTGACTTGGTTTTATGGTTGTGTTTCCAGTTTTCCTACACTTGACACTTAGTCTAGCTTCACTTGTTGTTCATATTTCATGATGTTTTCATGCTTTACATCTTTGTTATTTCTCATTCATTTATCCTTGTTGTTAATACATGCTGTTGATGACTTTATGTTTTATGATTTAATTATGTTGTATGTTTTTATGTCACTCACACCATTTATGGCTGACCCCTTTAGTCTTGGGGGCTAGGGATCATCTCTAGCCTCATGTGTTACAGGTTGTTGCTTAGAGTTTGGAGGTTGGGATGCTTGAGATTGTTTTGGAGATAAATTGATGGAATAGAGCTTTGTGTAAAATTTTGTAAAAAAGAAGTGTTGTAAAAAAGAATGTTGTAATTCAAGGTGTTTTGTATTCCGCTGTGTGTGTAAATGATTGTTGTAATAAAAGTTTGGAATAAAATTATTCGTGTTTTTGGGCTATGTGTACTATTACATTGAAGTTGATGCTGGGATTGTGCCACGTATTTTCTAAGATATTACATTAGAAATTCGGGGCGCTACAGGCCTCCGTCACAAGGACAGAATTTCAACAATTCCAGGAGGCGGTCCTTCGGGTGCTCAACACCGCTTCCAACCACAGCCCTCGGGCTCCCGGCCCTGGGCCAGCTCCTCGCCATCATCGCCGCTCCCGAAGTCCCAAGCCGGCTGCAAGCCATCACCGCCGTTCCCGAAGTCCTAGGCCGGCTCCGAGCCATCTCCGCCCTTCTCCCGATCACCACCGCCGCTCCCGAAGTCCGCGTCCTACTCTGGGTCACCCCTATCATTCTATCAGTCCACCGCCTACTCAGAGCCATCATCATCGCAGCCCCAGCCCTCCTCGACATGAGGACGAGTCTCGGGGCTCAGCCAGGCAAGACCGAAGGGAGGACTCGGTCTACTGCCATATCCACGAGATGGAGAGGCACCTCAGCCAGCTGGATAGAGACGAGGAGCAACGGGCGAGGAACCTCTGCCTAAGCAGGCCCCCATTCTCCCGCACCATCATGGAGGCCCCTGTCCCAGACAACTTCAAGCCTCCTCACTTCGAGACTTACACCGGGGAGTCGGACCCCGCATATCATATCGAGAGTTTCAAAACTCTCATGATGATCCACCATGCATCCGACGCCCTCCTCTGCAAGACCTTCCCGGCCACACTCAAGGGGTCGGCTCAGGAGTGGTATTCTCGTCTTGCACTGGTATCTATCTTCTCCTTCAACCAATTCGAAGGCCTCTTCCTCATGCATTTCGTGAGCAATCGCCGCTCCAAGAAGACGAGCACCTCGCTGCTCTTCCTCAGCCAAAAGAAGGGCGAGCGGTTGAGGGATTATGTCAAGAGGTTCATGGCAGAGGCCAGGTCCATTGCCTCATTGGATCAGTCGGTAGCTTCGGCTGCCTTCCAATCCAATGTCACCAATCCTGACCTCAGGGCTTCCTTGGCCAAGAGCCTCCTCGGGACTTCTCCGAGATCCTCCTCAGGAGCGAGAAGTACATCCGAGCTGAAAAGGCTCTTAATCGCCCCACTCTAGAGGGGTTGTCTTCTGGGAACAAACGGAAGACTGTAGAGGAAGAAGGAGCTAAGAAGCTCCAGAAGGATAATAGGGGTCGGCGGCATCCTCTCCCCCGCTTTGAGAAGTTTACCCCACTCAATGCGAGTGTCTCCGCCATTTTGATGGAGATTGGGAACGAAGGTCTCCTGCTGTCACCTCCGAAGATGGAACACCCCCGGGAAGAAGAGGAACCGGGACAAGTGGTGTCGTTTCCATCGGGACCATGGGCACAACACTGATGATTGTCGGGCCCTGAAGGATGAGATCGAGGCCCTCATCTAGAGGAGGCAGCTCACTCGATTTGTGAGAAGGGACAAAGCTGATCCGCCTCCACCGCCCAAGGGGGCTAACAGGCGAACAGAGCAGCGCACGGAGACTCTGTAGGCCGAAGTAGAGGGCATCTTGCACCTGATACACGGAGGCCTAATGGGGGGAGATTCTAACTCCTCCTGAAAAGCCTTCATTAGGGAAGTCAACTCCGTGAAGAGCCATCCTCCCCCTAAGGGCCTCGAAGTCCCTGTGACGTTCTCCGATAGAGACTTGGAAGGCGTCTGCACGCCCCACTGCGACGCCCTCGTCATCAACCTCAAAATGGCCAACTTCGACGTTCGCCGGGTGCGGGTGGACAATGGAAGTTCGATCAACATCCTCTTCTTGGAGGCGTTCAAAGGCCTCCAACTATCAAGATACCGGCTCAAGCCGACCGGCTACAACCTTCATGGGTTCACTGGGGTTCCGGTGACGATCGAGGGAGTTATAACTCTCGACGTCACCGCTGGCAAAGCCCCGGTCACTCGCACGGAGCCGATGGATTTCATGGTGGTGGACGTGAAGGCTGCCTACAACATGATCCTGGGTCGACCAGGACTCTCTGCGCTCCAAGCCATCCCTTCCGCTTACCACATGAAGATGAAGTTTCCTACCCCCACCGGGGTAGGAGAAGTAAGAGGGAGTTAAGAGGCGGCTCGTAAGTACTATATGACCTCGATGGGAGGCCCGGTCCTCTCCCTAGATGCCCTCGAGCTCCCATCGGAGAGTAGCCAAACTATCTCTGAATTGATGGATGAACTCGAAGAAGTGGCCTTCTCAGAGGGAGACGCCACCAAGACGTTCCGGGTCAGCAAGGCACTCTCCTCCTCCATCAAACAATACATCTCCCAGTGCATAAGGCAGAACCGCGATCTCTTCGCCTAGACCGCGGCCGACATGCCTGGGATCTCCGAGGAGCTCCTAATGCATCATCTTAGTGTCACCCCGGGCGTGAAGCCCGTTCAGCAGAAGCACCGCAAGTTCACTCCCAAGCATCAACAGGCGATCAAGGAAGAAGTCAAAAAGCTCCTCAACGCTCGATTCATCCAGGAGGTAAATTATCCCGAGTGGCTGTCCAATGTGGTGATGGTCAAGAAAGCCAACGGGAGCTGGAGGATATGCATTGACTTCACCGACCTGAATAAGGCATGCCCAAAGGACCCTTTTCTCCTTCCAAGCATCGACGCCCTGATCGATGCGACCTCCGGGCACGAGCTCCTCAGTTTCATGGACGCTTTCTCGGGGTACAACCAGATTCGGATGTTCCCTCCCGACATCCCGAAGACCTCCTTCGTGACGGACCAGGGCCTGTACTGCTACAGGACAATGCCATTCGGCTTGAATAATGCGGGGGCTACTTATCAGCGCCTCGTGAACAAGGTCTTCCGAGACTAGATTGGCCAAAATATGGAAGTCTACGTAGACGACATGTTGTTCAAGAGCACCTGAGGGCAGGAACATGTCCTCGACCTTCAAGAAGCCTTCAAGGTGCTCAGGAGGCACAATATGAGACTGAATCCGAACAAGTGTGCATTCGGAGTCTCATTCGGCAAGTTATTGGTGTTTATGGTCAGCCAGATGGGCATAGAGGCCAACCCCAAGAAGATCCAGGCCATTCTCAAAATGGCTCCCCCCTCCAATGTCAAAGAGGTCCAGAGGCTCACGGGAAGCCTCGCAGCAATTGGGTGGTTTCTCTCCAAGTTCGGGAAAAAGTGTCTCCCCTTCTTCAAGGCCCTCAGGGGGGCTAAGGACTTCGAATAGGGGAACAGCAGCAGAAGTCCTTCGACCAGCTCAAGGCATACCTAGCTAACCCCCCGCTCTTGAGCAAGCCGACGCCTGGGGAGGTCCTCTACTTATATCTCACCGCTTCGGAGCAAACCCTCAGCACGGTCCTTGTAAGAAAAGAAGATAGAACACAGAGGCCCATCTACTATGTAAGTAAGGTTCTCCGCGATGCTGAACTCCGTTACCCGAAGCTGGAGAAGATGGCACTTGCCTTGGTCATGATGGCCCGAAAGCTCCGTCCATACTTCCAATCTCATTCGGTTATCGTCCTAACCGACCAGCCCCTCAAGCAAGTTCTACACAAGCCCGAGACCTCTGGGTGCCTGATGAAGTGGTCCAGCGAGTTGAGCCAACATGACATCAGCTACCAGCCGAGAATAGCAATCAAGGCCTAAGCTCTAGCTGATTTCATTGTGGAGAGCACCATCTCCGACCATTGCGAGTCATCTGCCGACCCCTTCGTCTGGACCGTTTATGTGGATGGGTCTTCTTGCGGCGACGGAAGTGGGGCTAGTGTTATCTTGGCCGGCCCGGATGTAGCGCCCCGATTTCCACGTAACTGGGAAACCGTGACACATGCCAAGATCTTTCCTTCAATTAGTCACGATACACAAAAATGCTGGAAATTTATAACTTTTCTTCAACACAGAGTTACCACGCAGTAATTACAAATATAAGTTTGTAATACCAACTGTAGCGCCTGCCTTTTTTTCCTTTTTGACTCCAAACTCAATTCTTCCAATTTCTATACCACTTTAAACATAAACTAAGATAGTTATGTTTCAAAGAAAATTTGGGCAGAGTCTCCCCTGTAATTACTGCCCCGAAACACAAAAAGCTTACGGAATTCTGCTCTAAATTCCGTAGCTTACATTACAGGCAATAATATCATGGGCTCCCCAGGCCAAAATGAGCATCATCACACAGGCAATATATATATATTCTCTGGGGGCCAAACTCATAACGGTATATCAAATATCAATTAAAAACCATAAATCCTTTTGAAAACGTAGTAAGTTTTTAGAAAATAACTTGTAAAAATATACCACAACGCCCGGTACTCCACAACGAGATGGGTACGGGTCAAAATCATATCATGCCACTCCACACTATACTCATCGTCATCATCTACATACTTATACATCAAAGATACAATTTAAAGCATAAACCTTCACTATTTACAATTAAACCATAACAACAATTGGTAAAGTGAAGCTCCACTCCACAGAAACCTGAACCTATACCTCACCTCTGCACTGCTGAAGACCTGTAACAGTGGGAGACCTAGGGTAGTCCAGGGACTCCCTAACCCCCAAACACTAAGGGGTTAGCCATTTCTGGTGTGAGTATAATTTATTAATAAGTAAATAAATTAACTTACGAGTAAAACATAACGAACTCACAATTTCCAAGATCAGCAAATCTTACTCGACATCTGAACATGTAAACCTCATAATGGGATTCCACATCCAATACTCGCTAAGTCATCACCTGTATGTATATCCATACCCGCTCATAATATACTTATCTTTAGTAATCATTTGAATAGCCCCTCTCATAATACAAATATCGATCTTATTGCATAATATCACGTATCACCTTATAGACATATGCATTCATTCGCATACTACCACATTCATTCATGTCCAACCTAACATCTCATTGCACATATGCATTTCATCACAATATACTCCACATCCTAAACATGGTTTGGCAATAACATATCACACCCCAAGCTGATAGCTTGAGTAATAATCACCACACCCCAAGTCGAACTTGGGTGATATCACATCACGTCCCAAACCCATAGCTTGGTTATTGATTTACTTTAACTATCACACTCACAATTCAACTTGAATGAAAAAGACACGTGTACATATAATTGATGTGCCAGTGTATGTTATGACTTAACTCTAATGCAAGATCACTTGATACAATGATGCTCTTATTCTAATGCAAGATTACTAATACGATGATGCTCTTATTCTAATGCCAGCAAGTCTCCGAAGTCAACATGCAGCCCATACTACATGCGACCCTTCTCAAGTCGTTTCTCCATATATAGGGATTTGAACCCGCATTATGAATTCTAATTGTACACAACCTGTTCCTGACAGATACAACGTGACTGATGAGGTTGCAGACGTGGTCAAGTCCCACTAATGCAGTCTGCCAGTGGTGTCCATGTTCGCCACTGCTACCCGGCTAACTGGACCTCACTCAAAACTAGACAAACCCAATGTATCGGGCGTCATTCCAAAATCCAAAATCATAGGGTCTCGCAAGCGCAGGGTAGCGCGAAGCCTACCCTGTGGCACCCCTGGGGTCTCGCAAGCGCAGGACTGCCCAATGCATCCTGTGGCACCCCAAGCCACGGTACTTCAGAAATTAACAGCGTGAGATACGCAACTCGTGCTCCCAACTTGTGAGACGGCACTGTACGTATCCCTTTGACAGGAAGGCGCAACCCAATAACACCACCTAAGATCGGCCCCAAAGAAGGGTTTGGTCGTACGGTGCACCCTACTACCAACTCCCCTTCTTTCTGGCAAAAAGGTTAAGTAATGATTTTATAAGTCACTACCCTAATGATGTTACTACTCCTATGCAAGCTTACATAATTTCCAACTTAGATTATCATGGTCCAACTCGTGGTCCCTCGATCCAAGACTCGAGTAACGAGATCACTCTCACTCATCCCTACCCCTAACTTGGATTCTACCAACACTCTCGGCCCACGGTCAACCTACATCGGTTAAGATCCGTCGATGCCCGAGGTGAGATCTATCCATTTACTCTAAGGTGGTAGGATGTGGTCTTGATGGTCGATGACCCCTAGGGTAATAATATCACCCTAGATGAGCACAACAACTGGGTGCTAGCTAACAAGCTATATATGAGTAAACAAAAACACATACGAGCCAACAAGCTACGTATGAAACCAACTACTACATACGAGCCAGGCAGGCTACGTATGAGACAACAATATACATACCAGCCAAATAAGCTGCATATAAGACCAACAGCTACATACGGCCCAGTCGAGCCACGTACGACCAAATCACATACCAACAACCATATAGGTAATCAAACCTGAAAGCAACCAACCGTGCTTACTAGCAACTCGATCTTCTATAATTAGAAGCAACAGAAGAATCTACTATAATCAACTTAGCATGGGTTTCTTCTAAAATCAACTCATCATAGCATACCTACTATAATCAATTCAACATAAGTTCTTTCTAAAATCGACTCAAACATGATAGGTTTACTGGAATGTCACATAGGCATGAATGGGTTCTTCACACAACTCCAACATGGTGTTCTACTACAACTTAACCATGGGTTTCTTTCTACAACAATTCAAGTATAGATTCTTACTATATCATAAGTGTGGGTTCTTTCTCTACAATAATCCAAATCCATAGGATGGGCTCTTTTTACTCACTACTACTAACAACTAGAATGGGTTCTTTTTCGCATACACAAATAATATAGCCATAGGAATGGGTTCTTTCTCAGCCTACAACAAGTAATCAACATAAAGGTGTGATCTTTCAACATCCTACAACTGACAACATCAGAAGATTGTTTCTTTATCATACTACAACTAACATAACATCAAGTTGGGTTCCTTTAGCATCCACAATTTACTCAACCCTCAAAATGGGTTCTTTCTCAACCAACAACTCACACCTAAGGATGGGTTCTTTTAGCATCCACAATTTGCTCAACCCTCAAAATGGGTTCTTTCTCAACCTACAACAACTCACACCTAAAGATGGGTTCTTTTAGCATCCACAATTAGCTCAACCCTCAAAATGGGTTCTTTTCTTCACCTACACAAGTAGTAACCCTAAAGATGGTTCTTTCTACACATACATAAATAGATAAAGAGGGCAAGCAGCTAAATTAGAAGTAGAGAATCTTCACATACATAACTATTCCATTATATAGGTTTATATACTCAAGGATAGTTAATTTTTCCATACGCCTCATCCATAAACCATATCACCACTTCAGTTTATTCGAACCTCCTTAACATCAAATACGTATCTCAAACCATACACACCATATTTGATGCCATCATATGAATATAACTCACTCCCATATACACGTATATGTTATTCAGACATCTTTTAACATCAATACGTAAATAGATTACACTCACATATTTCTCGAACCACAAAAATACATAATAAATCAATACTCTCTATATTTTTACAATCACAAAATACGTAATAAATCGATACTCACATATTCTTCAAACCACAAAAATATCTAAATAACTAACTCACCATATTCCTTAACACACAAAATATGTAAATAAATTAGTACTCACATATTTCTCAGCCGCAAAAATACATAAATAATTCAACTCACCACATATTTCTTAAATCACAAAATACATAGATAAATTAATACTCACATAATTCTTAACACACAAAAATACATAATAAATTAACACTCACTATATTTCTTAAAACACAAAAATATATATAAATAAATTAAACTCACATAATTTGCGAAGATCCAAGCGCCATGCCACCTCGCGTCCAAGGTCGTAATATATCCTATCATCAATTTAAAGCAATTAAAACTCAAATCATCCAAACCAATTATAAAAGCTAATAACACCATCCCAAATATCGCACAAGCGTTTATTGAATGCTTGGGATATACACGTGCGATGCACGTGATAATCTAATGCCGACGAGATTCCTATTTCCAAACAATTACTAAAAACACTCCTAATTGTTCTAATAGCCCGACTATAATTCCTATTACTATACGAGAATTTATTCATACCCGTATAATTCTCTTTTACAAACCCAAAACCCTATTTTACTAACAACTTAAAATCTCACTAAAAATCCGCTAATTTCTCATATCTACAATTTCTAATATCTCTAAATCTCTCTACCCTAACATTCCTACTCAATAAAAATTAACCCAACTAAATTTTATACAATAAAATAGTTAGGGTTTTACCTTCCCGAATCCATTCAAAAATCCGACGCTACTACGACGTAGAGAACCCCTCACTTAGTCCACCCCTCAATTTAATTCGAAAATAACGAAGAAATGGTATGGATTTGAGGTGGGGGAAAGCATCGACCGATGGTTCTTTTGGGGTCTTTTGGGTTCGGAATGGAAGGAGAAGAAGGAGGAAGAGGGAAACGGGGGGTCGGGGTTTCTTTCGATCTTGACTGTCGTGCGAACGGGAGGAGGAGGGGAGGAGAAAGAGGAGGAGGCCGGGAGTTTCTTTGGGTCGGGATGGGGAAACGAACGGGAGTGGAGAAGAAGGGAGAAGGGAGAAGAAGAAGAGAAGTGGGAGGGGGTTTTTGTAAAAAGGGAAATAAATAATAATAGATAGATAAATATCTAAGGGAATGTTTCGTATAAGCCCCCTAGACTTAATATATTTCAGATAAAGCCCAACTCTCTACTTTCATAATCCAACAATACAAAATACCTTAAAACTACTTCGTAGATACTCCGTATAAAAATAATTTAATCTTGGAAATAATAATAAATTAAAATAGATAATAACTGATATTTCTCAATTGAAAATAATTATTATCAGAAAAATACATACTCGCGTGCAATTCTCAATTGCGCACAGATTTCGATGCAAAATAGCCATATGCTATTTTTTGGGTCGTTACACCGGACGCTTTCGTCCTCCAATACTCCCTCCGCTTAAACTTCCTGGCCTCAAACAACGAAGCAGAGTACGAGGCCCTCATAGCAAGGCTCTGCATGGCTCGCAAAGCCGAGGCCAAGTGGGTCAGAGTCTTCAGTGATTCGCAATTGGTCGTCAACCAAGTGTCGGGGGAATACGAGACAAGGGACGAGCGTATGGCCAAGTACTTGGCAAAGGTTAGGGAGCTTATTACCTTATTCGAAGATGTTCAACTCCAGTGGGTTCCTAGGGAGGAAAACACGCAGGCAGATGCTCTCTCTAAGCTCGCCTCCTCGTCCCTCCAAGGTCTAGAACGGACCGTCTTGATAGAGATCCTTCTCAGACCAAGTATTGATGAAGACAGCCCTGAGCCAATGGAAGCCTACCCCCTAACACTTGGAGAAAACTGGATGAAGCCCCTCCTCGAGTACCTCCGAGACGGAGTCCTTCCAGAAGACCCGAAAGAGGCAAGGAGGATCAGGACACGAGCCGAGTGGTACACACTCCTGGACGGAGTCATGTACAAATGCTCCTACACCAGATCGACGGTCGACCCTATCTGAGGTGCCTCTCCCCGGAGGAAGCGCTCTATGACCTAAAGGAGGCACACAATGGTCTGTGTGTCGCGCACTTGAGAGCGAGATCCCTTGCTAGAAAAGTCTAGAACTACGGATACTTCTGGCCCACACTACTGAGTGACTCCGAGGATTACGTCCGCCAGTGCGACTCCTGCCAGAAATTTGCCCCGATCTGTCGCCTGCCCCAAGTGAACTCTCCTCCTTGGCAAGTCCAATCCCCTTTTGTAATGTGGGGGATGGATTTTCTTGGACCGTTCCCCCCAGCGCCGGGCCAGCTGAAGTTCTTAGTAGTAGCAATAGACTACTTCTCAAAATGGATCAAAGTTAAACCTCTTTCGGCAATCACCGAGCACAAGGTCCAGAAGTTCTTTTGGAAGAACATCGTCTGTCGGTTTGGGGTACCTCGCATCCTCGTAACCGACAACGGAACTCAATTCACGGGAGCGACCTTTCGCAACTTTTGCACCGACCTCGGCATTCAGCAGCGGTTCTCCTCGATAGCTCACCCTCAGTCCAATGGCCAAGCACAGAACGCAAATCAAAAAATCCTCTCTGGCTTGAAGAAGAGGCTTGACCGATCCACTAAGGGGCTATGGGTTGAACAACTCCCGAACGTGCTCTGGAACTATCGCACCACCAAAGAACTCCAACAGGGGAGTCCCCCTTCAACCTCACATATGGTTCCGAAGCATGCATCCCCTTAGAGGTGGGCCTGCCTTCACCCCGACTCATAGCCTACAATGAGGCACAGAACGCGAACCAGCTTCGCAACTGCCTAGACCTCATAGACGAGGTTCGCGAGAGAGCTGCAATTCGGCAAGAGACCTACTGCCGTAGGATCACTCAGACATACAACAAGAGGGTACGATCAGCCAACCTAAAAGAGGGAGACCTAGTGCTCAGAAAGCTGTCGATCTCCGATCCAAGTAAGAGAAGCAAGTTGACACCCAATTGGGAAAGACCGTATAGGGTCTCCAGAGTCGTTCGCCCAGGCGCGTATCAACTCGAAGACCCGAGGGACAGGAGGATACCGAGGACATGGAACGAAGAGCACTTGATGAAGTACCAAGAGGGTGTCTAAACACCGCTCCAAGCAACTTCCCCAAGAGCTCCATAAGACATGTCTAAATTTCTTATTGGTATTTTCTTTTTATCAAAGTGTAAAAGCAGCTCGCAACTTAGAAGCGGCTGCCAAATTGTTTCCAATAAAAGTAATCTTTCCCCACAAGTTTTCTATTCTTGAATAGTCTAACTCTACTTAGCAAGTTCTGTATTTTTGGATAGTCTAACTCTACTTACAATTTTTTTTGCATTAAAACGACACAATTGGAGTCCAACACTTGGTTCGACTCTGCTTCAACTACTTGCTTCTAAGCAAGTACGAAGCGGATCACCATTCGGAATTGCTCCTACATCTGTTGATACTTTCAAAACGACATGCTTGGATTCCAATACTTGGTTCGACTCTGCTTCAACTACTTGCTTGTAAGCAAGTATGAAGCGGATCACCATTCGGAATTGCTCCCACAGCAGTTGATATCTTCTAAACGACGTGTTTGGAGTTCAACACTTGGTTTGACTCTGCTTCAAATACTTCTTTCTAAGTGAGTATGAAGCGAATCACCATTCGGAATTGCTCCTACAGCCGTTGGTATTCTCTAAACAACAAGTTTGATGCAACTCTTGCTACTTGCAAACGAGTAAGTATAAAGCGCCCCACCATTCGGAGTTGCTCCTACAACTGTCGACAATTGCAAACGCTAGCAAAGCACACAAGTTCACAAAACGAGTATTATTTCATTAAAGTTTGAGAGACAAGTCTAATTACAGACAACCGACTTAACTTTACATCGAGATACAAAATTTGTGAAACCAAATTACAAGACTACAGAAAGCTACTTCAGCGCCTCTTAGGGGTGGGGACACTTCAGTTGAGAGACACACGGGGGCGACGAATGTTGTACTGCCGGCGCCCTACCTCGACAGATGTCCCTAAGCCAGCAAGCCGAGAAGCATCGTCCACACCCGACCTAATGGTGGCTCCGACAGATGCTCCGCTCGACGAAGTGGCCGCGCCACTCTGTGCATATCCAGGGTCTCGATGCATGGGCGAAGAGCAAAGCACGAGCTTGTGAAACGATATCCCCCTGTTATACTCCTCCCGAGTGCAAGAGGTGGTTCTGACGGTGCTTCCCTCAGATCGTGATCGAAGATAAGCGACCTCTGCCTCGAGCTCGACAATTCGCTCTTTAAGCAAGTCGTCCTTCACGGTTATCTTCAAACGAGGCAATCACATCGAACCTCCCCCTCGAGAGCCTTCGGTGATCGTCCACTGGTGGTGAGCAACCTCCATGCTCTTATCGAAGGTCACCTTCTTCAGCTCATCCTCTCCGCTGACATCTTAGACAGAGAGTGACGAAGGTGCTTAAGTTTCAGGCCAAGGTTGGCAGCCGCCAACAAGCCCATGCCATCGCCTTCAGGGGTCGTCTCTTTAATCCACTCCTCTAATCGCCTCCTCTCTATGTCTCGACGAACTAGGGTTGACCTCAGGTGATTCAGCTCATACTTCGCTTTACGGAGATTCGACTCCACTTCGCGAAGCCATTCTTGGTTCCTCGCGAGCCCCAATCTTGTTGCCCCTAGACTGGCCTTAAGACGTGCCACTTCGGCCACCCGAGACACGTTGATGAGTGGTAGCGCTTCGACAATCTGAAAAAATTCCACCACAGCAAATAAATTATCCACAATTAAGGACACTATGTGGCAAAGATAAAACTAAGCAAGTCGACTACAAGACGAATTAAGAGTAGGGCAGACCGAAGCAATGCCGAACTCCAACACTTGTTCAGAACAGTGTTTCAACACTTGTTCAAGAAAGTGTTTCAGAGCAGTTCCGAATTCCAACACTTGTCCAAAAAAGTGTTTCAACAATTGTTCAAGAAAGTGTTTCGGAGCAGTTCCGAACTCCAACACTTGTTCAAAAAAGTATTTCAACACTTGTTCAAGAAAGTGTTTCAAAGCAAAGCTGAACTCCAACACTTAAAAAAAGGGGGGCTTTTCACTCAGTTTCGAGCTTCAACACTTGTTCAAAAAAATTTATTAAAATTTCAAGAATACAAGCGGGGGCCAGTCCGCAGTTCGGCACTACATGATTGAAAAGCAAAAAAGAAAAGAGAGAAGCAAGATACGAGACGAATAAGGGGTCAACCTCTTTCGAGCGATCCTCTGCCGAAGGTGTCTCCTCGGGGACCACGATGGCCAGGGGCGTAGCCTCCGACGAAGCATCCCCCTCGGCCTCAACATCTCCTCCCTCGACCCCCTCGACCTCCTCTTCTTCTTCACCCTCTTCGTCACCTTCGGAGACGTCATCGAACCCGGGGACAGGGTCCGGAAAGAGGTGCCACCCGTTGCAATCCACTTTAGGGAATTTCTCCCTCACCTTGTCTATGGCTCAAGCATACGCCTTCGCCATGTTCTGGATGAGGAATCCCTTCGCCTTCTCCATGGCCTGCTCCTCGGCCTCCTTCGCCGCCTCGAGCCTAGCCGCGGCGACCTCGTCTGCCTTCTCATTTACCGCTAGTTTGGCAGCTTGGAGGAGTCGGGCGTTGTCAGCCTCCAGATTGGCGACCACAGCCTCAAGGTGCCCCAACCTCGAGCTCTTCGACTCGGCCTCGGCCTTCACCTTCTCAAGCATCTTGGCGATCCTGACCTTCTCCCCTCGAGCCTTATCCGCCTCGAGCATCAGCTCCTTTTCTTGTTCAGTCATCTTCTTCATCAAGTGGCCGAAGTGGCAAGTAATCTGCGAAGAGTAAGACTTAGGTTATTTCAAAAGGAAAAGGAAAAATCTCTAAGCACTCAGCAAAAGAGAGCTCGGGATTCGAAACTTACCGACATCGCCAAGCGTGCGACCTCGAGCTCGTCGTCCCCCACACTACCGGCTTCCATGGCCGCCTCGTCCTTCGGCGTGGCAAGGTGCCGAACAGCCTGCATACAGGCCGATGAGTCTCCTATGAACCCGTCGAGCTTGCGGACCTGCCAGTCCGGGACGAAGATCTTCTTGTGCTCCTCGGATAGGAACACCTCGGCTTCGGCAGTTAACGGCGGAGCTGCGAGCCCCAAGGATGCCGATAGCGGGAAGGCCCCCATGCCTATGGGAGCTGAAGCCAGCACTGAGGTCGGAGGCTTCGAAGCCAAGGGGGGTCGCTTCGCTAGCTGCTCCGCTATAGCCCTATGTGCCTGCACCCCTTCTGAGGCGGTCTTCGAGGCGACCCACTTCCTCTTCTTCGGGGCCTTCCTGCTCAGAACCCCATGCTTCGTCACCAAATTTTCGAAGTCCATCGATTCTGCGAAGAAGAGGGTGGAGTTAGAAAAAAATGGCATACTTTTCCAGTAACACGAAAGAAAAAGCTATCACCGACCTTAACAAAAAACAAAAAAACAAAACAAAACAAAATCGTACTAGGGTTTATCGAGCTAAGACCCCCCCCCCCCCCCGGGAAGAGCGCCTCCTCGGTCAAGTCCTTCCAATCGAACTTCGGGCGATCGAGCAACGTCCGAACCATATCCTCTTCCTCGGTGTTGAGGGATGGGCTCTGCTTGACTTTCTTCGGCACCGACTCTACCCAAGCTGTAGGGATCCCCCATGGCCCTCGACTACGGATCAAGAAGTACTTATCCCTCTAATTCTTTATCGAGTCTGGGCAGCTGACCAGCTTCGTCCCGAACCTTGGGGCAAGATACCACCGGTATACGTCCTTATGCTGTTGATGCATTCGGTACACCATCCAGAGCACACTCAATCTCGGCTCGAAAGCCGATGCCTGACAGTGGAGGATGAATCTGTTTATCAGCCTCCATACGTTCGACATGTACTGAACGGGGCTGACGTGGAACCACCTCAGCACTTCGGCGACGAAGGGGTGAAGTGGGAGACGAACTCTCGCCAAGAACGCGTCGACCGGCCAGAAGCACATGTCAATGGGCATTGGCAAGTTGGCCCTCACCCTCGGCCCAGGGAGCATTAAGTCGAACTCCCTAGGGATTTGGAAACTCTCCCGAACCCTTACCAAGTCCTCCTCGGTAAGGATAGAGATCGTCTCGTCTGCTTCTGATGTCTCCCTGACCTCGTTTTCCTTGAAGCTTCGGCCCATCCCAAACATTATCCGCTCCGCCTGGTCCTCCGGGAGCTCTTGAACCCTCGGTAGTCCGGTTAGAACCCCAGGAAACCTCCCGAACCCTCCCAACCTCCGATCCTCTTCGATCCTCATCTCAACGACCACCGAAGTCTGCCCTACTACGGCTTTGCCTTTGTCGATTGGAGGGACCTGACTAGAGGAAGCCTCGGGGGCAAGAAGAGGGGAGGTCTCCTTCGAAGGGTCGACAGACATTCTCTAAAAGAAAACAAGCTAAGTATGAAGTTACCTTGATTTGACAGCTACGGTCGGAAAACACACCAGAAGACGGCGAATACTCGTCGAAAGCTCTCACACAGTAAAAATCTCAGCTGAGTAAAAAACCAGAATAGTGAGCAAATGTGAGAGGGGTGGAGATTTATAGAAACTGGGTTGGTGGCGCAGTTACCAAAGTTAAGAGGCCCCCAACGAAGCAAAGGCCTGGCCATTTGGTCGAAGACGCGAGAAAATGCGTTGACCGGTCAACGGTGGCTGGGACCCATAGGCCACGTGGCGCCCTCCTATTCATCCCCGAGGTCGATTGCCATCGACGTCGAAACGCAATAAAATGTGTTGACCAGTCAATGGTGGCTGGGACCCACAGGACATGTGGCGCTCTCTTATTCGTCCCCGAGGTCAATTGCCATCGACGTCGAAATGCAGGAAAAATGCATTGACCAGTCAACAGTAGTTGGGATCCACAGGCCATGTGGCGCTCTCCTATTCACCTGCGAGGTCGATTGCCACCGACGTCGAAATGCAAGAAAATGTGTTGACCAGTCAACGGTGGCTGGGACCCACAGGCCACGTGGCGCTCTCCTATTCGTCCCCGAGGTCGATTGCTACCGACGTCGAAATGCAAGAAAATGCATTGACCAGTCAACGGTGGCTGGGACCCACAGGCCACGTGGCGCCCTCCTATTCGTCCCCGAGGTCGATTGCCACCGACGTCAAAATGCAAGAAAATGCATTGACCATTCAATGGTGGCTGCGACCCATAGGCCACGTGGCGCTCTCCTATTCGTCCCCGAGGTCGATTGCCACCGATGTCGAAATGCAAGAAAATGCATTGACCAGTCAACGGTCGTTGGGACCCACCGGCCACATGGCACCCTCCTATTCGTCCCTAAGGTCGATTGCCACCGACGTCAAAATGCAAGAAAATGCATTGACCAGTCAACGGTGGCTGGGACCTACAGGCCACGTAGCACCCTCCTATTCGTCCCCGAGGTCGATTGCCACCGACGTCGAAACGCAAGAAAATTGTTGACTGGTCAACGGCGACTGGGACCCACTCGCCACGTGGTGCCTTCCTATTCTTCCCCGAGGTCAATTTCCATCGACATCGAAAACACGAAGAAGCAGGGGCCCACATACCACGTGTCGCCCCCTAGACCTCGGCAAGCTTCCCGAAGTCAATTGCCACGGACGTCCAGGAAGTGAAGAAGAAGGGGCCCAGATGCCATGCGTCGCTCACCTAGACTTCGGAAGGCATCCCGAAGTCAGTTGTCGCCGACATTCAAACTGGCCAAGTTCCCCTTCTTCATAGCCATCTGATCCTCTCGAATTACTCACCGTTGCGTGATCAGGGGCCCAGATTCGGCCACGTCAACCAGGGTCTGATTCACCTTTCGATCATTCAGATCTTCGCGCCCAAGGCTGATGGACGATCCAGATCGCACCATGTCATAAATAGGTAATTAAAATTCTTTTTAATTATTATTTCGAATTATTAATTTAAAATTTGCGAAAAAATGATTAAAATTCAGGAAAATTAATTTAAAGTTCTAAAAAATAATTATAAATTTGGGTAAATATTTTTGAGTCCCTGGGTAAATAATTATTGGTTAGAGTAATTAATTGGCGCTCCCGAAAAATAAATCATCGCTTTGCGAAATTGGATAAATGATTCGAAAAAATAATTAAAAAATCGGGAAAAATCACCAAAAATCCAAAAGGGCCTAAGAACACATTTAGGCACGTTACCGGCTCAGAAAAGTGCCATCACTCCTCGAACGAGATTCGAACACCCTTAGAGAGCTCCGATAAAGCCCTATACGCCATTGGAACAACAAAACTACTCCCCAAAGACTGTAATACACAGTCCCCAAGAGTGGGGGGCTCGTGATATGGCTAAAAATGGTGTTAAATCGGAACCGTTCAAAGGGAAAACGAATCTTAAAGTTACAGGGGCAAGATTATAATTTCACCTACAGACGGGTCCGAATTGGGAACAGGGTCTCTCCTCGTGGACCCGCTAACCCATGAATGGGTCTGTTCAGTCGAGAACAGGTCTCAACCCATTAGGGACCAGCTCAACAGGATAGGAGGAAATCCTGGCTTGTCCTTATCCTGAGGAGGTGGTTATAACCACCCCTATCCAGCCACACTGGGAAGTAAGGATCCATCCTAATCCTGAAGAAGATCCCCATGGCAACTATAAACTCCCCCCCCCCCACCTCCTACTATCACAGGTAATCACTCTTTGTGCACTTAAGCTCTTTCCCTTTACTTTTTCTAGTATTGACAAGAACGTCGGAGGGTTCATCGTCGGGATCCATCCCGGTGTTTCGAACGTTTGTGCAGGTTCGCAGAAGCACCGAGGAGTCAACTTGTCAACGAGGAAGAAGTAGGATTCAGCCTGTTTGAGTTCCTACGAACCTACAAATTTTGTCTATTGCCCCCACACCAGATCCAGCGGCAACAATTCTCAAGTATATATCTAATTTGATGGAAGCTGGGTTGGAGACATGAGATGAAAGAAGCATAGTACTGTTAGATTTCGAAGACAATCACAGATTAAATACACAGCGGAAAAATGACAAAATATCAAAACCTAGTTATGGATCCATGCGAAAACCATAAATCGTGTTTAGAAGTTATACCTTAAAGATGGATCTACTGTCTCCACAATATTTCGATCACAACACTGCAATATTGTGGTGCCTCTACAGTATCCACACGAACAGAACGAAAAATGGCTCTCCCTCATATCGCGATGCTAGATGCGGGAAGGAGATGTTCCTCCTCTCGATCTCTCTTTCACACTTTCTGTGACGGCTAAGGGTTTTTTTCACGTGTCTTTTTCACATATACATATCATATATATAGGTGTAGAAAATATACCCTAAAAGAGTAATAAGGCTGTTGGGCTCACAATCTGGCCTCGGCCAGATTCGTGTGTGGGCCTCTGAACTTAGTCGGCCCATTTAATCTAATTAAATGTCTAACTAATGTCAGGAATCCAAGTCTTACTTAGATCCCCAATTAAATTCATCTTATGAATTTAAATCTGAATTTCGATCCATTCTAAGTATGTGACCCTGTAGGTTTCATTACATTGACAGAAATACTAAAATCATATTATAGTATTACAAACAGTGAGCGGTATCTAGTAATACATCACTGCAACTCAAATAACAGGAATATCAGTGATTTGACATAACTTATTCGTGATCAATGTTACCATGTAGTCTAGTCATTTTGTCCAGATATCTTAATTGACAACAAGGCATAGAAAATGTCACCCTTGTATAGTGCAGTCAGTGGTTTCGTGATGTCCGAGTAGACTTACTAAAACAAATGAGATCAATATCTCATATTGACTCATTTGAGCACGGCCATGCATTTTGCAGTCTCACTCAATCAAGAGGCTCTTAGATATCGCTCCAGTTATGTAAGAGGGACAAATCCTATTTAAGTCACTCACATCCCTCAGCATGATTTGCAGTATATCCAATAGTCGACTTTATAATCACCTTATTATAGACAATATTTGACGGCATTAAAACATATAAATTCTCATGTAGGGAACCATAGTGACTTCAAGTCAAAGGACTACGTACATTATGGTTACTGTGAGAACCCCTTATGACACTCATGTAACGATCCATGCAGCGTTCTCATGGTGGGTCAGTTCGGTATATTATTACTCTAATAGGTAATCATGTGAAGACTTGATATCTTATATTCATGACCCATGAGAATGGTCACCATTTTACACACACACTAGTCTCTATGTATTATTGTTGTCCTAATTCACAATAATACTTGACTATGGACATTTAAGAACATTAAACTGATTTCAGCCAATATGATCTCACAATTAAGTCATGCGCTTGATATCCCATGACATTGAACTTACTATTCTATGAACTTCATTATGTTCATTTAATACAAAATAAATAACACAATAAATGATATTGTAACACCCCGCAAAATTGAAAATGACAGTTTTGCCCTTGTGTGTTACGCACGTGTATTTTGTACAGCTACTAGTAATATTTGTAATGTGTTTTCATTACATATTGTGATTTCTAACTATTTATGCATTCTCCGTATATTTTATCCTATTTAAATTAACTAAGATATTAAATTTCAATTTTTGCATTTTTACGTGCTTTTTACGTGCTTTTGATGCACGTATCGATTATATATTTCCACCGCCACGTGTAATATTTTCTATGTGTTTAAATTATTTATTTTAGGTATTCAAATCTATTTTTATAAACGGAAATTCATTTTTCATTATTTTGATTAAAATTTTATTATACGTGTTTTCTACGTACGTAGCAATTGCGTAGAGGAATATATATATATATATAATTAATAAATATATTTTCTTATATTGTTTTTTTTCCTTAACATTTTTTCATTGATAACGTCGAATTTCGTGTTTTTGATATTATACATGCGACGCACGTGCTTTCGGCAAATGTATTGTGGGCGTACTCGTTTTCAAAAATAAATTCTGGAATGTGTGTCTATTTCATTTGTGCATGAAAAATTATAATTTTTAAATTAAACTAATTTTATATGCATCTTATATACTATCTACATGTGTTTGAATTTAAATAAAAATATTTAATTGAAGGAAGCGTGTGCAAGTGCAAGCACCTGCTAATTTTTCTATCTTTATTTTTCTTACTCTCATTTACTACTTTAGCATGCATAAGTCTTTTATTTAGTCTTTTATTAAACCCATGGACCTAAGAATGGATTTTAGCCCACTAGACTAATTAAATTAATTAATTAAAAAGCAAGCCCAACAAGATAAGCCCATTAGTAAAAATCAAATTTTTGGTTGTGCATGGACTCACACATGACATGTACCAATTTTTAATACACATACTAAAACTATAGGAATTGTATTTATTTTTGTATGTGTGTGTGTGTGTGCATGTGTGGAGAGGGAGAGACAGGGGGGACCGGTTGTAGGGAGGTGATAGGCCGGATGGGAGTTTTGGGAAGTAAAGGGTTGGGAGTTAGGGGATGTGAAGAGATAGGGAGTTAGGAAAGTGAAAAGTTAGCGGGTAATTATTAGGTGGGGGAGATTTTGCATTTTAGCCCTTCTTTTATCCTATAAATACACCATTGTTCTCTTCTCATTTCACACCAAAATAAACCAAAATAGAGAGAGAAAAAAGAAAGAGAGTTAGAGTATTCTTGTTGCTTGTTGGAGTGCTCTTGCTAGGAGGAGAAGGACTAGGAGTTGCTTGTTGGGACTAGGAGTTGTGTCTCATCTTCTTTTGTTTCAAATTCTTCATAAGAGGTGGATGGTCTTTGTACTTTCTAATTCATTGGTTGAGCATGCTAGAATATGACATTAGTAATGTAGACCAAATTGATGTGATGTGGGTGATTTTATGCCTTCTAAAATATAAGACATGCATGCTAGTATTTAAATGAGTAGTATAGATAAATTTGATGAAATAAATATAGAACAAATCTATACTATTGTATGTGCTATGAATGGTAGTAAAATTTTGTATGATTAAGAAACTAATTGTCATCATGTTAGTTGAAAATGAGCAAAAGAATGAGGAGTTGAAGAATTTGGTACGCGGTAGGAGGTGAATTTGGTTGGAGGGAAAGCAGGTTATATGATAAGTCAGAAATTTGGAGGGTGTTTTGGGTATGCAATAATCTCACACATTTTTTATGTGGAGGAATCCACAAATCCCATCCTTTTCGAGGGGAATGTTTATCCTTTCAAACTAATTATTTTTGATAACCCTGGGAATTTAAAATTATTTACAAAACTACACCTGTGTCTTACCAAACCAGGTAATCAATAGGGTAATCCTAGATTCCCTTATACATTACCGCGTACCAAACGCCCCCTCAGATCGATTGCACCTCCTATTTATCTATATTTTTTGTAAGCGTTCATCACACGTACATTATACTAGTTTAGTATTAATAATATAATTTTTGAGTTCAGTACAAGTCCTTAAAAGAAAAGAAAAGAAAAGAAAAAAGAATTATATTTAACAAATAGAGAACACTATAAGGTATAACATGATTTTAGAATGCATCACACACACAGTAAACATGCATGCCTCGTAAGAACCATGTGATATTGTATTTCACATGTTTAATGGAATGCAATTTGTAATACCCTAGAATTTTAAATAATTTTTTTGAGATTAATAAATGAATTAAAGTGATTTTTGGTGATTTATAAACATTTTTTTTGAAATTTATCTTTTGCACGCGCAAAACACATAGAAATATTTCTTGGAAAACTCAAAGTCAGAAATTATTTTGGAGAAACCTAATATTTATTAGTATGTATTATTTATGAATTTTCTGGATTTTTCTGATATTTATTTGTCATATTTGCAAATATTACAAAAGATGGGCTTTTTGTGCAAAATTACCACTTGGAGCAAAATTACCACTTGTCATATTTGTTAAAGAATGACCTTTTTGCAAGATTGCTACTTAGAGGCCAAAATTACAAAATTTATTTTTGCTGATTAGATATGGATGCCGGCCAAATCTGGAGAGTTATTTTTTATTTTAATCCCAACTAAATTGGTTACCCTAATTTTCATTTATAAAGATTTGTATATGTAAAGATATATTCTAAAGGAATATTTTATAAAATCTTCTCAAAACCCTATAACTCCAGAATTTCGCTATATTAAAACCCTTACAACCGTCCCCCTCCTCTGCAAAAACAAAAGACTATTTTATTATTGATTTCCTTGGAGTTTCGAAGTGAAGATCTTGGATTTTTGCGAAAGGAGGTCTTTTTCTTATTCTTTATGTAACACCCCGAATTTCAAATAAGGATAAACTCGGAATTTCACAGGATCTTTACTTCACTTCGTACAATTTTACAAGGAAATTAAAACTTTTTCACTAATACATCAGAGTTCAATTACAACTTAACTTTACACAGCGGAATAATGAAATTTACAATAAAACATTTACAACATCTTTAGAATAAAACAGCACCAGCATATCCACTTTATAACTCCATGAATAGTCCAGTACCTGCATGTCAATCTGTGGGCACGTCAGTTACTTAGAACTGACGAAATGTTATACACGGCTATCCTCTCTATGCCGGGAATAGTATAACGATCTCATACTTTAACAAATCAACAAAAGATTGAATGAACAAGTAAAGTGTCAAAGGTGATTATTCTAAACATAAGTGTATGTCATGCCTTAATGCCTAATGCACACATTTCTATACTAGGATGACACTAATGCACACTTGTTCGGATTCTATGCATCCCATACTACATAGGTCCGAGGGCAAGCGCCTACGTACTCCACATTGAAGGGTTCGATCCCTCGCCATGAGACTACCCAGTAATAAAACAAGTTTTAGAGTTATTTCACAGATACGGATCTCAGCCTCCCTGGCTTATATTAACAGATCCCAGCCTCCCTGGCTATTATATCGTGATGATAATCCCGTAAATGCCCTTCTAGCCCCAGTATATACATATTCGTTGGAGTATGGTAAACATCCGTCGACTACCCTAAGTCCCGGATAAAATACAATCCATCTCCTATGGGGCAACCACAGTCCACCAATTGGGTCTATAGCCACGGAGATCCACCGCCGACTATATAGAAGCACCCATTTACGTTTGCACAAGTTTATCACATCTTCACTTAAGTGCCTAATTATTTTTAGTTCAAGACATGAATATGTTATCACCCTAGAATCAGTTTTACCTCATACCGGATTTATTCACAAAATACGAGATCGCCCGACGGCATTATCTCAAAATCATATCAATTCTTTCTTTCAAAATTACCGGTAACCGAAGTCTTACTAATTCTTAATCATAATCTTTCATGTACAAGAAACATGGGTACACATACCCTTTAGTAATCATGTCTTAAACTTATATAATTTCATCTTTCAATTCACTTCACAAAAATAATCAAATCTTGTCTTAACACTTATCCACAAAGTAATCATTTCATAGTCTTGCCACTATTCATGATCATAATAAATAATAATTCATTCAAATTTCAATATTCATACGATGTCTCATTTTAACACGATTCAATGTCTCATCTTTAGCACTAAACATGATTTACTCATTCACAACAAAATCTTTCATGATCTCAAAAGTCACATAACTCAACCATATTGCATTTCTAGAAATAAAGAGATTTCAATTCACCCTAAATCATTATTTTGTAAATTAAAAGTCATGCTCTTTACTAATACTTTTGTAGTCATTTATTTTTCTTCCTATCTCAAATCCTCATTAAAACTTATCAATTACACAAAAACAATCTTTAAGAATAAATTCTTCATTTATGTTTTATGAATACTAAAATTTACCCAAATGAAACACTTTTGAAAGTCGAGCTAACCCACTTTCGAAACTATTTACCAAATTGATCTACTCATAATCAAAATTGCAGTGAAACGGAACTTTTGAAAGTTTTTACCAAACTGACCCACTTTCGAAACTATTTACCAAATTGACCTACTCATTATCTGCTCTTAAGTTTATTTAAAAGAAAAAAAATGAACATCAAATCAGCCCAGGCTTACCATTCTTTTCTTATTATTCTTACGTTTATAACTTAACATAACTCATTATAAACATGAACTTATTATAAGTTATAAACATCCAATAAGTTATAAACATACGATTTTGCATACACTCGCATACACTCTAAATTATTATAACTAACCCAAGTATATATTATAATTTTCAAATTATTACATGAACTTGCATTTATTCAATTCAACCAAAGTAGCACACTACATCTTTTGCAATCAATGAGTTGAATAGCATCAAATTTACTTTACAAAAATATAGTTTCTTATCAAAAGAAAATGTCAACAATTATTCACATAATCAAAAATCTCTACATTCATGTATACTAGTTTATGACAAACTAATCAATTATTCTTTTCTTATTATCAACTAACATAATGTTGATTAATTTTCTAAACATCGCATCTTTCATTACACCCTATGCATGGATTTGTTCTACTTTTTTTTCAAAATCAAATTCTACACTACACATTTATTTTATTATTAGCATGCACATTATCTATAATTAGAAAGTAGAGAACACCCACCTTGATTGAAGCTTGAAAACTACAAGAGAATGGTTCCTTCTTGCTCCTAGCAACTCCTAGTCCTCTTCTCCTCCTAGCAAATGCTCCAAGCAAGAGATCCTCCAAGCACAATAACTTTCTTACTCTCTTTCTTTTTCTTACACTCTTTTCTTTCTCTTTTCTTTTCTTTCTTTCTCTTGCTTTCATTCTAATTTTTGTGTGTGAAATGAAAAGGGGTGGGGTGCTATTTATAGGATATGTAGAGGGTTCAATTTGCAAAATTACCCACCTAATAAATTACTCAAATTAATTCTCACCTCTTCACATTTCATAACTCCTAAAAACTCCTAATTTTTCATCTCCCCACTCTTCAAATTTTATAACCCTCAAAACTCCTAAACTCTTCACATCCCCACTTTCTCACACTAACTCTCTCTCATTCATTCTCCCTCTTTCCTCCCATGCCCCAACCGGCCTCACACAAAGTGTGAGCATGCACACATGCACTCATATGCACAATACAATTTTAACATATTTATTTACAATCATCTATACCATACCCTTGTTCTATATAAACCACCAGCCCATTTTTTAAATCCTTTGCTGTTTGTATACAACCCGTGGGCCCGCTCCACCCATTCACAATTTCACCAAGTATTCACACCATATATATAACCTAATATATATACTGTATATTTTTTTTTTTTTTTTTTTTTGAATGTAGTAAAATAGTTTAATTTAAATTTATAATGTATTACTCAAAAATAAATACGCATACTCCAAAATTTATTTTGAAAACAAATGTGCTTAAGTACGTTTACCGACAGCACGTGCGTCGCACGTGAAACTTCGAAATACGAAAAATTGATTTTATCAACGAAAAATGTTAAAAAATTATAAAATACAATATGAGAAAATTATTTATTAATTTATACATTCTATGACGTAATTATTACGTGCGTAGAAAATACGTGCATCGCACGTAAAATATCAAAATGCGAAAAATTAATTTTATTGATGAAAAATTATTAAATATAATCGAAAACGATATAACCAAAATTATATTTACTAATTTATATATATTTCATGATGAAATCACTACACGTAGAAAGCACGTGCATTATACGTGCAGAAAATCGAAAATGCATTTTAATCAAAATAGGGGGGAAAATAAATTTCAGTTTTATAAAATAGATTTAAATACATAAAAATAAATAATTTAAACCTATAGAAAATATTATACGTAGTGGTGGAAGCACGTGCATCAAAACACGTACAAAGCACGTAAATCCCAGAGATTAAATATTATATTTTAGTTGACTAAAATCAATACGAAAAATGTATAAATAGTATGAATCCAAAATATGTAGTGAAACACATTACAAAATATACGTGCGTAACACCCAGGGGCAAAATTGTAATTTCAATTTTGCGGGGTGTTGCACTCTCCCCCCCTTAGAGTAGTTCCGTCCCCGGAACTCGCTAGGGTAAAGATTGTATTTTGTACACGTTAAAGAAAATTTCAATCTTGTTAAAAACATATAGGGTAAGATACTATAGTATCATAGAAATCAAAATCATATAAAATGAGTGCACATGAGAAAATTTTATAAGAAAAATCCAAAATAATAAATGAAGAAAATAGTGATTGCAATATTATTTTAATAAACGGTAATTTAAAACTTGAGAGAATACGGAAAGTAATAGTAGTTATAAACGGGTAAACATAAATTGACATAAATACATGAAAAAAATAAATTTAAAATATCAAGACTAAGGAAGATAGATAAATAATAAATATTCAAATGATTTAATAACATAAGAAAATATTTATTAAAAATTTATATATTGAATATGAAGAAAGTACCATGATAATGATCTACAAAAATAATTTGAGAGGGAAGTGTGTAAGGTATCATGAATGACGGTCCAAGCTACCACGCTTCCACTGCGCCACTCTGATACCCAGGGGAAAATGTGCTCGCATACACTCTCATATCAATGTATACGAGAAAAACATTATGAATGAAAGTCAATAACTTCTGCATTCACGACTCCAGCCATCCAAAAGAAAAAGAAAATATCAGTGCATAGAGCAACACAAATGTAAATCACTTACATTTAAATCTCTATAGACTGAAACTCACACTCTAGTGTTTGCAGGAATAATGTTGTAACTACTCAATAAGGTGTCACGGGTTCTAGACTATAGTTAATGATCTTACTACTCTTCCTAAACAAATCTTTAGTCTATCAAGTTCGGATTTACTTGGGTTAGCCGTAAGAGTCGGTTCCCAGCTAGCGGTGGTCCGAAGACGCTTAAATACCGTGTCGCTTAGGGTTGTTTACACCCGGTTGACAGAAGGACTCTTTTGGTTTGTTCCCAAATTTATCGTCACTTTTTATCGTTCCTTATAAACTTGTACTACTTGTGAAGCATGCTCTGATACCATCTGTAACACCCCGAATTTCAAATAAGGATAAACTCGGAATTTCACAGGATCTTTACTTCACTTCGTACAATTTTACAAGGAAATTAAAACTTTTTCACTAATACATCAGAGTTCAATTACAACTTAACTTTACACAGCAGAATAATGAAATTTACAATAAAACATTTACAACATCTTTAGAATAAAACAGCACCAGCATATCCACTTTATAACTCCATGAATAGTCCAGTACCTGCATGTCAATCTGTGGGCACGTCAGTTACTTAGAACTGACGAAATGTTATACACGGCTATCCTCTCTATGCCGGGAATAGTATAACGATCTCATACTTTAACAAATCAACAAAAGATTGAATGAACAAGTAAAGTGTCAAAGGTGATTATTCTAAACATAAGTGTATGCCATGCCTTAATGCCTAATGCACACATTTCTATACTAGGATGATACTAATGCACACTTGTTCGGATTCTATGCATCCCATACTACATAGGTCCGAGGGCAAGCGCCTACGTACTCCACATTGAAGGGTTCGATCCCTCGCCTTGAGACTACCCAGTAATAAAACAAGTTTTAGAGTTATTTCACAGATACGGATCTCAGCCTCCCTGGCTAGCCTCCCTGGCTTATATTAACAGATCCCAGCCTCCCTGGCTATTATATCGTGATGATAATCCCGTAAATGCACTTCTAGCCCCAGTATATACATATTCTTTGGAGTATGGTAAACATCCGTCGACTACCCTAAGTCCCGGATAAAATACAGTCCATCTCCTATGGGGCAACCACAGTCCACCAACTGGGTCTATAGCCACGGAGATCCACCGCCGACTATATAGAAGCACCCATTTACGTTTGCACAAGTTTATCACATCTTCACTTAAGTGCCTAATTATTTTTAGTTCAAGACATGAATATGTTATCACCCTAGAATCAGTTTTACCTCATACCGGATTTATTCACAAAATACGAGATCGCCCGACGGCATTATCTCAAAATCATATCAATTCTTTCTTTCAAAATTACCGGTAACCGAAGTCTTACTAATTCTTAATCATAATCTTTCATGTACAAGAAACATGGGTACACATACCCTTTAGTAATCATGTCTTAAACTTATATAATTTCATCTTTCAATTCACTTCACAAAAATAATCAAATCTTGTCTTAACACTTATCCACAAAGTAATCCTTTCATAGTCTTGCCACTATTCATGATCATAATAAATAATAATTCATTCAAATTTCAATATTCATACGATGTCTCATTTTAACACGATTCAATGTCTCATCTTTAGCACTAAACATGATTTACTCATTCACAACAAAATCTTTCATGATCTCAAAAGTCACATAACTCAACCATATTGCATTTCTAGAAATAAAGAGATTTCAATTCACCCTAAATCATTATTTTGTAAATTAAAAGTCATGCTCTTTACTAATACTTTTGTAGTCATTTATTTTTCTTCCTATCTCAAATCCTCATTAAAACTTATCAATTACACAAAAACAATCTTTAAGAATAAATTCTTCATTTATGTTTTATGAATACTAAAATTTACCCAAATGAAACACTTTTGAAAGTCGAGCTAACCCACTTTCGAAACTATTTACCAAATTGATCTACTCATAATCAAAATTGCAGTGAAACGGAACTTTTGAAAGTTTTTACCAAACTGACCCACTTTCGAAACTATTTACCAAATTGACCTACTCATTATCTGCTCTTAAGTTTATTTAAAAGAAAAAAAATGAACATCAAATCAGCCCAGGCTTACCATTCTTTTCTTATTATTCTTACGTTTATAACTTAACATAACTCATTATAAACATGAACTTATTATAAGTTATAAACATCCAATAAGTTATAAACATACGATTTTGCATACACTCGCATACACTCTAAATTATTATAACTAACCCAAGTATATATTATAATTTTCAAATTATTACATGAACTTGCATTTATTCAATTCAACCAAAGTAGCACACTACATCTTTTGCAATCAATGAGTTGAATAGCATCAAATTTACTTTACAAAAATATAGTTTCTTATCAAAAGAAAATGTCAACAATTATTCACATAATCAAAAATCTCTACATTCATGTATACTAGTTTATGACAAACTAATCAATTATTCTTTTCTTATTATCAACTAACATAATGTTGATTAATTTTCTAAACATCGCATCTTTCATTACACCCTATGCATGGATTTGTTCTACTTTTTTTTCAAAATCAAATTCTACACTACACATTTATTTTATTATTAGCATGCACATTATCTATAATTAGAAAGTAGAGAACACCCACCTTGATTGAAGCTTGAAAACTACAAGAGAATGGTTCCTTCTTGCTCCTAGCAACTCCTAGTCCTCTTCTCCTCCTAGCAAATGCTCCAAGCAAGAGATCCTCCAAGCACAATAACTTTCTTACTCTCTTTCTTTTTCTTACACTCTTTTCTTTCTCTTTTCTTTTCTTTCTTTCTCTTGCTTTCATTCTAATTTTTGTGTGTGAAATGAAAAGGGGTGGGGTGCTATTTATAGGATATGTAGAGGGTTCAATTTGCAAAATTACCCACCTAATAAATTACTCAAATTAATTCTCACCTCTTCACATTTCATAACTCCTAAAAACTCCTAATTTTTCATCTCCCCACTCTTCAAATTTTATAACCCTCAAAACTCCTAAACTCTTCACATCCCCACTTTCTCACACTAACTCTCTCTCATTCATTCTCCCTCTTTCCTCCCATATTTATTTACAATCATCTATACCATACCCTTGTTCTATATAAACCACCAGCCCATTTTTTAAATCCTTTGCTGTTTGTATACAACCCGTGGGCCCGCTCCACCCATTCACAATTTCACCAAGTATTCACACCATATATATAACCTAATATATATACTGTATATTTTTTTTTTTTTTTTTTTTTTGAATGTAGTAAAATAGTTTAATTTAAATTTATAATGTATTACTCAAAAATAAATACGCATACTCCAAAATTTATTTTGAAAACAAATGTGCTTAAGTACGTTTACCGACAGCACGTGCGTCGCACGTGAAACTTCGAAATACGAAAAATTGATTTTATCAACGAAAAATGTTAAAAAATTATAAAATACAATATGAGAAAATTATTTATTAATTTATACATTCTATGACGTAATTATTACGTGCGTAGAAAATACGTGCATCGCACGTAAAATATCAAAATGCGAAAAATTAATTTTATTGATGAAAAATTATTAAATATAATCGAAAACGATATAACCAAAATTATATTTACTAATTTATATATATTTCATGATGAAATCACTACACGTAGAAAGCACGTGCATTATACGTGCAGAAAATCGAAAATGCATTTTAATCAAAATAGGGGGGAAAATAAATTTCAGTTTTATAAAATAGATTTAAATACATAAAAATAAATAATTTAAACCTATAGAAAATATTATACGTAGTGGTGGAAGCACGTGCATCAAAACACGTACAAAGCACGTAAATCCCAGAGATTAAATATTATATTTTAGTTGACTAAAATCAATACGAAAAATGTATAAATAGTATGAATCCAAAATATATAGTGAAACACATTACAAAATATACGTGCGTAACACCCAGGGGCAAAATTGTAATTTCAATTTTGCGGGGTGTTACACTTTATTATTTCGATTGATTCTTCAATAAGGTGAGTGACATGTTTGATTTCTTATTGCTTTATGCATGTTATATATGATGATTTGTCTAGTAGAATGCATGATAGATGGATGTATGATGATATAATGAAATAATGATGGATTGATGGATAAAAGTAGAACTTTTCATGGAAACTATACAATGGATGAATGAATTTCTATATGGATGACTTAAGAATGTTAAGAACTTAATATAACTCATGGATGTATTGTTTTCTTGCTGACTTGACTGTCTATGATGATTTGTATGATGTATAATGCACAAAATTGATTAAAGAAGAGTCCTTACTGTGTATGCATGTATATATACACTATTGTGATGTTTTGATGAAGAAAAAGTAGGCTAATACATGTTATAATTATATGTAATCATGGGCTAATGGATCTAATTAGTTGTATACATGTTTAATCGGTTGTAAGAGAGTTTTTTGAATAAAAAAAAAGCAAGTCTTGAAGGTTGGAGTTGGATTTTTTTTTTATTTCGGGTATGATAGTGTTCAGCCGAAGATTGGATTTTTGAGTTTTGTAAAGATTTCGATTGGATCTTGATTCCTATTGTTGTTGAAATTGGATTGAACATCTCACTACGCTTATAAACTGATTCTTGCTGACTTATTCATGCATACACATATATACACATCTATATTCATATTTTTCCTGATTTGAAAAGTTTTGATAAAAAATTGCTCTTTTGTGAATTCGATGAGAATTTGGTTTGATTTATAAACTCCAGTAGGTTAAGTAAGTTGTATTTGATCATCTCAGGATTTTTTACTTTACAAATTCATACTTTTAAAGAGATAAAACTATATATCAGTTGAAAAAGTGTACGAATATTAAAGCGTTGTTTTCTTGACATGTCAATCCATCGTTCGAATTTTGCACTAAAGATGTCGGTCGACTGTCAATTCTTTACTTTGGATTTTTAGCTCGACAGTCGACCATCGCTTCTTGAACTGTTTTGACAATCGACCGTCAGCTGTTGTACTGATTGCTTTAATTGAGTTTCTTGCTATTTTCTTAAACGATTATTTCTTCGAACTTATGGATTATTGATCTATTATTTAAACGATGTTTTTACTACATATTACTGTATTTTACAGAGAGTTATATTTTGATTAATAACAGAATTTAATTGGCATTTTTTATAACTTTAGAAAACGAATTATGTATAGATTTCGAAGGGATTGATGTTTTATGATTTTCCATGACTTCAAACATGCGAAGCTCAGTTGTTTAAGAGATTGAATCGCAGAATTTACTTCTGGAAATTTGTGAGTATTTTGATAAATTTGGATTTTTTTTGATTTAAAGAAGTTTTCTTGATATAAACGATTTGGTGATGGAATTAAGAAATCTTATTGTGAGAATTGTGTTGATATTCGATTTGTGAGTCTCTAGAAGTTGAGTGGGAATCTTGTAAAACGACAGATTGGATTTTGTGAATTTTGACCAGTTTGGGTCTTGGGGTAATTTTGTTGGAATTAAGTCCGGCAGGGTACACCAACTCTAGAGGGAGGCGGGGATTGTGTTTTAATTAATAATAATCAACCTAAGGACAGACACTAGTGGAGATGTGATATAACTTGGGAAACGTAAGTATATGCTATGTTGTTAGTCCGACGGATGCATTCCAGGACTGTGTGTTGTTGTGTCCCGAGAGGACAGTTGGTATGTTCGCGTGTCGAGGGTCGGCGGGCCTATTCACGAAACATACGGTGCATTCGCGTGTCGAGGGTCGGTGGGCCCATTCACGGGATGTACTGTGCATTTGCACGTCGAGGATCGGCATGCCTATTCGTGGGGTACACGGCAGGGAGGTGATTCTCCGGGTTTTGAGCTATGCTTACATGATGCTTGCGCGTCGAGCATTTTCAGGCCTATTCGCAAAGTATTCTAGATCTTGTTTCTATCACCATAGTAGGATTAGTTGCATAACGAAGGATTAAACCCTATAAAGTGGAGAACGATAAGAGCTTGCACCGGATCTATATAGTATGGAATACATAGAATCCGACAGGTATGCATTAGAGAGTCATCATACTGCATTTGTGTTTTTTTGACTTGTATTATGCATAATGTTTTCTGTTTTCTTACACTTGACACTTAGTTTAGTTTCACTTGATATTTTCATGCATTATTTATCGTCATTTCATTATCCATGTGTTACTACTATGGAAATGTGTTGATTATGAATTTATTCTTTATGTTTCATTCATATTGTATTTCTTTTGATCTCACTCACACCGTTATGGCTGATCCCTGTAGTTTTTGGGGTTAGGGTTATCTCTAGCCTCATGTTTTATAGGTAGGTTATAGCTTGGGATTTGAATGCATGTGATAGAATGATAATGTGGCTTATGCAAATTATGAAGAGAATGTGTTGTAAAAGAAAGAAATTGTAATTCAAGGTGTTTAATTTTTCGCTGTGTTATGTAAAGAATTGATGTAATAAAAGTTGAAAAATTTTCTGTGTTTGGCTATGTTTACTATTATATTGAGGCAAATGCTGGGAATTGTGCCACGTATTTCTAAGTTTATTATATTGAAAATTCGGGGTGCTACACAATTAGTGGGAAAAATATGTTTAAGAAATTTGCAAACTGATATCTTTCATTTGTCTTGAGCAATATTTCTATATTTGTATACACAATTTTTTTTCTTCTAACAATGCTACACAACCGTATACATTTTATCAGCCATGGCTATTGGAGAGAAATTTTTTACATATAAGACACTTGTTGAAAATATTTGCAGAAAAATGACAGTTGCTAAAGTATTTGTGCTCGTGGGCTCAACAACTAAACTCGTTGTTACCAATGGCGAGTTTAGTTGCTTCATGCTCGTTGTTGGGGCACGGCGAGATTAGTGCTAATTTTTGAAAAACTCGCTGTTCCCAACGGCGAGTTCAGTTCAAAATTTTCAATGAAGACTCGCTGTTCCCAACAACGCGGACTTTTATCCTAGAATCGTGGTTGGGAATAATGAGTTTAGTTCAAAATTTTGAAAGAAGACTTGCCTTTCCTAACGGCGAGAACATTTATACTAGACTCACTGTTTGGAACGACGAGGATGTAGGAAATTTCACAAAGAGTGAAACATTTTATTGGACTTAGTGAATTTTTTTTAAAAACTCCATAGAATTTTTTTTTTAACAAAACTCGTCGTTCCTAACAGCGAGTCTAGTGTAAATGCCCTCGCCGTTGGGAATAGCGAGTCTTCATTGAAAAATTTGAACTAAACTCGTTGTTCCCAACAGTGAATCTAGTATAAATGTCATCGCCGTTGGGAACAACGAGTCTTCATTAAATTTTTGTGAATTGAACTCGCCATTGGGAACGACGAGTTTCTAAAAAAATTAGCACTAAACTCGCCGTGTCCCAATAACGATTATAAAACAACTAAACTCGTTGTTGGAAATGACGAGTTTAGTTGTTGAGTCCACAAATGCAAATACTTATGCAAATACTTTGACAACTGTCCTATGAGTGTAAAAAAAATCAAAAAGTGGCATATTATAAAAAAAATTATATAATGAAAAAAATCTATTGGAGAAGACCAACAATACAAATATTGAATTTTTTCTTTTTAATTAAATGTTAAGAGACAAAATATAGGGATTATGATGAACCGTCATAATTATGCATGGAAGAAATTAGAAAAGTGATAAGCTGTCGTGATTATGCCAAAAAAGATAGGGTGTGTCATGAACCACTTGTAATTATGTCTATTAAGTTTTAATCATTGAGGTAAATTAATTAAAATGAATATGATGGCATGAACCCTACGAATTTAATTGTATTTGTAGTTGTATTTAGGCAAATTGCACAGCCTAATAGTTTTGAGGTAGTCATAAAATTATATTGATTTCTTTAAAGTTTAAGAATTTGAAGAAACTTATGAATATCATTTTTATAGTAATTACTGAAATCTTCATTATCATCCTCACATAAGCAGATGGTTTAGACAATGATTACTAAACCATAATGTTATATAATTGAATATTACTAAAGCTGCTGGGGAGGGAGGGCGTGGAGGGAGTTAGAGGGCATGGCCGCAGGAGCCCGGGGGGGGGGGGGGGGGGGGGGGGGGGGGGGGGTACACTTTTGTGAGATTAGTTACGTGAGAGGGGAATAGACTGTGTTCGAGGGATTGAAGTTTTTATTTTACTAATTGAAATTTACCGTGCATCAAGTGCACGCAGCTTGGTGGACCTGTCAGCTTAATATTTTAACAATGTTTTATGGTTAATGACTAACAATGATTTGGTCAAGTTTAGAGGCTATAGTTTAACATCTTCAATACCCGAAATTCCTCATATTTCTCCACAAAATCTCATATGGCTTAAATTTTTTCCCTTAATTCTCCCAAATCCTAAAAATCTCTCAGAGAACTCATTTGAGATAAAATTCTCCCATGAATTCATAAAGTAGTTGGGGAAGATTTTAGAATTGGAAGAGAACCCGGACGACAAAAGTATGAAATGACTGCACAAGTTGCATGCCCATTTGTTAACAGGTAAATGAGTAAAACTTAACAGGAATACAAGGAACTGCATAAGTTGGCCTGCGAAACAAAGTGATTGTATCCTGACTCAAATAGTAGGGAACATGTGATGCAAACACCTAGGGTCCTACAACAAAATTGATTGACACACAAAGACAAAAAAGAAAGTATAGAAATAAAAATAATTAAATGTAAAATTGTGAAAAGAAAAAGTATAAATATACAAACATTATAGTTATGTGCATGGTATGTATTAAAGTTTGGGATGTTCTCTAAATATTAGATCTAGTCCTGAGTATACAAAATAACCTGTAAATAATTGTATAGTCTAAAGCATAAAAGTATTTAAAAAAAGATATTAAGAAAAAGAACAAATTAGTAAATCCTAATATGATATCATCATATTTTTCATAAGATCAATCATCATATTCAACTTGAGTTTGAGGTGAACACTTTCCGGCCAAATTTAGGAGACGATATAGCTTTTTCCAAAAAATGGAAATCGGAACATGATATACCATCCAATGCTAATCTGATTTTTAAAAAAAATTTAAACATATCAGACGGGATATGATATCCCGTCCCGTCCGAGTATTTTTAAAAAGTTTTCAAAAAAATATCTCAAAAAGAGAGATGATATCCCTTTCGAGTTACTCCATCTCCATTTTTTTTCTTTCAAAAAGCCTATACATTTAGGCCTATATAACTTATTATGGGTCCATTCAATCTTTAATTCAGATTTTTTCCCTCGGACGGGATATCATATCACGTCCGATATTTTTTGAAATAAAAAAAAACAAAACTGCTCAAACGGGACATGATCTTTAAATTGAAAAGCCAAATTTTGGATTCAAATGATTACAACTCACTTTTCCATTTCATATTTCTATTTGCCAAATACCCAGAATTTAACTTCCAACGACTACAAATGCTCTAAGATCGTTTGAAAACAGTGTTGGCAGTCGACTGAATCTTTATTGTATCTAGTACAGAATTACAGCATCATGCATGCTTTAAGAGGTAGTGCAATTTGCAACAGATAGAATTTGTGGGTTCGTGGAAAAATCTGAATAGCGAATCCAAACATGTTCGTCGGAATTGGGCTGCTGACTCCCGCCGTTCACCTGCAAGGAAGTGCGATACACCGGGGTTGATCCCGGCGACGCACCCTCCGACGCTCTTTTCAGTAACCAGTGATATGATTAAGAAAGAGCTTTAATTGGAAAAAGAGTGATTAACCTGTAACAGTGGTCGGTGGAGGGTATTTATAGTCGCCGTTGGGATCAGATTAGGAATGTGATTCCTGTGATCTGATACGGCGTAAAATCCTCGTAATCAGATTAGGAATGTAATCCCTTAATTCCCGGTGAGAAGATAGTCGCGAATCAGGCCCGTTGATTTGATTCAATCAGAGACCCCAATTCTATCTTGTCGGACTGGGTTTGTATCGGGTCGGGACCCGTATCCAGTTGAGGTGGATCCGTTCGCGGGTTATTGGATCTGTGAGAAGGAGACCCAGTACCCGCTTCAGACCCGTTAGTAGGTGAAATTACCGTTTTACCCCTGAGCTTTAAGATTCGTCTCCGATGTGAACGATCCCGATTTAATCCTATTTTTAGCCATATCATGAGCCCCCCACTCCTAGAGACTGAGTTTTTCAGTCTTTGAGGAGTAGTTTTACTGTTCTAATGGCGTACGGGATTTTATCGGTGTTCTTAAGAGAGTTTTGGATCTTGCTTGGGGTGTAACGGTGTTATTCTGGGCTTGTGAAATGCCCAAAAATATTCTCAGAATTTTCTGGATTTTTGGTGATTTTTCCAGATTTTTCTGAATTTTTTCTCATTTTTTTGAATTTTTTATTCATTTTCCGAATTAAATAATTAATTATCGAAAATATTAATTAATTATTCTAATTTAATAATTATTTTTCCAGAATTTTAAAATAACTTTTCTGAATAATTATTTTTAGAATTTTTAATTAATTTTTTTCGATTTTTTAAATATTTTTTAGGAATTTTTAAATAATTAAAACAATTAAATAAATAAATAAATAATTTAAATATACCTGGACACGTGGCGCGATCTGTGCCGTCGGATCCCGGCACGAATCTCGAGGAGGCGCGTTTCCCAAAAATCGTTATCTTGTCGTTTAGCGCACCTGGCGCGATCTGGACCGTCCATCACCAGAAGCGCGTATTTCTGGAAGATCCAACGGTCGTAGTCGTTCGGCGGCTTTTTTTCCGTTTTGGAGCTCGGATGGGGACTTGCTCGGTCAGCCTACCGAGAGCTGTGCCACGTGGCACATAATAATAATTTTTTTTTCTTTCGCCTCCTGCCCTGTTCCTTCTCCTCTGTTCTTCTTTCGTTCGACCAAGCCTTCAGCTTCGACCATGCCTCTCCGCGTCTGCGTGCTGGATCTCGGAGCTCGGCGGAGGGGAGAGAGGAGCTCAGAGGCGTTCAACGAAGGCAGTCGACGTACTGGAGCTTGGAGCTTCGGCAAGGGAGCTCGGCACCGTGGAGAATTGGGTTCGAGCTTGGGGAAGAAGCTCGACGGGAATGGAGCTCCGGCGAAGTGGGAGTTCGGAGTTCGATGCTTCGGCATATTTGAATGGAGCTTGATGCTTCGGAGCTTTGTGAGCTCGGCATTGGCGCTCGGAGTGGAGGTGGTCGACCATGGCGGAGCTTTGTTTGTTGCCTTCGGCGGATAGAGGAGCTCGGTGAGTGGAGTTCGGAGCTGAGATCGCCAAAGGAGAAGCTCGACGCTGTGGAGCTGGAGTGGAGCTTGACGGAGCTCGGAGGCGAGGGTTTTGACAGAGGAGCTTGGAGTTGGCGAAGACTAAGAGGAGGAGCTTGAAGCGGCGGTGGATTCGGAGCTCTTCTAGATAGGAAGCTCGAGCTCGACATTTGGGGAGCTCGGCGAGGAGGCGCTCGGCGAGGAAGAGGAGCTTGACGACGAGTGAGCTGCTCGGAGCGGCGCTGCGTTTGGAGTTGGGTTCGGAGCTCTGTAGTTAGAGCCTCGTGTCAGCGATGGAGACGCTCGACACTGGAGGTGAGGAGTTGAGCTCGAGGCATCGGAGCGCGACGAAGGGGATGTCGGAGCTCGAGCTCGGCTGCCGTGAGGGGCCTCCCCGACATTGGAGGCGTGCTCGGTATTATGGAGTTTGGTTGCGCGAGGGAGAGAAGTTGGGTTTTTCTTCTTTTTGGTTTTGGCGGGAGAGTGGAGAAGGAAAGGAGGGTGACGTGGCAGTAGGGTTCGGGTATGGATCCTTAACGGGTCCGAACCCGAGCTGCCGACCCGTTCCCCCCCCCCCTTTTTTTCGCTGCTTCTTGTTCGGCAAATCCGAGCACAGATTTTGAGGCAAATTTTTGGCCATCTTGTAGCTCGGTAGGGCAATAGGTCGGATGGTAGATCCGAGCTACGTGGCTCGATCTAGACGGTTGAGTGGTGGCACGAATCTCGAGACGGGCTCAGCTCCCAAGAAAACACTACCTTGTCGTTTAGCGACGCTGGCAAGATCTGGGCCGTCCGATCGAGATCTTACACGAATGTCAAGGAAAAAGTGATTTTTCTCTGTTTTGGGGCTCGGATGGGCACTTTCTCGGTTAGCCGACCGAGCTCTTTGATGTTGGGGCTCGGATGGGAAGAGCTCGGATTCGATTTTGACAGTTGCTCGGGTTCGGTTCGGATTTTTCCCTCGCGCGAGTGGCTCGGCTCGGATTTCCAAGCTATTCGGCGCAGCTGTATTGAGATCCACTTTTCCGGTGCTACGGAGGTCCGATCGGGGCGTGTGACCCCTCGTTGCGAAGCTAATTTGAAGATCTACAACTTCTCTTTAGGAGTGGGATGAAGATTCACCCTTCTTCATGGTCAGAATGGCCCCGCAACATCCTTGTCTTCATGAAGTTGAGGAGTGTTTTGGTCTTGGGGATTTTGGCAGAGGAGCTCCACTCCTAGGGGCGGAGAAGATGTGCTAGGAACACCCTTGTGCTAGGAAGACCCTAGGGGCGAAGAAGGGGCGCGAGCGGCTCGGATCGCTAGTCGCTCGGCTTGGAATACCGAGCGACGTGGAGCGATCTGAGCCGTTGATCTCAGCGCGGATCTCGAGGCGGGCACAGTTTCCAAGAAAACACTATCTTGTCGTTTAGTGCTGCTGGAGCGATCTGAGCCGTTGATCTCAGTGCGGATCTCGAGGCGGGCACAGTTTCCAAGAAAACACTATCTTGTCATTTAGTGCTGCTGGAGCGATCTGAGCCGTTGATCTCAGCGCGGATCTCGAGGCGGGCATAATTTCCAAGAAAACACTATCTTGTCGTTTAGTGCTGCTGGAGCGATCTGAGTCGTTTGATCGAGATCTTACGCGAATGTTAAGGGAAAAGTGATTTTTCTCCGTTTTGGGGCTCGGATGGGCACTTGCTCGGTTAGCCGACCGGGCTCTTTGATGTTGGGGTCGGATCGGCACTTGCTCGGCATCCGAGCGAAGGGAAGAGCTCGGCTCTGGAAGAGAGCCATTTGTGAGACAAGTGTGAGAAGGAACTCTAGGAGAGAGTTGTGCTCCAAATTTGTCGAGAAGGGGTCCGCTTTGGAGGCGAGCGGAGTGAAGAGCTTGGCTCTGGAAGAGAGCTATTTGTGAGACAAGTGTGAGGAGGAACTCTAGGAGAGAGTTGTGCTCCAAACTTGTCGAGAAGGGGTCCACTTTGGAGGCAAGCGGAGTGAAGAGCTCGGCTCTGGAAGAGAGCTATTTGTGAGACAAGTGTGAGGAGGAACTCTAGGAGAGAGTTGTGCTCCAAACTTATCGAGAAGGGGTCCGCTTTAGAGGTGAGCAGAGCAAAGAGCTCGGCTCTGGGAGAGGGCCATTTGGAAGACGAGTTTGAGGAGCAACTCTAGGGGAGAGTTGTGAGCTCCGAACTCGTTGAGAAGAGGTCCGCTTCGGAAGCGAGTGGAGTGAAGAGCTTGGCTCTAGGAGAGCCATCTGGCAAACGAGTTTGAGGAGGAACTCTAAGAGAGAGTTGTTCTTCGAACTCGTTGAGAAGAGGTCCGCTTCGGAGGCGAGCGGAGCGAAGAGCTCAGCTCTGGGAGAGAGCCATTTGGAAGACGAGTTTGAGGAGCAACTCTAGGGAAGAGTTGTGAGCTCCGAACTCGTTGAGAAGAGGTCCGCTTTAGAGGGAGCGGAGTGAAGAGCACGGTTCTGGGAGAGAGCGATCTGGAAGACGAGTTTGAGGAGCAACTCTAGGAGAAAGTTTTAGCTCCGAACTCGTTTGAGAAGAGGTCCGCCTTAGAGGTGAGCGGAGCAAAGGGCTCGGCTCTGGGAGAGAGCCATTTGGAAGACGAGTTTGAGGAGCAACTCTAGGGGAGAGCTGTGAGCTCCGAACTCGTTGAGAAGAGGTCCGCTTCGGAAGCGAGCGGAGTGAAGAGCTCGGCTCTAGGAGAGCCATCTGGCAGACGAGTTTGAGGAGGAACTCTAGGAGAGAGTTGTGCTTCGAACTCGTTGAGAAGAGATCCGCTCCGGAGGCGAGCGGAGCGAAGAGCTCAGCTCTTGGAGAAAGCCATTTGGAAGACGAGTTTGAGGAGCAACTCTAGGGGAGAGTTGTGAGCTCCGAACTCGTTGAGAAGAGGTCCGCTTTAGAGGGAGCGGAGTGAAGAGCACGGTTCTGGGAGAGAGCGATCTGGAAGACGAGTTTGAGGAGCAACTCTAAGAGAAAGTTTTAGCTCCGAACTCATTTGAGAAGAGGTCCGCCTTAGAGGTGAGCAGAGCAAAGAGCTCGGCTCTGGGAGAGAGCCATTTGGAAGACGAGTTTGAGGAGCAACTCTAGGGGAGAGTTGTGAGCTCCGAAATCGTTGAGAAGAGGTTCGCTTTAGAGGGAGCGGAGTGAAGAGCACGGTTCTGGGAGAGAGCGATCTGGAAGACGAGTTTGAGGAGCAACTCTAGAAGAGAGTTTTAGCTCCGAACTCGTTTGAGAAGAGGTCCGCCTTGGAGGTGAGCGGAGGGAAGAGCTCGGCTCTGGGAGATATCCATTCGTGAGACGAGTGAGAGGAGGAACTCTAGGAGAGAGTTGTGCTCCGAACTCGCTATTTAAATGACAGAATCAACGATTGTGGGAGCAGTTCCAAATGGCGAACCACTTAAAACCCGCTGAAGAGCAAGTTATTTGAAGAGGAATCGAGCCAAGTGTTGGACTCCGAACTCGTCGTTAGAGGGATTCAACGGTTGTGGGAGCAATTTCGAATGGCGAACCACTTCTAACCCGCTGAAGAGCAAGTTATTTGAAGAGGAATCGAGCCAAGTGTTGGACTCCGAACCATCGTTAGAGTTATTCAACGGTTGTGGGAGCAATTCCGAATGGCGAACCACTTCTAACCCGCTGAAGAGCAAGTTATTTGAAGAGGAATCGAGCCAAGTGTTGGACTCCGAACTATCGTTAGAGTTATTCAACGGTTGTGGGAGCAATTCCGAATGGCGAACCACTTCTAACCCGCTGAAGAGCAAGTTATTTGAAGAGGAATCGAGCCAAGTGTTGGACTCCGAACTCGTTGTTTAAGGTTAGTAAGTTGCGGGAGCAGCCATGTAGAAGAAGCTGGACTCCGAACCCACCATTTAAGAGAGAAGCAAGAGCAATAATTTTCAATGAAAAGATGTAAAGTTTGAAATAAACTAAGTGGCCGCTTCAATAAGGCGAGCCATTATTACATGCTATCGGCCGGGTTACAAGCATCGGCCTTATTGAAAATTAGGATCCTGCTTCTACAATAAGGTGAAGACCTCTTGGGAGGAGCTAGGAGATTCTGAGTCTTAAAGCGCGGCGTGCCCTTCGGTTCGTTTGTTGGCTCCTCAGGGGGAAAGCTTGGCCACCTCTTTTTGGACGAACTTGGTCAGGTGCCCCCGCTGTATGAGTTCTTCGATCTCCTCCTTCAGAGCCCGACAATCTTCCGTGTCGTGACCGTGGTCCCTGTGAAAGTGGCACCACTTATCCTTGTTCCTCTTCTTGCCAGGTGTATTCATTCTCGGGGGAGCACGGAGGAGCCCTTCCTTGTCCACCTCCATAAGAACTTCTGATATATTGGCAATGAGGGGGGGTGAACTTCTCAAACCGAGGAGTCGGAAGACGCTGTCCATTGCCGTCCTTCTGGGATTTTTGGGAGCCCTCTTCACTTGTGCTCTTCCGTTTGTTCCCGGAAGATGTCTCCTCAAAGCCTGGGAGATTCTCGGCTTCTTCGGTCCGAATGTACTTCTCGCTCCTAAGAAGGAGGTCGGCGAAATTATGTGGGGGCTTCTTGGCAAGGGAGGAGCGAAGGCTAGAGTTGAGGACGTTCGATTGGAAGGCGGCCGCTGCAACAGGCTGGTCAAAGGAAGCAATGGATCTCACTTCTGCAGTGAACCTCCTCACATAGTCTCTCAACTTCTCTCCCTTCTCCTGGCGGAGTTGGAGTAACGAGATGTTAGTCTTCTCCGTGCGTCTGCTACTCACAAAATGAGTGATGAAGAGGCTCTCGAATTGCTCGAAGGAGAATATGGAAGACGGGGCGAGGCGGGAGTACCACTCCCGAGCCGAACTCTTAAGAGTGGCGGGGAAGGTTTTGCACAGCAAAGCATCGGAAGCTTGGTGGATTAGCATGAGGGTCTTAAAGCTTTCGATGTGGTCCACAAGGTCCGACTCCCCCGAGTAAGTTTCGAACTTCGGGGGTTCGAAACCTCTTGGGATAGGAGCTTCCATGATGGTCCGGGAGAAGGGAGGTCTGCTCGGGCAGATGGTCCTTCCTCTTAACTCCTCATCCTTGTCTATTCGGCCGATGCGCCTCTCCATCTCGTGGAGACGGCGGTAGAGAGCATCGTCCCTTCGATGATAGTCAAACGAGCCTCTAGACTCGTCTTCATAGGAAGGGGAGCGACGACGGTAGCTCTGGGAGCGGCAAGGGCTAGACATGCGCTGTTGGTTGCTAGGAGCCGAAGGAGGAGTTATGGACCGATGGTGAGGACTTTGGACCCGTGGAGGGGTAGGAGCCCTCTGAGCATTGTTATTGTTGGGTCGGAGGTTGAGGGCTTGCAACACCGTTGCTTGGAACTGCTGGAACTCGGCACGGGTGATGGGTGCCTCATCGTTCCTCGGATGTTGTCGACCGGCAGGGGAATGAGGTCTTCTCCTATGGTGTTCGGGGGACTCTTTCATCCCTCTTCGGGTAGGGGACCTTCTATAGTCTCGGCGGTGAGGAGATCGCTCATCCGGACGCTGTTGGTGGGAGGCTCCCTCTCGGGCCCGCTTTCGCCCAGACGGCAGCGAAGATCCTCATCCTTCTGCCGATTGAGGATGGTATTGCGGAGGTCGGAAACTCAAGGATTGTGGGAGGCCATGGAATCCGAAGAGGCATTGTGTACCGAAATGCGGTCCTGATGGAGGGGTTGCTTCTGCGGGTTGGGACGCGAAGCCCCCGCACCGGCATTCTAAGGACCGGCGGGACCCTTAGGGGGTTGCTGATTTTGAAGAGGAGGCTGATCTTGTTGAAGAGGGTCTTCCGCTTGGAGAGGAAGTTGCCCCTGCTGCTGAGCGGGTTGGATGGGGACTACCTCTTGCTGATCAACGGGATTGGGTCCACGGTTGGACCCTCTGGATCTTACTTTCCTGGGAGGCATGGCTGGAGGAGATCTGACCAACGGGAGGAGGGGAGGCTGCTATTCGTATGTTTCTCACAGACGGTGCCAATCTGTTGCCGCTAAATTTGGTGTGGGGGCCAACAGATAGAATTTGTGGGTTCGTGAAAAAATCTGAATAGCGAATCCAAACCTGTTCGTCGGAATTGGGCTGTTGACTCCCGCCGTTCACCTGCAAGGAAGTGCGATACACTGGGGTTGATCCCGGCGACGCACCCTCCGACGCTCTTGTCAGTAACCAGTGATATGATTAAGAAAGAGCTTTAATTGGAAAAAGAGTGATTAACCTGTAACAGTGGTCGGTGGGGGGTATTTATAGTCGCCGTTGGGATCAGATTAGGAATGTGATTCCTGTGATCTGATAAGGCGTAAAATTCTCGTAATCAGATTAGGAATGTAATCCCTTAATTCCCGGTGAGAGGATAGTCGCGAATCAGGCCTGTTGATTTGGTTCAATCAGAGACCCTAATTCTATCCTGTCGGACTGGGTTTGTATCGGGTCGGGACCCGTACCCAGTTGAGGTGGATCCGTTCGCGGGTTATTGGATCTGTGAGAAGGAGACCCAGTACCCGCTTCAGACCCGTTAGTAGGTGAAATCACCGTTTTACCCCTGAGCTTTAAGATTCGTCTCCGATGTGAACGGTTCCGATTTAATCCTATTTTTAGCCATATCACAACCTTATCATCAACAAAATATATTTGTTTCACCAATTTGCTGCAAGTGCAAGGGCTTTAAGCCTTTGATTGATATGACACCAAAATCATTCTTATTGCTAACAGAACTCAAACACGAAAATGACTCCATATATTACATAAGAAGCAGAGTAACATAAAAACTATGCATACACATACGCCGAAAGTTACTGACAAACAGAGTTACACGCCATGGACTTTCAAGCAAAGATCTTACTCATGGATGAAGGAGATAAAGTGAAGGGGTGTCCCTCTTCACAACCGTGACTGGGCATGCACCATTGTTCATCACATAGTTGCTGACGCTGCCCATAATAACCTTGCAAAGAGCGAAAAAACCAAACAAAACACAAAGAAAGATTTCTTCAAATTAGAAACTAGAAATTGCATGTTTTAATTAGGCTCTGAATTTCCAGGTTACGCTTAAGTCTATAGTTGAGCTTGATTGGTACTATTTGTACATTTAACACTTTAGATCAGATAGACTTTAGTTTTAGTTCACTCCGAATCTACTTAAACCTAATACGTAGATATTGCCAGTCAGTGTACATTTCAGAAATTGTAGCTTTACCTTCAAGCCTTAATACCGATAATTTTGTCTGAAATAGATAAAACCCAACATTATACATGAATAGCCTTAGTTTTTAGTAGATTAGAAAAAAAATGTATTAGATTGAAATCGAGCATCTGTATGAACACTTTGGCTTTATTGACATAGGGCCAAATCACCATGTCTTGACAAAACTATGGAGTTTGAAGGTACGAGAATGAAGATGGTGCGTGTTTGTAAATAATAATAGGCAGTGTATTTAACCTCTTGAGTTTTCCGAGGCCCCTATTGCCGACAATGAGACAGCTCAAAGGAAACTCGTTGAAGGCTTCGCAAATCTTTTCGCGTGCATCTCCCCAGTAGATTTTCATGATGACAACAATCTGCGATAACACAAATACGGGAAAGATAAATATTATTGGCAATTAAATAATTGGCATTGAAATTTTGAAAGGTTAAGCAAATTTCAATAATAGACAACCTCCTTTTCCCTTGCAATGGTGTTCAACATATCAATCTCCATTTCAGTTGCATTATTGAAACTTTGATACCGAATATAAATTTCGCTCTCCACAGCAAAGGAAAATACTGAGAAGAATAGTTAAAATTGAAGTTATTTGTTGTGTGATGAGTTTGTGTATTATTTGGATGAATAATTAGATGGAAGTTTAGTTAACATGAGGATAGCTCGACGAAGTTTATTATCGTATTCATTTTACCTGTTACAAACATTGCTTACACAACATCTTGAGTTTACAGTCTTGTTTTTTGTTGATGGTATTGCAATATTATAATTCTTCCTTCCCCGCTTGTCTTGAGCTTACACAACATCAAGATTACATAGAGCAAATCTTTATATATATGAAGAAAAAAATTCAAATATGAAGAAAGCAGGTTTTGAGAGTGCGTCATGATTTTGATTTATAGAATTCCAAACTTACCAATATTCATTATATACGAATTTGTAATCTAATTTTAGTAGTTTCTTTATCTCTTTATTTAATCATATTAGGCATTAATGATATTATTACTCAAAATTTATGTCTTGGATTTGCCTATATATAGTTTTCCTGAATTTCTAGAATTTTTAGATATTTAACGATATTTCGAATTTTGTGGTACTTTTTCAAAACAAAATCCACAACTGCATCCATGGCCACATATGCGGACAGGGAACACATAATTCTACATACCACCTTCTATAACATTGAAACCAATGCAAACACATGTTTGTACATGCAACCAAGTCACCGAACATGCACGCAAATTAAAATCTTCATGCATACAAATATTTTCCCCGTGATGTCCATCTCTATTTTCCGTACTCATTCAAAATTGATGGCAATTTCTATGCCCTAAAAAACATAAATGATACTTTTTTTTACTGTCATCACAAAGGTCAACTACACACCAATTACCTACAATACATAACCATATAGATAGTTTCTACATATCCACAGCACATCTGTACAGTTAAACAAAACAATGTCTTTTATCTATAAATCTTTCTGAACATTGTCATGTTAAAGGCCAAAGTATAACATCCATTAATCAAAAAATTCAACTAAAACCTACATGAAATAAAAATATTTAATCTCGATTTGATAATTAGATAGTCCTAATTCCTACTTACCAAGAATCCAAAAATAACCAAAGAAATTCCATCCTTCTTCCACGAATCCCAATTTCAGTTTCCACGATAAATTAGGTAACGAGAATTAGGGTTTCGCAAATCTACTTCTCGAATTCTACATTATTAAATAAAAAGCAAACCCTTCACGATCTAAACCAAATCAAACCCCCCAAAAAAGGCAAAAAAATCATGAAAAAAATGGTATCGAAGAAAAGAGTAGATACCTGAAACGGATTGAAGAAGAAACCCTAATTTGCGTCAAAGAAGAAAGTAAGATTTTGGGGGTGAATAGAAATATTAGGAGGAAAATGCGGGGTATTAGGAACCCTAAAATCTTACTTAAAACCGGATGCTTGTATTCTGCTCAAGTCTAATTAAGTTGATACATATATGTCAACTGCTACTATAGAAGCAAAACTCCATTGCAGACCAACTAAAATACTACATAGTGCATTTAAAGTGCAGTGTAGCCAAATGGAGATATGTTTAATATAAATAATCACCATTAATTAAACTACATTTACAAATATTTGTTAACCTGATATTAATGCCAAATTCCTGACCACATTTTGATTAACTACCCTAGTCGTCGAAGTAATATAAAAAAAGGGAAACATGATGCAACTTATTACATGATTAGGTTCAAAATTCAAGTAACTCTAAATTACTAAATGAAAAATCTAATGTTAAAATTTGCTTCATTTTACTCGCAAACACCAGATTAATGAACCAATCTACGAAATACAACAGAACCTAATCTCCAAATGTTCCAAATTACCAAAAGCCCATATCTAGAACTATAAATAACAAAATCATTATCAGTACAAAATCTACAAAATTAAGAGAATATAGAGGTTTATATGCAAAAAAGGACCTTGTTGAAAGGACTTAATCGAGCAATGGCCGAAGATGAGATACCAGCAGACCCAAATCCGAGATGGTGGCTCCGATGGAAGAAGAGGACGACTGGTTCGAATCAAGAGCCCCAAATCCTTCGCCTTGTGCTTCAGATGGTGCATCTTTCAAGTCCTATTTGAGTCGAAGATTCTCTTTATTAACAGAGATTGTGAATTTTGGTGGTAGGGTTAGTGTTTGGGGGACCACAGGGATTGGGGGTTTTGGACTGGCAAGGGATTTTATGGAGAGATCGAGATAGAGGAATTTGGAGCGGTTAGGGTTAGGGTTTCGATAGAGATCAGAATTTGCAGGGGGGGGGGGGGGGGGGGGGGGGGGAGAGAAGAGATCGAGAGAGAACAGGTGGAAGGGATAGCTATTAGTAATTTTAGTTAGAGAAATATATGAGTATTTTGGATGGCTGAGATTTGATTTAGAAATACAAGATTTATGGTTCAGATCTGCTCTAGACATATTTATATTGAATGGTTGAGATTTGATCTAGAAATATGATCTATGGTCCAGATCTACTCTGGACAGATTTATTATGGCTTTTATAATAGATTATAGATTTTGATTTTTTAATAAAATTGCACGTAGTACACGTGTTATTTAAATAGGAATTCCTACTTTTCTCTCCTTTCTCTATTTTAAAATAAAGAAAGTTTCCCTATTTCAAAATAAAGAAAGGGGAGTGGGGTAGACTCTCTCTCTCTTATATGATGGCATGAACCCTACGAATTTAATTGTATTTGTAGTTTTAGCTAAATATATGGTGGTAATTATTAGTGTCGTGATTGAAGGTTTTTTTTTTTCTAAAAATTTGGTTATGGTTTCTAGATGACTTATTATGCTTAACAGATGTAAAGAAAAAGTATAATTTCATATCCTAAGCCAAAATAGTTTAGTTGGCTTCTTATCATCTTCATTTGTTTATATTGTATTACTAAATTTGCCCGTGGATATGTTTCTATGGCACGTCTTCGGAACGATACAACATATGAAAAGTCTTGTAAGTGGTAAAACAATAATTATGTAGCTCAAGTTTGAATAGTATGACAATAATTAGCTGTAAATAAAAATCCATGTTTCCATTAGTATATGTTGAAAAATAATTATAAATGGGGTGTAAAATCCAACTTCTTAGAACTTTGAGAGTTAAAAAGTGATGAAATTTAATTGTTGATAAGATATTTGCTATTTTCAATGAGATGTTTGTTATTTTCAAAGTAACATGAGCAATAAAAAAAAACATAAAAAATCTAAAAATTTACAAACTTGAAATCTGAAAATCTAAATTTTTAAATAAATAGAGAGAGTGAGAAAGGGAGAGAGAAAGAGAGAAATATGAAAAAGTAAAGAAAGAGGAGATAGATAGTTGTGATAGGGTAAAAATGGCCTGAGGCCCAACCAGGGCCCAATACAATTCTCACTCAAAAAGGTAAAAATAGCTATCTAGCTCGGCCCCGAACCACTTCAGGGTCGGCGCCGAACCTCATGTTTGCCCTCACAGTACTGGCCTCCTCGTGCCGACGAGCCTCGGTAGTCCTCGGAGTCCGACCCGTGACAGTGCCACAGGCCGCCCCCCCTCTCTGGCGAAGCAGAAGGATGACCTGGCGCAGCCTAGGCCCTCCGATCCCCCCAGAAGAACAGGAGACCCACGATCAGCCACGTCGGCTCCAAATACCACCAAGGGTTTCGCCACGTCAGCCCTATACCACTCCTGGTATTGCCACGTCTGCCCTAAACCCCCTGGGCCTGCTGCCACGTCAGGCCCACGGGCCTTCGGATCCAGACCCGGCCCCCAAAGGGAACCAAACCCGGTTGGGATCCTCTATAAATACTAGACCCACACCCCCCTCTTGAGGTGATCAATCTTTTGCCACTAAAATATACCTAGTTATTGCTACTCTCTCACAGAGACTGACTAGATCGTCGGAGGGTCCGCCACCGGGATAAACCCCGGTGTTTCAGGACCGTTTGCAGGTACACAAGACCTCGGATCCGACCCCTCAGATCCGAGCCCAGACTTCAACATCATTCCGAGCTCATCGTAGGTTCCAGAAGGTCAACCGAAGATCGGCAGACGAGCAGCATTCTCCTTCAAATACAAATCGAGTCCGAACTCACACCTGGTGCATCCACACGTCTCCCAGAAATAAACCGCATCAGGTTGGCGCCGTCTGTGGGAAAACTGCTTCAGAAGCCGATCCGAGCCAGACCCTCAAGGGGCCTCGACAACCGAATCCTCATGGCCTCCAAAGGCAAGGGGGCTGCTTCCTCCGTCAACCGACGGGACTCGCCCCCACCAAATGCTAACGCCAGGCCACGCACTTCAAAACATAGGGCTCCCCCTCAAGAGTCCCAAAGAAGCGTCACCCAGCCAGTCCAGCCCGACCTCCGGGGGATAATCCTCAACCGCAAGATTACCCGCAACAGGGGAAGGGCCGCTTCCAACCCGGCCCCGAACCGTCCAAGACCGCCCCCCGAGGGACGAAGATCCGCGCTCAGCCGAGTCGGAAGACAACCCTCGGACCGACCAAGCCAGGTCGAGGGAGCCCCCGTCACTCACAAGGAGCTACAAGCCTTCCGAAGAGAAATTCTGGGAGCTCTCCGACGGGCCCCCAGGGAAGAAACCCTCAGTATCTAAACAGGGTCGGACGCCGAAGCCAGCGCGTCCCACCCATCAACAATCCAACCCGAGGACGATGGCGTGCTCCTAAGGCGCCTACAAGAAATGGAGGATCGCCTCGATCACATAGGGGACGGCGGCCAAAGAACGGCTCAGGGGTACAGACCTGTCCGTCCTCCCTTCTCCGCCCCCATTCTCCAAGCAGAAATACCCAGGAATTTCCGACCACCTCAATTCGAGACCTACGACGGCGAGGGAGATCCCGCTGATCACATGGAGGGTTTCAAAACCCTCATGATGATTCACAGCGCCTCGGATCCCCTGATATGCCGAGCCTTTCCCGCCACACTCCGAGGTCCGGCTCGTGAATGGTACTCGAAACTCACCCCCGGCTCCATTTACTCTTTCGACCAACTGGAAGGCAATTTTCTTGCTCACTTCATCACCAGCCGGAAAGCGGAAAGGACCAGCACCTCTTTACTTGGGCTCAGACAGTTAGACGGAGAGTCCCTCAGAGTGTTCGTCCGGAGGTTTACCACGAAAGCAAGGGCGGTCTCCTCCCTTGATCCAGGCGTCGCCTCTGCGGCCTTTCGGCACAACGTCCGTCACGGACAGCTGAAAGCTTCTCTGGCGAAGAGACCCCCCATCGACTTTTCCGACCTCCTCAACAGGGTCGAGAAATACATTAGAGCTGAGGAGGCCCTTAGCCCCGAAGAGGCCAGGGAGGCCGACTCGAAGGGAAAACGGAAGGCTGAAGAAGTCGAACCTTCAAAGAGAGGTCCGAGGGACGCAGGGGCCGTAAAAAAGATCCCGCCGATCCCCCGTTTCGAGAGGTACACTCCCTTGACGCATAACATATCCGCCATCCTCTTAGAAATCGAAGATAAAGGCATTGTTCGATTACCTCCCCGACCTAACGGCGGCAAGAACCGAGATCAGCGCTTCTACTGCCGCTTCCACCGAGACCATGGACACGACACAGACCAATGCCGGGCCCTGAAAGACGAGATTGAGGGACTCATCTCCCGGGGATACCTCCGAGAATTCACCCAAGAAGTCCCGCGGGATCGACGAGATACTAGGAACCGGAGACGCTCTCCCCCGAACCCTACCCCGAACCGCGTCCAGGGTCGGGATCCCGAGTCCGAAGGAGCTGCAGATACACCATTTATCTTGCATTGTGTCCATGGAGGGCCAATGGGAGGGGAATCGAATACTTCCCGAAGAGCCTTCGTCAGAAAGGTGAATGCTGTCCAAGACAACCCCTCTCCCCAGCTGCAACCCATGCCAGTCTCATTCTCAGGGGAGGACCTCGAAGGCGTTCGCCTCCCCCACAGCGATGCCCTCGTCATTAGCCTCCACATGGCTAATTGTGAAGTTCGCCGAATCCTCGTCGACAACGGCAGCTCGGTGAACATCCTTTTCCTCGAAGCCTTCGAGAATATGAAGTTACCTAGAGGTAAGCTCAAGCCGGCCGGATACACCTTGCATGGGTTCTCCGGCGTCCCTATCGTGATAGAAGGGATTGTCACCCTCGACGTCACCGCAGGATCGGCTCCCGTCAAGAGGACCGAGTCTATGGACTTCATGGCGGTCAACGTCAAGGCGGCTTACAACGCCATACTCGGCCGACCCGGGTTATGCTCCCTCCAAGCAGTGCCTTCGGCCTACCATCTGAAGCTCAAATTTCCAACCCCACAAGGGGTCGGCGTTGTCCGAGGCAGCCAAGAAGCCGCGCGATCATGCTACATGACCACCGTCGGGGGAGGAATGTTCCCCCTCGACGCCATCAAATTCAAACCAGAGAAGGACGGCCCTACCCCCGGACCTGCCGCCGAGCCGAAGAGGTTCCCCCTTGACGCCAAGTGCCCGGTGAATCCCTGCGAAGAACAAGCATAGACTTTAACTTAGCTAGAAGTGAACTTGTTGTAAAGCTTTCCTTTGTAAAGAGCCATTTTTAGCGGCCCCTCCTATCTTATACTAAGGAAATCTCGTTGTATCATGCTCCAAACGCCTCGGCAGATCCGACCTAACACCAGGTTAGGGGATCGACACCCAAGACTTCACCTCATCCCACTCCGATTCCTCACGAAACGATAAGGCCGAGCCGCATCCCCTTCATCATTGCGTATGCTATCAACCGGAGCAAAGAGTGAAATGAATTCCTTATTCATGTTCCTTTATTAGGCTAAAAGAAAACAAGCAGAAACCGCTATAGAAATACTCCCCTCATCTCGAACGACAGGAGGCCACCCTCTCAAGGCCCCTCCGGTCCGACGGACAACTGGGAACTCTCTCCATGGCGTAAGGTTCCTTTGGTTCGGCCACGATTGATATGCCGACCACGGAACTCGGGGCATCGGTGGGCCGCATACGTTTCGTTAGCGACACCACAATAGGTACACCCCCCCCTCCCCCTGATCGCTGACCACCCGTGGAAGGTTTCGAGGCACCCAGCATCGACCGGTAGAGGTGTATCTCCACCTCCTTCTCCACGAGCACGTCGCGAAGTCGCTTCTCAGAGGAGGGCCTCTGCCCCGAGGAACTCGACACGGCGTATCCAGGTCCAACACCCACGAGCTCCCGTTCCACCATCACCCTCCTCGGATGGCTTGCCTCTTCACCAAGGGCTTCGGACATGTTTCTGTAATAGCTAAAGGCCGCCTCGGCGGGGCAGGCCCTCTCACGATACCAAGCCAAAGTGGCCCCCAACGCCTCCATCTCGCTCCCAGGCCACGCCACGTCGGGACGATGGGGGCCCACCTAGGGAAGGAAAGCCACAACCTACAAAGAGAGCCAACTCGTAGCACATAAGCAAGAAGGTCCGAAAATGACCGGCGTCAAAGCACTTGACAAGTCACAGTTATATTTTATATATATATATATATATATATATATATAGGAAAATGGTGATGCTTCTTACAAAAAGGCGGTGGCCAGTCCGCGGGAGGCAAATACAATCGAAAGGGAAGGAGAAAGAAAGACAAAACTATACAACTTGATTTCCCACCTCATCATCGGTCGGGTTCGCAGAAGGTTCGACGGCCAGGTTGTCAACGGGCCCCTCTTCGGCAGGAGCCTTCGGGGTCCCATCAATCTCCATGTCGTACTCAAAATTCGACAGGTTGATGGTCGGATAGAAATGCCTCACATGACTGAGGGCCTTCGCGTAGCACTCATCCTGGGCGGCTATCACCATCCGCTGACCCGCATCCGTCAGCTCTTTCCTCTCCTTGGCGAACACAGCTGTCAACTCCCCCTTCTCCGTGGCAAACTTCCCCTTCAAAGAGGCCACCCTCTTCCCCCACTCGGTGTCCTTGGCCTCGAGCTCCAGCTTCATCTGCTGCTCCCTCTGATGCGAACCCTCGAGCTCGATCCGCATCTCCTTCATCTCTCGCTCACTCTTGTCCGCCCGAGCACGTTCTTGTGACAGGGACGCTTCGTAGAGGTTCTTCACATTAGCTCCCTGCATGCAAGCCTGCGACCGAAAGACACGGATAAGAAGAAAACTCCTGAAGCAAGACTAAACAGAAAAGAGGAGGTCGACAAGCTTACCGACACGGTAGCCTGCGCCAGGCACGCAAATGCCACCTCCACGGGCTCGCTCTCCATCATCTGGCGATCGCGAGGCGTCGCCAGCTTCTCCGCCACCTCTACGGCCTGGGCTTCCTCGGTCAGACAGTCGTCCATCCGAACCGACCAGTCCGGCGCCCACCTTTGCCGCAACATCTCCACCACCGGGTCCTCCTCCTCAACCTCTACCAAGGGACCTTTCCCCTTGTCAGGTTCGAATGCCCTCGCCGGGCCCTGACCCCTCGAAGGGGCAGCCCCCTTGCTTGCCTCCGAGCGAGTCCTCTTAACCCTCGACTCGAGCGGTACTCCCAAGATAACAAGGGGCGGCTCCCTCGGCCTCTTCGCCGCCTCCCCCTTCTTCTTCTCGGCATTCTCCTTCTTCATGGCAAGCCTCCTTGCTTTGATCGACGCCTCATCCATATCTACAGAAAAAAACCATTAAGAGCAATGAGCAAGAAAGTACGAAAGGATCGAAAGAAAAGAAACAACTACATATGCAGAACGGCTGGGCTCAGTCCAACACTCGCCAGGTGAACTTCCGTCACCTTCGTCCAATCGATACTAGGGGACAAACGGAGGCGCTCAACAAACCCCCACTCCTCGGCCGTCAGATCCCCCGGCCCTGGCGCAGGATAGCTCGGCTTGGAGTAGTTCCACCGAGTCGGAATGTCCCAGGGCTCTTCACTCCGGATCACCAGATACTTTCTCTTCCAATCCTTGATGGAGTCCGGGTGGTTATGAACAACCTTCCTCCTGCTCCGGGGGGAGATATAGTAAACCCCCTCGGCCGCCGAACTAATCATCAGCGTCGCTCGGAACACGTTCAACCGCAGGGGTACCCGTTGTTCCTCGCACATCAGTACAAAACTGATTATCTGCTTCCAAGAGTTCGGCCCATACTGCATCGGCGCCAAGGAGGCCCAGTTCAACACTTCCCGAACAAACGGATGGACCGGCAGCCTCAATCCAGAAATAAACGCGTCCACGGGGAAGACACAATACCAAACAGATAGGGGATCAGTTGGGCGAAGAGTAGAGCCCGGCAGCATCAATTCGTAACTAGGACCGATGTGATACGCCAGCTGCAAAACCTCCAAGTCCCCGCCATCCAAGACGGTCAGAATCGCGTCCATCAACACCCTCGTCCGACTCGGCGAAGAGGCCTGCACGCCAGAGAGCTCCTTGTCGGATAGGTCATCAGGATATTGACGGAAATGCTTCGGCCGCACGGGCGAACCTGTCCACAAGCTGCGGTAGACAGACCTCTGGCTCGAACCACCAGTCCTCGATCCTACCCTCCTCGGAGCCTTCTTCCTCTTCTTGGTTCGCTCCGGCGAGGGAGTGGATAAGGGCCCCCGACCAGTCAACATGGAACTCGGACCCGCACCCTGAACTGTGGATCTCCTTACAATGCCGCCCTCGCCTCCCTCTCCCTCGGAAGCCAACTCCAAAACACGGTCGTCGTCCGAACCATCGCTCGCTTCCCCCGACTCGCTGCTCTCCACCACGAAGGAACGACGAGAGCGCAACCACCTCGCACCATATACCTCCTCCTCACCTACGGGTTCCTCCCACGAAGCCGTATCAGAAGACTCATCAACGTACACTGACTCCTCCTCGAGTACGGGCTCCTCCCAGGACGTCGATTCAGAGATAAGCTTCACTTCCCCCCTAGACGTCGACGCTGACGAGCCAGACTGAGCCCTATCCATCTATGCCTAAACTAAGCAGACTTACCAACTCACTTGAGGTCACTTTGGAGGGGCGAGCCTAGTACGGCAAGCAGCAAAGAGGAGCGCTGAAGTGTTGAGAAATTTTTGAGAAAAGAAAGCAGCAAGAAAGGAGTGGACTGATAGGGGAAAGGGGGGAATATTTATAGGAGATAGAAGCGACTCCTCGATTCCCGCGAGTACTGTTCACCTATTTGACATGCAACTGCCGCCTAGGAATTCGCGCCACATCTTCAAAACGTGCGATGCTGACATCATCCATTGACAGGCTGGCAGCCAGACAAGGAGGTCAGCCCGGAAGAAGTATTCGGAGGAGGGAACATTTTTATTTTAAGATTTAAGGCGCCGTCCTCAGACAGACGCCCCGGGCTCCGAGACTGGGTCGGTTCCCCTTTCACCCGTGAGCAGCTCGGGGCTTACAGCGTCGTCGGCCGAAGACCCGAACTGTTCCCGGGTGAGACAGAAACCGCCTCAACCTGGAGCCCTATTGGGACGCAGAGTAGTCAGCCTCCAATCGGAGAACGACTCATCTACCTGGGGCTCAAAGCTTCAAGACGCCCCCCTCGGCAAGCACCCCGGTCGAAAGCAGATCAACACCCAGAGGTCGAAAGAAGTGCACCATTCCGAGCCAGTTGATGCAACTGCAAAGGTCCAGCCTACTCCAGCAACGGAACCTTCACAGTTGCAAACAACCGGCCCGGAACGCCCTTCATCTCTCTCGGAAGGATAGAGCCTCCACAGTTGCAAACTGCTCACCCCTCGAAGTTCGGTCGTTGTCCCTCTCGCCCGGATCCCCCCTGGATCTGGCCGCCACATCAGGGCCATCAGATCCAAGAGAAGATCCGGGCGACAAAGAAACTACCTCTCCGACACAACCGGGGGTAAAAATTATCAAGAGACAGGCGTCCGCCGAAGCAGACACCTTTAAGGGCCAAACAGACCACCCTTGCTTTGATCTGAACCGCTACGAGAAAGAGGGGGGGGGTACTTATAGCCTCCCCCAGGGGCCGGCCTTTATGGCATGGGGAAAACCAAACGACAGAAGACCATGCGCCATACATTTATTAGGCGGCGCTATTAAAGCACCTAGGAAATGGGAACCTTACACAGATCCCAGGGCGCCCCCAAATGCTCCGCGAAAACAACAGACTACCCTACTCAAACAGTCCCAAGACACAACGGTTCGCCCACAAACGGCCCGACCCATAATCCCCTCGCCAGCTCGAGGTCCGGTCTGGCACCAGGGCACCTTTCTTCGGAAGATCCACCGGCTGGCCATCACCCTTACCAGCCCATAATTCCCCCTCATCTCGAGGTTCGGTCTGGCACCAGGGTACTCTTCTCAGGAAGAAACAACGGCTCGCCTTCACCCTCACCGGCCCATAATCCCTCGCCAGCTCGAGGTCCGGTCTGGCACCCGGGTACTCTTCTTCGGAAGATCCACCGGCTGGCCATCACCCTTACCAGCCCATAATTCCCCCTCATCTCGAGGTTCGGTCTGGCACCAGGGTACTCTTCTCAGGAAGAAACAACGGCTCGCCTTCACCCTTACCGGCCCATAATCTCTCGCCAGCTCGAGGTCCGGTCTGGCACCCGGGTACTCTTCTTCGGAAGATCCACCGGCTGGCCATCACCCTTACCAGCCCATAATTCCCCCTCATCTCGAGGTTCGGTCTGGCACCAGGGTACTCTTCTCAGGAAGAAACAACGACTCGCCTTCACCCTTACCGGCCCATAATCCCTCGCCAGCTCGAGGTCCGGTCTGGCACCCGGGTACTCTTCTTCGGAAGATCCACCGGCTGGCCATCACCCTTACCAGCCCATAATTCCCCCTCGTCTCGAGGTTCGGTCTGGCACCAGGGTACGCTTCTCAGGAAGAAACAATGGCTCGCCATCACCCTTGTCGACGCATAAACCCTCGTCCTCTCGAGGTTCTGTCAGGCACCAGGGTACTCTTCTCCGGAAGATACAACGGTTCGCCATCGCCTTCACCTACCCATAAACCCTCGACAAACTCGAGGTCCGGTCAAAGCCTCAGGACAACCCCACCAAGAAGGCCCTGTGAGTCGCCCTCCCATTTTTTCCACAACCATGAACACTCCTCCAAGGCTTGCTCCCGCACCCCCGCAGGAGTGGGGGGCTTGTGTGATAGGGTAAAAATGGCCTGAGGCCCAACCAGGGCCCAATACAATTCTCACTCAAAAAGGTAAAAATAGCTATCTAGCTCGGCCCCGAACCACTTCAGGGTCGGCGCCGAACCTCATGTTTGCCCTCACAGTACTGGCCTCCTCGTGCCGACGAGCCTCGGTAGTCCTCGGAGTCCGACCCGTGACAGTGCCACAGGCCGCCCCCCCTCTCTGGCGAAGCAGAAGGATGACCTGGCGCAGCCTAGGCCCTCCGATCCCCCCAGAAGAACAGGAGACCCACGATCAGTCACGTCGGCTCCAAATACCACCAAGGGTTTCGCCACGTCAGCCCTATACCACTCCTGGTATTACCACGTCTGCCCTAAACCCCCTGGGCCTGCTGCCACGTCAGGCCCACGGGCCTTCGGATCCAGACCCGGCCCCTAAAGGGAACCAAACCCGGTTGGGATCCTCTATAAATACTAGACCCACACCCCCCTCTTGAGGTGATCAATCTTTTGCCACTAAAATATACCTAGTTATTGCTACTCTCTCACAGAGACTGACTAGATCGTCGGAGGGTCCGCCACCGGGATAAACCCCGGTATTTCAGGACCGTCTGCAGGTACACAAGACCTCGGATCCGACCCCTCAGATCCGAGCCCAGACTTCAACATCATTCCGAGCTCATCGTAGGTTCCAGAAGGTCAACCGAAGATCGGCAGACGAGCAGCATTCTCCTTCAAATACAAATCGAGTCCGAACTCACACCTGGTGCATCCACACGTCTCCCAGAAATAAACCGCATCAATAGTAATAAAGTGCTGAGTTTTTTTAGTTTGGGAGAGAAATTTTGGTTTTGGGTGTGTGTGTTTGGAAGAAAAATATGTTTTGAGATAGTGAATCTGAATTATTGATTTTGTTTCAATTGAAGGAAAATCACTTGATATTATTATTTTTTTAAAATTGTCTTCTATTTTATTATATAGATATATCTTTATGATGAGTGAATAAAGATGGCAACTAACAAGAATACTGAAAAAGAGAGCTTCCTCAATTGAACCTAACTCAAACAATGCTATCGGTCCTCAAAAGTTTAACAGAAGTTATACAAACTAGTAATTTACATGTACAATGCACGTCATACTAAATATATTTTTTTAAAGTAAAAATTTCAGCGTAGGCTGACCTTGAACCTGAGACCTCATTTATATTAAGTATGCACGGATTTGTTTCTATATAAATGTATGTATTTGTTGAATTTAGTTTCGACGTGTATTATACGTGTTTGTTTCGTTACAAAGTTAGGATTTGTTTGGTTACAAAGCTCAACTCTCCCATTAAAAAAATTAATAATTTACACGTGCGGTGCACATTTTTATAAATATATATATATTTTTTAAATTTCGATGTTGTCTGGTATCAAACCTAAGATCTCTTTTATATTAGTTATGCATATATTTTGCACGTGTTTATTGTATTACAATGCACGTGTTTGTTTAATTACAAATAGAGTTTGTTTGGCAAACCCTCTCATTAAAATAGTAGAGATAGAGATAGAGATATACAGACAGAGTGAGTCGACGACTACCATGGGACATGTCAGATTTAGCAAAGGCCCATTTCCTACAACGCTGAAGCCCCAGGACTCCAAATTCTTATCTCCGTCTCCAAGACCAAGAGTATAGGATCTAAGAAGCTTCCACTGTGGGGGCACTTCATACAATTTGAATGAAAATCTTATCGTTTAGTTGTTGTTTTGTCTTAATTCAAATAGAGGGGTTGGCCTCCCTATTCAAAGCAAGCTCTGTATGTGTATGTCTAGTTATCCATCTTATCTTAATTTATCAAAACCCTAATTTCATACTCTGAACTTTCAGGAGGAATCTTATCATTTAGTTGTTGTTTTGTCTTAATTCAAATAGAGGGGTTGGCCTCCCTATTCAAAGCAAGCTCTGTATATGTATGTATAGTTATCCATCGTATCTTAATTTATCAAAACCCTAATTTCATTCTCTGAACTTTCAGGAGGTTGAGCACTCTCCAAGTGTTCTTATCTTATCTTAATCCTCTGTTCATGACTATTATCACACGATCCCACACTAATTCAAACCCAAATCACACCACTAATCCACCCAATACTCAAACTTTACCCCATCCATCCGCCCGGAGTACAGATCTACCTAACAAACACGATGAACTTTACACTATCCAAATAGAGAGAAGAATATTTGATAAGTTTACTTCCGACAATCTTTGAAAGTTTGTAAGAAAAATTTGCTTCACTTATTATAGAGCGTTGATGCTGTTGTTTTTCGGGTGTGGGAGCAATAGATAATGAGTTTTTTTGTTGGCGAGGAAAAACAGATCTCAGCCGTATATCTGACCCAGAGGTGAGACTAGGATCTAGCAAGGGAGATTGTGGATCCGGTGGTGGTTGAGCCGTTTAACACCTACAAAAAACCTAAAACATCGGGAGTATTCCCGACGACAGGCCCTACAATGATCAAGTCAGTGAACCGGAGATTAAAGTGTCATTAGATGGTGAAATTGTGATTACCTGGTAACAGTGGAGGGACCCTGTATTTATAGGGCAATGGGAACATGTTAAGAAAGATTCCTGGCTGCCTAAATATGATTTCGGTGATTAGGGATAAGATTGAGTTGTTAATTCCCTGATTATCCGGGATTTGACTACTGGCCTTACATGGCTGATAAAGCCTTTGTGGGCAGGCCGAGATGGACTAATGGGCCTGAGCAAGACCCATGAATCGTCTTTGGGCCTAAGTCTGTCCACGGAATTGTCATCATGTCCTCATTCGCCTCGTGATTCGCATTGAGATTGAATGATGGGGATTAGCCACAATTTTTACCTGTATCATAAGCCCCCCACACTAGGAGATTAGCTCTCGGACGTCTGTGAGGAGTAGGTAACTTGTAGGTAAAAACATGATGGCGTAAAGATTTGCTCGTTGTAATGGTGTGGGACTCCTTCCGGGGTTCCAAGATCCGAGACGCTGAGGGTGGTGATCCGAGTAGCGAAGAGCGAAGGGTTTCGCGTGTGCCTCAGAGTCGGAGCGCCATGTCGAGGCGCTTTACCCAAGGCGGTGGCCAATGTTTGGGGAGAAATCCGTGACGAGCTCGGGGTCGGAGCATCATTTTGAGGCACGATCACGAGGGCCATGTTTAGTGGAGAAATCCACGATGGCCTCGGGGTTGGACGTCATTTCAAGGCGTGGAGATGAGGGCCATGTTTAGCGGAGAAATTTGCAATGGCCTCGAGGTCGGAGCATCATTTCGAGGTGCGGAGACGATGGTCATGTTTAGCGGAGAAATCTGTGATGACCTCGGGGTCAGAGCATCATTTCGAGGTGAAGAAATCAGGGCCATGTTTAGCGGAGAAATTCGCGATGGCCTCGGGGTCGGAGCACCATTTCAAGGCGCGGAGATAAGGTCCATATTTAGCAGAGAAATTCGTGATGGCCTCGGGGTCGGAGCACCATTTCGATGCGCAAAGATGATGGTCAAGTTTAGCGGAGAAATCTGCGATGGTCTCGGGGTCGGAGGGCCCTTTCGAAGACCGAAGACGAGCTTCGATTGTGGAGAAAGCCGCGATGAGCTCAGAGTCGGAGCTCCATTTCGAGGCGCTAAGACGAAAACCAAACCTGAGAAATCTGTGATGGCCTCGGAGTTGGAGCACCATTTCAAGGCGAGAAGATGATCGCCATGTTTAGTTGAAAAATCTGGGATGGCCTCAGGGTTGGAGCGTCATTTTGAGGAGCGAAGATGAGGGCCATGTTCAGCGAAGAAATCCATGATGGCCTTGGATTTGGAGTGCCATTTCGAGGCGAGATGACGAGGGCCATGTTTAGCGAAGAAATTCGTGATGGCCTTGGGGTTGGAGCATCATTTCGATGTGCAAGGATGAGGGCCATGTTTAGCAGAGAGATCCACGATGGCCTCAGGGTCAGAGCGTCATTTAGAGGCTCAAAGACGAGCTTCGATTGTAGAGAAAACCGCGACGAGCTCAAAGTCGGAGCTCCATTTTGAGGCACTAAGATGATGGTCATGTTTAGCGGAGAAATCCGCAATGACATCGGGGTCGGAGCACTATTTCGAGATGCAAAGATGAAGGCCATGTTTAGCGGAGAGATCCATGATGGCCTCGGGGTCAGAGTGCCATTTCGAGACGTGAAGACAAGGGCCATGTCTAGCAGAGAAATCTGTGATGGCCTCGAGGTCGGAGCACCATTTCGAGGCGTGAAGACAATGGCCAAATTTAGCAGAGAGATCTACGATGGCCTCAGGGTCGGAGCACCATTTCAAGGCATGGGGATGAGCTTCAATTGTAGAGGAAACCATGACATGTGCAGAGTCGAAGCTCCATTTAGAGGCGCTAAGATGATGACCATGTAAGCAGAGAAATCTGTGATGACCTCGGAGTCGAAGAGTCATTTCGGGGCGAGAAGACGAGGGTCATGTTTAGCGGAGAAATTCGGGATGGCATCGGGGTTGGAGCACCATTTCGAGGTGCAAAGACGAGGGCCATGTTCAGTGGAGAAATCCGTGATGGCCTCAGAGTCGGAGTGCCATTTCGAGGTGAGATGACAATGGCCATGTTTAGTAGAGAAATCTGTGATGGCCTCAGGTTTAGAGCGCCATTTCGAGGCGGAAGGCGAGCGTCATGTTTAGTAGAGAAATCTGTGATGGCCTCATGGTCGGAACACCATTTTGAGATACTAAAACGAGGGGATACACTTAGAATTTCTTATAAATGGGTTGAGCAACGGTGAACTTGTGCACACATGACTTCGCTTGACCTTTGAGTAGTTGTTGCATAAGTTTACAGTTATCGAGGAGGCGGCACGTGATCCGGGTCATTCGAGAAGTTGCATCTCTTCTATAAGTTCACTTTCCCTTCTCATTATGTAAGGTTGCTCTATTTTGTCTCCACAACCAGAGTTTCTCTCTCTATAACGATCTTCACTCCCAACATGTCTGGTAGTCAATCTCGTGACTCAGTTTCGTCCTCTAGCGAGGGCAATTCGTCTTTAGGGTCTTCCGGTCAGTCAACCTTATGGGAGGACGAAGCCCCCTGACCGAGGTCTGAGCGTGTTTTTTCTCCTGAAGAGGATGTTGATATCATGTCGAGTTCTAATTCGTAGGGGGAAGTTCTTGAGCACATTGATTGACGGCGCAGATCAGAGGGGCTCAGGGGGATCCCAAGGTGGAGGAACACGACCCCTCCAACGAGTTCGAAGCCAGAAATGATCGGTAGAGTCATAGGCGGACGACAATGGATGACGACGAGGTTCAAGAGGAGGAAGCAAAGGGAGTCGCCATGAGGCAAGAGAGGAGGTCGGAGAAGAGGGGGTTCCCTATGATCGGAAGTAAGGACCCCATTGCCTGGCGACAATTTAACTGTCCCTCCTCCTCCCGAGCCTCAAGAAGTGAAGAAAAAGAAAAAGAATAATCTTTCCCCCGACAAGGAGTACATATCAATGGCATACAAGCACGAAGGGTGCTTAGAACGTCCGTCCCTGAGCACAAAACCCATCCGGATGATCTACTGGGCGAGGTTCGCTTTAGAGTTTGGTCGTCTGCGCCTAACAAGCCAAAGATCGATGTTGACGAGACGAAGAATGTCATGGTCAGTGGCGACCTCAAACTCCTCCGGGTGGTATACCGGGTTCCTTAATAGTTCGAGCTAATTCTTTCGAACACCAGTGTTCGGCCAACAGATAATCTCCCAAACTGGTTCTGTATAGCACTGTCACATTTACCCACTACCCGGATCCAACCTGGACCTGTCTCGGACCCGGGATTGGACCGAAACCGACCCGATCTATACGAGTCCGGGTCCGGGTCCTAAAATAAGACCCGATGCACTTCCGGGTCCGGATCCGGGTCCGGGTCCGGGTCTGCTTAAAATAGAACCGACCCGGACCCGGAGCCGGATCCAGACCCGAACCCGAACCCGTTAAAAAATACCCCCAAAAAATATGAAATTTAAATAATAGTGTTATAGGAATATACATATAAATAGTAATTGATGAATATAGATGTGTAAATATAATATTTATTCATCTACATGAGTGCAAAAATTGTTGGAAACGTAGGATATCAGGTGCAAAATACTTACGTGCAAATATTTATTCCCCGTTACCGGACCCAACGGGTAGTTTTTTTAACTAGGACCCGGACCCGATTCTTGCAAGTTTCGGTCCGGGTCCAATTTTTGGACCCGTGAATCGGGTCCGGGTCCGGGTAGTGGAAGACTCGACCCGATACTAGCTCTAGTTCTGTATGTTCAATCCTAATGTGTTTGCTTTGGGTTTATGCATCCCACTCCATCAGTTTATCAAGAAAGTTTTGAATTGGGCAGGCATGAGCCCTACACAATACGGACCGAACTCATGGAAGCATCTGATTAGCTTCGTCATGCTCTGCACTGAGAATAATGTTGCTTTAAAGCTTAAGTACTTTCGTACGTGTTTGGGGTTGAGCGCCCTTCCCCGTTATCATCATCGCTAGTACATCTCTCCGCACCACAAGTACCGGGTGGTGTATAATCATCTCGACTCTATCAAGGAGTGGAAGTCCAAGTATTTTGTTTTCTATAGTCCCGAACATTGGGACATACCTACTAGATGGTCGTACGGGTACTCGCCGAAGAAGAATCTGAAGCGTAAGGACTTGACTTTGGAGGAGTACGCCGATTTTTCGAGGTTGTTCGAAGATGGGAACTGCACAGACTGGACAAGAGTAACATAATTAATGTTGTCCAAGTGTGGCTGAGCCTCTTTGTTCCTCGTAAGTCCTTCCTTCTTGTCTTCGTGCATTTTTTCTTATTTGATGCTAACTCATTCGTTTTCTTATATCTGTGATTGACAATGTTTCCGCCTTGATTCCGAAATCGTCAGAGATAAGGGTGGAGGATCCTAGAGGTAAAAGGCTCATCGGGGCATTTCCCAAAAAGGCGGCCTGGTAGGGCGAAGAGATCGAAGGCCCTGACCATTCACACCCCTGCGAATTCTCCGAGGGCCCAACCGAGGGAGAGGTCGCTGAGGGCCATAGAATTAGCTGAGTCTCCCCTTCCACCATTCCCCTCGGTGTTGAATGTCCTTATTCCTGGCCAGACCGAGGATACTTTTAGGCCTGGCTGGCCTATGAAGGTGATTAATTCTCTGTTGGAGTTCCGAGTGGCTCATGAAGTTATGGAGAACATCGCCCTTCCGGGGGACAGGAGGGCTCTTAAGCGGGAGACCACTGCTTCAAGCTACCTTAGGTTCGCCCAAGGTTCCATCACGGTACATGTCTTGTATGGGTTTCATATTTTCGTATTCGATATTTGCCTAAGTGTTTTGTCCTCCTACAGACCATGCTTTATGGGGTCGAGATGAAGAGGCAGTACAAGCATCTACTGAGGTGTGCGAACCAGATGGCACAGCGGCTTGATCGGAAATGGTTGGATGAGAAGCATCGTTTGAACACACTCAAAAAGAGAGTGAAGTAATTGGAGGGCGAAACACGGTTGGGAACATGGACCAGGAGATTCTGACGGGTGAGAAGGAAGCTTGTGAGGAGGAGCTTGTGAGACTGAGGGAGGAGCTTGAAGGTTCTGCCGACCAGATAATCGCGGGGGAGGACATGGGTTATAAGCAGGTCCTTGAACACGTTAGTCGGAGGTATCCCGACGTGGATCTCAGTGACCTATCATTCAAGCCATGGCTCGGTAGCACTCCTCCGACCCCTAGGGAGCTACCTTCAGATGAAAGATGTGTGGGGCCGTCTTTAGGTGCCGCCGACACTCCCAGCAAGTGTGAGGTTGCCATAGATGAAGATCCGCGTTTGTCTTCCAAGGTGGTGTCTCCTTCACCTTAGAAAGTTTCTTTTTCCTTTGTTTCGATATTGATGCCGATCGCGGACTCTTATTTTCGATAATCTTGTGTTTCGGATACCCACCCGAGTCTTAAGTCGACTATTTTGTTGATTCAGATCATAAGGTATGGGCCTCGGAAAAGCAGATATGATGAAGAAATTCAAGCCCTCTGAGATAGGTTGCACGAGGTGGAGGACATTATCGCTCGTCTTCAAAAATAGGTGCACGACAGGGAAGGGGCGTTTGGATACCATATCCAAAGATCATATGAAGTGGCGGATGAGTTGGCTCGGATGAAAGCTTCTGTCCCTTATGCTAACTTGGTCCTAGCTCAAGCCAAGGGAAACGTGCTCTCTGGTGTTATCGGAGGGCAGTCTTCGGTGATCTTCATGCGGATGCTTGTGGAGAAACACTTGGAGATATATCGTTTAAGGGTTAAACTCGGAAAGGTGAGTGTGACTTCTAGCTGTTGGATTCCATTCTCGAGATGGGACCCATACTCAGGGACCCACTGTAATACCCCAGATTTTCTAAATAGTGTTTTTAAGATTTATAAATGAATTAAAATAATTTTTGGGTATATAATGAACATTTTCTGAAAATTTATCTTTTTACGCGTGCGAAACACGTGCAAATATCTTCTTGAGGAGCTCAAAGTCAAAATTTATTTTGGAAAACTCATTATTTATTATTGGATATTATTTGTGAATTTTTTGGAATTTTCTAATGATTATTGGACCTATTTGCAAATATTACAAAAAGATGGACTTTTGTGCAAAATTACCACTTGGGGGTGAAAACTCCAGATTTTCAGATTTTTGGGCTGGGTATGATGCCTAGTCAACTCAGGAGAATAGAGTTTACTTTTTGTTTTAATAAATTTGATTTATTTTACAAGTTTTGATAAAAGATGATCTTTTTGCAAAATTTCCTTTTAGAAGGGTGAAAATGCAAATTCGTAATTCTGGTTTTTTCAAATTGTGCCGACTGATATTAGAAGAGGCCATTTTGATTTTTAGTTTCAATTAAATTGGTTTTATCTAATTTCCTAGTATGGGGATCTATATATGTAAAGATGTACTTTAAATGAGTATTTTGCAAATGTCTTCAAAAACCCTAGATCCCTATCCCGACCTATTTTGGGTGAAGTGCAGCCGTCTCTTTGCTGCACAACACAAGAGATTTCTTATATCTAATTTTATTGGAATTCTAAAGCGAGGATCTTGGATTTCTTGCGAATGAGGGATATTTATTATTTTCTATTTGTCTTCGTTCGATTTCTTCAACAAGGTGAGTGATACATTTGTTTTGTTTTGTTCCTTGAATGCTGTATATGGTGGTTCATCTACTAGAAAGCATGCTAGGGTTTGGTATGGATATATATATGATGGATTGGATGAATTGATGAATTAAAATTGATCTTTTATGAAAACCTAGTTATTTATGAGTAGAATTGCATGTGGATGATTTGAGATTGTTAAATAACCTAATATAAATCATGAGCAAGCTATTTCTTTTGGGTTAATGCTGATTTATTTGAGTATGGTGAATGTTATGCCTAAATTGATTAAAGAAGAGATTTTTACTATTAATGGGTTTGGATGAGTGCAACTTGATTATGGTAATGTTAAATTTGTTTATGTTCACGAGTTAAAAATGGTGATTGAGTTTGAGGAATTTCGAGAAGGACTAATCACTAATGAATTAAGAGACCAAGTCTTGAGAATTGGATTTGTGATAATTGAATTGCGTTTGATGCAATATGATAAATTTGGAGATTTGTGATTTTGTAAAAGATTTTACTTGAATTTGGAATTCTCAAATACTAAGATTAAATCTGAATGTTTTGTTATTTCTAATTGATGGATTTGTGAAGTTTCTTCGATGCACAAACATGCATGAACATTTTACATCGTACTCATAAATATTGTCGCATCAATCTGAGAACATGTTAAAAAATATTTATGAGTACTTATGTCGCATTTATTTTAATTTTGTGTCACTCATAACGTTATGGCTGACCCCTATAGTTTTGGGGGTTAAGGTTATCTCTAGCCTCATGTTTTACAGGTAGTTGCTTGTAGCTTTGGATTTGGATGCTTGAGTTAGAATGAAGTTATGGCTTATGAAAAATTGTAAAAGATGTGTTGTAAAGAAAAGATTGTAATTCAAGGTGTATGTCTTTCCGCTGTATTTTGTAATAAACTAATGTAATAAAGGTTGAAAAAACTTTATCTGTATTTTTGGCTATGTTTACTATTATATTTGAAGTTGATGCTGGGAATTGTGCCACCTATTTCTGAGATATTATTTTGGAAATTCGGGGCGCTCAGAGATTGGTATCAGAGCACGCTTCAATAATAATGATAAACATGGTATAAAAATAAACCTAGGTGTGGACACTAGAGCGTGAGTACCTAGGTGTGGACATTAGTGGGTAAGTATCATATAGAGTTAAAACATGATTTTGTTTTGGGGTATGGTTGTGGTTTTGCCATTGGGTATTGATGTAAATATGAATTGTGTTATGATGCTCTAATTTTACCCTCATTTTGCAGTAATCAGAAAAATGGCAGGACCCAGGACCATGAATGGTGCAAATGGTGATGAGGCTGGTAGTTCCCATGGGATTGGACTTGATCTTGAGACTGAGATTGCCAAAGTGTATTAGACCTTGAACGCATTCATGGCAGCTAATATGGCACAGAATTAGAATCAGAATCAGAATCAAGGGGCTGGACCAGTGTTTGTTGCTAATCCTATCAAGCAAGTTGAGTCCTTCAAGCGGACGAAGTCGCCAGTGTGAGGGGCAGTCTGATCCGAATGAGGCGGACGATTGGATTAGACAGATGGAGATGGTCATCGAAGTCTTGGAGACCCCAGAAGTCAATAAGGTGAAATTGGCTACTATGCAATTAGAGAAGGATATTGGCGTCTGATGGTAGTCAGTGAAGAGGACCTTTGGAGATCAGCAGGTGACTTGGGAAGCTTTTATGGATGAATTCAGGGATCATTTCTTCCCTCTGGATATTCAGGAGAAGAAGGCAACGAAATTCTTGAATCTGTAGCAGGACAGCATGATAGTGCGTGAATATGAAACTAAGTTTGCTTAGCTGTCAAGGTATGCACCGGAGCTGATTGTTGATGAAGCGAAGAAGGCCAAGAAATTCGAGCAGGGGTTGAGGCCAAATTTGAGGTCAAGGATGATTCCTTTGGACATAAGGAGGTTTGATAAGCTGGTCAGGAGAGCAGCTATGATAGAAGAGGATATGGATCAGTTCCAGAAGAAGCAAGAGACCTGGAATAAGAATAAGAGGCCAGCAGCTAATCAGAGTGGGAAGAAGTTCCCAGTGAAGCAGGGCAAGTTCAGTAGGCCAGAGTAGAGGGCACCTGCAACTCAGAAGGTGACTTGTTACTACTGTAAGGAGGCATGTCATTTCAAGTCAGCATGTCCTAAGCTGGCGAAGCAGACTTGTTTTCAGTGTGGGCAAGTAGAGCATTTTAAGACTTTCTGTCCACAGTTGAAGAAGGGTGGTTCAGGCGAAGACAAATCTCAGAGGCAAGGGCGAGTGTTCGTATTAACTGAGGAGGATGCGGGCAACTCAGAGGATGTGATTCAGGGTATACAAGAATTTTGAATTTTATTTTATTCAATGTATTAAGTAAAACTTTGTTTCAGAATAAATTGGAGATTTGAGTATCATTCTTCATGTAACAGGATTTGTTTTGGTTAATGGAATTAAAGCAAAAGTTTTATTTGATACTGGTTCTTCGCATACTTTTGTGTCCCCCAATTTTGTAAAGGTCTTAGGTGTGGAGCCTAAGTTGTTTCCAGGCAGCGTCTTGTCGGTGGCAACACTGTCAGGTAAGGAATTGATTGCTAATCGATATTACGAAGGCTGTGATATCGAGATTGGCTGGAGATTATTCGACATTGATCTCATTGACCTGCAAGTTCTAGGTGTGGATGTGATTGTGGGCATTGATTAGATGGCAATTTATGATGCCACGATTGAATGCAAGAAGAAAGAGGTATTGGTGAAGGCACCAGGTGGTCCCGCAGTAACTTTTCAGGGAAAGATGAAGGGTCCGAAGGTGGCTGCAGTGGTATCTAAGTTGATGATTCTAGATGAAGTCAGAGGCATTCCAGTTGTCAGGGATTTTCCTACAGTGTTCTTGGAAGATTTGCCAGGATTGCCGCCACAGCGGGATGTGGAGTTTTGTATTAATGTTCAGCCGGGAGTGCTCCGATTTCTAAGGCTCCGTACAGAATGGCACCTGTGGAGCAGGATGAAGTTAAGTAGCAGATTGAGGAATTGCTCAGCAAGGGTTTTATCAGGCTGAGTTCTTCACCATGGGATGCTCCAGTGTTGTTGGTCAAGAAGAAGGATGGGTCAATGAGGATGTGCATTGACTATCGGGAGTTGAATAAGGTGACTATTTAGAACAAGTATTCACTTCCACAGATTGATAATCTGTTCGATAGGCTTCGAGGAGCTACTGTGTTTTCGAAGATTGATTTGAGATCAGGATACATCAGGTTCGAGTTAAGGAGGAAGATGTGAGTAAAACAGCTTTCAGGACTCATCATGGACTCTATGAGTTTTTGGTAATGCCATTCGGAGTGACGAATGCGCTGGAAGTATTCATGGATATGATGAATCGGATTTTGCGGCCCTTTATTGATTCCTTCGTAGTGGTTTTTATTGATGATATTTTGGTGTATTCGAAGTCCAAGGAAGAGCATTCTATGCACTTGTCAGAGGTGTTACAGAAGTTACAGGAGCATAACTTGTATGCCAAGTTGTCGAAGTGTGAGTTCTGAAAGTTTGAGGTAGCTTTTCTTGGTCATAGCCTTTCTAAGAAAGGAGTGGCCACTGATCCTCAGAAGGTTGATGCAGTAAGAGATTGTCCCAGGCCAACGTCAGTGAAGGAAGTCCGGAGTTTCTTGGGCTTGGCTGGGTACTACAGGAGATCCATTCAGGGCTATGCACAGATTGCAATTCCTTTGACAGGATTAACTCGGAAGAATGTGGCTTTCACATGGACTGATAAGTATGAGGCGAGTTTCCTTGAGCTAAAGGAGAGGTTGACGACTACACCTATCTTAGCTCTGCCACAAGCTGGGAAGGAATATGATATCTTCAGTGACGCATCTCTCAGAGGTTTAGGGTGTGTCTTGATGCAGGAAGGCAAGACTATTGCCTATGGTTTGAGGCAGTTGCGTCTGCATGAGAAGAATTATCCGACGCATGATCTGGAGTTAGCAGTTATTATCTTTGTCTTGAAGCAGTGGAGGCATTATGCATATAGTGAGAAGGTCAACATGTATACTGACCACAAGAGCCTGAAGTACATTTATCAACAGAAGGATCTAAATCTTCGGTAGAGAAGGTGGTTGGAAGTGTTGGAAGACATTCGTCTCGATATTAAGTATCATCTGGGCAAGGCGAATGCGGTGGATGATGGGCTTAGTCGGAAGAGCAGTTTGGCGAGCTTGATCACTACTCGGAGTGAGTTGGCAGCAGAGATTGATCGGGCAGGTACTGAGGTAGTTCTGTAGGGTTTGGGAGCGTCTTTGGCTCAGTTGAGGCTGCAGCCTTCTTTGAGAGAGCAAATTGTGGAAGGTTAGAAATCAGATGCGGAGATCCAGAAGATATTGCAACAGGTTTCCGATGGCAAGTTGTCAGAGTTCTGTGTCCAAGATGGAGTGCTATGGATGAGTGAGAGGTTGTGTGTTCCGGAGTGCAGATTTGAGGAAGAGTATCTTGCAGGAGGCACACAGTACTTTGTTGTCAGTACATTATAGAGGCACAAAGATGTACAAGGACATCAAACAACACTTTTGGTGGTCCGGTATGAAGAGGAATTTGTTCGTCGTTGGGTTGGGTCGAGCCGTTGATTGACGAAAGAAAGAGAAAGAAAAGAAAGAGGGTCGGGAAGAGGAAGAGGAAAAGGAAGAGTAAAGTAAATGGGGGAACTTTACACATAAACCCTTCAAAATTTCCATTTTACTATATATATATATAAGGTGAAATTTTTTTTAATTCCCAGGGGCGCAGCTGCACCCCCTGGACCCATGACAGCTACACCCCTGCCACCAACGAAGAGGTTTACTAGTGGACTACACTAACACTTGCACTCAAAAGATGGAGTTGTAAAATTTGCAAACAGACTAACTTAATTAATATAATATTAACCTCATATGTAAGCCTTATTTTCAGATTTTATTGTAATTTGTCTTCTTTTGATTATTGTATTTGGATTCCTTTATTATATTATATTTTGTCTTTTCTTGGGTTCTTTTGTTCACTCTTGATCGATCTGCGTTCTTTTGGTTGGATTCTGTTCTCTTTGCAAATTTTGCCCTTTCTATTTTGAGTTTGATTTGTTCTCCTTTATGTTCGTCTCATCTCATTACATTTATTTTTCTCTTTTTGGAGCCAAAACCAATACCCAAAACCCACAAAATCTCAACTCAAAACCCAAATTCTTGATCCCTATATATATACCCTATTAATTAAACCCTAAATATTCCACCCTCACCCTCTCTCTGCCATTTTCTCTCTCCCCGATCCCCTACCCTCTCCTTCTCTGTTTCATTGCACCCAAACCCAACTGAAACCCTGCACCCCCTCCCGTTGCCATCTCCGATCGCCTTCCACCACCGTTACCACCATCATCATCCTCATCTCCATCCCCTCGCCTTCATCGTCTCCGTCATACCCCATCGTCATCCCCATTTTTCTCGTCGAACCCAATCCACCGAGTTTCCCCATCACCATCGCCCTACCCGTCTCCGTGCACCCCACCATTGTCTTTGCCGTCCCTCACCACTCCACCGAAGACCCCTAGTGTCGCCGTTTGGTTCCCCGATCACCGCTGTCATCACCCCTTTGTTTCCAACCGAAACAGAGCTCGCTTCGTCGAGACTACCGTCGCCGCCGTCGCTTCCCGACCATGGTGCCGTAGACTTCGCCGTGGTGCCGACGTTGCTCCGCCCCTATTGCAGTCGCCCCACAGTCTTGCCATGCTCTCTCTCTCTCTCTCTCTCTCTTCTTGCTGAGGTTGAAGAAGGTCGTCGATTGGTAGGTTTTGCTGTCCTGTGTTTTGGCACAGCGGATCCGAGATCGCTGTCCCATGTTCAGTCCCGATCTGGTGTGTGGAGATCACCCGAGAGCTCTGAGTTGCTGTTAATTTGTTTGCTTTGCTTTCTTCGCACGTATTTTGCAAGTGTCTTTGGGATTTTCGCCCGGGATTCTGATCCCGTTATTCTTATTATTTGAATCTGCAAATTAACAGGCAAATCTCTTTTTGAACTAGCATTTTATTATGTTCAAGTTTATTTGATCTTTGCAAGTAGATCCAGTCCCATTCGTTATCATATTGCTTTGACAATTTCGTTAAGTTTATCGAGGGTTTACACGAGCTAACCCGACATACTTTTAACATCATGCCCTCTCTTTGATCTAAAACCTAGTCCTTATTATTTCATGCATATGCACAATTAAACAACTAGATGCATGCTTAGGACTACTTGTTAAATTGGACATGTTAAATTGTATGTGTTAGATTGAAGTTGATCGACGAATTGATACCATGTATAATTGTATCTTAAACTTAGAAATTTGCATGTTGACACCTAGGATTCACTTTGATTACCAATTTGCATGCTACATGTGCTTGTATGATTTATCCATTTCCTTTTTATGTTAAGTTAATTTCTGGACTGCTAGATGTTTCATTTTGAATCAGATTTTTAACCATGCTACTATCATAATTTGGAATAACTTGCTGAACATAAATTGTATCCCTGAATGTCTAGATCACTTGTCCTTTTTGAGGATTTGAATTCCGATGTGTAGTTTGCAAGATATCAAGATATCATCATTTTAGTACAGCTGTGTCATAAATTCCAGATTCACAAATGTATGCGTATCCTGCTGTTTCTTAATTTAATTGACCATGCTAACAGTAAAACAAAAATCTGAAATAAATCTAGTTGGAGATAGACATGTGTAGGTATCACCCAGAATTTTTATAGATTTTATTAATGAGTTCTCTGACCTGAAATAAATAGTTGGACACAACTTATTGCATGCTGCCTGAAGATAAAACCTGAATAGAATAGAGTTTTCACCCTAGTTCATGTATCTTTTATATGCCTTAATTATATTCACTGGAACCGTGTAGAAGTCTACTTTCTAGACCATTCGGAGGATTCAGATTTGCTATTTTTTAGTGACCATAATCCATGTTTTAGTACAACAAGGTCATGCTGTCCTGATTGTGTGAATTGTGCTTATTTGATTTGTTTGCCTTTTTCTTTGTCTGTAACACGTAGAATTAGACATACTTAGTATTATACAACATTGACACCCTCTTGCATGCTCACATAGGATGAAAATAAATTAATAAAAAGTCGGGGTATCATAGGTAGACTTGGTAGTGAACAATCAGAAACTGTACTCGGTCGGGCCGTACTGCCTGACCTATATTGCCTTTACTGATGGCCATAAAACACTGCCTGATAATTACTGTCCCTGAAAATGAAACACTGATTACTATGCCGAGTACACGGACCGAGAACTCACCATCAGTCTAAAGTGTACACTGTGTGTTTGCGCCGAACCTGTAGAATGGGACGCAGTAGTACGTGCACTAGATAGGCTAATAAAATGATTAATAACCTGTATTTCCTGCTTGATCCTGACATCACTCATTACATGTGTGATTTACTGTAGACCTTTGATATTTTGCCTGCCTTTGCTTTGTTCTTTGTCATTGACCATGTCCTTATTCTTTGATATTCATGCTTTTCTTTATCCTTTGTTTCCTTTACTTACTGCCTACGACTTGCTCTAAGGGCACTCTTTTCTTTCTTTTTAGATCAAGATTTTACAGGTGCTGAAGGATCTATCCCCGAAGGAATTGGTGAGCAACGTTTCTAAAGATGGAACCAGTCTGCGCTGCTTAGATTTATTTGCTGCTAGTTTTATTTCTTGAATATTGTTATGACTTGTACTTTGTTTTGGGCTTTATGACCCGGAGTTTGTTTAGATCTCAGATATTGGATATTTATATTGTTGGATTATTTCATTTATTATTGGAATTTATCTTTGATTTATGTGGTTATATTCTTGCATGGTTGTACTTTGTTGTTCATATTGCCGAGTTAGTCTGATACAGCTTATGGATGGTGTTTACATCATTCGTTGGGCCTACGTTATGTACTCGTGTTCCATATTTTGGAAAGCGGGGCATGACAGGATTTTTAGTGGTATTAGAGCCCAGGATTGAGTAATATATCAATCAAACATGACTATCTTTACGAGGTTTGACTTTGATTGATATATTAGTCGAGTTTGGCTCTAGCCGGGTTAACTCACTGATTTGCACACCACGATAATCACATGAATACTTGTATAATAACCAACATATAATCTGGGTAGTAACTATCTTTGATCGTGTTTCAGGCTATGGCTCGTGGGAATTCTTCTTCTCGCTCGGGGGATGGGCAGCCGGACAACGCTGCTATTCTCCAGATGATTCAGTAGATGATGACTCTTCAGCATGAGCACAATGAGCTGATGAGAGCCACCTTGGCAGTCAATGGGAATGTTGCTGGACCTGCACCTGGGCCTCTGCCACCTAGGCATGGTACAGTAGCGGATTTCATGAGGCTGCACTCGGATAAGTTTTCGGGTACTGAGTCGCCATTGGAGGCTGAGCAATGGCTTATCCGGACGGAGCAACTGCTGGTCGCCGCTCGTGTTGCCGAGGCGGATCGTGTGGATGTGGTTCGCATCCAATTGGTGGATCTCGCTCATATCTGGTGGCGGGTTGAATCCGAGAGGATGCCGCGACCCATTGAGTGGGCCACTTTCTCTGAGAGCTTCATGGCGAAGTTCTTTCCTAGTGTCACCAGGGCAGAGATGGAGCGACAATTTGTTTTCCTAACTCAGGTCAACTAGAAAGTGTTCTTAAATGTCATTTGTTGTTGCCTACTTCACTTGTGACGGTATTAATTTAAGCATTATCTTGATCAGGGAAACCGTTCCGTGGACGAGTATGCTGCAGAGTTTACTCGGCTCAGTCGCTTTGCCCCTACCCTCGTTGCCACTGATGAGACTCGGGCTAGTCGATTTCAGTCGGGCTTGAGTTTTCCCCTCCAGGACCGTTTGGCTGCTCTTCGGCTTCGTATTTATTCCGATGTTCTGGATGTGGCTCGGATCCAAAAGCAGACTCTCATTAGGTCTAGTGTTCCTCAGCGAACTGTTTCGCACCCTGTTGCAGCTCGGCCTTCCGGAGGACTTATTCGGAGGCCAGTTCCGCCCCCTCCAGCGAGAGCACAGCCGTATGCACCTGTTGTCCCGAGGAATGTTGAGACTTGTGGCTACTGCCATAAGAACGGGCATTCACAGCAAGACTGTAGGATGGCCAACCGACTGTGTTTAGTGTGTGGGAGCAGTGAGCATATGGTTCGTGACTGTCCGGGGAGCAGAGCTTCTGCGCCGGTTGGTGGTGCTGCTCAGCTAGGAGCGCCGACTCATGGTCAGGGTAGGCCGCCTCTTCCTCCACAGAGGCAAGTCTTTGATCAGAGGCATGTGGCTCCTAGAGGAGGTCAGGTTGGAGGTCGTGGTCAGGCTTATAACCTGACAGCCGAGAAAGCGGAAGTTGCTGTTGGAGTGGTTGCAGGTATATCACAATAGTGTACTTTCTTTTCTTTCTTTCAGTTTTCTGCATGTTATTTTTCCCACCTTTGTACAATTATTCGTGTATATATCCTGCTAGCACCTTATTCTTTTGTTTGATCTTCTTCTAGGTGTGATTTTAGTCTTCTCTCTTCCAGCTCATGTGTTGTTTGATTCGGGTGCTACCCACTCTTTCATTTCTTCTCGCTTTGTCAATCAGCATGGTTTGGCTAGCAATGCTATGCCTGCAGCTTGGGACATCACCACAGGTAGAGGTGTCGTTGTCTGTTCTAGGGTTTGCAAGCAGAGTCCGTTGCTGATTGGTGGTGTGGTTTTCTCGGCGGATTTGAATGTGATTTCCAATTCCGGTTTCGATGTCATTCTGGGCATGGACTGGTTGGGTGTTTCCTGTGCCGTGATTGATTGCCGGGAGAAGAAGGTGACTTTCAGGCACTCTGGTCAACCAAAATTTGTTTTCCATGCGGGTGATACACCGTCAGGGCGTGTCAAGAACTCGATGGACCCCAAGGCTGTTTTTCTTGTGTTGCTGGGTTCTGATGGGGTTGCTGCACCCTTAGTTGTGCAGGACTTCCTTGATGTGTTTCCCGAGGAATTGTCCGGTTTGCCGCCAGTCTGAGATGTGGAGTTCAGCATTGATGTTCAGCCAGGTACAACCCCTATTTCCAAGAGTCCGTATCGTATGGTGCCGGTTGAATTGGCAGAACTAAAGGTGAAAGTTCAGGAGCTGCTTGATAAGGATTTTGTCAGACCTAGTGTTTCATCTTGGGGAGCCCCAGTTCTGTTTGTCAGCAAGAAGGATGGAAGCCGCAGGCTTTACATGGACTACAGGGAGTTGAACAATGTTAAATATGTAAAACGGCTCGAAGACTTGGGAAAAAATTGCCAAGGTGTAAAATATGAAAAATAGGAGGTCACAGTTGGGTACTGCGCCCTCGAAAGTCGAAACTACATAGGCGATAGGCCGCAGTACCGAACCCCGGCCTCTTCAATTTTGTGGCCGCAGTTCACAACTGCGGCTCAAGTATGTATTATACATATTTGACTAATAGGCTCGAAGTCTTGGAAAAAATTGCCCAAGTGTAAAATGTGAAAAATATGAGGTCGCAGTTGGCTACTGTGACCTCGAAACTACATAGGCCACAGTACCAAGTGCGACCTCTTCGATTTCGTCGCTGTAGTTCACAACTATGGTCCAAGTATGTATCATACATATTTGGCTATTAGGCTCCTATTCCCAAGAGTCCGTATCGTATGGTGCCGGTTGAATTGGCAGAACTAAAGGTGAAAGTTCAGGAGCTGCTTGATAAGGGTTTTGTCAGACCTAGTGTTTCACCTTGAGGAGCCCCAGTTCTGTTTGTCAGCAAGAAGGATGGAAGCCGCAGGCTTTACATGGACTACAGGGAGTTGAACAATGTTAAATATGTAAAACGGCTCGAAGACTTGGGAAAAAATTGCCAAGGTGTAAAATATGAAAAATAGGAGGTCACAGTTGGGTACTGCGCCCTCGAAAGTCGAAACTACATAGGCGATAGGCCGCAGTACCGAACCCCGGCCTCTTCAATTTTGTGGCCGCAGTTCACAACTGCGGCTCAAGTATGTATTATACATATTTGACTAATAGGCTCGAAGTCTTGGAAAAAATTGCCCAAGTGTAAAATGTGAAAAATATGAGGTCGCAGTTGGCTACTGTGACCTCGAAACTACATAGGCCACAGTACCAAGTGCGACCTCTTCGATTTCGTCGCTGTAGTTCACAACTATGGTCCAAGTATGTATCATACATATTTGGCTATTAGGCTCGAAGATTGGGAAAAAAAATGCCCAAGTGTAAAATGTGAAAAATAGGAGGTACTGCGGCCTCGAAACTACATAGGCCGCAGTATTGAACAGCGGTCTCTTCGATTTTATGGCCGCAGTTCACAACTGCTGCCCAAGTATATATCATACATACGTGAAAAATAAGAGGCTGTAGTTGGGCATTACGGCATCGACAGTTATATGGTCAATGAGGTCCAGTTCTTAAAACATTTTAATACCCATTTAACCATATAATTGAGGCTGCAGTTGTGACTGTAGCCTCTGTAGTATTGAGACCGCAGTACCCAATTGCGGCCTCCTATTTTCACAACTGCGGCCTCTGTAGTATTGAGACCGCAATATTCAATTGCAGCCTCCTATTTTTCACATGGGCAAGTTTTTTCCAATCCTCTGAGCATATTAACCAAATATGTATGATATATACTGAGGCCGCAGTTGTGAACTGCGGCCTTAAAATCGAAGAGGCCACACTTGGATACTACATCGATCTATTTCAAGAATTAGTTTCGAAAGTGGCATATTTTGGAAATTAGTTTAAAAAATTGGCTTATTTCGGGAAAAATCCTTTGGATCCTTAGGAGGCGTTTGGTACGCGGATTTGAGAATTTCCAGGAATTGGTGGATTCCCAATAAGCCAGAAATCTGGAAGGTATTTTGGGTATGCAACATTTTTTATGTGGAGGAATTCACAAATCCCACCAATTTTAGAGAAATATTTATCCTTCCAAATTAATTATTTTGATAACTCTGAAAATTTAAAATTATTTACAAAACTATACCTATGTGTTACAAAACACAAAACAGGTAATAAGGTAATCCTAGTTCCCTTATACATTACCGCCTACTCCTTTCCTTGAATCCCTTCCATCTTTCTAGAGTTTCGCGGCTCCGCTTCGGGTTTCGCGTGTCCGCTTCAAAACCCTAGCTCCATCCCCAAAGCCGATCAAATGAATTGCCCATCGCAAACCAAACCTTAGATTCAGCAAAACCCTAGTTTTTTTCACCCAAAATGATGCCCCCAATCCTCCCCCTTCCGGCTCCGCCGTCTGACGGCGATCTGGGCCCTGTCCCGCCGTCGCAACTCCCCGAGAAACCCCCGCCGCCCGTACCTGAGCCACCGGCGCCTGTCGCCACCCACACCAGAACCATCGGAATCATCCACCCGCCGCCTGATATCCGAATGATCATCGAGAAAACGGCGACTTTTGTTGCAAAGAACGGGCCCGAGTTCGAAAGGAGGATTCTTTCTAACAATGCTGGTAATGCCAAGTTCAATTTCTTGATCCCTTCGGACCCTTATCATGCTTATTACCAACATAGGGTTTCCGAGTTTAGAACGCAGCTGCAGTCGTCGGTGCAGCAGGGTGATTCCGCGCAGCAGAATGGGGATTCGGATGCGGGGGCGAAAATGGGGGCGGCGGATGAGAAGAAGGATTCAGATGAGGCGTGGAAAGTCGACCCGGCTGCTCAGTTTCGGGTACAGCCCAAGAAAGTTTTAGAACCGCCGGAAGCTGAGCAGTACACTGTTAGATTACCAGAGGGTGTTACCGGTGAAGAGTTAGATATAATTAAGCTTACTGCACAGTTTGTTGCAAGGAATGGGAAGAACTTTTTGCAGAGTTTGACTGCCAGGGAAGGTAACAACCCGCAGTTTCACTTCTTGAAACCGACCCATAGTATGTTTACGTTGTTTACGACATTGGCTGATGCTTACTCCAAGGTTTTGATGCCGCCGCATGGGTTGACGGAGAAGTTGATGAAAGGAGTGGCAGATTTGACGATTGTACTTGAGAGGTGTTTGCATAGGTTGGAGTGGGAGCGGTCTCAAGAGCAGGCAAGGTTGAAGGCTGAGGATGAGATTGAACAGGAGAGGATGCAGATGGCGATGATTGATTGGCATGATTTCGTAGTGGTGGAGATGATTGAATTTGCGGATGATGAGGATGAGGAGTTGCCAATGCCTATGACATTGGAGGAGGTTATTAGGAGGAGTAAGGTCTCGGCTTTGGATGAAGATGATGTATTGGAGACTGTGGAGACAGGGAAAGAGGTTGAGATGGAGATGGATGACGAGGAGATTCAGATGGTAGAGGAGGGGATGCGGGCGGCTAAACTTGATGAGAATGGTGCTAGTGAGGAGAAGAAGGGTGAGGTTAAGGTATCTGCAACCACCGATGAACTTGAACCTCCTATGAGGATAGTTAAGAATTGGAAGAGGCCGGAGCAGAGGATAGCAGCTGAGAGAGACCCAACTAAGTTTGTGATATCACCAATCACCGGCGAGTTGATACCAATCAGTGAAATGGCTGAACACATGAGGATTTCGTTGATTGATCCCAAGTACAAGGAGCAGAAGGAGAGAATGATGGCAAAGATTAGAGAAACCACTCTTGCAGCTGACGATGAAATTTCTAGAAACATTGTTGGACTTGCTAGGACCCGACCCGATATTTTTGGGACTACAGAGGAAGAAGTTTCGAATGCTGTCAAAGCCGAGATTGAGAAAAAGAAGGACGAGCAGCCAAAGCAAGTCATATGGGATGGTCACACTGGGAGCATTGGTCGTACTGCCAACCAAGCAATGTCACAGAATCTTGGTGAAGAGCAGACTGATCATAGTAATGATGGGAGAACTCTTCCAGGTCCTGCTGCTCCACCACCGAGACCTGGTGTACCGTTGGTTCGTCCTCTCCCTCCTCCTGGATTGGCCCTTAACATTCCTCAATATCCTCCTAACGCAGTCCCATACCCTACTGCTCAACCCCCAAGGCCTGGTATGATTCCAGTGATGCCTTCAGTGAGGCCCCCACCACCCCCAAATATGTCTATGGCACCAGGACAACAGCCAATGTATATGACACGCCCGCCAATTTCTGTGAACCCACCTAGCATTCTAGTGCCCCCACCTCCTGGATCACAGTTCACGCCTCTGGGAGTGCCCCGACCTTTTGTTCCTATGCCAATGGCACCTCCACCCAACATGTCTATGCCTCCGCTGCCTACGTTGCCACTTGGCATGCCTCCACCGCCACCTCCTGAGGAGGCTCCTCCTCCGCTGCCTGAGGAACCGGAGCCTAAGAGGCAGAAGATCGATGATGCTGCCTTGATCCCGGAGGATCAGTTCCTTGCCCAGCATCCGGTAAATTTTCATGATAACTTTATGTGCTTAAATATGCCTGACCGTTTCATTGACATAATTTGTTGATTGAAAAAGTAGTTTTTTGTGCAGTTAGGTGTCTAGTTTCTTGTTGTTTGGTTATAAGGAGGAAGTATAGGAATATGATTTTTTGTGGTCTCACTTCTTTTAAGTGCAAAACTTAAGAGTGTCTTTTTTGGGTGGGGTTTGATGTAGAGCAACTTAGAAGTAATATCTTAATGAAAAATAATCACAGTTTAGGTAACTTGTAAGTTGGATGATATCTTAAATAAGGTAGAGAAACTTCTGACAAAGCTGGTTTGGATGAGTATATTTCGTTTTCAAGATTATTTGTTTTAATCCTGGTTTTTATTTGCTAGAACTTAGTATTACTAGGGCATTTTTGGTAAGGTGATTGTCATACTATATTTATAAAAGTCTTTGGTGTTAGTCCGTGCTTCCACTTTTTCGTATTTATTTACTGTTTATTGGGTGCTCGTCTTTTCCGAGATACTTGTTTCTATGCTCCCTTCTTTTTTTGTTCTTTTATTTTCTTCCTGTTTGGAGAGAAAAATTGTTTTTATGCCGGAGATCTATTAAGTTCATTGCTGCAGTCCTCTCTCCCTCTCCTCTGAGTCCTCTCCTATAGTTTGATTAATTGGAAGTTTGGAATGAAGCTGTTCATCTCCTGGGTGTTATAAAAGCCTACTACTATGTTTTAGGAATTATATACCTTGAAGTTGGTATTCGAATTTTCTAGTATTGTACAATTGTGTCGATATAAACGTGTGCATATTTTGGAGCCAAATGTTCTTTAATAATCCGGCTCTAGATGTGAATAAATATAATATATTATATATGAAATCGTGGTGGTATAAATATTAAATGTCACCTGATATGTAATCAGATAAAGAGCTTTGTATATGAAAGGAGACTGCCAAAAGTTTTAGTGATTTTGGAAATTTTAAACTTTACGAAAAGTTACCCTAGCCTGTTGCAAGCAGGTTTCGAACCCAAACTTCTTGTTCTGCAACCGAACCCCAAACTTTTCCCCCCCACCTTTGCTATTGTAAAAATGCATTCATTAGGAGTTCTCATATGAAGTTGTAATGTTTTGAAGTCGTGCATAACTGCAGAATTCATTAGACTGATTGTTTTCTTCTAAATTTCTATAGAACTTATCATGACAACATCCTGTGGTTCTTCTCATATGGCTATAAAGTATAGATATGAAATTTCTGAAGAAGCATTTAGTCAGCCGAGTCTTTTTCTTATTAATACATCATATTACCTTGATATTATCTCAATACTATTTGTGCAGTTCCATATTTTTCTCATAATTTTCTTAATGTGTGTATTACTGCACATGGTAGGCACTAATTTTTTGAAATAAAAATTGATAGACTTGTCATAATCCACATCAAAGAGGCTATTAAGTATAGAACTTATACTTCTAATTCTTCTAAATTTCTATAGAACTTATCATGACAACATCCTGTGGTTCTTCTCATATGGCTATAAAGTATAGATATGAAATTTCTGAAGAAGCATTTAGTCAGCCGAGTCTTTTTCTTATTAATACATCATATTACCTTGATATTATCTCAATACTATTTGTGCAGTTCCATATTTTTCTCATAATTTTCTTAATGTGTGTATTACTGCACATGGTAGGCACTAATTTTTTGAAATAAAAATTGATAGACTTGTCATAATCCACATCAAAGAGGTTAACTACCGAAATTCTAAAACCTCACCCTTTTCTGCCATATCTTCTAAAATACTACTTTTTCAATGAGCAATTTGTACCATCAGGAAGTTGCAAATTAATTACATTGATTAAATGAGTTAACATTCAGTTACAAATTTAATATTGAGTAGTTACAATTTACTTCAGCTGGATTATTTGTCCAAGAAAAATAGAGTATGTTATAAGAAATTAATCAGGGTAGTCGAGAGTCAAAAACTCGTTAATTTGAAGATTGGTTTGAAATTTTTTTTCCTTTAGTTATTCTTTAGTTAGTAGTTGTTGCGGTCTTTTTCTTGGGGTGTGGGAGCAATAGATAATGTGAGTTCTTAGATTCAAGAAAAATGCAGTGATCCTATCCTTCGCTCTGGTTCCGGGGGAGTATTGAATGGGTTTAATGATGGATGACCACTTCGCAGACCTGCAAAATGAAGCCTGAGACACCGGGAGTATTTTCGGTGACAGACCTTCCGATGCTTTAGTCAGAAGACAACTATTTAGTGGAGGGAATTCAATAGCAAAAGAGTCCTTACCTGTTACGATACAGTCCATGCTGTATTTATAGGTTCGGAGAGAAATCTGTTACCCCCAGATCCTATGGCGGTAACGAAATTTCCTTAAACCTGGATCTGGGATTCATTATTCTCTTGATTTTAGGGAGTGCGGTTACGGCGTAACAGATGGAGCATCCAGAATGGTGGGCGATTCTTTCGGGCGCGTGACTGGGCCTGCGAAAGGCCCGTAGATCTCTCTGGCCTGGGTCAGGAGAGAGGTTGGCGTTGAGCCTAGTTTGATGCTTCGCGATTCGTGTCAGAATCATCGGTGGGGATCGCTCACGGTTTTCCCCACATCATGAGCCCCTTACTCTCGGAAATGTGCCGTTGATCGTTTCCGAGGAATAGATAACTCGTGGAAAAAGTGCTGACATGACAGTTGTGTCGGCTTGCCGGGTCGTTGCTCCAGAAGGAAAAACCGAAGCGGTGTTTGGTGTGAATCCGTGCTATGAGCTTAGCAGGTATTATGTTCGGCAGGAAGCTCGGGGTTGGTTGGAGTTAAGGTGCTGGGATGTTCCCAGGCGGGACTTCCTTTCCACTTGGCCTCTTGTCAAGTCAGTTCTCGCTGAATTCGATGAGTCGACACATGACAACGGTCATTCGAAGGGCTGTCAATCATGGAATTTGAAGGGGCGGCACGTGCCGATAGTTCGAGTCATTCGTCCCTTATAAATTTGCTCCCCCCTTCAGCACAATGAGGGGCTATTTTCTGGACTCTTGGAATCTCTCTTCATGATCATAATCCTAGATATGTTAGCCGCAGAGATCGGTATCTCGTCTTCTTCCGGTGACCATAGTGGATCAGAAGCAAGTTCTTTCAGGTGCGGGTTGGTTACCTATTCGCCAAGCCGATCCGTTTCGAGGGGAAGCAGTTCTGAGAACTCGAGATCACCACACGCGATCTTGTCAGAATCGGAGGTGGATATCATTGGAGTCTCTGATCCCGAAGGAGAGGACCTTAGCCAGGTCGGAGATGAGGCCAGGTCTAATGGCACTGGGGGTGGTATAGTGAGGAAAATTTGGGAGTCGCTTGAATGTTAGAGGGTGGAGGCGACTGGGGGAGCGGAGATCGGGCATAGGCAGTCGAGGGGAGATTTGCAAGCATTCTTGACGGGGTAGTCCCGGAGGATTAGATTCCGTTGGCTGTTCCCCGGGAGCAGGGATCGTTGAAATCAGAGGGGGCTCGGCTCGGCCTGGACCAGGTGCTCGTGCTGGCGAAGCCCATCCAAATATACCTTGAAGACCTAAAGGGTGAGCCTGGTTTCGATGTTCTACCTCCGTCTAACAGGTCGATAGCGGACGTCGATAAGGTGAAGAGCGTCTTGGCTGGAAGTGAACTGGAGTCGCTTCAGGTGGTTTATTGCTTTCCTCCCCAGTTCGAATTGATGCTCTCGCACTCCGCTCTTGAACAAAATGCCAACCTTCCGGGGTCGCTGTGCATAATGAATGTCGACATGTTCCATTCTGGTTTGCGTCTCCCCCTCCACCCTTTTATAAAGGTGTTGTATTGGGCTGACTGAGCCCCATGCAGTATGCGCTGAAATTATGGAACTAGCTGACGTGCTTCCTCATGATTTTCCATGAGAGAGGGGCTCCGTTCTGCCTCAAATATTTTCAGATGTGTTTGGGCTTCAGAGCGTTGCCGAGTCACCCCTACCGGTGGTATGTCTCGCTGCGTCGGGGGTACAAAGCGGTGTACGACCATCTTGACCCTATTAAGGACTGGAAGGGGATATATTTTGTTATCCAGAGTAGTGAACCTTGGGATGTCCCTACTAGGTGGTCGTACGAGGACCTGCCGAAGGTGGATCCCCCGTCGCCTCATGATCTCAGCCTGGAGGAGTGTCGAGATTCAGAAACTCTTTGGGGAAGGTGCTAGTGTTGATTGGCAGCAAGTATTGGAAGAGAGGTTGGTCAATATTGGTTTAAGCTTCGTTGGCTCGGGTAGTTTTTTTATCCTTGACTCAGTACTGGTACTTTGCTTTATCTGATATTTGTTTTTCATCGCAGGTATCAGTGTGACGGTTGCTTTGTCATTAGAACCTCGGGAGGGCCGAAGGTTGACCGTAAGGGCAAGCGGAAGATCGAAGTGTCTGCCTTAGGGCACTTGCCGAAGAAGCCTAAGGCCTCGAAGGTCCGTGACCTGGAGGGGGTTCCGAGGGGGCAGCCGGTCAATAGGTTGTTGAGGATCGCCGAAGAGACTGTGGGGCATTCCACATCGGATCGGCCCGTGGGGGAGTTGGGCTCCATCGTGGAGTTGGAAATGGCTCGGGAAATAGTGGAGAATCTTTCTCGTCCGAGAGATCAGGAGACCCTCGCCGAAGAGACCATTACTTCGTGTTTCCTTCGCCTTTCCCAGGGAGTTGTACAGACGAGTATTTTTGTGCCATGTTATGTCATCGTAATTGTTCATTGTTGACATTCCAAGTTTTCTTCGTAGGATGCTCTCTATGGTATTGAAATGAAGAGGCGGTACGAGCCTTTGCTTGACCTAGCGGTTTGGAAGGCGGAGCAGTATAGGAAGAGTTGCGAAGGAGAGCGTGAACGCACTGAGGCCTTGGAGGAGTGGGTAAAGGATTTGGAGAAGAGGTCGAAGGGTGATCCGGGCGAGGGACGGTATGCCTATAGGGCATTGTTAAGTAAGAAGGATGCGCTAGAGTGCCACTTGGCCCAAACACGATCAGAATTAATGGGGGCTGTAGACGAGATCGCTGAAGGTGAGGAGCATGGCTTTAGACAAGCCGTCGAGCAGAGTTCCCCCATCTCGACCTTGGTTCTCTTGAGTACGATCCGGAATTCGTCACTTCTCCTACGACTTCCCGCTCAATTCTTTCTGACTTGGGGGACAGTACTGATTCTGCTCTCGGGACTTTCAGTGGTGTAGGCGATGAACGTGCTCGTCCGCCTTCGCCAGGGGGTTTCACCTACGACCCCGGCCGAGCTTCCTCCGGAGTTGGGATCGGATGCCGGGTTTAATTCTTGAGGCTAATAGGAGGGAGCCCTACTTTCCTTAGCTTTTTATGTTTTGTTGTGTTTTGCCAAACGCGGACTGGCCACCGACCCTTGTATCTGATTATTTTTGATGGAACGATAACAATTTTTGGTATTGTTGAGTCTTAATTTCGCTGCGAATTTCAAAAATTTCCAATGACCCTTCAGAGTCGAGTTGATCTCTTCGGCCGATTCTGTAGGAGGGCGGCACCCACGAAATTCGAAGAGTCTTACTAGAGAGGAAGCCAAGGGTCAAGGGACCCACGCGTTTCATGCTTTCCACATGAGTGCACAGTGTTCGATGTCCCCTTCGTGCTTATATATTTCTTTCCTCCACCTGTTCTTTCTTCGCCTTCTCCTTTCGTTATCTTTGCTTCTCCCTTTTGTCGAGTTCGTTCTTCCTTTAATCATGGTTTCCGACGCGATTCTGATGGAAAGACATTTGGCCCGTAAGGTGGCAATGAAGGCGACCGAAGCTAAGGCCAAGATTGACCTTCGGGCTGAGGGTAGTGCGAAGGCCGAGACGAACGAAGGAGGAAGCTAGCCAAGGAAAAGGCCAAGGTGGGGGGCGAGGCGACTGGGGTATCCGAGGACCCTAAGGGAAAGAAAGTACACAGGGGAGCTTCGAAGCATCCTCTTTCTCCCCCTTCTGTGCGTCTCCGGGTAGGAAGAAAGGCAATGATGCCGACCCTCCGATCGTTACCGAAATGCCGGTCTCCGCGGAGGGGACTCTACGGACGGCATCGGAGGTGCTATCGCTGGCGAAAGCGTGGATCCCCCTAGACCGTCACAGAGGCGGATTTGATGACGGACCACGCGAATACGGCTCATGTGGTGGAAAATTTGGCCACTCCCAGAGAGCTAGTGTCCCCGAAGAGGGAAGCCCAAGACGACGTTTATGCCCGCTGGGCTCAGGCTTCAGTCACGGTAAGTCGCCGTGAAGAGGGTCTGTCGCTTGTAGTTGGTGCCCTCATTGGGTTTCAATATCTAATTTTCTTAATAATCTTCCCTTCATGCAAGTCGCTGTCACTGGGGTTGAGCTGAAGCAAAGGCTGGGCGCGATGCTTGCACGGGCCCTGGAGGAGAGTGGTAAGGAATTGGTGCGTCGGAACCAAGAACTTTGACGAGGTATCAAGGATGTTGAGAAAGCACTAGAGGGGGGAGTAAAGCGGTCGATAGGGGTTGCTGGCCGAGAACGAGAAATGGGCCGAGGAGCAACTGGCGTGACAAGCCGAGGAGAAAAAAATGTGAGGGTTGTTGGACGAGGCAGCTCAGTGCGTGGTTAAGGACAAGCAGGAGTTGGATGAAACGCTGCTGCAGGTACTCGACGCCCAGGATGTAGGGTACGGTAAAGCTCTTACGCACATGAAGATCCGGTATCCACACATCTTGCTTGAGGGTTTGGCTTCTGATCAAGTGAAGAGGACTTGCACTGGATGGCCGAACTGGATGTCACGGCTCGTGAGAAAACGTCAACCCCCATCAACAAGAAATGACCTGCGCTGAAGCGTCGTTGACGAGTTGCTTGTATCCCTGCCATTTTTTGCAGACTGGCAACCGCCTTTGTAATCATCTTTTAATTAATAAAATTCTTCTCTTTTTTTGTTGAGATCTGGGATGTTGACCTTTTGGCAGTAGAGGAGTTCGTGTTGATCGTGAGACTCAGAGGCAAGGTGCTATTTCGAGGCACTCCTTCCGAGGTTTAGGTTTAGCAGTGAGACCTGTGCAAGACTCAAAGTCGAGGTGTTCTTTCGAGGCACTCTTTCCGAGATTTAGGTTTAGCAATAAGAATGCACAAGACTCAGAGTTGAAGTGCTTTTTCGAGGCACTCTTTTCGAGGTTTAGACTTAGCAGTGAGGACTACGTAAGACTTAGAGTCGAGGTGTTCTTTCGAGGCACTCTTTCGAAGATTTAGACTTAGCAGTGATGACTGCGTAAGACTCAGAGTCAAGGTGCTCTTTCGAGACACTCTTTCCGAGGTTTAGATTTAGCAATGAGAAATGCGCAAGCTTCAGAGTCGAAGTACTCTTTCAAGGCACTCGTTCTGAGGTTTAGACTTAGTAGTGAGAACTGCGCAAGACTCACAGTCGAAATGCTCTTTCGAGGCACTCTTTTCGAGTTTTAGACTTAGCAGTGAGGATTGTGCAAGACTCGGAGCCGAGGTGCTTTTTCGAGGCACTCTTTTCGAGGTTTAGACTTAGCAGTGAGAACTGTGCAAGACTCAGAGTTGAGGTGCTTTTTCGAGGCACTCTTTTCGAGGTTTAAGTTTCGCAGTGAGAACTGCAAGACTCGGAGTCAAAGTGCTCTTTCGAGGCTACTTTTCTGAGGTTTAGACTTAGCAGTGAGGACCGTGTAATACTCAAAGTTGAGGTGCTCTTTTGAGGCATTCTTTTCGAGGTTTAAACTTAGCAGTGTGGACTGCATAAGACTCAGAGTTGAGGTGCTCTTTCAAGACACTCTTTCTGAGATTTAGGTTTAGCAGTGAGAACTGCGCAATACTCAGAATCGAGGTGCTTTTTCAGGACACTCTTTCCGAGGTTTAGACTTGGCAGTGAGAACTGCGTAACTCCGAGTCGAAGTGCTCTTTCGAGGCACTCTTTCCGAGGTTTAGGTGCTTTGAAAAGGACTAGGTGAGGATTGATTGACGAAACTGGAACAACTTTATTCAACTTTATTCGGTGGTCGGTGGGAGCTGGCGCTAATTACAATTGTCTTGTCACCAGTTTGAATCGTTTTAAGGGCTTTCATAAATCTTCATCAGGTGTTCCGCATTCCAAGTTCTCTAGACTGCCTTGTCCCTCAGGTCTTCGAGCAGTAGGTCCTCAGGCGTATCACTTCAGAGACCTTGTAAGGACCTTCCCAATTTGATATCGGTCGGTCGAACCTTCTGATGGTAAAAGCGTTCATCTCTCTGTTGGTAGATGTTCCTTATGATGGCCGACTTCTCGCGGACCTCGTCAAGGAGATCAAGGTTGGCTCTCAGGCCTATGGAGTTGGAACTTTCATCAAAACTTACAATGCGGGAAGAGGGGAGGTCGACCTCCAGAGGGACCGCTTCGGCTCCGTAAGTTAGGTTGAATGGGGATTCGTTTGTTCTGACCCTTTTGGTAGTTCGGTAGGCCCACAGGATGCTCGGTAGCTCTTCTATCCACAAGCCTGTTAGCGAGTTGTCTAGGCGCTTCACCCCGTTTAGGATCTGCTTGTTGGCGTTCTCGGCCTGTTTATTGGTCTGGGGGTGTGAGATTGAAGAGAATTTTTGCTGGATCCCCAAGTTGGTACAGAATTTGCGAAAGTCTTTGCCGGTGAACTGGGTGCCATTATCGGTTACGAGTATCCGAGAGATACCAAATCGGCAAATGATGTTCTTCCAAAAGAATTGCTGCAACTGATACTTGGTAATGGTGGTGAGTGGTTCGGCCTCGACCCACTTGGTGAAATTGTCTATGGTAACGATGAGGAAGCATTTTTACCCAGTCGTTATTGGAAAGGGGCCGACCAGGTCCATTCCCCACATAGTGAACGGGATCGGACTGGCCAACGATTTTAGCTCTGCTTGGAGAGTGTGTCGGATGGAGGAATACCTTTGACAGGGGCTGCATTTCGTCACAAGGTCTTGAGCGTCTTGAAGGAGTGTCGGCCAATAGTACCCGTGGTTGAATATTTTTCTTGCAAGTGCCCTGTTGCCCATGTGGCAGCTGCCGATCCCTTCGTGCATTTCCCCTAACTCGTACTTGGCTTCCTGGGGTAGCGGAGGTAAAGTCTCCTGTCTACTTTGGTGTACGAGCGTTTGAAGAGTGTGCCGTTGATCAGTGCAAACCTCTCTGAACTGGCTCAAACTCTTCTGGCTTTGTATGGATCCTGGGGTAGTTCGCTCGCCTTTAGGAAGTTCAGAATCGGATCAATTCCAGTTATCTCTCCCACGGCTGGGTTGATGCAGTTGACCTCGGGAGGCACGACTGCCTCGATGCTGGGTTTCAAGAGGACTTCCACTAAGACATTGTGATCCAATCCTTCGAAGGAGAAGGAGGCCAGCTTGGAGAGGGCGTCGGCCTGGGTATTCAGTTCTCGAGGAATTCAAGTCAATGCCGTTTCCGAGAAATCTGAGAGGATAAGGCGAACGCACGCTAGGTACTGGATCATTAGGGAGTCGCGGGCCTCGTACTCTCCGTAGATCTGATTAACCACAAGCTGGGAGTCGCAGAATATGGATCATCTAAGTCCCCTACAGAAACCCTTATATGTTTGGCTCCTGCCTTTCGGGCTAGAAGGAGTCTCGCAATCATTGCCTCATATTCCGCCTTGTTGTTGGAGGCTGGAAAATTGAGCCGGAGAGAGTATTGGAGAATAAAGGCGCCTGGTCCCTTAAGTATGACTTCGGCTTCGCTCTCGCCTTCGCAAGACGATCTGTCAACATTGAGTTCTTACTATGGCTTACCTTCTTGTGTTCCGGGGGCATCGGGAATAGTACATTCGATTATGAATTCAGCGATCACCTGGCCCTTGATAGCAATTTGGGGTTTGTAGCTGATGTCACGATGACTCAACTCAATGGACCATTTGATCAGATGGTCTGACGTCTCGGGTTTGTGGAGCACTTGTTTGAGGGGTTGGTCTGAAAGGACCTGAATGGAGTGGGCCTGGAAATATGGGCGAAGCTTTCTTGCTGCCATTACGAGTGCGCAGACCATTTTCTATACATTTGCGTACTTGGACTCGGCATCACGGAGGACTTTACTGACGTAATAGATCGGCTTTTGTGACCCGCTTTTGTCCCGAACTAAGACAGCACTGAGTGCGTGTTCGGAAGCAGCGAGGTAGAGGGAGAGTACTTTGTTCGGCTTGGGTTTACTGAGGAGTGGAAGGTTAGCCAAGTATACCTTTAACTGGTCAAAAGCTTGTTGTTGGTGCTCCCCCCACTGGAATTTTTTAGCTCCCCTGAGAGCTTTAAAGAACGGTAGTGACTTCTCCTCGGATTCAGGGGTGTATCTGAGTTTCAGGGGGCCCTAAGCAAATTCTCAAATTAGGCATTTTGCAAGTTGACAAAATAATAATTATAATTATTTAAATGCAAACAAACTTGGAGCATCGGAGAACAAACTATTTAAATGAAAAACAAATTTATATATATGCTTCAAAAAAAAATTTAATTGATAATGTACGTTTTTTATATGAAATGCCTCGTGGCAAAAAAAAAAACTCGGACAAACTCTAACAACAAAAACGAAATATGTTATCTGAAAGAGGTAAATATGATATATTAGAGAACACGATCAGAATGAAATGATGATGAATATATGTATATGAGAATACTAGTTGGAAGCTGAAAATGTAGAATAACCATATGCACTTGAAGATTTGGTTAGAAATTTATCATAAACAGGTAAATATGATATACCATAGAACATTGAAAAAATATCATAAAATGACATACATGGGCTAAGTGAAAAATAATATTAAATTCATAAAATGGTAAAATGACACGTAAGGCTATGTGAAAAATAATGAGTTTTAAAATTAAAATTGATTGAAAAATTAATTGGCCCATGCAAGTTTTGAACCTGCGACCTTCACATTATTAGCACAACACTCTAACCAACTGAGCTAATAAGCCAACTGTTAATATAATGTAATTATATCAGTAAATATTACATTTTACTTTTTAACATTGTAAATACCTAAAAAATAAGAGGCCCTATAAAATTGGGGGCCCAAAGCAGTTGCCTGTGCTGCTTGAGCCCAGATCCGCCCCTGGCCGATTTTGAAGAGAAAGCAACCGACAGCTGTTAACCGACCGGTAAGGCGCTGCATTTCCTTGACGTTTCTTGGAGGGGCCATGTTTAGGATGACCTGATGTTTTTCGGGGTTGGCTTTTGTCCCCCATTGACTGACCATGAATCCGAGGAACTTCCCGGAGGTGACGCTGAAGGCGCACTTGGAAGGGTTCAGCCGCATGTTGTGGGATCGAAGAACCCCGAATGCTTCCTATATATCTTTCACATGATCTCGACACTGGAGGCTTTTGACGAGCATGTCGTCTACATAAACCTCCATGTTCCAACCTTTTTGATTTTTGAAGATCCGGTTCACGATCCTTTGATATAGCTTCGACGTTTTTCAGTCCGAAGGATAGCAATATAGCCCTTGGTCGGTTATGAAAGCAATGTTGGGAATATCCGGAGGGTCCATTTTGATTTGGTTGTAGTCTGAGAATGCATCCATGAAATTGAGGAGCTTGTGTTTGGACCTCGCGTTGGTAAGTGAATCGATGCTCGGGAGGGGGAAAGGATTCTTCGGGCAAGCCTTGTTGAAATCTGTGAAATCGATGCAGATTTCCACTTCCCGTTGATCTTTTTGACCATCACAACTTTGGCTAGCCATTCGGGGTAGCTCACTTCATAATGAAGTTGGCAGAGGAGTTTTTATACCTCCTCCTTGGCCGCCTGTAGCCGGTCAGGGACGAACTTGCGGTGCCTTTATTGCATTGGTTTGTAGTCCGGGCGAACACTTAGTTTGTGCATTATAAAATCCTCCGAGATTACCGGCATATCCGAGGGTACCCAAGCAAATAGATCCCGACTCTGACGAATGCAGTTGATGATCTCTCGCCTTAGGTCTGGAGGAATGGATTGACTCACTTGGAAGCATTTGGATGGGTTGTCTTCGGAGAATGGGATCTCTTCCAGCTCATCGACTGGCTCTGAACCGATCGTTAACCCTTCAAAGTGGAGGTCAACCGTGTCGAGGGACAAGATTGTCACTCCTATAGTGGCCATGTAGCAGGTTCGGGCGGCCTCTTGGTTACCTCGGACAACGCCTACCCCGTGTTTAGTGGGAAACTTTATCTTCATGTGGTACACCGAGGGTACCGCTTGAAGGGATGCAAGGACGGGTCAACTAAGGATGGCGTTGTAATCGGCTTGGACATGTACCACCATGAAGTTCATGATTTCGGTTCAGAAAGTTGGAGCCTGTCCGGCTGAGACGTCGAGGGTTACGATTCCCTCGATACGATTCCCTCGATTTCAACGGGAGCTCCTGAGATCCCCTGGAGTGTGTACCCCTGCCGGTTTCAACTTTTCCCTGGAGAGTTTTAGGGCATCGAAGGATGCTAGAATCAGAACATTCACCGAACTCCAGTTGTCAACCAGGATGTGGCGGACCTCATGATTCGCTAAGCCGAGGCTAATGACGAGGGCGTCGCAATGTGGGAGTCACACCCTTGAGGTCTTCGTTTGAGAACGAGATCGATAGCCCCCGACCCTTGGGGAGAGGTCGTTGGTGGGTCGTGTTGACTTCTCGGATGAAAACCTTGCGGGAGGTGTTAGAGTCTCCGCCCATTGGTCCATCGTAAACACAGTGGAGAATAGCTAGTCCGTCTGCTCCTGATGGGTCGGGGCCCGTCGTAGGAAGCTTGTCAGTCCTTCGAGGAGGGGAGACTCGTTTAATATTTTAAGTAAACTCAGCCAGGTAGCCTATCTGAATGAGTGCTTCGATCTCCTTTTTGAGAGCCCGACAACTGTCGGTCTCGTGGCCGTAGTCCCGGTGGAATCGGCAGTAGAATCTTTGATCCCTTCTCCTGTTGTTGGTGGATGGTGGTGGATATTTAACTATCCCTTTATCCTCAATCTCTATGAGGATGGTTGAAACATTCACCGTGAGTGGGGTGAATCTCTCGAACCGAGGGACAAGAGGCGGGCGTTTCTGGCCAATGGGGCCCTTTTGCGATTTTTTCGGGTCCTCAGACTTATCGGCCTTCCTTTTCCCCCTCACTGGGTTTCTTTCCCACCACTGGGATGAAGAGCTTCCTCGGCCCGAATATATTTTTCGATCCTGCGATGGAGATCAGGAAAATCGATGGGAGGTTTCTTAGCGAGGGAGGCCTTAAGCTGGTCGTGGAGGCCATTATATCGAAACGCCGCCGAGGCGACCTCGGCGTCAAGGTAGGAGATTGACCTGGTCTTGGCTGTGAATCTTCGGACGAAGACCCGAAGGGGCTCTCCGTCCTTCTGTCTTAGGCCCGGTAGGGAAGCGCTCGTTTTCTTCGCCTTGCAACTAGTCACACCGTGCGCGAGAAAATTTTCTTCGATCTAATCGAAAGTGAAAATCGTGCCAGGGACGTGCTTTGAATACCATTCCCAAGCCGGTCTACGCAGAGTGGCAGGGAAGGCGCGACATAGAAGATGATCCGAGGCGTTGTGAATCATCATGAGGGTTTTGAAACCCTTTATGTGATCAGCAGGATTTGTCTCCCGGTAATATGTCTCGAACTGTGGAGGCTTGAAATTCCTCAGAATAGGGGCGTCGAGGATTCGGGCGGAGAAGGGGGGTTTGGATGGTTGACGACTCCGGCCGAGTTGTCGCCGTTCTCGCCTATCTGCGCGAGACAGTCTTCCATCTTTTGGAGTCGCCTTCGGACATCGTCCTGCTGATTTTCGGATCGGGTCGACCCGTGGGATTCTTCTTTGGAGTCTTCGATTAGTTACTTGCCTGATGGTCGTTCATCCTGAACTCTTCTGTGGAGTGCTCGTAGGACTTCAGTCTGTAACTCTTGGAACTTGGCATGCGTGACGTGACCCTCTCTGCTGTGGTCATTACGACGTTTGTGATCTCTTGGGGAGTGGCTATGCCATTGATCTCGGTCTCAGAACCAAAGGACTTTGTGGCTCGAGGCTGGGTTTGATGGTGTGGCCTCGCCTCTCGAACGACTGAGCTGGTTTTCGAGGCCCCCCTGGCTGGACCGATTGTTGATGATGTTCCGGAGGTCGCCCGCCACAGGTTGTTCTACCGACCTTGCGATGGAGCAGGGCGCTCGGAGTCGGTCCCTGCGGATTCTCGATCCGCTGCCTTCGTGATCCCTGGGTGTTCGCGGGGCTACGTATTGGTGGGGGAGGAGGGCCCAAAGGTCCCGCGGCGGCGATCCTCTTCGTTTTGGGGGCCATGAGAGCGGGTCACTTCAAACAAGAATTTGGGTCGGGAGTAGGATTGATCTGCGGAATTTCCACAGACGGTGCCAATCTGTTACGGTCTTTTTTTTGGGGTGTGGGAGAATAGATAATGTGAGTTCTTAATTCAAGAAAAACGCAGTGATCCTATCCTTCGCTCTGGTTTTGGGGGAGTATGGAATGTGTTTGATGATGGATGGTCGCTTCGCAGACCTGCAAAATGAAGGCTGAAACATTGGGAGTATTCTCGGTGACAAACCCTTCGATACTTAAGTTAGAAGACAACTATTTAGTGGAGGAGATTCAGTAGCAAAAGAGTCTTTACCTGTCACGGTACAGTCTATGTTGTGTTTATAGGTTCGGAGAGAAATCCGTTACCCCCAATATCCTAGGGTGGTATCGAAATCCCATTAATCCCGGATCGGGGATTGATTATTCCCTTGATTTTAAGGAGTGCGGTTACGGCTTAACCGTTGGAGCATCCAGAACGGTGGGCGATACTTTCGGGCACGTGACTGGGCCTGCGGAAGGCCCTCAGAATCTCAGATCTCTCTGGCCTGGGTCAATAGAGAGGTTGGCGTTGAGCTTAATTTGATGCTTCGCGATTCGTGCCAGAATCATCAGTGGGGATCGCTCACGATTTTTCCCACATTAGGAGTAATTATTAAAATTTTCTTTTTAATGAATCTCATTTCAATAAATTCACGGAATAGTAAATTAAGGGAGAAAAGATATGACTGTACAGACTACAAGAAAAGATCTTTTGGTTGTTGAACATCATCCCCCAGTCTCCATACTACTACAATATAACAAAATCGTAGCAATGCCTCTATCTAATCTACCACCCTGTGTTACCCCTCATGGAATTTCACATATGTATTTTAAACTTACATTTAAAATAAGAAATCACATGCAAAACTTTATTATGGTAGCAACCAAATATGGCTTTCTAAGAGTATCCACACTCGTTTTTCTCATATTTGGCAAATTGGCAAATGAGAAATGACAAAAAGAGAGTTTGTTTACAGTCGTTGTTTGCCAAAAACTAAAGTCGGACCAAACATGTTGTTCCGTCTGAGCTTTTTTCTATATAAAGTTTATGGCGAGACTGAACATGATGTTAGTCCCGCCATTTTTTAAAAAAAAATTGGACTGTACATCATCTACCATCTGATAATTTTTTTCGTAATTTTTAAAAAAATAACGGAGGGACGGAACATGTTGTTCCGTCCCAAATTTTTAAAAAAAAATCATATACTCCCAATCTCATATGATATCATATGCCCATTCCACAAACAAGCCATTGGACCTCCTCAATATTGGTGCTCCTCACATATGAAATCATATACTCTCAATCCCATATGCTATTTTGAATGGGATGGTACATGTTGTCCTGTCCAATCCAAAAATGTTATCGAATGGGACAACATCATCTGTCCGATCCCTTTCTTTTAAAAAAAAATTAATTTCTTAGGACGAAACATGATGTTCCGTCTAATCATTTTTTTAATAAAAAAAAATATTGGACGAAACTCCTTTAAAAAATTAAAAAACTACGGTGATGTTTCGTCCCCTTTAGAGCATCCACAGTCGTGAAAGGAAAAATAGAAAAATGCATAAAATAGATATAGCAAAGTGGGGTTTCTTGTAGTTATCAAATGCTATAAAATAGCAAAGTTGTACAAAATTTGATCGAAGTTTCGTCCTGTTAAAAAATTATATTTTTAATATATTTTTTTGGGCTAATAATTTAAATTGGCAGACGAAACTTGAAGTTTTGTCTGGCTAATTTTTTATAATTTTTTATTTTTTCCCCTTTTAGGTGTTTAGTTTAGGATAATCCCATAGAAAATCATGAGTCAATCAATAATTCATAGAAAATATAACGGTGCCAATCAATAATCCATGGGAAATCTTATAAAATCTAATGCATAGAATCCTAAAAAAATCAAAAAATTTGAAAAGAAAACACCCGGACGGAACTTGAAGTTTCGTCTGTGATTTTTTAGTGATTTTTTTCCTGGGTTTTTTTAGTTAAAAAAAGCTAATTTCGGTCGGACGAAACTTGAAGTTTCGCCCGATCACAAAAAAATACTGTAAAATATTTAAGACGAAACTTGAAGTTTCGTCCAATCGATTAAAAAATTAAAAATATTTGGGACGAAACTTGAAGTTTCGTCCTGTATAATATGCATATTGCTATATCCTCACTCATATATAGCAATCTATTCTAGCGATTATGGCAAAATATGCATAAATAGAAAACAGCTGCAGCAATCAAAATGCTAAAATATGCATATTATGCAAATATAGCAAACGACTGTGGATGCTTTTGTTTTAGCAATTGCCAAATCGTTTCTTCAATTTGAGAAGCGATTGTGCACCAATTCTCAAAATATGGGAAAATAAGAAACGACTGCACCGCGTAAATTACTAAAATATGGGAAATATGGCAAAAAGATAAATGAGTGTGGATGCTCTAAACATCAACACCAAATGACTCACTAATATATAAATGAAATGTTTAAAAAACTGAAAACTTAAAAAAAAATTTGTAACGGGAGATCCATACGCCCAACAGCATCTATCACTTCTTTTTGTATATAACATGCTATAAAATATCAAATAATGAGTTTGCAAAGGCGAAGTATAATCTGTACAATGTCATTATTACCCTTTTAGAAAAATAGAAAGAGATGCCACTGAACTGGTTAATTATGCAACTGAAAATATCTCCTATAAGATCTTGAATATAATGAATGCTATATTGCTATCAAATATTATCTTCTAATTGGTCGGAAGGAATTAAAAAGTTGTCCATATGCACGCCTACCATTGATACAATAAGTATACATGTTGAACCAATTGATCAAATTATACCCCAAACATAAGCTAGTCTTTATGATACTCTTGGGCAAAGGATGCTTATATCTATTATGAGGTATTATCTTTTGGCTTTAAAACCTCGATGATATGTTTGCAGAATTCTGGGATCCCTCCTTCCTTTGCTCTAGTTCTTTTGGTGTTGATTTATTTGGTTAGCTGTTTCTATCGATGTAGGTTTATTGGTGTATAGTTGATTGGTATTTGTATGAAAGATTATGTCGTCGGGTTTCATTTTGGGACTTCTAAGTAGAGGCAGTTTAGGATACTCTATCTGGAAATCTATATGCAGTATGCTATAGTAATTGCCATTAGTATCTGGATTCAAGTATTAGTTCGTGTATTCGTTTATTTCTGTTACATCTCTGCCTGCTACTATAATTTATCATTACTTGTGTATATTCTCTTTTCTTACTTGTGTGTTTTATTGACTTTAGTCTTATGGACACTGCATTTATGCTACTATAAATAGGAGCGCATTGTGCTTATTGTCATACAATTCTGCACCAAAAATAGAATAGCTACATAAAAGAGAAGGGAAGTAGAAAGAACATTATATCTAAATCATGATCTGCAATAAAAACAAATCAATAATAAAAAAAATGCAGCAATTGAAGTAATAGTGAGAAAATAATTGAAAAGACTCCATGAATCTGCATCTCAATAAACTGTGTGCCATCATCGGTTACCCTTGCACGTACTATCCTTGGCCCCAATACTAGATATTGAAATGATGAATTATCTGCTCGTAGTTTTTTGTAAATCTTTGCCTGTCGAACTAAGATCATTGCTCCCCATTCCATTAAAGATCATATTTTAATGATTATTATGGTAATCAGAATTCTTTAGTTTAGAGTTGACTGAACAAGTCAGAGTTCTATCTCCTTTTTTGTTCTCTGATGTGAGTTCTTTTTCATCTAATTTGATCAGTAACTGATGGTTGCAGTCTAAATAATCATTATCTGTTCCTGTTTTTTAGGGAGCTGCTCGGATTTCTGTTTCTGTACCTAATGTTGATGAAGGAAATTTGAAAGGTCAAACTCTGGAGATCACGATCCAATCCTTGTCTGAAACTATTGGAAGTCTTAAAGAGAAGATTGCTGGAGAACTTCAGCTTCCTGCTAACAAACAGAAGCTCAGCGGTCGTGCTGGCTTCCTTAAGGATAACCTTTCACTTGCTTATTACAATATTGTCCCTGGTGAAACACTGACTCTTGCTTTGAGGGAGCGTGGTGGACGAAAGAGATGAAATATCCTTAAGGATAACCTTTCATTTGCTTATTACAATATTGTCCCTGGTGAAACACTGACTCTTGCTTTGAGGGAGCGTGGTGGACGAAAGAGGTGAAATATTGTTTTCTGGAAGGTCTTCAAAAAAGATTTACAGCCATTGTGATGATTGGTGCTGATGAAAAATTATATGAAGATATCGGCATCTGCGTCCGCAAAGTATTTGGACTTGTATAATGATGCTAGCTTTGATCTGTCTTTGTTTTGTTATAACTGATGATATTTATGGCTCTTAATGCAGATAGCAGTTTGGGCTCATTTTCTGGAGTACATATGCGTGAAGTAGGCTGGTTACTGTGTTTCATTCTTTAGTCTTTCCTTTTATTACAGCTGATGCATTGGCTGCTTCTATGACAGTAGAATGGTGATAGTGGTTAGACTGTATTATAGTTTAATTTTGCTGGACTTCTACAGAATTTGTATTACATTGGCTGATAATGTTTGAATATGTGTATCTTTTTAAACTACTTCATAGACAACTTGTATTGCTTAATCTCAGTAAAGCATGCTTAGACTTCATATCATGTTATGATTTTTTGATGTTTCTAATTTAATAAGTTCCCGATCACAACGTTTTTGGCATTTTCAATTTAGGTTGACAGGCTGAACTGGAGGTTGGATGTTCCTTGCATACCCTATTTTTTTTTTATTGTCAATCAGTTTTTTTGTATGTGATATGCTCCTGAAGTAGATTGTATTTCATCACTGTCTGTTAAGAGCGTAATTAGTGAGATATGGTTTACATATTTTCATTATAAGTATCCACATACCGTGCAGTATTTGTTTTTGCAATTTGGTTGGCTATTAGGTATATTTATCATCTAATAAATATTAAATTTTCTCTTCTTCACTATTGATTGATATCACAATTGTGCTGAAGGGAGTCATAATTTTCTCATGCTAGGGATCTTGATGATGGCTGAGCGCATAACCGGTTATCTTTCATCTCATGCGTGCAGGTAACTTTTTGTTTTTGAAGGTGACTATTTATTTTTGGATACTATATTTTTGACTGTGGGCATTGAGTATAGTTATGGTAAATAATATTTATCTATCTCATGCCTTATCAAATTTTACACAATCATAATTTTTTAAATCCCTTCAATCCTGGCATGTGAGAGATGACATAGTACTAGTAAAGGACATTGGAGGTAGAAAGTTACTCATCTAGTAATTTTATTTTTATTGTTCCTCTACTCATTAGAGCATCAGCACCAATGCACTAGCCATTTAGGTTTTCATTTTAATTTTTGGCAACCTAGAGGACAACTTTAACAAAAAATGGGTATAGGTTTTGCACTAATGGCTGCCATTTGGGTTGCCATTTTTATATAATAGTATATAATAGTGAGTGTGTGTATGTTATACGGAAATATATATTATCTATATATATTATATACATAATATACATAAATGTGTATTATTAATATAAATATAATAATAATAATAATAACAATTATTATTATTATTATTATTATAAGTATGTATGTATATTATGTATATAATATATATATATATATATATATATATATAATATATATATATATATATATATATATATATATATATATAATATAATATTTATATACCAATTAATAAAGATATTTATGTATATAATATATATATACACACTATTACATACATAAATTTGGAGGGAAAAGAGAAAAAGTATGGTGATGTGACATATATGGCATTGCCATTTGGTTTGTCAAATTTGACCAAAAAAATTACCATTGCCAAATTTTGTAACCCAAATGAGAGGTTGGTGTGGAGGGTTTTTGCCATTTTGGTTGCCATATATGAATATGACAACCTAAATGAGAGATTGGTGTGAGCAGGTCATAATTTTTCCATTTGCCAAAGAAGGTTCATAAAAGCAAGAGTGGAATTATGGCTAACCAAGATGCGTTTTTGTGCATATTTTCCTAATACACTGTTTTTTGGTTCTAGGATAAATTTATGATTTCAGTGACATATTTATAAATGACAAGACAGACCCCTTTCAAGAACTTTGTAGCGTTCAATCGCGTTCAATCAAGCGTAGTACCTCAGAAATGGTATTACTGGCTATAAGTGAACAAGGATCTATTTACTGGGGCATGTGAGGGTGAGCATAGGAGCTCGAGGGGAATGCTTGAGGGGAATGTGTGTTTACCTGTCATGCACAAGAATTCTGCAAGAGTTGACATTTCAACTATTCATGGCATTAGATCATTTATATGCACCACATGTCTATGCAACTAATCAAACTGATATCAACAGCAGGACATTGAAACATAGTTGAAAGGACCATGTAATATGTAATGAATTTAATATTATTCTTCTCGAGTTGCTCATTCGTGTTCTTGTGGAGTTACTCATCTGTATTCTGATAGCTGCTTTGCTTTCCTTGTGGCTGATTCTCTGTGAGTTTGGTAAAGCTCAAAGGATGTCATGGTCTGATTAGTTCTATCCTCCCTGAGCCATGACACAACACAACCAGTTCTGGCAGAAAATATTCCTTCACTTGTTTGACAAAAATATTTCTCCAAGTCATGTGTAATTCAACATAACGAAATAGAATTCCGGTAATAGCTGGGAATGGAATTTAAATGAATGTGGTTGTTGCAATTACTGTAGGTTTTGTTGAGTAGATATTTCATATCATCTCCAATTGCCGTGTGTTTGGTTGTGGATTCTTTGTTCTCCCATTGTTGATAGGATGTGGATTCTTTCCTTAGATGAAAGGGGGAAGCAGGACCTCATCACAATCTGATATTACCTGCTCATTGATATGATATCTTTGTCTATTTCATTTTATTTTTGCGAGTCAACATCATCTTGTTTGTTTCTTGTGTGTACCTGCTAAATTTATCCAGGTTTTGCATGCAATGAAATGTATGCTAAGTATGAATATCATTCCAACCTCCTGAGAATCTGTGATGCATGTGTAATATGAGAGAACATGGCGGTTACTAGTTTGAATATGTTAGTATTGAGGATAAAATTTCTGTATTGTAGTTGGGGATGTGTTATGACGCCTTCAATGTACTCGGCTTTTTCTTTCTTTTCCGGATAATCAATTTATCCTTTGGTATTATTATAACTGATGGATGTAAAATATAATAAGAAGTGAATAAAGGCTCTGAGAGCTGTGCGTAAGTAATTCGGGTCTGGCTGGTGAATAAAGGTTCCGTAGATTTCAACACCTACCTACCTACCTACTGTGGTTTGGGCCAGTTCTTTTATCTCTTTAATTTATGCGATTCCTAAATATAAAATTGACTGTAGTTTGAGCCAGGTGATCGCAGTGTGTTTGGCAACCGCAATTTAAAGGATAAAAGAGTAGGCTACTGATATCAAACTAAATTCTGATAGCATATTCCACTAAGGGCGCGTTTGGAAACCCAAAAAACTAGGAAAAGGAATGGAATACTGTGGATAGATCCATCTTATCCTATTCCACGGCCTGTTTGTTTTGAAAAAGAAAATAAAGGAAACAATTAAATATCATTCCCTAGGGAAAGATTTGAGCCGAATTCTATTCTAGCTCCACCACCTCGGAAAGCTGGGTAAAGGAATGGAAACAACTAATTTTTCTTCAACTTAAATAAATAAATAAATATAAGACCAACTATGTTAAAAGAACTTCACATAAAATAAACGTTAAATTTCAGAAACCACCGAGACTTTTTAATCAGAGAATAGTTTTTTTTTTTTTTTTTCGCTTTCAGTTTCGGCAAATCACCTCGCCAACTTTTAGTACCGAACTAAGATCCCTCTTTTGGTGTAAATTACCCAATGTTCTTGATCCCGTTGATAATATATTTTTTACCCGATTCTTTTTTAAATTCAAATATCAAAAGTGAAAAGAATTAAATTACAAAAAAATAAAAAAAATAAAAAATAAGGTAAACTAATTAATTTTTGTTAGAGTGGGTGATTTTAGAATTAATAAATCTTCATTTTTTGGGAGTGTCAGAGGTATGTTTTTTCTCTCCAGGAAAACAATTTTATTCATTACTCAACCTAAAATGCAAAATGTCAAAAGTATGTCCATGTACAAATGTTATCAAAAGGTTTTTCAAAATGCCGTAATCCATAATATTCCATTGTTTGTCAAACAAGACTAGGGAATGGAAACAAAAAAAAGTCAATTTCATTCCACTAGTTGCCAAACACACACAACTTATAAAGTTAATTCATCCCTTTCCCTTTCTTTCCATTCATCTCCATTCATTTTCATTCCATTCCTTCCCATTCCCCAACTTAAATGTGTCCAAACAGACCCTAAGTTTTTTTCCCTCCAAATATCACTTGCCAACGTTAACCATGCGAGTTATGACATTAAAAGGGATTTCTCTGAGCACCAAAAGAATTACTACTTTTTTGCTTTATTTTTTTTTCTTCTATTTATTTAGGAGTTCAAAATCACATAGTTTTAAGAGGAAGATATAAAGCTAGACATCTCCAACAAATACTTTTCTACGTTGCAATTAGCATCAAAATGGACTACAGGACTTGTCAAGGACATGAAATCTCTCAATACCTCTGATAGGATAAATTTAGCACTGACATCAGGATTCGTTCAACACAAAAATAACTGAAATGAATACGGAATATTTGGTTATCTGGTTATGGGAAACGAAGAAGAACCAGCAAATGCGTTAGTCTCATATTCTTCTTTTACCCCATCTGAACTCGACCCAAAAAAAAAAAAAAAAAAAAAATGCCCTCCTTTTATTGTTGGAAAGTTTAATTTTACATTGCTTAAAAAAAAAAAATCAGGAACTATATATAATTTTTAAATTGTCGTTTTTAATGTACAACAAATGAATAACATGTTGTACAACTATAATTGATCAGTATGGTTTTAGAAGGTGTAACTTGACATAAACGAGGAAAATGCTGTAACATCTGCCCAGCTGGGGAACAGGCTCTTCATCTTCTTTGTATCATCTAGTAGATACTGGTCAAGTACGGCAAGGTCAACTCTCATATCTTCAGAACTGTTGGCCTGTTGTATGCACAAGATGTTAGAGAATTAACATAAAATAATTTTTTTTTTTTAACAATTAGAATAGAATAGCTTCGGTGCTTTTGATAATTTGCCAAACATAATGTCGACAATATTGATCTTAGTTGTGCTCAATGAAGAGGAAGCCATATCAGAGCAAGATAACAACATGAGAAAGTAGGAGGGCCAATACTTTGAGTTCTAACTTCTGACAGAATGCTGTTTAGTATGACCATAACTAACTCTAGAAATGGTGAACAGAAAGATTATTATGAATCATTACCATAAAAAACAAGTACCACAAAATTATCTATCCTGCTGTCATCTTATTAACTATGTAACGAATGAATATACCCTGCACAAACAAAATGCACTTTCAGTGACTACAAAGTGCCAAACTTTCAGTGCTAACAATACTACTCTTACTGGTATGATCCAAATTGTGTAAACCCAACCTATGGCGCTTGAAGCCAACTAAAATGTGTCGCCAAACTTTATTGAACAGTGAGAAATATCATTAATGCACATACAACAGTACTCCCATAGCAACAGTTGTGAATAAATAATCATTTTCTCAAAAATGGTGAAAGCAAACATGCGTGTCACACATAATCCAGTACTGGTATAAACTTCAGGATATGTTATCACTATGCACTGAGGTGGATTTCAGAAAATGCGAATCAATCACATGAAACACATGAAAGAAAAAACAGTGAATATGTTAAAATGAAGCACCTCCAGCCAGAAGGTCCAGTTCTCATGGCCACTTCCGGTGAGCCTTAAGATATATGAAGGTGGTCCACCAGAAACTGATTGAGGAGCTGCAGCAGAAAATCTCACAAGGTTACCAGTGTGAAAGGAAAAAATATATTTGGAAGGTAAACCAGAAAAGATTATTCAATGCAAGAAACCTGGCAGCTTATTGTCAGCAAAAGACCAATTTGACAGTGGACCAGTAATGTTAAGGACTGTGGCCCAGATTTCTCCTAAGGAACTACAAAATGGTAAAATAAATAAATAAATAAATTAATAAATAATATACAATTAATCAACAGGTTTAGTCAAAGATGTGCATTAAAAAGTGAAACGTAAGGAAATGGGAATATCACCCTAAACTAAGTTCCAGGTGCACTCTTCGGGGACCAGAGCTAGAAACAGAGTCTGCCTCACGTAATGACAAGTGAGGCAAGTGTCTGTATTGCCGGAAAATATCTTCACTTTGTGCAGGGAACTTCCTGCTTCCTGAGAACAAGAAAGATACAGGAAATAGGACCTAGAAGAGAAGCCGACAGATCAGCTGTCAGAACATGTACACATATGCTTACAAAAGGAAACAACTAATTATGCTGCTTGATAGAAATAAAAAGTTAAACTTACGATCTACTTACCAGCCACGAGTTTTTTTCAGAATGAGATCCCAGATCTGGACCAACTTGCAGAAATTTTGCAACCTCAGGTGCATTCTTGAAAAGAAAAGTTAAGGAGTTGGCATCCACCACCGAGAATTCGTAGCTGGAATGCACAAGTTTATTTGCATCTGCCAAAATCATCAAAAATTCCAGACAAAGAATTTCATGTTTCCTCGATTTCTTTAGCGGTAGAAGCATCTAAACTTAATGAGCATGAGGAAACACATTTAAGCAATCAATATTTGTACACATGTACTAGGATGCACTTGGTAGTCATTCATGTGCAAGTCTTCTATTTCAATTTTTGATGAAAGTAAGTGAAGAGCAGTCTCAACATTTTAATATATTCTACAAAAAGAATTGCTGAACACATTGCATTGCCAGCATTACAAGGCAGAATGACATTCTCATTTAAGCAAATAACATATAAAAACCAAAAGAGTCTCTCCAATCAACAATGTGATGGTCTAATATACAAAATAAAATAAGATGAGCAAACAGATCTCAATAAGCAACCTTATTTATCCTTTAAGCGACTTTCCCACTGCTACATTTTTGGGGGGAAAAACGTTTATAAAATTATATAGGGACTCCAAATTGTTTAAAGTTATGCTCAGTTTCCAAAGCTACTGGTTAACCATTACTAGGTAGTCCAAGACTATTTCCATATAGCATCGGTCTATCTCAGATATATAGTGGTAACTGTTGAAATCAGTATTAGCCCACACTCATGTCATTGCTTGCATCATTTTAGTTAGGTAGATGTTATGTTTCTCATGTGTAGCTTCAATGGTCTAGATTAGTTTGTATTTATTTTATTGTGTGGTGTAGATTGCTTCTTGTAACTTATAAATACCCCCCTTGTATTTGAGTTTATCATCCAAGAATAAAAGCTTAATAATAAGCCTTGAAAGCTTTCCTAAGCGTTATTCTTCTTTGCAATTTTGTGAGGTTCTTCTAAAAAGTGGTTTTCTTCTTCTTGATAAATTAGAGTTTTATACTCTATTTATTCAACATTTGGCATCAGAGCTTCGGTTGTAAGGTCTTTTGAAATTTCTGAGTATGTTCTGTGGTTGCAGTTTTTAACTGATTCTCCACATCAAAAAAGATTTCTTGAGATTATTGTTGGGGTTATTACAAACCTTGTGGAGCTTCTTTGTGTTGAGAGTAGTTTAGTACACTGCAAGTTTGTCACTCAAGCTTGTTCGGTGTAGTCAAAGTCTTGCCGGTACGATGGGTGATCTTCAAGTCGTTGGAGGAATTAAAAAGCAACAACCAAAACTACAACACGTAGGCAACGTTTATAGAGTCGTACCTACAAGGTCAAGACTTGTGGGAGGTTGTCGGTGGTAGTGAAGTTACACAGCCGGCGGCAGAAGATGCCAACGACATCTTGCGGAAGTGGAAAATTAAAGCAGGCAAAACGATGTTTGCTTTAAAGACCACAATAGAGATCACAAAATCTTGGCGATCTTCTCTCTCTAGAAGAAAAAATGTTTGAGCACATTCGGGATGCTAAAACACCAAAAGAAGCGTGGGACACATTTGCTACACTCTTTTCAAAGAAGAACGATACAAAATTGCAACTTCTCGAGAACGAACTGCTATCGACGGCGCAACACGACATGACGGTTGCTCAATACTTTCACAGGGTGAAGTCGATATGATGCGAAATTTAAGAGTTAGATCCGACAGCTGCTATTGGGGAAGCTAGGAGAAAAAGAATAATTGTTCATGGCTTGAGACCTGAATACCAAGGCTTTGTTGCTGCAGTACAAGGATGGCCGACACAACAATCTCTTGTTGAGTTTGAGAATTTGCTGATCGGTCAAGAAGCTATGCCTAAGCAAATGGGACGAGTCACTGAAGGGTGAGGAGGAAGCGCTCTACACCAACCAAAGCAAGGCGGTTCAAAACATCACAACAAGGACGGATCTAGAATAACCGGTGACAAGGCAAAAAGTCATCAGGGAGGGTGCAACTCTCGTCCGGGGAGCTTCGAAGAATCGCGACAACAATAGAAGGTTTGATGGCGAGTGTTACAACTGCGGGAGGAAGGGCCACATGAAGAAAGATTGTTGGTTTAAGAAGAAGTCAACTGAGAGCAATATTGCTACTTCCAGCTCTAAAGAAGATAGCGAAGACAATTGGGATGCCAAAGCATTACTCGCTATGGAGGAAGAAGAATTAGCTCTCACAGTAACAACACCAGAACGGATTGATTACGAGAATGATTGGATCGTAGACTTAGGCTGCTCAAAGACAGAAATTGCAAAGCTTATCTGAGTACAAGGGAAATCGTGTGGTGATAACGACTGACAACTCAAGGTTACCAATAGCTCACATCGGTAAAGCGATAGTTACACCTCGGTATAATCCCAACCAGGTGCCACTCCAAGATGTCTACCATGTTCCAGGACTGAAGAAAAATTTGCTATCCGTGGCTCAATTGACATCATCAGGCCACTATGTCATGTTCAGTTCGCAAGTTGTGAAGATGTTTCGAGACCTCAAGATCTCAGAAAAGCTGACGATGGAGGGACGACGGTTGGAGTCAGTTTACGTAATGTCAATAGAGTCTGCATACGTAGACAAGACAAGAAGAAACCAGATAGCAGATCTGTGGCACATGCGGCTGGGTCATGTTAGCTATTCCAAGCTAAGTGTGATGGTTAAGAAGTCGATTCTTAAGAGACTTCCTCAGCTTGATGTGAGAACAGATGCAGTCTGCGCAGGATGTCAGTATGGTAAAGCACATCAATTGCCATACGAGGAATCAATGTTTAAAGCAAAGAAACCATTAGAGTTAATTCACTCTGATGTGTTCGGAGCCATTAAGCAACCATCAATTGGCAGAATGCGGTATATGGTGACGTTCATTGATGATTTCTCTAGATATGTGTGGATTTTCTTCCTGAAAGAAAAATCTGAAACATTCTCAAAGTTTAAAAAGTTCAAAGAGACAGCCGAAGGAGAAGTGGAACAGAAGATTTGGTGCTTGCGCACAGACAATAGGGGAGTATAGCTCAGGAGAGTTTTCTCAATACCTACGGAAATGTCAAATACGTCATCAGTATACTTGTGCTAATACGCCACAACAGAATGGTGTAGCGGAGAGGAAGAATCGGCATCTTGCATAAATTTGCCGAAGTATGCTACATGCGAAGAACGTACTTGGAAGATTTTGGGCCGAAGCTATGAGAACCGCAACTCATGTCATCAACAAGCTTCCTCAACCGAGGCTAGAGTTTGTTTCACCCTTTGAGAAATTGTGGGACAAAAAACCTACAGTTAGCTAGCTTCGAGTATTCAGCTGTGTATGCTATGTATTTGTTCCTGACCATCTACATAGCAAGATTGATAAGAAAGCAGTCAGATGTATCATCGTGGGATACGATAGCCAGTGAAAAAGGTGGAAGTGTTGTGAACCAATTAGTGGAAGGTGCTACACATCACGAGATGTGGTGTTCGATGAAGCATCCTTATGGTGGACCTCAGAAAAGGAAGTGTTTCCAGACTCGAAAGAATTCGAAGACAGGTTGCAACAAAAGATGGGGGGGCATACTGTCCAAATTCAACTAAGTTCAGACAAAGCTGACGACAAAGAGTAACTCAGAATCCTTGGCAAACTGGCGTGTATCAACAACCAGACGAAGAAGGCATGCATAGTGAAATGGAAGAATCAACTCCACTACAAAGGTCAACAAGAACACGAAGGCCAAATCCCAAATACGCCAATGCAGCCATAGTTGAAGAAGCAACTGTAATAGAACCTAAGACGTTCGAAGAACCATCGCAGAGTTCGGAGTGGATGACAGTTATGAAAGAAGATATCGTTGCGCTTGAGCAAAATCAGACTTGGGAACTAGTGCCAAAGCCAAGAGATGTGAAACCCATATCCTGCAAATGGGTTTACAAAATAAAGTGCCGTCCAGATGGGTCAATCGAGAGGTATAAGGCTCGATTGGTAGCTCGTGGCTTCTCTCAACAATGTGGACTAGACTATGACGAAATGTTTAGTCCAGTGGCAAAACTTACAATCGTACGAGTCCTACTTGCACTTGCGGCCAACAAAAACTGAAACTGGTGGCAGATGGATGTGAAGAATGTCTTTCTTCATGGAGAGCTGGATCGGGTGATTTACATGATTCAACCAATGGATTTTCAGAACCAAGGTCATCCTGAGTATGTGTGTAAGCTGCGAAAGGCTCTCTACGGACTAAAATAAGCACCTAGGGCGTGGTATGGTAAGATTGCTGAATTTCTGACTCAAAATGGTTATTCAGTAACATCTACAGACTCTAGCTCGTTTGCTAAGGCTAGAGGAAAGATAGCTGTCGTGCTTGTGTACGTATACGATCTAATCATCACGAGAGATGATGTTAAAGAAATTTGCCGAACAAAGGAGAACTTGTTAGTTCGTTTTTAGATGAAAGAACTTGGACAACTTAAGAACTTTCTTGGGCTAGAGGTTGATTAGATGCAAGAAGGGATATTTCTTTATCAACAGAAATATGCCAAAGATCTGTTGAAGAAGTTCAGGATGCTAGAATGTAAGCCAATCTCAACACCGATGGAACCGAATGCCAAGATGTGTGCATACAAAGGCAAAAACTTGGAAGATGCATCGATGTTTCGACAATTGATAGGTAGTCTAATCTACTTGACCTTGACTCACCTGATATTTCTTATGCAGTTGGTGTAATGAGTCAATACATGCAAAATCCGAAGAAGTCTCATTTAGAAGTGGTTCGGCGAATACTCAGATATGTGAAGAGTACAATAGACTATGGTCTTTCGTACAAGAAAGGTGCAAATTGCAACCTAGTTGGCTACTGTGATGCCGACTATGCAGGAGATCATGATACTCGCAGATCAACTACTGGGTATATGTTTACCCTTGGATCTGGAACAATTTCTTGGTGTAGCAAGAGACAACTGATTGTTTCCTTGGCGAATACTTAGATATGTGAAGAGTACAATAGACTATGGTCTTTCGTACAAGAAAGGTGCAAATTGCAACCTAGTTGGCTACTGTGATGCTGACTATGCAGGAGATCATGATACTCGCAGATCAACTACTAGGTATATGTTTACCCTTACATCTGGAACAATTTCTTGGTGTAGCAAGAGACAACTGATTGTTTCCTTGTCAACGACGAAAGCAGTGTACCGAGCAACAGCAATGGCAGCTCAAGAGAGCATGTGGCTGATACAGCTAATGAATGATCTACATCAATTAGTAGATTACGTGGTCCTGTTGTACTGTGAAAACCAATCGGCAATTCGTCTAGCAGAGAATCCAGTCTTTCATGAAAGTTTTAAACAATTGGAAGTGCATTATCACTTAGTTAGCGAAAAAGTTATGCAAGAAGAGACTGAGATGATGCAAGCCAAAACAGATGAGCAAGTTGCGGACTTGTTCACAAAAAGCTTGAGTATTGGAATGTTTGAAAACTTCCGCCGTCAGCTTGGTGTGGTTCCAAGAATGGGGGCTAACATTGAGGGGGGGGGAGTGTTGAAATAAATATTAGCCCACACTCATGTCATTGCTTGCATCATTTTAGTTAAGTAGATGTTATGTTTCTCATGTGTAATTTCAATGGTCTAGATTAGTTTGTGTTTATTTTATTGTGTGCAGTGTTCTAAATGGCGTCCGCCTCGGACGCCTAGGTGCTCAAATGGAGGAGAACGAACCGTCTTTGCATTAGGTAGTGGTCTAGGCGGTTAGAGGCGATTAGGCGGCCGTCTTGTTGAGTATGCATCCGTGGCACCGATCAGGCGTCCGCCTGATGTCCAACGCCTAGGCATTTTTTATTTTAAAAAATTTTAAATACTATAAAATAACACAAAAAAAGAGAACTACTATTAATCTATGAATCTGTTATATACTATGTGTGGATCTTAAATAGTAGTGGAATTGTTTACTTTTTTTAGTATTATTGGTAATGGAATGCACATATTACACCTATTACACATACTAAAATAGCACATGTTACACATTACATCTATTGGCATATTGCACATATTACAATCGGACAATTTTTTTTAATTGCACATATTACACATTAATTGCACGAGGAATTTTTTTATGCATAAACACCCTTTAATTACACATTACAGAAGAACATGATGAATATTTGCAATTGGATTGCCTAATTATATTTACGATTGAAGAATAGAACTGAAATTAACTAAATCGGCAAAATAAATTCAACTGCCTAGGCGCTGCCTAGGCGCCGCCTAGGCGCTAGGCGCCCCTTGACCGAACCGCCACCGCCTAACGCCATTTACAACCTTGATTGTGTGGTGTAGATTGCTTCTTGTAACCTATAGATACCCCCCTTGTATTTGAGTTTATCATCCAAGAATAAAAGCTTAATAATAAACCTTGAAAGCTTTCCTAAGTGTTGTTCTTTGCAATTTTGTGAGGTTCTTCTACAGAGTGATTTTCTTCTTCTTGATAAAATAGAGTTTTATACTCTATTTATTCAACAGTAACAATGATTAAAAGCATAAAACTAAAGGTCCACACCCTCTTTTTATTTGTTGAGAAGTAACAAAAAGTAACAAACAAATGTTAATCCCATATATTTGAATCTTAAATAGTTCATTACATAACCGTACTTTAAGGAAAATTTGAAATGAAAGGATTTATAGTCGAAACTTCAATTAATAATACGAATATCTACGAAGTAGTGAAAAAATGAGAAGCTGCAACACGTATATTTCTGCAATCAGCAAATAAAAAATAAAAAATCTTGGAGAAGTATTTATCACCAAGTATTGAAAATGCATTTATAATCCAATTTAATAATATAAATAATAATACCTGAAGTTACAAATCTGTGCTGAAGCACCACCCTTTTTGGAGCACCAACACTGTATGGGAAGAACTGAGATGACAGAGCCATACCAACCACGGTAATTTGCACTAAGCTATGCAAAATGGATGACTTCGCCAACCAATGACCAACAACAGGTACTAAAGGACCAAAACAACATCCAGTAACAATTCCAACCACTGCTGCCACGATGACATCTGGAATGAAAAACCCTGCAACAAGAGTATTGATCAATTAACTTCTACTGAACACTGTTACAGGTTCATGAAGAATTATCAGGATAGCAGACGAACAGAAAACACTACGTCATGAAGGAAATTAAGATAAAAGCTAAACCTATATAACCAAAACATGGTGAAAGGAATCCACAAAATATGAAGCCAATATAATCAGAGCTGTAAGAATTTTTGCTTTTCTATGACCGACGTATTTAGCTCCTAAACCCACACAAAGATAAGATAAATTGTAGCAGAAAAAACATAGTTAATAAGAACTAACCATATGGTTGTGGAAGAGAACCCATCATACCCATCTTCTCAATGAAGAATTGGACAAGAAACCCACCAAAGTAAACATTGTACATGAGGCATGGCACTAGTGGGATCACGTATCCTGCCAATGATCTGTGAATGTTTCTCATATTATACAAACATTGGAAAATCATATTTATGTGTCTTGATTACATGAACAATATAAGAATCTCTAATAATAACCTTCATAAAAAACATGGTCGAAAAAATTCATGCTGTAAGATGCAGCATGTGGTATATGATTATTTGTGAAGACATATAGCCGGTAGAGCCCCTTACATGGGTAGTGGTTTAACATAATAATAATTATATACTATGACTACTCGTTAATCATCAGTTATATCTAGCTGTATGTGAGCATCCATGCACACGCATGCACAAGGAAACAGTGAAAAAAGCTGCCATGTGACAAATATGAAAAAGATCTCTTATGGCATGCTAAAACCTATATCTCCTCTCAAATGCATGATCCACATCGTTCACTACAAATTAAAAACATAGGAGGATAAAACATCAAGGCAATTGAACATGTTTACCTATGCATTAAGAAGTTTCATTTGTTCTATTGCTTAAAGATCGTTTTTTTTTTTGCAACCACATGAGGAATGAAAAAAACATGTAAAACCTGGTGATTTTACATCACTATGTTATATGATTGAAAATCACCGGTGAGGAACATTTGGTTGGGTTGAGGAAATAGGGTTTTTAGTGGGCGCGCCAATAGGAGAAAATTTCCTCCAATTTATTTAATTTTTTGCTAATTGGAAATTTCCTGCTATGCTAGCATGTTTGTGGAATTAGCATATCTATTGAAAATTTTGACATTCCCTGCAACATGGAAATGAGATTTTATACAAAAATAACTTATATATATACGAAGTATAAAGATATTACTTATCTATAATAAGAATTGTTTGTCGCAGGGTGCTTTGACAATAGTATATTAACATTATTATTTTACAGGGAATGCAGTGTATTGTGAGACATAGTACAGGTAGTCCGTACTGTGACAAACACAATAATGCATCATTCCTGGATATCCCATTCCTATAATCACATTCCCGATGATTTAACATTTCCGGGAATCATGCATTTTACACACCAAATACCTCCTTATATTTCAGGATCTTCCATTTGTTCCAAAAGTAGATAAATAAATCAAATGAATAAATTTTAAACCTTTAGGATATATTTAGAATGTAACAGTGTTTCAGTAATAAGAACACATAGATCCCAAATCCTCAGGTTAGATATTTTAAATTCACCTTGATTAAATTAACAAGTTGTTAAAATTCTAAATTCTCCATAAGTTTTGCATGCTCTGATGAGATCAATATAAAACGATAGTCATTGAGAATTATCAGCATACTTGAGTGATTGATGACCAAAGTGCTTGCTCATTTGACCAAATGATAGCCATGCAGGAATCATCGATGCTGATATAAAAAATGACAAGAAACCTCCACCTAATCCAGCTAGCATGTAAGCCTGCTCAAGAATGATTCATGGAATCAACTAATTGAATTAATAAGCTAAACTAGAAGAATGATTTTAGTCATGAGAAAAGACAAACTAAAAAGAACATGGAAGATTAGATTAAGAATGATTAGGCACAAATCACATGAGGTTACTATATATATATATATAGTTAAATGAACTAATCAGGAGGTAAATGATTCATTAGATGAACTAGGAAATCGGGTCAATTGTTAGGGGAAACGACTAGGTACTCAACACTGCATAGAGTTGAATTTGCAGAGACTACATGTTTTTATTTCTTAGACAAACGGTCCAAAGGTCAACGAGGAGTTCTCCGAAATTCTTCTAGCAGAGTGGAAATTAGTGGTAGAAATTTTCGAAAACGACTACCTTTAAAACCATACAACAGTGAGGTTTATGTTTAAAAAGTCAGCACCTATGTGCATTGTCCTGACACCACATCTTGGCGTAATCTTATAACTGTAAGCCTAACCGCCCTCAGGGAAAAATAGTCTCCACAGAAAAGAAAGAAAAAGAAAGAAAAAGAAAAAAAAGGAAAGAAAAAGAAAGAAGGTGATTCTATATCCTATCAATTTGTCTATTTAAACAGGGATGTTTTTTTTGATAATTAGATGGCCGAAGCCATCGTTTCATTAATAGGATTAAGGAAACAAAGCATTACACAGTACTAATAATACAAAAAAGCTGTCGAAACAGCGAAGCAAACTAAACTAAGGCAACATCGCCATACATCAAAATAGCAATAACAATAATAGGAAACAACAACAGTAGGAGGAAACATGAAGCCATCGAGAACACTCCGCCCTTCAGTCCATCCATCGTGGGCATCCCTCTCTACTCTTCAGTACTGTTCCTGATCCTTTTGGCTTGCTCCTGAGCACCTGCCCCAATCATGAATCAAAAGAAAGATTTTATTCATAGATAACGGAAATCTGTAAACTTTATTGCGAAAAATAAAATCATTTCTTTCTAGCCAAAGACTCCATATAGAAGCCGCTGTTGCAATGTCCCAAGCTTTTCTATCTTCTAATTTGATGTGCGACTCTCTAAGGTGAACCCATATGTCAATAGTATTGTTCGGAACCCGATTACACCCAAAACCCCTACACACTATTTCCCAAATAAGCCGCGCTTTTGGGCATTGAAAAAGAATGTGATTGACATCTTCTTCTGCTAGGTGACACGTCTCGCATATCACGTCGATCTCCGAGATCCTCTTCCTAAGGTTAATTTTTGACAGGATCGCATTACTATGTGCTAACCAACAGAAGACTTTGACTCTGTATGGAACTTTGGCCCCCCATATAACCGATTGGACCTGACATCTCGTACCTCCGTCGTTGATCCATTTATACATGGATGAGACCGAGTAAAACTTTTGAGTTTTCCCTATCCCACCATCTTTCATCTTCTGAGCTATTGGCACGGCCTCCTTCTTGAAGGATCAGTTTATTCATTTCTTCAAATTGTACCCTGCTTTCTGTTGTAACGCAATTGGAGACAATAAATTTTAGTTTTCCGTTCTTCCGAACGTCTGCCACCGCTAGATCTAGGTTTTGCGCAGCTTTCGCCACTAACGGAAATTGGTTTTGCAGATTCGTCTTACCGCACCACTTGTCTTTCCAGAATCTGGTGTCTTTCCCATTACCCACTTTACAAGTGGTGTTAGAATGAAAGATTTCTCCTTGCTTTGCTATCCCCTTCCACAGAAGAGACACTTTTGCAGATGGGCTCCTTCCTCCAAATCGGTATTTACGTCTTTTGCGATATTGATTGAATGAGTAGTTCCACCATCCTCTGTGCTTGTTAGCAATCTTCCACCACCACTTACAAAGCAGTGCTTTGTTCATGTCGTGGAGATTTACGATACCCAAACCTCCGAACTCCCTTCTCTTGCATACTTTTCCCCAATTGACCAAGTGGAAACCTTTGTTTCCCTCGTCCGTGCCTTTCCACAGGAATCTTCTTCATAGTTTGTCAATCCTTTTGATGACCCATTTCGGCAGTTCGTAGATGGACATCAGGTAGAGCGGTATCGTGCTAATAACTGAGTTGAGTAGAATGATCCTACCCCCAAGGGACAGGAACCTGCTCTGCCATCCTGCCAGCTTCTTTTCAATCTTGGAGATAATGCTGCTCCAATCCTCCCTCCAGAGAGGTCCTAGCTTAATAGGCGTCCCTAGATATTTAATTGGAAATGTGCCTATTTTGCATCCCAAGATATCCTTTATCACAGAGAACGAAGTCGACAGCTGTTCACTAAAAGGAACGATACTGGTCTTGTCCAAGTTCACCTTCAAGCCTGACCAGCTGTGGAAACAAGCCAGTACAGTCTTAATGGCCGCCGCTTCTTCCACCGTAGCTTTACCGAACAGGATTGTATCGTCTGCGTATTGTAAAATCGCCATAGGCTTGTCGATCCCTTTGATCCTAATCCCTTTAATTGTGTTATTTTCCATAGCTCTTCTAATCATCTCTGCTAGCCCGTTTGCTACAATTGTGAACAGAAGGGGCGATAACGGATCTCCTTGACGTAGGCCTCTCTTGCATAGGATTTCTCTCCCTTGCCAGCCATTCACCTGAACAGAAGATTTTCCTCCGGTAATGCACCTATTCATCCATGATCTCCATTTGGACCCAAAACCCTTAAGAGCCAGGGCTTCCTCCACGCAGTCCCACGACACCGAATCATACGCTTTCTTAAAATCCAGATTTAGGATAAATCCGTCATCTTTGGATTTGCTACCTCGAAATACCACTTCGTGAGCCGACGCTATACTATCCATGATATCCCTACCCCGAATGAACCAGCTCTGCGATTGGTCTATGAAATCATCTAGGTGGGGGGCTAATCTTTGAGCCAAGACCTTCGTAATAATTTTGAAAGATCCGTTCAACAAACTTATAGGTCTGAGATCTTCATGATTAGTAACCTCTTTCTTCTTGGGAACAAGGACGATTGTGGCGTAATTTTAAACAGGGATGTTGAAGGGCAGATGAATCACCATTATGTACCAAAAAAAAGAATATGTCAGCTATCTTTGCAAAACCTGCACTATATAGATATGTACATTTATGTATAGAAATGGTTATGACTTATGACCACCTAAAAAATTAGGCAAAATTCCATTAAAATGGATGAACCACTTCATTAACATTTATCTACATATGTAGATATATAAAATGAACCAGGTTTTCAACTGTGATAGCCTAGCTCATGAATCAAGAGATAACTTGTTGTATTGTTGAAAAATCATTCATTTTGTATTCACATGGTGAAGTGGTATCGGTGGAGGGCAAAATGGATATGGAGGAGATGAAGCAAGTGGAGAAAATATATGGTGGATGAGCGGAACAAGAGAGATGGATTTGGGGGCTTTTCATCTTGGTCGTTTACGTGATTCAATGGCTCCATAAATTGTAACTAAACAAAAGATGGCACTTAAGAGAGAGAGATCAAACACATTCAGAGAGAGAGAGAGAAAGAGATTCATACATACATGTAAATGCATATGTACATATCAGAAAATGACACCTCATTTATAAAAAAAACTCATATCTATAAGAGGAAGTTCCCACCAAACCACTTGATTTCTTCCTACACTGTAACGCCCCAAGTTCCACACACTGGGAGCTCGTGACACTTACCCAGAATCTTTACTTCAATGAATATACAACACAGAAATCACAGGAAATTAAAAACTTACATTGCACATGGAAACTTTATCCTACACTTGGATGCTTTCCGCAGCACGAGTCCCCTGCTCCACGATCAGCGATCCTGCAATTAGCAAACTGTGGGCACGTCAGTTGAATACAACTGACGCAACGTGGATGTAAACCACAATCTTCAAGATCGTCAACAATCAATATTTGATGCAGAAGGAAAATGTGAAAGTTAAACCACAAGTGTCGGTGTATGTCATGATCTAGATTCTAATGCACAACTCATATGCACACCATGCTCTTAATCTAATGCAAACTTGATTTGGAAATGTATGCATCCCATACTACATACTTCCCTAATCGAGTTCGTATTCTCCAGATGATAGGGTTCAATCCCTCGCCATGTATCCTACTCTTGTACACCTTCCTGTTTCTGACATTCATCTAGTGACTTGTAGAGTCTGCAGCACATGCGGTCCATTTCCGCTCCTGCAGTCGGATCGTGGTCCTTCTCCTCTCTGAACGGCAGTGATGACCCTGTTCGTTCAGATCATGGCCCTTCTCCACTCTGACAGGATCGTGGTCCTTCTCCACTCCCGGTCAGGCCGGTGATCATCAGCTCTGCCGGAATCATGGTCCTTCTCCACTCCTGCCCCTACCAAAGTTATCATGAACATAAGGCGAATCGATAGGACCACCCCTACTCCGCCCAGAGACTTAGAGTTACACTCTTGCTCCTTGTTCGTATTGATAACCCAGAACATAGACGGAAACTTAAGAGTCCATCTCCTAAGTTCCGACAGGACTTGTGACTTACGTCTGCATCCCGTTCTTATCACTAAATTCCAGAAATTAACAGTCGAGACGACGCCGCACGTGTCCCAGACGAGACAACGCCGCACGTGTCCCTTTGACAGGTGAGTACACGCCCAACTAGTGTCTATCCTTACCAATCATAAGTCACACTACTTAGGGCTAACACCTTTACTCAATTTAGGTCAAAACTCATCCGCTTAATTCCTTCATTAATCACCACTTGGTTTTTAGGTGAAATTATCAGTACTCAAGGTCTCATTGTTCACATTTACAATAAAATATCACAATAAAATATCACTAACTAGGTACAAAGTGAATCCAACCTAGTTGAATCTCAACAAGTCTCATCTTGATTTAGTTTGGGTTCAACTTAGCTTTCAAATCATGCTAAGAGTTGACCCACACATGCACCAAACTAGCGCACTCAAAGTGCACCACACTACCATATGTAAATGTTCAAGTATGCATACCCGCATACACATGCATACGGTATTCCATCAGTCACTGTATTCATTCCTACAATCTCTTTTATACCACCAATAGTTCTTTACTTTACTACAATCTACTTTACTTTATCATGAGTTTCTAATTAGCTAAGCATGCAACTACAATCACTAAGCATATTACTACAAGTGTGTAGTTTCATGCAATCACATCAATTTAAGCATTCGAGGAGTAATCTTTTCTACTACATACAACAACGTTCATGTTATTCTATATAATGTACATATACACTACCATTCTCATTTGTGACTATTATGTAGCTTCTACAATTTGTAGTACTTCCACATAACACTTCCTACAATTAGTAGCAATTCTACACAACACTTTCTATAATGAATTATACATGTAATTTCTTACAATTAATAATACATGCCATTTCCTTATACAATTTTTACTACTTTACCTATATAATTTTCTACAAGTGCCTCTCTAATTAAACTACAATTTTTTCCTCACATAACTATTTATACATAAATAAACAATTAGTTAATTTCTTAAGGAATACAACATGATTGGGAGTAAGCATACATCATCTACTATTCTTCTATGTAGATTATTTTCTTGCTATGTTTTACTTTACATAAACTAGAGTTTCTAATACTTTTAACCAATATCATAATAATAAGAATAACTAATTCTAACAAATACTTTCAATCCACAACATTATCAAGCATAACTTCCATATAAAAGTCACAAAAAGTAATCAAGAGGTAAAGGAGAATACCCACTTTGTTTTGTTTGCAAGCTTCAATTGCCTTCTCCTTGCTTCCCTTGATTCCTCCTTCTCCAACAGTTGTAGTATTAGCAGTAGCAGTAAGGAGTAGTGCAGTAGTAGTAGTTGTAGTTAAGTAGATAAGTAGAAGTAATAGTAATAGGCATATATATAGAGAAAAGGAAAAAATAGGCTGCTATTGCTGCTGCCGGCTGTAAAGGGAGAAAAGAGAGAGAGAGAAGTGTAGAAGTAGTAAGTAGTAGTAATAGTAAGGTAGTATAGTAGTAGTAATAGTAGTAATAAGTAGTAGCATATATATAGAGAGAAAAAGGGGGAAAAAGTGCTGCAGTTGTTGCTGCCGGCTGTTCAGCAAAAAGAAAGAAAAAAAGAGAAGGAAAGGAGTGTGGAAAGGTGTAAAAGGCTTAGGTGTCCTCACCTTTTACACTTAACCCCTCAAACTTATTGAATTTACACTTTAACTATATTAGGCCTTAAGAAAGGAAGTGTTGGGCTTTTAAAAGAAAACAAGTTGGGCTTTTAAAAGAAAACATACTAGGTTTTTAAAATATGATAAAAAAATAATAATAACAATATATAACAATGCATATATATATATATATATATATATATATATATATATATATATATATAGTAAGAATTTAGGGGTATTACATACACATACTTCTTATGACATTCAGAACATAACATCATCATATTCTGAATGTCATGAACTGTGTAGGAAAAAATTAAGTGGTTTGGAGGTCTCTTACCCATGAGCCAAGTGATCAAATTTGTTATATTCGTCACAAAAAAAGTTCATTTTGCAACCTTTCTGGATAAAGGCTTTGTTGTTGTAGTTTAGTTGTTGTTCATTTTGCAACAACTTGAAAGTTGAAACATGGGTATACGACCTCAAACCACTGATCCTCATTTAATAACACATACATGTTATGGCATGAAAAATCAAGGTGAACGGTGTGGATCGCGTATGGGGGTCGCACCTAGTGGTTACAATCACCCTATATAAGGGCATCACCTTATATAGATATTAGATGATAGCACATGCAATGCATGCACTTTATAAATGTTTTTAAAAGTGTTTTGAAGTGTTTCAATACTAATGGAGTGGTAATCATTGGGAGTGAGCCATGTATTTTGGGAAGCTGAAAAGTAGGGTTAGATAAAAGAGAATGAGAAGATGAAGATGCTAACTGCTAAGTTATCAATCAATAACTAGAGGTTACCATGTCTACTGCAAGTGTTTGCCTACATGTTCACATGCCTGCACAACCCTAACCAGATATAAATGAATTGCACTACAGACTTCATATTAAAATTGAAAAGCAGATTTAACATCGAGGTGCATTACGGTTAGTGTTATACAACACTTTCCTACACATTTAAGGCACTTGAAAAAGATAACACATCATTACAGATCTCAAAGCCAATCCATTGGCTGCAAAAAATGTGATACCCTTTTCTGAAACAACTAATTATTTTCCAAGTTACTCTACAGTTTCAGGTTCTTACCCAGTAGGTATATGATATAACTTTATGGGATATAGGCACATAATCACATACATACAAGACCATACTGATGTAAACTTAACCTAGGTAGAGAATTTTCCTAGAATATTAAAAGATTAAGTTCAGTAGTGCTGATTAAGTTAGAAATTAAAACTAGTGAGTGGTTTGATTGATGTTCAAGAAATAGAATAAGTTAACAGTCTCAATTAAGATTCAAGTCTAACAATCAACAATTATACTTGAGCGTTCTTAGCAAGTGTTAGTGTTATAGTATAGAGACTGAAAGGAATACTTTATTGGATAATTATAACTGAATACACTGTCTCCTATCTATAGGAGAGTACAAAGCTAATATGAGTTTATTTCAGATGTGGGACTAAACTTAAGACTACTTTAACACTCTCCCTTAAGCTGGTGCGTAGATATTGTCGAAGTCAAGCTTGCTCAAGAAAGTTTAAAAGAGCTTAGGAGGTAGTGTTTTAGTTAGAATATCAGCAAGTTGTTCACCGGACCTGATATATAAAAATGAGATCACTTTCTTCTCCAACTCATCACGAACAAAGTGACAATTGACCTCAATGTGTTTTGTGTGCTCATGAAACACTGGATTTTCAGAACTATGCAGCTTGGTTATCGCAATGCAGTGGAACTGGAAATGATAGTAAGATTGCCAAGTCTCGAAGGAGAGATTTGAGCCATAAAACTTCAGAAACCAAATGCCCAATGGCTCGGTATTCAGATTTTGCACTCGATTTAGCAACATGCTTTTCCAAGATACCAGATTTCCACCAAAGAATACAAAGTATCCACTAGTAGATCGCCTATCATCAACTGACCCTGCCCAGTCAGCGTCAGAATATCCTCATAAAGAAAGATAATCACCAGGCTTGAAGAGAAGTCCTTGTCCTGGGGCTTTCTTAAGATAGCGAAGAATGTGAACCACTGCTTTCCAATGAGTGATGGTCTGTGCATGCATAAACTAACTGACTCGACTATCTGCAAAGGCAATATCTGACCTAGTCACTGAGAGATATATGAGTTTGCCCACCAGCCTGCGATATCATCGTGGATCAGAGAACAATGCATCATTGGAGAAGGACAACTTAATATTGGGATTCATAGGAGTGTCGCTGCGGCGACATCCCAACATTCTTGTCTCGGTAAGAATATCAAGGACATACTTTCTTTGAGAAAGAAAGATATCATCCTTTACGCGTGCAACCTCAATGCCAAGAAAATATCGGACCGAACCAAGATCCTTTGTTTGAAATATTTGAGCTAACCGCTGCTTGATGTCTGCAATACTTTGAGAATTACTGTCTGTGATAATGATATCATCAACATAGACTAATAGAATAACAATGCCGTTGCTTTCTTTCTTTGTAAAGAGAGAATGGTCTGCCTTACTTCTTGAGAATCCATAAGAGCACACAGTTTTGCCGAACTTCTCAAACCAAGTCCGTGGAGACTGTTTGAGGCCATAAAGAGACTTTTTGAGCGAATATACAAGATCCTCCTCCTGTCGCTCAAGACCAGGAGGCTGCTGCATATACACAACCTCTTTCAAGTCGCCATTGAGAAATGCATTCTTGATATCAAGCTGATGAAGAGGCCAAGAGCAGTTGGATGCAAGAGTGATAAGGACATGAACAGAAGAGAGTTTCGCAACTAGGAAAAAAGTAATGAGGACATCAATTTTATTTAGTTTAGGATTTTATTTCAGTACCATATTTGTTTTTGGCAATTATAGCCATATGTAATCTTTTTTATGCATTAGAATATTTTTGAGATTTTGAGAATATTCTGAGATTTGTATCTTGATTTGTTTTGAGCCTATATATAGGCCTTGAGATTAATGAGAAAGATATGTCATTCTTGATTAAAAAATATTGTGTTGAGTTTTGCTCTTCTTGTCTCTTTTTGTGTGATACAATTGAGATCCAATTATTAGGGTTTGTGATAAATCCTAATACAATTTTAGGGTTAGTGATTAACTCTAAAATCTATCCCCAAATTAAAAAAATCCCCAAATAAAATTACCCAAACCCTAATTTCCAAATCCAAAACCCTAATCTCTCTTCTCCTTCTTCCTTCAAGATCCCGACCCCATACCTTCTCCCGAAACCGCACACCCCTCCTCCGTCGTCACCCCATCGACCGCCTCTCTCACTTCCCTCATCCCGTCTAGTCGACGTCCCCCTTGTGTGCTCCTCCCGAGCGCCGACGCCAGCCCAGATCTGCCAGCCCTTGCTTTTGCTGCCATTGCTCTTGAAGTTGTTGCTGCCATTGCTGTACTCTTCCGAGATCTACGCTGAGTTCTTCGAACCCTCGGTATACTCTTTCCACTTTTAAATATTTGTGTTCTACTGCCTTATCATCTCTATTATATTATTTGATATTCTGTCGTCCACAAATAATTGAGATTGAGTGTTCCACTTGCTTGATTAGAGTATGAATCAATATTGAATCTTTTACTTGTTAAGAACACTTAGGGATTTAATTATTGATTGTTATAATTGAATTATTAATTGGGATTGTTAAACGTGATTCAGTTCTTGAAAATCCATCAAACCAATTAACTGTTTAAAATTTCTAACTTTAATCCGCGCTACGTATTGGTAAAATTAATCCATTAAGAATCTTGAAAATTCTCTATTTATGGTTAGTTTTACATCAAAAAGTCTCTGCACAGTCGACCCCAAATTCCTGTGAATAACCTTTAGCAACAAGGCAAGCTTTGAGGCGATCAACTGTGCCATTAGGATTATGTTTGACAGTGAATACCCATTTACAACCAACTGTCATACCACCCACAGAGAGACGAACCAACTGTCAAGTACCATTCTGCTTAAGAGCGTGCATTTCCTCATTCAAGGCTGCTGTCCAACTAGGGTGCTTGAGTGCTTCCTGAATATTTTTTGTAATAGAGATGAAATTCAAGAGGCAAAAGCTCGAAAAGAGCTGTTCAGTTTAGAAAAGGAAACAAATTGGGCAATAGAATAGTGAGCACAAGAACGTTTAGCCTTACAGTGAGCAATAGGTAAATTATCTGTGTTAGGGATATTACCGATAGAAGTGGTCGACACTGATCGAACAACAGAGGGTACATATTGGATGGTCGAGTCTGAACAAGTCTTACGTCTTTTGACATAAACCTGAAGTGGCGGAGGCGATGGTGGTGGCGGTGGTGGGGAGGGTGTTATCGTTGGTGGTGGTGGTGGTGGTGGTGGGAATTCAAGACTCTATAACAACCCTCGGTAAATTGGGATTATGTGAAGAAATATGTTCAAAAAAAGGTTTGTGTTCAAAAAAGAAAACATCAGCTGAGGTAAACATTTTTTTCCATGAAGGGCAAAAGCAAAGATAACCTTTCGAAAAACGCGAATATCCAAGATTTACACATTTAGTAGCATGCGGGTCAAGTTTATCAATACCTGGATGGAGATTTTGAACAAAACAAGTGCAACAAAAAACACGAGGTGGTATGGGAAATGAATTATTTGATGGAAATACCAGGTTGAATGGGGATTGATTTTGAAGAATAGGAGTAAGCATTCGATTAATAAGAAAACATGCATGAGAATTGCAAAACTCCAATAAAACTTGGGAACTTTCATTTCAAACATCAACGAACGAGCAGTGCTAAGTAAAAGTTGATGTTTGTGTTCTGCCACTCCATTTTGTTGAGGAGTGTAGGTGCAAGAAGTTTGGTGAATAATTCCATTTTGAGAAAAAAATTGTTGAAAATGAGAACAAATGTATTCCTTAGCATCATCTGAACGAAAACATTTAAGAGTTGTGCCAAATTGTGTTTGTATCTCGAAGAAAAATTCTTGAAAAACTTTAAATACTTCAGAACGATCTTTCAAAAGAAACAACCACGTCATTCGAGAGAAATCATCAATAAATGTAACAAAATAATGAAAGTTATTAACGTGGGAAAACCAATAGGACCCCAAACATCAGAATGCACTAAATCAAACAACCATTCACTACATTTATTGATGTGTCCTGGGTAAGAGATCCTATGATGTCTACCTAACTCACATGACTCACATGATACCTTAAATGAAGGCTCACAACCTGAAACCAAGTGCTAGAGGGTCATAGAAGAAGGATGTCCCAGACGTTGGTGCCACAATTCAGGTTCAGCAGAAGAAGTAAAAGTCGAGACTGGAGAATCTATGATATATAACCCATGTTGTTCACGACCGGTGCCAATCACCTTCCTCGTCGTAGTATCCTAAAATACACAATGAGAAGGAAAAATATCACTGAACAGTTTAAATCTTTGCAAAGATTAGGAACCGATAATAAGCTATTTGAAAAGTTAGGAATTCGTAAAACTGATTTACGATGAAGGTCCGGAGTTAGAGAGATATCTCCCACCCCTTCAACAGGGACAAGTGAGTCATTAGCAATACACATAATAATTTGAAAGCAAAGAATATGGCGAAAGCGGTAAAGGGGTCATATGTTCAGAAACACCTGAATCAATTATCCATTGATTTGAGGAAACATGATAAGCATTACCCAAGTGAACAAAGTTACCAGAAGGAGTGGACAGTATGTTACGGAAATCCTGATACTCTTCAGCATAAATGATAAACTGGGAGGAGGTTGACTCATTCGTAGGAGAAGCAGTGGAAGGATAAGGGTCCACTGTTGAAAGGGAGGTCGGTATTGAAGGAGAATGAGAGGTCACCGTAATAGTAGTGAAGGTCACCATAGGAGCAGATCTAGATTAGATCTGAAAGAGAAACGGGTGAGAGGGATAGATGATGAGGGAGGAGGGAATCAACCACGGGCATACATTCCAGAACAGTGCGGATCACAGGGTTGCATCAAATTATTTATTTTTTTGGATCACAAGAGAGGGCTGTGGGAACCAGGTTTTGGGGGTAGAGAGTGAGGGTATGGATAGTGGAGGAAGATTAGGGTGGGGATAGGAGGTTTCAGGTCCGGGTTGGGAAAGGAGGGGATGACGGCAGCCGTCAGAGAGGAGGGTGGCAGCGGGATGAGGAGGAGAGGATGTCGAGAGGTGGAGGTGAGATGGGAGGGGCTCACGAGGTGCAAGCGGCGGCATGGAGAGAATGGAGGGACGTCGGAGGGCGACAGGCTGAGGGGTGGCGGCGAGCGGGAGGCACAAGGAAGAAGGGGGTGGCCGTCAGGGTACGGAGACGGCGACGTGGAGGGGGAAGAGGCAGGCAGAGTAGGGTTAGGGTTAGGGTTTTTTGGAGGAAGATGAACAATGATTTTTTTATTTTTGGAAAAGAGAGAGAACCCTAATTTTTTGTGAAAAACTTTTGTGTATACGTTTCCAGCTCTGATACCATGTTAGTGTTATAGTATAGAGACTGAAATGAATACTTTATTGGATAATTATAACTGAATACACTGTCTCCTATATATAGGAGAGTACAAAGCTAATCTGAGTTTATTTCATATGTGGGACTAAACTTAAAACTACTTTAACAGCAAATAAGATATCCAATAATGATTCGTACGCTAATTGGCAAGTTGAAGCACACACTCAATATTTGTGGATGTCAAATAATTCAGATAATATTCTAGAGATGATAAGCAGTACCGCAAGTAATGGAGAAATGTAAAGAAATTACCATAATTCGATGAATGTGTCACCGCCACGGATGGAGAGGGAGAAGGTGCTAGTCGTCGACGTTAATAGTGTTGTACTCCTTCAAAGATCATCCTCTCGATGTGAAGATCAGGGTTAGGGTTTGGATGAAGATTTGGGGAAAATAACAAATCTCCAAAATATATCCAATGTGCAGAAAATAAGGGTGCAAAGAGCAAAATTACTACATATGCCGAAACAACTAAAAGTGCTGAAATAAAAAAAACTAGGTTAATAAAAGAATCTTCCCAGACGATGTCTGTGCTGATAAAAATGCTCAAATCGTCTTGAACTGACGTCCTCGTCACATACACACATAAAAGTGGGTTAGATTGACACTGGCAAGAGAAATCGGTCATGTTGGCAGTCTTGATTCAAGAAAGAACCTTGTTAGCAAGCTGTCTTCACATATATCATAAACAAATATAATTTTTTGCCCCATGGTGTCCAAGAACCCATGTTCCTTTGGAGCACAAAGTATGTATTTATGTCTACAGAACATAGCAAATATATATATATATGAGCAATGCTCCATTGCAAACCACTGAAACCGTTGTTGGGAACAATAGCTTCAGACTTAATATAACCTAGGTCGTTATTCCCAACAACGGCCTAGGTGATTTTTACGTGTTTTCACAACATTTGCGTTTGCAATGGAGCATTGCGCTCTCTCTCTCTCTCTCTCTCTCTCTCTCTCTCTCTCTATATATATATATATATATATATATATATATATATATATAATAGGGGGAAAGGGGTATGAGCAATTGATGAGTTGTCATGCATGTGATACATTAGGTAACTAACCCTTTCTAGGATTTTTATCCAAGAACCCATGTTCCTTTGGAGCACAAAGTATGCATTTATGTCTACGGAGCACAGCAAATATATATATATATATATATATATATATATATATATATATATATGGAAAAAGGGGTATGAGAAACTTGCTTATTTAATAAATGAGCAATTGATGATGTGACATGCATGTGATTGGACAATACTAGAAAGGGTTAGTTGCCCAATGTATCACATGCATGGCAACTCATCAATTGCTCATTTACTAAATGAGCAAGTTGCTCATATCCCTTTTACTTATATATATATATATATATATATATATATATATATATATATATATGAGTTAATAAACCTTAATAAACCTGTCTGAGAAAAATGAATGGGAAGTTCATGTTTATAAATATAACATGCATAAGGGAATACAGATCAACATCACAACATACTCAGAAATGACTAATTTATATACATAAAATATTTCTGCATTAAGATAATTATGCAAATTATATATGCAAGTACGTGGTCATATGAGAATAATATATGCCTGGTTTGAGAAGAAATAACTGGTAAACATTCAATCGTATGACCATTATGAATTAGCATAAATAAAGGGCTCTCTAGGAAGAAACTTTATTAAAACCACTTACCATAGTCATAAGAGAATATAATCCAACTTTCAATCATATGACCATTATGAATTAGCATAAATAAAGGGCCCTTTAGAAAGAAATTTTATTAAAACCACCTACCATAGTCATAAGAGAATATAATCCCAAAGCTCCCCAAAAGCGAACCTCACTAGATAAAGCCTACAAAACAAAAATAGCTAAGAACTCCGTAAGTTAAATCATGATTTATCTCTTTAATTCGTAGGATTCAAACAACAAGACTGGTAAAAGTCAAGTCTTAATAATAGATTGAGCTAGAAAACAGATGGTAACATATTTCATGCTGGATGAACAATCTGAGAATAAAAAAATGTTTGTTAATCAAATTTGATATCTGGTACTTCATGATTACTGATAGTAACATACTGAAGTGTACAACTGTTGGACAATGATAAAAGTATCACTTGACTCTTGAATGAGAACACAAAATTTTTCTTAGATACTACATTCTGACACTCTTAGGCATGCCAAAAGAGGTGGTGGTGATATTGAAGATGCTCGCAAGGAATTTCACTAGGACAATGACGGGAAGAGAGATTATTCTGTATAAGAAATAATTGGGAAAGTATATGACACACATTTTATCAAAAAGTTTTGAGTACGTGAAAGTTCTTATAGTCTTAACATAAATGATATTTTCTATTTCTTATAAGGGCATGACCTTTACATGAAATGCGAAGACGGATCCATGAACTTGTCTTACTGGCAGATAATTTTTGACTGTGAAGGAATAGATAAAGATGAAAGTACAAAAGAGAGTATAAATTTGGATTGGTTGAGTTAAATAAGATTTACTGAAGTTAACTTTACTCATATGAATTGAGAGGGTAGTTTTCATTTTTAATTGAGTATTTGGATAGGGTTGTTGTATTTAATTTTTTAAATAGATGATTTTATCTAGTAAAGCCTTTAAATTACTGAAACCATTGAATAAAATTAGAGATTATGTGATTTACACAGTCAATGCATATTATCCCCTCCCGTCCCGTCTCTCTTTCCTGTTATTGATCCCCCCCCCCCCCCCCCCCCTCCCATTCTTCTTTTTCTCTACCTGTCCTGCATCAAGGTGGTTATACCTTAAAAAAACTGAGCACAAATGCAATAAATTTATATTTTATACAGAGCAATAGATGAATTTATTCTTCCCCTTATTAATTTCCTTATCCAGTCCATTTATTTTCATTTGGGTCTAAACTATTGTATCAGTTGATATTGCTAGTATTTTGACTTCAACAAAATTTTCTTGGAAGTAAGCTTACCTATATTTCATAAATTTCATATAGTTGTCCAGAAATCCTCAATTTATCATACTAGCAGTAGTATCTACATGCAGACTTCATAAACCAAAATTCCACTCCTACCATAGTACTGGTATATTTATGGCGAATGAAATAGCGACCACTGTAATATGCCTAGAATAGGCCATCAAAATGACTAAATGACTGATAACCCAACTATGTCATAGGCTCATAGATGTAGTGATTCAAAAATAGCCCCAAGAATTAACTCAATTTCACAGATCCTCACTTTCATGACTCTGGAAAGCAATTATTGACAACCAAAATTTGGGGCATTTGGTTGGCGCAGCTGCAGAGAGCTGATTGGTTAACTGCAATAATGGTTGCACAACCTTCTTCAAGAAAAAGAAAAAAAAAACAATGGTTGCACAACAACTAGTGGTTGTAAACAGAACCAGTTATATGTGTTTGGTTGCTACAACTGGCTCCTCAGCAACAAAAGCAGTTGCAAATACCCCTCTAGCTGCAGAATCCGAGTTACGCGAATTGAGTTGCAATACTTCATCATCCTTTGGGAACCACCACCCCATTCTTCCCCACTAGAAATTGCTATGTAATAACTGTTTATTGATCAAAATGTCTTTGCACGCACTGAAGTTGTAAATGCAAACTAAATGATACCTTCATGTTACATAAACATAAAAATTGAAGGTACAACATTCACAGATGGCAATAGTATGAACAAAACTTGAACACGATTATTAATGCATTTTTATCTGGTGCTAGTGAACAAACACAAATCCATATCAGTGCATTACTACTGTTATATAGCATCTCCATTATCAAAAAGTAGTTACAATTACTTCATAAAAGAGGAAACATAAATGTAGAACAAACTCAGTTTATCAGAACTTTTTAGCTATGATATGATAAATTATAAAAAAAGAAAGATAGAAGGAATGTGATACTTTGGCCTGCGCAGTAAATAAGCTGCAATATGTTCAACCTAGGTGGAGAGGTATTGCTCACAGAAATCAATGAACTATACATTCTAATTGTATTCAATCTGAATAATAGTGAGTTATAACATGCAAAGGAAAAAGCAGTACCTCTTTTGATTCTTTGCTAAATGGCCCAGAGATTGGAAAGAATCCCCAGAAGGTTTGCGGAATCAATAAACCAATTATTGCGCTAGGGACGAACATCAAGAATGCCAAGTATGGATTAGCGAACCTGAAATTGTTTCACAATAAAAATGAAATCAGCACAATCAATGCATGAGACGATGCATAAAGCACAGAGGCTAAAATCTAATAGCAATATTAATACAAAAAACCCCGAGGCAAACAGTTTTAGGAAACAAAAATATCTGATATTCTTATAGTGAAATTATTCAGTCATTACTTATATTCAATTTCAAGTACCACACAGACAGAAACTCTTATGACAATACCACCAAAAAGCCTTGTTGCATGCAAACTGTTTTTCATAGCTTTGGATCAATTTCTTACAAAGGAACAGATTCTACATTCTACCAAATCGCTGCAAAATAGAGCATGGATACCTTTTAAATAAAATGGCTAACAAGAAAAAGAAACAAGATAATAGTTCCTTTAACGCAATGCAACTTATGATAAAATGTAAAATTACATGTGAGAAATGCGAAACCTACCAACTCATTGCATTGCTTGAGAAAAGCAATCTTACAACCGCAAACACAACTGGAACAATAATTGCAAGGACAACGCCAACAGCATGGAAAAACAACCCTGAAGAGAGACAAAACAGAAGAATCTTAAGACTAGTTCAGACTAACGAGAAGCATGCAGTAACCCACAGTACAATTTTTGGTCTCAGAGATGATCATTGAATGCCATAGGAAATGAGTTCATACCATACCATATGTGCAACAGTATTCAGTTCCCACCTCCAAAATATCTTTGAGAAAAATATACATATAAAATATTTAAAAATATTTTTTTTGAAAAAAATGTATTTTAAAAAATATAATTGAAATTATAAAATAAATTAATTAATAAAAAAAACTACACCAACCCACCCACCAGATAAAAAACAATGCATAGCACCTATCAAATGAAAAAATGGAAATAATTTCATAGACAGACTGAAATATAGTAGGATTTGTTCATTTCTTATGACTAGAGGCACCAAAATATTTAACTACTTTGACTGTGATGAAAAATTCCAGTATTTCCCTTTTTCAAGTTGTTTAATCAGTAAACTGGCAAATGCATATTTCAGTTGCGAGAACAAAATCAGCAACTTTTTATCTTTCAAATCATCAGTTCCCCAACAAACCAAGCAGATAGATTTTTTTTTTTTCAAGGAAAGTACTACACTATTTTATGTGGATTACTGGCTGACCAATAACTGCTAAATTCATTTGTGGGAACGGAGAATCAATTATTCCAATCTATCTCTTCAAACTTAAAACCACCACAGAGGAAGCAGGAAAAAGATTTGCAAGAAATGCAAGGCTAGAAAACCGAAACTATTTACACCTCTGCTGTAGCACAACAGTTCGACTCAAATTACTGAAAACGGTTACATCTATGTTGTACCACAACAGTTGGAAAAGCTTATCCAAATAAGAGAATTTTAATAAACAGAAGTTGATGTAATTGTCGAAAAATATGGGATCGACTTAAGTTCAGGAGAAAAAGGTCTAAAAATAACACATAAACTATGATCAAAAAAAAAAAAAAAAACACACAAACTACTAGAAAACAACCATAAGAGGTCCTCATATGTTACTAGAACTTATTGATCACATATTTAATGAGGCTAAAAGTAGTAGGTATCAAATAGTTTGGGATCGTTTGTTACTGTTATACTGCTTTACAAGAAACAGAACAAAAAGTGACAAGGGAACAATCTTAATCGATAACCCCGCAATATCAGACCTCCTAAAGACACAAGAAAGGATCGGTCGAGAACCTAATAGGATAAACAAAGAAATAATTATGAGAATAGCAAGAATCAGGTACTTGAAGAATTGAACAATATGCACCAACTCCCTAGTTATTGTTTCCTTGCATATCAGATGTGACATCTTACTTGGACAAACAGTCGAGCTAATGAATTCACATTCCTTTGCCCACCAACTGGACCAACTTCACTGGTTTTTGAAGTTGTGATATTAAGATATTGTACCCCCACTACCAGATATTAATTGGCTTCTTTATTTAATCGCTAGTACTGAGATTATCTATCGACTCCTGTTATAGTCAAACTATATAATCCTTCTTTACATGACAATGGGGTGCAGAATTACAACAAAAAGCCTCTAATTCGCCAAAAAAAAAGACAAATAGGCCCCAAGTATTACACCTTCATCGTAACTGTGTAAGCTATGTAGAGTTGCATACATTTTCAATTATTATTTATTTACCTGAAATTTGTGATTGGGGAGTTAAAACTGCCCACTATGTAATATAATGTCTAACAAAAAAATTGGTTACATACAAATCAAGCGGTTCTAATTTACTTAAGACTGCAAAGAGAACTATCCAATCTATTGGGAATAACTCTAATGGTGAGCATCTCGATTCTCATCAAGAGTTTAATTAGCTGAGTACATAACTTTTGCGCCCCATAAAATTATTAGAAAACAAAAACACTTCCATCCTTATTGCCCCTTAACTACTTAACTAAATACACTCTGGGCATTTGGTATGCGGATTGGAGAATTCCCTGGATGGCTGCATACTTGGTTTGGTACAAACACATTGCTTTTCTGGGAAACTTTTATTATTGGTGGCATTTTTGGTATGTTTTTAATTAGCTCTGATTGGGGAGGCAGTTTTTTTTTCCTTCTCGGGGGGGGGGGGGGGGGGGGGGGGGGGGGGATTCCTATGGGAACCCAACATTCCTTCAAAAACTACTCAATGTACAGCCAAACCAAGTAATCCACGAAGGAATCCTAGAAACCCCTGCGCAATACCTGCTCAGACTATCAATTTCCACGGTGAACATACTTAGTTAATAGCACTTCTTTTGCTTTACCTCAGTTTTAGAATAAAAGCATTTTCATTTCTATACCTTATCTTTGTCACATAACTTAGAAAATGAGTTATAATATACGTTCCCAAAAGGGCCAACGTACCAGATAATCCACGAAGGGAAAACCCCTCTTGGAGGGGAATGTGATTCCTGTGGGAACCCTACATTCATTTCAAAACTACTCAGTCTATAGCCAAACCAAGTAATCCACGAGGTAATACTAGAACCCTTGCACATTACAGTGTACCAAACACCCGCTCAGATTATCAATTCCCAAAGAGTGTAATTAGTTAATACACTTCTTTTGCTTTACCTCAGTTTTAAAATGAAAGCATTTTCATTTCTATACCTCGTCTTTGTCACATAACTTAGACAATGAATTATAATGTAAAGTTTCCAAAAGCACAATGTACTAGATACCATTTAAGTCAACATTTAACAAATGACCTAATCAACAAGACTAATTATGAAGCAACAGAAACACATCATAAAATATTGAATAGAAGGAAACTCAGAATCATGTTTACATGGACAAAGATGAGAAAAGCAGTATGAACAGAAGTGGAAAAGATATAATTTCCTGATGCAGTTCATTCTAATACATAAATTATTACCTTTCATCAAGTTAAAACATGAAGCAAACCAAGAGCCCACTGTCACACTTGGGTAAGAAAGAAACAGCGGTGAAATGAGGAAACATATGATTGCTGGCAGACTGTGAAATACCAGAGATGCTTCTCTTGAGTAGAATACCTTATACACATATAACAAAATCATTATAAATCGTAGACAAATTTAATATACTGTTTCCTCCATATCACAAGTCAAAATGAAGTAAGAAAAAACATGCATACAACTCTGACCCCGAACATAAATAAAATTTAAGTAGAAGATGAAAAAATGGCATGTATACCATAAAGAAAGACATGTAATCAAAATAGATAGGCCGATCATCTTTAATGCCATCTGATGCTTTAAGAGATCTTTGTTCAGCACTTAGCACCATTGAAGACCTAGAAAATGCCTCAATCAAGTTGAACACATTCTCACCACGTGCTTGGATGCTTCCAGGCCTGGTATACACAAATTAGAAAATGATGAACTTCCTACACAATCACTAAACTTCACTCCGCACTGATAGTGAGAAAATCAGGAACTATGACAAATAGTATTTTAAATGCATACAGTAGGTTTTCAATTGTATCATAAGAAGTATGATAGAAGTAACCACCCAGGAGAAAAATAATATCCAATCCTGGAATGTTGCTAAAATCTTCAGCAAAAATTCTATAATCTGTATCCCCGGGTATAATGCCAAACACATCCTGCATTTATAGACATGTGGATATGAGAATGTTTACGCAACTAAAGAAAAAAAGAATCTCTAACAATAGATATAAGCTTTCAATTAGAGTTAAAAACTTGATCTTAGTTCTATGTGCCAACTTTTTGTTTCAATGGCACCAACAATTCCCACCCTGCACAGAGGTTTTGCATATACTCATTAAGGTTCTACTTTTATGTTTGACATTAGCCAACTAAGGGAATTCTACTCCTTTAGCCTGGGTAGGAAGTGAAAAGGTTAATACATTTAGCATAGTCATTAGCGAAGTTATTTAGGCAGTCATAAGAAATCAAATTAGTAATTATATATTTTGAAATTTTTTAATGCTCTCTTCAGCAACAGGATTCCATTGTAACACCCTGTAACAATACATGCATTGTGGAACTGGGTTGTTCAATGCTAACTTTCAACTAGTGCTATCTCTGTGACAATAGAATGCAATATTATGCAAAAGAGAACTATATATATAAGATAATGAAATCATGCAAATTTAGAATAAGAAAACAACATAGATTGTAAACGTCAGTGACACAATAAATTTGGATTGGCTCCAGGAAAAAGCTTCAAGTAAAAATTATCTGATCAGAATTCAGCTAAAGGTCAGTTTTCTTGATCTCACGCTTGTAAATATATCTACTGTGGTCGCTTCAGGTATCAGATCAAGTCGGACAAGCCTCTCTGTACATTTTAGTCAAAGCTGAAACTAGCTCAAAACCGAACTTGAATACTTGATTAACTAATGCTAATTGAACCATTCCTAATCATGACTCATTTCACTACACTCATTTACTGCTGCATTCTTTGTCTCAATAGGCAACTGCAGTAGCAGTAATAAGTAAACTGCACTCCTTTCCCTCCGTCCCTCTCTCTTCCTCTTTCTTTCTATTTAGAAGAAACATGTAGTTTCAAACAAAGCTCATCCAAAATTGGTGATAGAGTCATTATCAGAGCCAGTATGGGAATAACAGATTTTCCATGTAAGAATATCCCATCTTATTCTGTTCCATCTACAATTTAAATACCTTTGCTGTATATCATAGGGAGCGACCAGTCTTTAGGAAATCCATACCTATGTTAACAATTCGACCATATCAAATGGAGTAAGAGATAGCTATTGTCAAAACACCAGATGCCAAAAGCCAGGATTCAACATAACAATAACTAACATCAAGTCTAGAACTTTACTTTTGGTCTTAAACCATAACAATGTTAATTGTTTTTCTCATATCAATCCTACTCTCCTTCCTAGAGGATGCAATGATTTACAAATTTGTTTACAAATGAGTGAATTTTGTATATAGTCTAATGCAGTATCATTTAGCAGCAAGTTTATTGTGGTTTACATGAATTCCTTCTCTCACTCCCAGACATTCAAATGTACATACATATGCATATGTTTGTATGAATGCATTTAGGTTTGTAGACTGAAAATTCACAAAATTAGGACTGATTATTTTACAGAGTACTATTTTTAACTACCCACAAAAAAGAACTAACGCCAACTCGTTTGAAATATACGAAGGAGATGAAAATTTCACACCAAGGATTGATAATTTTGTACCTGCGCTGCACTATTTGCCATGGGATGTTTAGCAGATTGTAAGTAGACACGAGATGGCCAAGACCCAGGTCCAGATTGTACAACCAAATCTGTTGATTAAATAATAGATTAATGAAGTTTCTATGAGCATTTGCACAAAATGAAAAAAAAAAAAAAAAATTGACTTCGAGAATAATGGTAAAGTATACAGCTTTCTATATCAGCATAGAAGTTTAAGCTATTTTTCTGGAATATTACAGCAAAATATTACTGTAAACTCTTATTGTAAATGAGTTCATTTTAAGATAGATTAGCAAAAACAAATACTTTATGTCCACTATAATAGATCTGTTTTCATCCTCTCCTTAAAGAATTACAGCAGGTTTTCTAATTGCATACTAAAATAGAATTGAAATCCGAATATCTCAGTTGATTGACAAGAAGTTCAAAATAGAATGAGGTTGCCAACGCAATTGTTATTTGAATGTAACTAGGGGTAACACCTGCTCCAAAAAATATCAATTTACAGAATTTACTTTACAGTAGTTATTGCAGAAATTAATTGTTATAGATTCCATAATTAGTGCTAAAAAGGATAAAAAGCGTGAATTATAGCAAATTCCATTAGATGTAAAGACATACCAAGACCACCAGTTCCAGATGCTTCCAAATTAATAAAAGCTCCAACTGTATCACTCCACTTATGTGTCTTCACGAAGCCATGAGAACCCTGACATTGAAGGCATGCAAAGCAAAGTTACTGATGTACATATACACCACAAGAGAGTTGCAGATCTAAGTAAATCAAAAACTACTTATATAAGCATTACCTAGATAAAGAAATGGTTGACACAGAAAGATCAACAAAGCAATTGTATCACACAGGCCATAAAAAGTACAATTACTATTAAGTTGACATCAACAAGGCTAAGCATTACATTCAGACACAAGGCTCAGGGCAATCAATAATTAAACTACTGATCATTGATTATAGGCCAGTTGCACGACAGGCTACACATTGATATATCAAAAAGCATCAGCACATAAAAGGAGGCACTCTTTACACAAACCAAGTTCTTCTTCAGTCAAAGTACATAAGCTAAGGTTTATATGTCCTTTTAACCAGTCAATTACTGTGTAAAGTGTTTGGCAATCAAAACATAAGAAGAAGTAAAAAAAAAAGTCAACTGAAATTTATCAACAGAAATGAACTTGAAATTAACATACATCTGACAGCAGTTCAAGTCCAGGTCCGCACCATATCGAGATTTGGGTCCTAGTAAAGTGAGGGTTAAACCCAATCAATAAATAACTATGGTCTTTGCTTGAAAGCAATGCCCGAAAAATTAATTTATAATCTAAAGAAAATATTAGGGTTTTCTGCATGGATGTCCTAACAAATAACGGATTTATATATTTGTTCCACAAAATCTTGTTGTCGCAAAATTGTCCCTTACAATGTGCAGTTCACTTTATTTTTATCCCTTTGTTAAGCTTTTCCAACTTACTAAAAGTTATACTTTGACCATTTATGCCAAATGACATTTATGCCCTTAAATAACACTAAAGCCCAACGCTTCTTATCCACTTTCTTCACCAAATCACTTTCATCCAGAAAAGGCCACAGAAGGAGAAAAACATGGAAGTATGAAATTTGGATTTAAATGGTGAAAATCATGTAAGCAGGTGTTACTAACGAGAAAATTGGATAGACGGAAATCATGTAAGCAGGAGTTACTAAGGAGAAAATTGGATAGACGGAAATCATGGATGGGAATGTTGATTGAAGTTTTGAAAAGGGAGAATGAGAGGAGCGACTGACGTAAAACAAACTCTAAATAGAGAATTTCCAAGAATCTTAACGGGTTAATTTTACCAACATGTAATGCGGATCAAAGTTAGAATTTTAAAACAATTAATTGGTTTGATGGATTTTCAAGAACTGAATCACGTTTAACAATCCAATTAATAATTCAACTCTACAATCAATAATTAAATCCCTAAGTATTTTAGCAAGTAAAAGATTCAATTTTGATTCGTACTCAATCAAGCAAGTGGAACACTCAATCTCAATTGTTTTTGTGGACGACAGAATATCAAATAATATAATAGAGATGAACGGCAGTATAACACAAATACTTGAGAAGGGAAAGAGTATACCGAGGTTCGAAGAACAATTGCGTAGATCTCGGGTTGAACAACGGTTGGGGTCGCGCTGGCACTGGCGCTGGTCGGCTGAGTTGGCGACGGGTTGACAGATGGGAAGTCGCCGGTAGGGGCGCGACAGCGCAGGAGGGTGTCGCTACGGTGGTCGCGATGGCGGGAGGCCGCTGCTGTTGTCAACTTCAGGAGGAGAAGGGAGAGGAAGATCGGGAGGTGCTGTTGCTGGGCTGTAGGGCGGCGGCGACAGGAGGTGTCGGGAGGTTGTTGTCGTGGCGATATAGCTGTGCTGTGGCGTCAGGGTTCGTCAGGGGCACAGGGGGCGCACGGGATGAGGTTGGGGGTGATGACAGGATGCTGAAGGTGATGGGTTGAGAGGTGATCGGGAGTTGAAGAGGTAGTGAAAGGGTATAGATGACGGCTGTATGTATGAATAGGTGAATTAGGGTTTTAATGATTTGGGAATTTAATTTGGGGGTAGATTTTAGAGTTAATCACTAACCCTAAAATTGTATTAGGATTTATCACAAACCCTAATAATTGGATCTCACTTGTATCACACAAAGAGAGAGAGGAAGAGCAAAAACTCAACACAATTTTTAAAATCAAGAATAGCATACTTTCTCATTAATCTCAAGGCCTATAAATAGGCTCAAAATACATCTTAATATAAATCTCAAAATATTCTCAGAATCTCAAATACATAAAAAAAGATTACATATGGCTATAATTGCCAAAAACAAATATGATATTGAAATAAAATCTAAACAGAATAGATGGCCTCATCATTCTCTCCGGGTGGGCGAGAGCTCGACCCAGTCGAGTCAAAACAAGTGATCCTGTCATGGTGCGCCAAAAGATCTGGATCCAGTTGCGGGAGCCCCTTACGATCACTGCAAGTGTCATCCGTCTTCGGCTTGTTTTTTCACCTCACCAAATACTTGTGCATACCACCCTCTCTTGTGGAGATTATCTGATCATCTAAAATATTATTCAATTCTTCTGTCGGTGGGTAAATAGTATCAGGTAAAGGGGTAAATGTGGGAATCTCACCATTAGGCTGCAGGGTAGGCTCATCTATAAGAAAATTTCTAGGGTTGAATTTTGAGAAGTACTAGATCCTCAATCTTGAAAGTCTTACTTATGCCAAAACCTTCAGGAAGGTCAATGACAGGTATTATCATTGATTGCATGTAAAATCTTAAATGGGCCTGCAGCACGTATGTTCAAGTTAACGGATCCAGATGGAAACCGTTCCGGATGAATCCGAACCATCACTTCGTCACCAACATCAAGAGTTTTAAATTTTCTTCTTGTATCTGTTATTAACGTGTAGTTAAAATTATTCTTATTAAGTTCCTTGAAAATTTTTCTATGCAAATCATGAATGCAGAATGAAAATGTGGATGCAGACTCTGTGACTTTGTGATGTTCTAACACAGGGGTAAAATCTATGGATTGCCAAGTGACTTGGAAAAGGAGGGGTGACTCAGGTACACTCAATAGAGGTGACTGGATAGACTGAATACAATTGAGAGACTGGTCATCATCTTTTTCATCAAAGTCATCACTTACATTAGGTTCATAGGTAAACTCATTGTCGGGTTCATCAGCGATGACTGCGGTACCCTCTACTATATTGATCTTACTTGGGCTGGGACAGTTGCCAGCAACATGGCCATATCCCTTACATTTATAGCACTTAGTGAGAGGATCAATCTTAGAATAGTCTCTTTCAGTGTTCTTACCCGCGTTGTCGTTTCTATGTGAATAGGAATTTGAAGTATGTTTGTTTGGGTAAGACTTGTTAGGGAACTGAGGAGATGAGTGCTCAGGTCTAGAGGGGTCAGGAGGATTCATTCTAAAGGAATGATCCATCGAATCGCTAAACTTGTAATGGGAACTTGCTTTAAGGAAATCCATATCGAGGACTAGGGTGTAGGCTGCCGCTAGTGAGTCCACATTTCTATGAATTAGCTCGTTCCTAAGGTTAGCTCGTAGTCTAGCTCTGAATTTAGAGAGAGTTTGTTTTTCACTCTCTTTACATAAAGCATTGCACCGAATAAGGAAGCCATCAAACTTCTCAACATATTCTTGTATGAATTTACTTCCTTGATAAAGTTGGTTCCACAAATCTAGCAATCGGGTGTGGAACGATAACGGTACATATCTCTCAGTGAGCTTCTCTTTCATGGCTTCCCAAGTGGATATGGGTGCCAGACCTCGGCCTCTACGGGCATGTTTAAGATTGGTCCAATATTGTTGAGCTTTACCCGTTAATTTCATTGTGGAAAATTTAACCTTTAGGGCTTCGCTCATGTCAAACCACACAAAGTAGTGGTCCATGGCACGGATCCAATCGAGATAAGCTTGGGGTTCCATGTAGCCTTTAAAATGGGGAACGTCAGCCTTAACGTTCTTCTTATATTGTTCGTCAGGGTCACGTTCTTGACGTCGATTGTCACAAACATTTTCTTGAGGTATCTGACAATTAGCATGAAGCTCAAGGACAACAGTTTGATTTAATTCCACTTTCTCAAGCCTCTGATTGATATTGGCAAGAGTTGCTTGAATGACAGCTAGGATAGCGAAAATATCAGAGTTGTCCATTTCAGGTCGGTAAGGTCTAGGGTTTCTAATTGGGTGATTTGGGAGGGATAAGAAAGGCTCGACAGGATCTGTGATGGTGTTGCGAAGGCGCATTCACCAAAGGGGAAAAACTAGGGGTTGTGTGTGTGTTTTTTTTTAATAAATCTGAAATGACCTAAAATAAAGAAAGAAAAATAAAAGACTACACAATCCTAAATGAATGCAAAAATTGATGCCTAAATGATGCAAGAATTAGGGTTTTAAGAACCTGACTCTGATACCAAAATGATGTAAAACTAACCCTAAAATAGAGAATTTCCAAGAATCTTAACGGGTTAATTTTACCAACATGTAATGCAGATCAAAGTTAGAATTTTAAAACAATTAATTGGTTTGATGAATTTTCAAGAACTGAATCACGTTTAACAATCCAATTAATAATTCAACTCTACAATCAATAATTAAATCCCTAAGTATTTTAGCAAGTAAAAGATTCAATTTTGATTCGTACTCTAATCAAGCAAGTGGAACACTCAATCTCAATTGTTCTTGTGGACGACAGAATATCAAATAATATAATAGAGATGAACGGTAGTATAACACATACTTGAGAAGGGAAAGAGTATACCGAGGTTCAAAAAACAATTGCGTAGATCTCGGGTTGAACAGCGGACGGGGTTGCGCTGGCACTGGCGCTGGTCGGCTGAGGTGGCAACGAGCTGACAGATGGGAAGTCGCCGGTAGCGGTGCGGCAGCGCAGGAGGGTGTCACTACGGTGGTCGCGATGGCGGGAGGCCGCTGCTGTTGTCAACTTCAAGAGGAGAAGGGAGAGGAAGATCGGGAGGCGCTGTTGTTGGGCTATAGGGCGGCAACGACAGGAGGTGTCGGGAGGTCGTTGTCGTGGCGATATGGCTGTGCTGTGGCGTCGGGGTTTGGCAGGGGCACAGGGGGCGCACGGGATGAGGTCGGGGGTGATGACAGGATGCTGAAGGTGATGGGTTGAGAGGTGATCGGGAGTTGAAGAGGTAGTGAAGGGGTATAGATTATGGCTGTATGTATGAATAGGTGAATTAGGGTTTTAATGATTTGGGGATTTAATTTTGGGGGTAGATTTTAGAGTTAATCACTAACCCTAAAATTGTATTAGGATTTATCACAAACCCTAATAATTTGGATCTCACTTGTATCACACAAAGAGAGAGAGGAAGAGCAAAAACTCAACACAATTTTTAAAATCAAGAATAGCATACTTTCTCATTGATCTCAAGGCCTATAAATAGGCTCAAAATACATCTTGATACAAATCTCAATATATTCTCAGAATCTCAAATACATAAAAAAAATTACTTATGGCTATAATTGCCAAAAACAAATATGGTACTGAAATAAAATCTAAACAGAATAGATGTCCTCATGAGCGACTGGAGAAGAAAGTGAGGATTGATGGGTCTAAAGGGAAAGGGGCAAACAATTCATTAAGAATTAATAGTATGTTGGAAAAAAGGATATTTTGGTCATAATACCATGCCCTATCAAGTGTAAGGAATATTCCATACCCTACTAACAGTAAATAACCAGAGGGGTAAAAATGGAATGAGTTGCAAATTGTTAGGGACATTTTCACAAATACGAGATTGTGATGGACAAATATATAAAAAGATATTTGTCAGGGGCAATGTATGCAACAAACCCAAAATATTAAAACAATCTGTACTGTAGCAGTGCTAACATATTGTTCTTCTAATATGTTAAAACTTATAAGAGCAATAGGTTCTTGTCTTCTGAAGACTAGACAGTACTATCTTTATATCCTTGCTTAAACTAGAAAACACTATCTAATGTTGTCAAAATACATAACAAAACACAAGGACCAATCTTACAAAAGCATGTATGCAGCTTGATAATCATGGTTGGACCAAACCCTGCTAATGAGAACAGGCTCAAAGTAGACAGTATCCGAGTGACTATATACAATACTTTATCCTGGGTACCCAAATAACAGGGGGGGGGGGGGGGGGGGATTGGATATAGAAATATTGAAAGTGAGAGAGAGAGAGAGAGATTGTTACCACTTACCAAAAGAAAAACTTCTTCTGCACCATTGAAAAGAAATATTAAAGGTCGAGGAGGAACCCAGCTTGAATCAACCATAAGCCGCGCTAGTTCAAGCATTGATGCTGGAAAAAAGAAAAATCAGAGAAGACTAGTAATCCAATGACATGAGAAGATACAAAAAAAAAGGAAAGATGGTTAAGTATAAGCATCCAGTGAGAATGACTAACTTACCAACACAAGAACCACAGTCACCTGCACCAGGAGAACCAAGTGGACCGTCAAAGTGACCATTTACTAGGATAGATGGATCACGGTCTTGAGAAGAATTTGATGAAATCCTGAGATTCACTCGGAAATTCTTATAGTCAGGTTTTTGAGACAGTACATGCATGCATTTAGTATTGATTGGAAGTCATTATTGATATTGTACAAGCGTAAATTTGGAATCTGATTGAATCCTGGGCATCTGTTGGAATTTATTAAGGTTAGCTTTTGGGATTGTCCAAGCATAAAATTAGATCATACTCTGATCCAGCTTTTTCAAACCGTACAAGCATACATTTGAAACCTAGGAAGCACCAATTCGGGAGCGGGGATGCGGGTGTGGCGGATACGGGTGCGGGGATGCGGCAATTTTCAAAAACAGTGGCATGCGGGTGCGGCTGGGATTCGGCTAATATTTAAATAATTATTTTATATAATTATATAATTATATTTATATTTATATTTATATTTTTGTATAAAAAAACCAAAATCACTGTCATTCATCATTAACGAAGAGATTCAAAATAACAATATGGCACAACATAGTTATAAAACTCTAAATATAGTCACAAAACACTATCAAGTCTAACATAGTTATAAGGTCTAACATAGCACAACATAATCATAATGTCTAACATGTACCACATAGTTAGAAAATGAGATTTGAAGATAAATAGAGGATTTGGGGATCTAGGGATTTGGTGGAGTTTTATTGAAACGGATTTCGGAGTTTGGGTCAAATGATACCCAAAACCGCACTAAAAAACCAAAACCCATGTCGTGCCGCACTCAATACCACACCCTGCCCCACCCAGTCGCACCCTATTTTATGATTTTAATTTAAATTAATGGGACACACACCCCGCCGCACCCATGTCCGATACGAGTCCGACTCGAGTGCGAGCACCTCCATGAAGAGTCCGAGCTTCCTAGTTTGAAACTAAGTAAAAGCCAGAATGTTGATGAGTAAAGGGGAAAAGAAGAGCATAAGTTTCTTTTTGAGACCTATCTTTGTTGCTTATTTCCAAAGATATATGCCTTCTTGATTATGTTAAATATGCTTTAACCTTAATGTCTTTGGAGAGCATACATGCACCAAACACTATTTCTTTAGTTAAGACAGCTATTTGTACTCGGCAAAATTTAAAAAAACGTCATAATAGTTTGGCGCTGTTTAAAAAAACGTCACAAAACTTGACTTTTTAAAAAAACCGCACAATGTTTAACTTTCAACTCACGGAGTTATCCAACCGTTAACTAGGATAATAGTTATGTGATGTTTTTTTAAAACAAATGGGAACTTTTGTGATGTTTTTTTAAACAGAATAATAGTTCTGTGTTGTTTTTTTAAACAAAACAATAGTTTTGTGATGTTTTTTTAAACATTACGTATAACCCAGTTAACGGTTGGATAACTCCGTGAGTTGAAAGTTAAACATTGTGCGGTTTTTTTAAAAAGTCAAAGTTTTGTAACGTTTTTTTAAACAGCGCCAAACTATTGTGACGTTTTTTTAAATTTAGCCATTTGTACTCATCGAAAGAGCACCATTATTCTGCAACAGCTCAATTGTCACGTCTTTTCAACAGAGTTATCTTTTTAACTCAACATTAGTAACCAACAAAACATCACTTCTTATGGTCCTTTGCAACTGCATCCCTTGAACTCTCAACCATCATCACATTACCATCTACTTGTTCAGGATCTTATTAACTATTTCCAAACTGAAATATTGAAAATTTTGCAGATAAATGGTGTATACTTTTTTTTGCTTACATCTACTACATTACAGGAAGAACCTTTAAGAAAGTTTCAAAAGTTAGAAGATGCCTTTTAATGTTCCTTGAAGTTCTCTTGCAATACTTTCTTTAAGAAAAAACTTTTCCTATAGATATACAAATTTATCTTTTTTTCTTTTACAAAATATGTAAGAACAATTTAAGAGAAAAAAAAAGGCGCTAAAAGGAAATTACAGAAAATCACACAAATTGAAAGCCTGATCAGAAGTATTACCCTTTATTGAAGAACGGTGTTCCCAACATATACACGGTAAAGGTAAAACTTGCAATTAGGCATACAAACTGCTAGATCTGTTCAAAGTTCCTAAGGAAAAAAAAATAAAGATGACAAATAGCCTAAGTATAACTAGAATATGTTAATAATGTAAACATAGACAAGATTGTCAAGTAATAATCAGGTAAGAAACTGCAAAAGGACAAAGATAAGAGAAAAATAGGGGTCCTGAACATGTTCTGCACATCTACAAGCGAACTGCAGCTGGAAAGTGGTGTACTTCGAGAAGAGGTAGATGGCGGAGAGGTTGTGGATCAGTTTCATTTGATACCAATTAGGTGCAGAACCAAGGGAGAAAAAAGAACAGGAATGAGAAAGGGGATTTGTAGGGTTAGAAGTACTAAAATGAGATAAAGGCACACAGCCCAAAGCAGACAATTTTTACAATCCAAATCAAGCTAACTAAATGTTGAAACTAGATAATTGTTTGACAAATTAAAAGATTATCAAATCTAACAAAATAAAATAAGATCCTTACTTATTTGAGATATGTCCCTAACGTTCCCTTTCCTTTGTGAAGAGAAATTCTTCTAGGCCTTCAAATCTCCATTAGAAAGCAAGTACCTACTCTCTGTCGATGCTTACAAATGCATTTTCTTAACATTTTTTATACTTGTATTAACACATAATGTATATCCTTTTATTCAACTTTCTTCCATAGATCTCTGCTGTATAGTTACTGAGAAGTTTATCTTATGTATTTAAGCCAGTTGTACTCTCTATAATCAAAATTTCAAGCAAAAAGGAAAAGTTAAGTCTCATTTACAATAGTTACAGTCTTCATTTCATTCCATGTTTCTATGAAGATTACACATAATTTCCTTACGAATTATTTTTATCACCCAGAACTTCCTTATGGAGCTTACATAGATTCCTCATGAATTTAAACAGAAGACAATAGCTCAATGTGTGAGCAGGTGATGTAAACTTAACCCTAAATAGAGAATTCCCAAGAATATTAAAAGATTAAGTTTACCAACATGTAATGTAGATCAAGTTAGAAATTAAAACAGTTAATCGGTTCGATGGATTTTTAAGAATTGAATTAAGTTGAACAAGCCCAATTAACGATTAAGTTCTAACAATCAATAACTACATATCTAAGCATTTTTAGCAAGTAAAAGATGCAAAATGATTTGTACTCTAATTGGCAAGTAGAAGCACATATTCTCAATATTTGTAGACAACAGATAAATCAAATAATATTCTAGAGACGATAGATAGTATCACAAATAAATGGAAGAGTGAAAAGAAATTACCAAATTCGAAGAACGGATCGAAGATGAAGACAAAGCCTTGGGTGGCTGAAGACAGCCACGACAAAAGCTTTGAAGCGGTTGAAGTGGCAGCGGAGGAGGGCGGCTTCAATGGCCGAATTGTGGAGTCGAGGCAACGACAGCTAGGGAGTCGATCAGCTGACGGTGGCGATCGTCGGCCACAATCAGGGTGTGGGGAGGTGAGGTGGCAGAGGTAGTGGCTTCGGGGGATGGTGGAGAGAGGGGAGAGGTAGGCGGCGATGGTTGTCAAGGGTGGGGTGGTCGACGACGATGTTCGGGTTGAGGGCGACCGCGGGGGGGGGGGGGGGGGGGGTAGGCTGCAATGAAGGCAAGGGCGATGAGGGTGGCGGTGGTAAAGGCGCTTGGGGTCGCTGGCGGGGCTACTGGGCGGGGCAGCGATGAAGGAGAGGGCAACTTCGGGGTGTTGGCAGTGGTGCGGGGTGACGGTGGCGTTGAGGAAGGTCGGGGAAAGGAGAGGGAGAAGATGAAGAGGAGAGTAGGGTTTGGATTTTGGGATTAGGGTTTAGGATTTTTAATTTGGGGATTTAGGTGTAGTTTTAGAGTTTATCACAAACTCTAATACTTTATTAAAATTTCGTACAAACCCTAATAATTCTCTCAATTGTCTCACACAAAAGGAGGGATGAAGAGCAATAACTCAACACAATAATTTTTTAAATCAAAAATAGCATATTTTCTCATTATTCTCAAGGCCTATATATAGGCTCAAAACAAATCCAAAACAAATCTCAAACAAATTTAAAACAAATCTCAAACAAATCTAAAACAAATCTCTCAAATAAACTACATATGGCTAAATCTCAAAATAAAAATAAAACAGATTTGATGTCCTCATCATTCTCTCCAAGTGGGAGAGGGCTCGATCCAATCGAGTCAAAACCAGTGATCCTATCATGGTGCTCCAAAAGATCTGGATCCAAGCGCGGAAACTCCTCACGATCACTCCAAGTGTCATCCGACTTCGGTTTGTTCTTCCACCTCACCAAATACCTATGAATACCACAATTTCTGGTAGAGATTATCTGATCTTCTAAAATATTATCCAATTTGTCTGTCAGTGGGCAAATAGTATTAGGTAAAGGGGAAAATATGGAAATCTCACCACTAGGCTACAGGATAAGCTCATCTATAAGAGAATTTCTAGGATTAAATTTTAGACCTTCATAGAGTACTAGATCCTCAATATTGAAAATCTTACTTATGCCAAAACCTTTAGGAAGGTCAACGATATAGGCATTATTATTGATTTTATGCAAAATTTTAAATGGGTCTGTAGCACGTGACAAAGAAATAAAAGAGAATTTTTGAATTGTTTTTGCTGCTTCATTTGACTAAGAGAATTACAATATATAGACATAAAAAATAATCAAATCCCTTAATCCTAGGGTCTAATATAGAAAGCAAGAATATATACAACAATAATGAAAATCTTAGAGAGGTAATCAAGGAATATACAACTATAACAAAACTAAATAAGGAAAGGAGAATATATTGACATTCCCCTCAAATTGATGCGGGTAAGTCTATCGGCTTCAATTTGCTACTGAGAAACTTGTGTCGTTGGCGTGTCAAAGCTTTCGTAAAGACATCAGCTATTTGAAAATCAGTAGTAATATGAGGAAGAGTGATTACACTGCGAGTATAGGTTTCCCTAATGTAATGACAGTCCACCTCTATGTGCTTTGTGCGTTCATGATATAGTGGATTCGCAGCTATTTGAATTGCACTAGTATTATCACAATGAAGTGGAGTAGGATCAGTTGGAGGAAATCCAAGTTCAGAAAGAAGACCACGTAACCACACAATTTCAGAACATGCTGCAAACATGGCTCTATACTCAGACTCTGTGGAAGATTTAGAGACACAATCATGCTTCTTACACTTCCAAGAAATGAAGGCATCTCCAAGAAAAATGCACCAGCCTGTTGTAGAATTCCTAGTATCCGGGCAGCCACCCAATCTGCATCACTATATGCAGTCAAATGAAGAGCAAATTTTGTAGGAAAAAACAACTCACGAGTAGATGACCCAATTAAGTATTGAATAATGCGACGAATTGCAGCAAGATGAAGATGTTGAGGTGATTGCATGAATTTGCTAACTATATGGACAACATATGAGATATCGGGCCTTGTAATTGTTAGGTAGATAAGACTGCCAACAAGTTGCCTATATAAAAAAGGATCAGGCAAAAGCTCGCCTTCATCTTTTCGGTATTTCACATTCACCTCCATTGGTGTATCAACAACAGTTGCAGCCTTTAAACCAGCTAGCTCAATGAGATCTTGGATATATTTATGTTGATTTAAGAACAAACCATGATCTCGAGAGTGAACTTCCAGCCCCAAGAGATGCCCAAGATCTTTCATTTTAAATGTACTATGCAACATATTTTGAAGCTTAGTGATTAGCCTATTGTCATTACCAGTGATGATAATATCATCAACATAGACTAAGAGAAAGACCATACCAGTGGTTGTCTTGTGAAAGAAGAATGATGAATCATATTGACTTTGTGTGAAAGAGAAGGTGAGAAGAGTGTTTCGAAACATCTCAAACCAGGCTCTAGGTGCCTACTTCAACCCATACAAAGAGTGTCTTAGCATGCAGACTTCATGAGAAGCTGTTATTGACATACCAGGTGGAGGTTTCATGTAAATCTCTTCCTCAAGGTCCCCATTCAAGAAGGCATTTTTTACATCCATCTGATGTAAAGGCCAAGATTTAGAGGATGCAATAGCAAGAATGGTTCTCACCGTGGTCATCTTAGCAACCGGTGCGAATGTTTCTTCATAATCAAGGCCATATTCTTGTTTATTGCCAAGAGCAACCAATCGAGCTTTGTATCTATCTAAAGAGCCATCAGATTTGAGTTTCACAATATAGACCCACTTACTACCAATGAGCTTAACATTTGGAGGACAAGAAACAATGTCCCAAGTAGGGTTTGCCTCAAGTGCTTGAAGTTCTGCATCCATTGCTTGTTGCCAACATTCATGTCCCATAGCATGTTTGTAACAAGTGGGAATGGAAATAGAAGACAAAGTAGTAGACATAGCCACAGGTTTTGATATGCCATACCTTTCAGGAGGTTTATGAGGTTTAGAGCTTCTTTGAAGATGAGGTGGATCATTGGAAATGGGTAGAACAGGATTAGATGCCGCAAAAAGATGTGGAGGAACCTCAGTGAGACTTGTAGGAGGATCAGACGGAGGAGGAGTGAGTCTTTGATAAACATAACCAGGTTTAAACCTTTGTATTGGTGTTAGTGACTCAGGAAAATGTGGTAAAGCAGATAAAGAAGAGAATTATGAAGTCTGTTGCGTGCTAAAGAAGGGATGATTTTTTAAAAAATGACATTCCTAGAGACACGAGTTCGACGGGCTCATGGATCATAGCAAAGAAATCCTTTTTGGGTTCCAGCATATCCTACGAAAGCACACTTGACAGATTGAGCAGTAAGTTTATTTCTCTCATGTGCAGGAAGGTAAACAAAACAAACATCAAAAAATATGAAGATTGGAATAATTTGGTGCATGCTCAATCAAACGAAAATAGGAAGAATCATTGTTCAAGCTAGGAGATGGTAATCTCTTAATCAAATAAACAGCAGTAGACAAAGCTTCACACCCAAAATGAGAAGGAACACAAGACTCAATTAGAAGAGTTCGAACAACATCAAGAAGATGACGATTCTTTCTTTCAGCCACATCGTTTTGTTGTGAAGTGAAAGGACAAGAACGTTGTAATATGATCCCATGACTTTGAAGAAAAAATTGAAATTCATTTGACATACATTCACCACCTGAATCAGATTGCAAGATTTTGATTTTGGCAAAAAACTGTGTTCCAATTTCTGGCCTTGCACCGACCATCCAACGGACCATGGACTAAACTAAAGCAAGAAAGACTTTAAAGACAGAGAAAACATCACTTTTAGACCGAAGAAAATATACCCAAGTAAAGCGAGTGAAATCATCAATAAATGTAACAAAGTATTTGTAATGTTCATGAGAAATTATAGGGGCAATACCCCATACATCAGTATGTACAAGTTCAAAAGGTTTGGTGGTGCGGGTTTTATGCAATGGAAAAGGAAGTGTTTTGCTTTTACCAAGTTTGCAAGATGCACAATCAACAATATCATTATTAGAAGTCAAATTTTTATTTCCAAGTAAACCAAATTTAAGCAAGACTCGAAGTACATGAGAATTAGGATGTCCTAAACGCCTATGCCACACCTGATTATCACATTGAACAGTATTACAAGCAACATAATTTGACACCGGAGAGAAAGACAGAAGCAAGGGAAAGAGACGTCCCACTTTAGGTCCTTCGCGATCATCTTTCCGGACACTTGATCCTGCACAAGACAACCAGAATTTGAAAATTGAACAGTACAATTGTTGTCAACTAATTGGCCAACAAATATAAGATTAGTGGACAGCTTAGGAGACACAAAAACAGTATTTAAAGTGGACAACTCAGGAGACACACAGTATTTAAAGAGGCTGAAATATCACCAACAACTGTGATAGGTAAGGAATTGCCATCGGCAGTATGAATCTGAAGATGTGATTGGAAGCACCAGAATCAAAATACAAAGGCTTAGGACCATAATTTTTGTTACCAGAAAGGCCTAAAGCAGAAAGGGCAGAAACTATCATTTGTTAGACCATTTCAGGAGTAATAGAGGACTAGCCAGGACTTGGGGCATTCGAGGAACCAACCGAGGCACTATAGGCAGTTTCAGATTTCTTTGGAGGCCGAGTGGAATAATCTTTGAGGATATGCCCTGTTTTCTTATAATAATTGCAGAATTTTTTAGTACAATTGGTGGCAATGTGTCCAAATCCTTTGCAACTATAAATCCTTGGCAATGTGTCCATATCTCTGCCTCCTTTAAACACCCCTTGAGTAACGTAGGCAACAGGAATTGGAGTAGAATTTTGAGCTTTTTGCTCCAAGACAGCCTATGTAATGAGCCGTTGTTATTCCCTAAGAAGCTCTACTACACAAATATCCAATGAAGGATCTGGTTCTCTGTTCATTAGGTTGGACCTGATTGCTTCAAACTCCCCCCTTAACTTCATTAAAAACTGGTCACGCTTGCTAGTCTCATGCACACTTTGGATAGCAATTAGTCCTTCAGGAGGTACACTTGCATACACAATATTGGTGTACTCAGCCCAAAGATTTCTAAAGGAAGAATAAAACTCTTGGATTGACATACTCCCTTGACTAAGTTGACTCAACTCGAGTTCCAATTGAAACCTTCGTGCTGTATTGCTTTGGTTGTAAATTTTCTTCAAGTAATCCTGCATTTCTCTAGAGGTCTTATAAGGCTTGAGATTGAGAAGTATGGAGGGTTCCACACTTCCAAGGATCCAAGACATAATATGAGCATCCTTCACCTTGACAAAGATTTGAAATGCAGGATCTGTCCACAGTTCACATATTTCACCGTTCACATATTTCACCGTCCACAGTCCAAGATTTGAAATATGAGCATCCTTCCACAGTTCACATATTTCACCTTTTCCTTCTCGTTGTTAGGTGCAGGATCTGTCCCATCAATATGACCCCATAATTCCTTTCCCTTGACAAAGATTTGAAATTGGAATGCCCAGGCAGAATAGTTCTTGCCGTTAAATCGAACAAGAAAATGTTCAGATCGTTCTAAAGACATGATGCAACGAGAAACAAGAACTAAGAGATTCGGTCCAAGAAACCAGAATAAAAGAACACGAAAAAAGGAAATAAGAACAAAACACTAGATCTTGGACCTAGACAAGGAACCAAACACAAGATGAAATGATCTCAGAGTTTGGCTCTGATACCATGACAAAGAAATAAAAGAGAATTTCTGAATTGTTTTTTCTGCTTCATTTGACTAAGAGAATTACAATATATAAGCATAAAGAATGATCAAATCCCTTAATCCTAGGGTCTAATATAGAAAGCATAATCAGATCCCTTAATCCTATGCCTATTATAGGAAGAAATACAGCAAAAATTACAGCAAGAATATATACAACAATAATGAAAGTCTTAGAGAGGTAATCAAGGGATATACAGCTATAACAAAACTAAATAAGGAAAGGAGAATATATTGACAGCACGTATATTCAATTTCTTAATGGATCCAGCTGGAAACCGTTCCGGATAAATGTAAACTATCACTTCGTTACCAACATCAAGAGTTTTAAATTTTCTTCTAATATCTGCTATTAACTTGTACTTAAAATTATTCTCATTAATTTCCTTGAAAATTTCTCTATGTAAGTCATGAATGCGATATGCAAATGTGGATGCAGACTCTGAGACTCTGATGTTCTAATACAGGGATAAAATCTATGGGCTGCCAAGTACTTAGGAAGGAATGGGTCTCAGGTACATTCAACGGAGGTGATTGGATCGACCGAATATAGTGGAGAGGTTGGTCATCCTCTTCTTCACCGAAGTCATCACTTATATGAGGTTCATAGGTAAACTCATTGTCGGGCTCATCAGTGATGACAGCGGTACCTTCTAGGCTGGTACAGTTGCCAGCAACATGGCTGTATTCTTTGCATTTATAGCACTTAATGAGAGGATAAATCTTAGAATAGTCTCTTTCAGTGTGCTTACCTGTATTTTTATTTCTAAGTGAATAGAGATTTGAAGTAAGCTTGCTTGGATAAGACTTGTTGGGATGCTGAGAAGAGGGGGGCTCAGGTCTACAGGGCTCATAGAGGTCATTCTAGAGGAATAATCTCTCGAATCGCTAGACTTGTAGGGAAAACTTGCTGTAAGGGAATCTATGTTGAGGACAAGGGCATAAGTTGCTGCCAATGAGTCCATATTTCTATGAATTAACTCGTTCCTAAGATCAGCTCATAGTCCAACTATGAACCTAGAGAGGGTATATTCTTCGCTCTCTTTACCTAAAGTATAGCACCGAATGAGGAAGTCATCGAACTTATCCACATACTCTTGGATGGATCTGCTTCCCTGATAGAGTTGATTCCACGAATCAAGCATTCGGGTGTGGAAAGATAGGGGCACATATCTCTCAGTGAGTTTCTCTTTCATGGCTTCTCAAGTGGATATGGGTGTCAGGCCTTGGCCTCTACGGACGTGTTGAAGACTGATCTAATGTTGTTAAGCTTTACCAGTCAATTTCATTGTGGCAAATTTAACCTTCAGGGCTTCGTTCATATCAAACCACACGAAGTAGTGGTCCATGGCACAGATCCAATCAAGATAAGCTTGGGGTCATACGACCTTCAAAGTGGAGAACGTCAGCCTTAACGTTCTTCTTGTATTGTTCGTCAGGATCACGATCTTAACATCGGCCGTCACGATCATTCCCTTGAGGGATCTGACGATGAAGCTCAGGGACAACATTTTGATTCAATTCCACTTCTCAAGCTTCTGATTGATATTGGCAAGAGTTGCTTGAATGGCAGTGAGGATAGTTGAAATATCAGAGTTGTCCATTTCAGTTGTCCATTTCAGTGCAAGGAGGGGCTTGCTGAATTCTAGCGTTCCTGATTGAGTAGTTTGGGAGGTTCAAGAAAGGATCTTCGGGATTTGTGATGGTGCAGCGAAGATGCATTCACCAACGGAGGAAAACTAAGGGTCGTGGGGACATGCGTTTGATGAAATTTGGGGACACGTGTTCTAAATGCACAAGTTTTTTTTTAATATGAAGTCTAAAAGAAAGAAAAATAAACACTCTAAACGATCCTAAATGAATGCAAAAATTATGACTTAATGATGCAAGAACTAGGGTTTTAACAACCTTCGCTTTGTAACCAAAATAATGTAAACTTAATCCTAAATAGAGAATTTTCAAGAATATTAAAAGATTAAGTTTACCAACATGTAATGCATATTAAGTTAGAAATTATAGCTATTAATTGGTTTGATGAATTTTCAAGATATGAAATAGTTTAACAAGCCCAATTAAAGATTCAATCCTATCAATCAACAATAATACTTAATCGTTCTTAGCATGTAAGATATTCAATAAAGATTCGTACCCTAATTAGCAAGTAGAAACGCTCACTCTCAATATTTATGGACGATAGTTAAATCAAATAATATGAAAGAGATGATAAAGCAGTAGCACAAATATTTGAGAATTGGAAAGAGTTTACCGGGGCTGTATATGGTGTGTAGTCGTAGGGGAAGGAAGAAGGCTGGGGTGGCAACCGTGGAACCGTCGGCGAGGCAGCGAGGAGAAGGCGACGACGAGCGGTGGGGGCAGCGGCGAGAGGGTGGCTGTAGGGGAGGAACGGGGAAGGGTCGACGAAGGAGAAGGCGAAGAGGGAAGGGGCTGGCAGGCGTAGGTTGCGGGTGGTGGTTGTGGGTGTGGTGGTCGCGGTCGGGAAGCAATGGTGACGAGGAGGAAAGGAGATGAGGTCGGGGTTTGGAGGCAGTGTCGAGGAGTTGGGTCGCGGTGCAGGGGAACAGGGCTTCGGTCGGGGTAGGGGGCAAGGAGATGGCGGCGAGCGGGGAAGACGACGAGGAGACGGCGAGGGTGCTGGTCGGTCGTGGTGGTCGACAGTCGAGAAAGAGGAGAAGGAGAAGATGAAGAGAAGAGTAGGGTTTGGATTTGGGGATTCGGCTTTAGGATTTTTAATTTGGGGATTTTGGTGTAGTTTTAGAGTTTATCACAAACCTTAATACTTTATTAAGATTTCTTACAAACCCTATTAATTCTCTCAATTGTCTCACACAAAAAGAGGGATGAAGAGCAATAACTCAACACAATAATTTTTTTAATAATAGCATATTTTCGCATTATTCTCAAGGCCTATATATAGGCTCAAAACAAATCCAAAACAAATCTAAAACAAATCTCAAATAAACTACATATGGCTAAATCTCAAAATAAAGTAAAACAGATTTGATGTCCTCATCAGCAGATTTGCTGAATAAATGCATACAGAGCAAAAGAGACAAACTCCTTTAGTAATGCTAACTGCCTCACATTTAAGAGGTAATTTAATAACAATTAGAGTGTTGTAGCTCTCATGGTAAAGGTTTGGGATGGGTAAAGGGAGATCTCAGGTTTGAGACCAGGCTATGTTGTAGCCATTTATTGAATTATAATAATAATAATAATGAAACAAATAAATAACATTAGTACAGTGGCACAACTTTAGTAATACCATAACATTTCCATTGAAAAAGTATACGAACATTGATTATTAATATGGACCGCAGATGTAATGTACATATGGAACAGGATGGCTTTGGTACATGGCCCACCGAAATATTGACTATTATATATGGTTCTGTAAATAGATCAGTATAGTGGCATTTTGTCTATAGCAAAAAACTGACAAATTGTAGTTTTTTTCTACAGACAAAACTGATCAGTTGTAGGAGACTCCCTTACTGTGTCTCTCATACTGAACATGGTCTGATAAACTTGATAGTTCAGCATAAATATATACACACCAAAGACAAAAAAAATATAAATAAAATCCATACTCAAACCAAACCAAGGTTGAAGGCATATGACTATTTATCCTTTCACTTAAATTTCAATATAGAAGATGTACCTCATGACAATATTTTTATGATTCCTGTACCCAAGGGCAATACTGTGTTGCAAAAACTTCATTTCAAGAGAACCACTAACAAGAGTCTCATCTATCTCCACTCTGCAACACAGAAAAAATAAAATTCAGTAATGCATGATAAAGTACATATAGAATATGTACAAGAACCAAGCACTTGTGAGAAGTTAGAAATTAGATCAGAATTCTTTCCATAGGCAGCGTCAGCACAAACCGATAACTAGATTTTATTGGATGCACTTATTTAGTTTTGACTTATTTACTTTTGATATGCATCAAACTGATTAATAAATTTTAATGAGTGAAAAACATCACCAAAGTCCGTTTTCAATTTTAATGAATTAATCCCTCTCCTCAGAACAAGATTTCATTCGCAATTATTACTTTGTTTCTAGTTTGAATGTTTAGAGTTGCAATTTTCCATGAACTCAATTGACTCTGAAACATGTTGGATCCAAGTGCAAGTAGTTTCGGACTTCGAGACAGCAGAAATTGATCATGTTGCTCCAGGTTGAATATGAATTTAAAATTGAGTAGACAAATGTGTGCAGATGCACACACAGAGAATAATAAATAATTAGGTTGCAAAAGAGTGTAATAAAAATATATTGTAATTGGATTGCAACATAAACACCTTGTATTAATTCAATGTTTTAGCAGGAGGTTAGGCAAGGCGGGGGTGGTCTAGGCACCGCCTTACTGCCTAGGCAGTTGGCTAGTGTTTTTTTATTAACAAATATTTAATTTCATACTTAGTTCCTCAAATTCAGAAAAAATAAGGGGGAAATCTTGAAATTTAAAATAACAAGTAATATAATATACTACCATTGGACTTTAATAGAATTGAGCACAAATAATAATTTTATAAGCCCTCCTCCTAAATGATTGGACCTGTCAATAAATTTTACATATGTTATAAATTGCATGTCGGGTTTAGTGATTGCGATTGGCATAGCGAGTATAATAAATAATTAGGTTGTGAAAGAGTGTAATGAAAAAAAAATTGTAATTGGATTGCAACATAAACACCTTGTATCAATTCAATGTTTTTTGCAGGAGGTTAGGCAAGGCGGGGGCAGTCTAAGCACCACCTTACTGCCTAGGCAGTTGGCTAGTGTTTTTTATTAACAAATATTTAATTTCATACTTAGTTCCTCAAATGCACAAAAAATAAGGGGAAAATCTTGAAATTTAAATGACAAGTAATATAATATACTACCATTGGACTTTAATAGAATTGAGCACAAATAATAATTTTATAAGCCCTCCTCCTAAATGATTGGACCTGTCAATAAATTTTACATATGTTATAAATTGCATGTCGGGTTTAGTGATTGAGATTGGCATAGCCTCAATGCGATTATTTAAATAATAATAAATAAATAAACCCATTGCCTAGATTAACAGCCTTAAATGCCTAGTCGACCGCTTTGACCGATTAGACAGCTGCCTTGTCCCGCCCAGGCAATTGCTTAAGTGACTACCTACCTGCAAAAACACTATTAATTTGAGTTGCTAATCTAAAAGAAATGTAAGTTATGTGTTGGATATTAGATATTACAATGTCCTTTTATTAGCATATTGGGTCCATTGGGTCCGTTGTTTTGTAAGCCCAATATAGCATAGCATATATTGTAAAAACTGATTGAGATGAGATTAAGGGATTCACAAAATCCTACATGGTATCAGAGCCTCTAATGTCTAGGGTTAGGGTTTCTTACATCTTCTTCCTCAAAAATTGAGAGGGAGAGGGAGAGAGAAAGGGGATCGGATTCAGGGGTTTTCTCTCTCCTAGGATTAGCGTTTCAATGGCGCAAGATCGGGTCATGGGGACGGTGAAGTGGTTCAACGGAACCAAGGGGTTCGGATTCATCACCCCCGACGACGGCGGCGAGGACCTCTTCGTTCACCAGTCCTCCATCAAATCCGAGGGCTACCGCTCCCTCGCCGAGGGCGAACCCGTCGAGTTCACCATCTCCGAGGGCGAGGACGGCCGCACCAAGGCCGTCGACGTCATCGGCCCCAACGGCGACTTCGTTCGCGGTGACGGAGGCGGTGGAGACCGTGGTGGAGGCGTTCACGGCGGAGGGGGAGGACGTGGCGGATCGAGAGGTGGAAGCTATGGAGGTGGTGGTGATGTTGCTACTACCTCCCTTATTTCTTCCCTTATGGGTAAGTCTTTTCCTGTTGATTGGATTATTGATTCGGGTGCTTCTATACATGCTACTGGTCATTTACCATTTTTAGTAGATTGTTTTGTGGGTGATTCGAATCCTGTGATTTTGCCTGATGGAACTATTATTGATTCCCGTATTCGTGGTAGAGTGGTTTTATCTGGTGATATGGTGTTGAAGGATGTGCTGTATGTACCTAATTTGACATGCAATCTGATTTCTGTTGCACGTTTGGTGGATGATCGGACCTGTGATATTACCTTTACTCATGATTTGTGTGTTATACGGGACCGAAGTACGAGGAAAGCGATTGGAGCTGGTGAACGCAAAGGGGGTTTGTACATCTGGCGTGCCATGTCAGAGACATTTCATCAGAGATTGCAAGCTTTGAGAGGAGCAGATTTCGGTGTTTGGCACAGCAGATTGGGGCACCCTTCTGATGGAGTTATGCGACATTTACCTTTTGCTAGTGGTACTAGTTTGTCTTTACCTAATGCGTGTGACATTTGCCATAAGGCAAAGCAGACTAGGGATATTTTTATTGATAGTGATAGCCGAGCTACTCACATGTTTGAATTGATACATTGTGATCTCTGGGGTCCGTATCGAGTTGCCTCTGTTTCTGGGGCTCGGTACTTTTTGACATTGGTTGATGACTATAGTAGAGCTGTTTGGGTTATTTTATTATCTGACAAAACTGAAGTGTGTTCCATGTTTATTAAATTTATTTCTATGGTGAAACGACAATTTGGTGTTGATATTTGTCGTGTTAGGAGTGATAATGGAACTGAGTTTAATTGTATGAAACCTTATTTTTCTGAGCATGGGATAGTTTTTCAGACTTCATGTGTGGGTACACCACAACAAAATGGAAGGGTCGAACGCAAACATAGGCATATTTTGAATATAGCTCGTGCTTTATTGTTCCAAAGTGGTTTGCCTGTGGATTATTGGGGTGAATGTGTACTGGCTGCATGCTACTTGATTAATAGATTGCCTTCTCGAATTGTGTCATTTAAGTCGCCCTATGAGATGTTGTATGGGAAGCCACCTTCATATGATAATTTGCGGGCTTTTGGATGTTTATGTTACTCTTTTGATCTACAATCCAAGCGGGATAAATTTGCTAGTAGGAGCAGAAAATGTATTTTTGTGGGTTACCCCTTAGATAAGAAAGGATGGAAATTGTTGGATGTTGAGTCTCGTGAACTTTTTGTGTCTCGGAATGTGAAATTTTATGAAAATGAATTTCCGGGGGTGCAATTAGAAACTGGTGGAAACATTAGGGGTCCATTTGTAGATTATTTTGGAGATGAGGATGTTGAGGTTGCACGGCCTACCCACGTCATTGCTGCCGACGTCACAGCTGACCGAGCTGCCGACGTCACTGCTGACGTCAGCAATGACATCATACCTGGCAGTAGTGACGTCAGCGGTCCTGATATTGCACACTCGGCCCCTGATGTTTCGGGTTCTTCTGTTTCGGGCACTGGAGTTTTGGATGTTGCTACATCGACCCCTGTAGTTTCTGCACCGCCTGTTTTGGGTAGAGGTTTGAGGACCAAAGCTCGCCCGACACGTCTTGATGATTACATTACCCCTCTTCGCCTCTGTTCACCTAGCTCCTCGACTTCCTCAGGTACTCCGTATCCTATTTCACACTATCTGAGTTATGATCTGTTTTCTACTGGACATCGAGACTTTCTTGCAGCTGTTACTGCAGGTGTTGAGCCCACCTCTTATCGCCAGGCTTCTCAGGATGAGGGGTGGCGACAGGCCATGCAGAGAGAGATTCAGGCACTGGAGGATAGTGGGACTTGGACTCTTTCAGACTTGCTGCCCGGGAAGAAGGCGTTGGGCAGCAGGTGGGTTTATAAGATCAAGTACAATTCGGATGGCAGTGTTGAGCGACTAAAGGCCAGACTGGTTGTATTTGGTAACCACCAGGTGGAAGGTATTGATTACTCTGAGACCTTTGCACCTGTAGCTAAGATGACTTCTGTTCGTACTTTCTTAGCTGTTGCTGCTGTCAGGGGATGGATGTTGCATCAGATGGATGTGCACAATGCCTTTCTTCACGGGGATTTGACAGAGGAGGTGTATATGAGGATGCCTCCAGGTTTTGAGTCTGGTAAACCCAACAAGGTGTGTCGCTTGCGTAAGTCCCTATATGGACTGAAACAGGCACCACGTTGTTGGTTTGCCAAACTTACTTCTGCCCTATTGTCTTATGGTTTTTCTCAGTCCCATTCTGATTATTCTCTCTTTTCCTATCGGAAAGAGAAAGTTGAGTTGCATGTGTTGATTTATGTGGATGATCTCATTATTTCTGGGAGTGATTCAGATGCTTTGGCTAGCTTCAAGACATATCTGAGCTCATGTTTCCACATGAAGGATCTTGGGGTGCTAAAGTATTTTCTTGGGATTGAGGTTGCTCGAGGACCTGAGGGTATTTCTTTGTGTCAGAGGAAGTATGCTTTGGATATCATTTCTGAGTGTGGATTGTTGGGGTCTAAACCTGCTAGTTTTCCTATGGAGCCTAATCATAAGTTAGCAAAGTCCAGCAGTTCTCCTTTGGCAGATGGCGAGGCTTATCGTCGATTGGTTGGGAGATTGATTTATTTGTCTTTTACTCGACCTGATTTGGCTTATGCAGTCCACATTTTATCTCAGTTTTTACAGCATCCACTTGAGGATCATTGGCAGGCCGCTTTGAGGGTGGTACGGTATTTGAAGAATTCTCCAGGGCAGGGGATTCTTCTGAGATCTGATTCGGAGCTTGGTCTTACTGGCTGGTGTGATTCTGATTGGGCGAGCTGCCCCACTACTAGGAGATCTACTACTGGGTGGTTGGTTTTTCTTGGTTCTTCTCCTATCTCTTGGAAGACCAAGAGACAACCGACTGTTGCACGTTCTTCCGCTGAGGCTGAGTATCGATCACTCGCAGCTGTTATCTGTGAGCTGAAGTGGTTGAGGGGTTTATTGTCTTGTTTTGGGATACAGCAGGAGGGTCCGATGCAGGTTTATTGCGACAGCCAGTCTGCATTGCATCTGGCACATAACCCAGTTTTTCACGAGCGCAGTAAGCACATTGAGGTGGATTTGCATTTTATCAGGGATACCATATTGGATGGCACTATAGTGGCTTCTCATGTCTCGACTACTTCCCAATTGGCGGATATCTTCACTAAGCCACTGGGGTGGCAGCAGTTTGATCCCATACTTCGCAAGTTGGGCATTTGTGACCTCCATGCTCCAACTTGAGGGGGGGTGTTGGATATTAGATATTACAATGTCCTTTTATTAGCATATTGGGTCCATTGGGTCCGTTGTTTTGTAAGCCCAATATAGCATAGCATATATTGTAAAAACTGATTGAGATGAGATTAAGGGATTCACAAAATCCTACATTATGGAATTTAACCCTCATCAGATTTACATTTTTCTCTCTCCTCTTTCTGACAATCAGGTATTGGCATTCTGAAGAGATAAGATGGGTGAAGTCTTGCGAAAGGAGACCAGCAACAACTTTGTGAAAGATCTGATCTGATGAGGTTTATGTTGAAGACCCAATTACTCAGTGTAAACCTTTCCAGATTTCAAGATAGCTATTCTCCCTCAAAGCTATTTAAAGATTTGGACATGGTTATATTAATTGTTGTAACATACCCTTCCACATCAATCAGATCCAATAAGTATTCAAATGGCAAAGGCCATAATCAATTTAATATGGACACATTACTCATCAGCATCACCAAATCTTTAAGCCTCAGATGAAATTAAAATTTAGCAAGATACTAAAGCAGTACTTAACAAAGGCAATGGAAATGTATCTAAGATCACATATAAAGATGAGGAAATGATAGGCGAAGTAACTTCCAACAAAATAGAGATATTTAGGTAAAATTTATATAAAAAGCAATCAGTCAAAGACCACCATCGCCAATATAATTTTGTTAATGGTCAATGAGACGAGCTTATGGCTCAAATACGGTCAAACAATCATGGCAAAGAATAAGTTTTAAGAGAGATGCAAAGACAAAAACTAAAATGGGAACAAAATAAAGAAATAGATGATATAGATTCAAGATTCATAAACTTGGTAAAGGATCTGATACCAGCCTGTCATTTATTAGCAATACTGGGAGATCGGACATATCAGAAACAATAGGAAATACATGTGCACAAAATTATGATTAAATAAGACCGCTGTCTCAGTGTTGGTCCAATTTGAAAACCATGATAGATGAATAGATCAATGAAAGAGATGCTCATCCAATTTACTCTACCTTCCAAGCTTATATGGGTTAACGGCACCTGTTTGCCACTTGCCAGTCATGTTCTTATTCTCCAATAGAAGGCACATACTATGTGTTTAAAAGAAAAACTCCTTCCTGTTGCTTCTTATTTCGGTGTGGGAGCAAACAGATAGTGAGTTAATAAATGAAGGACACTACTAAAAGTCAAACCTGTGACCTGGCCGTTATAAACTGTTAGGGCTCCTGAGAATGAATCTGGATCGTTGATTAACCTCTTGTGATCTGAATTTGACGGTGGATGATGCAGCCGACGGACCTGCAAAAATGCCTGAAACACCAAGGTGTGGCCCCGGCGACAGACCCTCCGACGCTCAAGTCAGAACCAGAAAGAGAGAGAGAGAGTAACAGAGTGAAAACTGATGAATTGTTGATTACCTGGTGACTGAAGAGGGAAAGGGGTATTTATAGGCCTGAGCGACATTCTAGAGATCGAATCGTGACCGTTGGATCTTTCATGTCTCCCCCCTGAAGAGATAAGATATTCCTGTTAGGGGATAAGAGATTTGACTCCTAGCCAACATGGGCCGGGTGTCTCTCTTAGTGAGCCTAGCCTGTCACTTTTTATGGGCTTGAGAGAAGCCCATATTTTGAATGGGCCCAGACCTGTAAAATAGGCTTATGATGGCTAATCTGCCTGTAGATGCTTTGAGATCCGTGAAGGGATCGTACGGCTCTGATCTGCTGTGATTTTTATCATCATCATAAGCTCCCCACTCCCAAAAGGCAATTTTCATGGTTTTCGGGAAGCAGTACGTCTTATTTTTTAGAATCTAGTGAATAATCTTAGCAGCCGGAGTATTCGGAGATACTTGGAACTGATCTGTGGCTTCTGAAGGCAGTGAATAATTTCCTGGATTTTTTCATACTTTTTCGGATTTTTCCGAATTTTTTGGAATTTTCTGAGAATTTTTCCATAGTTCTTCGGATTCCTCCGAATTTTATGGAATTTTTACAATTTCAAAATCACTCTTTCGAATTTTATGATTAACAAATTCAATTTAATTATTTTTTTTTTGATTTTTAAATTATTTTTCCGAATTAAAATAATTATTTTTGAATTTTTTAATCAATTTTTTGAATTAAAAATGATTTTAAATTGTTTTTAATTAATTTTTTGATTTATCGGATCTGGGCTCACTTTTTGAAGAGATCTGAGGCGCAGATCAGAGATGCACTGATCTTGGCGCAATCTGAGTCGCTCATCATGTGGCAGCTCGCCCGCTGATGGAGATCGGATGGCGGAGAGGCGAGATCAAGCTGAGAAAATTGCTGAGCGTCGATCACGGGGCTAGAGCGCATTTTGTGGAGATCCAGCAGCTACCGCTCGTCTTCATCCCCCCCTCAGCTCGGCGAACCAATTCGCCGAGTTACTTTCATCCCCTTCGGTGCATAGCTCGGCGAAGGCTTAGTAGGAGACTGCAGAGCTATGGGGCAAATTTCGGCCGAGCTAAGGGAATTGTTCGTCTTGGTCGAGCTACAGTGACATCGACCCTGTGATGCGAATTCGTCGAGCTATGGCCTCTGACTTTTCATCGAACTTTCGATAGTATTGTCGAGGTGGAGCTGCGTCGAGCTTCTCGCCGAACTATGGAGACGTCGAGGCTTCGCCGAGGTATGGAGCTTCGAGCTTTCACCGAGCTATGGCGATAGGCCGTTCCGCCGAGCTATAGGTTTGAGCTTTGTCTCGCCGAGCTATGACGATAGCTCGTCTCACCGAGCTATGGGGTTTGAGCTCTCTCGCCGAGCTATGACGATAGCTCGTCTCGCCGAGCTATGGGGTTTGAGCTCTTTCGCCGAGCTATAGGGTTTGAGCACTCTCGCCGAGCTATGGCCGCTTTCGCTAAGCTGCGGAGATGCCGAGGCTTCGTTTCGCTGAGCTATGGAGTTCGAGTTCTCGCCGAGCTACGGTGCTTAAGTTCTCGCCGAGCTATGGGTTCGCCGAGCTACGGAGCTCTCTCGTCGAGCTATTGAACTTCGTTTCGCCGAGCTACAGAGTTAGCTCTGTTTTTTGGTCGAGCTTTGTGAGAGCTCGAAGTCGACGATGCTTATGAGGAGGCGAGAGCCCGGTGTCGTTGGTGGGGCGAGGAGCTGTGGAGCTCGATTTTGGAGCGAGGAGACAAGTCGGAGCTCTCAGGCAAGCAGTGGTCTTCGAGTTTTCGAAGACGTGATTTTTGGCGGGAAAATTTGGAGAAGAAGAAAGGAGTTGAGGTGGAGCGGGTTTGGTAGTGGAGCTGGGTTTTGGATCCGACCCGTTAATACCCCTTTGGCTTTTTCTTTGATTTTGTTTGTGGGTTTGGGTTGCGAATCCGACCCGTTTGCACCCTTTTCTCCTTGGGCTCCACCGAGAGTAGTATTTTGGGTATTTTTTGAAGTTTTAGAGAGTGGGTTTTGCATACAAAAATATTTAGATGCATATGTTTCGTGTATAAGCAACAAATACATATACATACAGCTTCATATGTGTATACCCATCTTCTAATCTTTCGAAAAATCTTGCTTTTGCTTGGAGTTGGATCATCTCCGTTGTGGTGTCTTCTCGTTGAGGTAGGAGTAATATTGTGCTCGGATTGTTGGAGTTGGTTTTAATCAAGAGAGTTTTGATCAAGCTTGGAGTTGTCACGGGATAGCAGGCTTTGTCTCAAGTGGAGCTTGACGAGTAATGAGTATTTGCTAGTGGTGTACATAGCGCCCACCAAGTGTTTGTGATTTTGCTCACCCTACCATAGTCACCAAGTGTTTGTGAGATTGCCTCTTCCAAGACGTTCATAAGGTGTTTGTGAGATTGCCTCTTCCAAGACGTTCATAAGGTGTTTGTGAGATTGCCTCTTCCAAGACGTTCATAAGGTGTTGTTTCTTCTGTTGACCAAACATTGTGGCGACCGTTCGTGTTGTCAACTGACTGTCTGGCTGTCAAGTTACTGCTATGGTTGGACGCGGATCGGTGTGATTCGATCGTTGATTGGTTGAGAAGAGCTTAGATGTCGCCATGTGGCAACTTTACCCTCTCTGGTCCTATAAATAGGGATTGATCCTATCTCTCCTTCCTTATTTACCACATTCCCTCTCTCTCTCCTAAGAATTTTTTGGAGAGCTTCTCTCTCTAGAAATCGCGGCGTTGCATTTGGTGGTGCTAGCTCCAGTTGTTGGTTCGGAGTTTCTTCCGCTTGGACTAGGTAAGCTTCTTGCGATTGTTGTTTGCCATGTCTAGTATTCCGTCGATCTGTGTCTCTACTAGATTAGCTAGTCTAGATAGAGAAGAGGGCGTTATGCCTGATCACCTTTCTGGAGTGAAGGGCGTTCGTGGTGAGACTGATCGTTCCACCGTTGTGGAAAAGATCGTCGAACCTGATAGAGATAGGGGATGTAGACTCCAAACCCCGTTGTTCCTTGTTCCAGAGTTGATTAGGGAATACTCGGTAGTAAATCACCAGTTCCTGAGGAGCGGCATGGAATACGATGAGCCAGAGCTTGTTCATACTACTGAGGCTAATCAGACCGCCACCATTCTTACACGCGATGAGTTGATCGTGATAAGAGCAGGTTTTGGCATTCCTAGTGAGTACAGCCTACTCCTGCCAGGGCCTGGTGTCAGGGTGTGTTATGCCATGTTGGAGGAGTATTGTTTCTTTCCTTGCGACGCTTTCTTTGCGGGACTTCGTCTACCCCTCGATCCCTTCGTTAAAAAAGTACTTAATTGGTATCGGCTGTGCCCGGTGCAGCTGATGCCGAACACATGGAGGTACGTCACTGGCTTCGTCTTGTAGTGCCGCCAGCTCGGAGCTGTGCCGAGTCTCGCGGTGTTTAGAAGACATTTCAAGCTTATCCGACTCAGCCAAATGAAGGAACGTTGGTATCTCAGCCCTCGCAAGAATAGGGGGCTGGTTGATACTCTTTGCTCAGTAAGATGCTGGAAGGAGAAGTTCTTCATTGTTCGCAGTGCCGAGCCGTGGGGGATTCCCACTACTTGGAGGGAAACGGTCCCCTCGGTGGTGCGAGTGGAAGCGATAATGAGCGTAGAGGAGAAGAGCCTTAGCGACGCGCTTCTGGGGCTGAAGGTGTTGTCGTGGCAAGATATTACCAACGAAGTGCTTTTTGAAGGCGGTCTTGAACCGGCTGTTCCTAGTATGATTTTGTTACTGTTTTCATGCCTTGTTATCCATGCTTTTGTCGATTTCTAGCTTTTTGATTTATGCCTCTACTGCTTTCCTTTGATTTTACGGTTTTTGACTATTCCGTGTTTCATCTTGCAGGCAAGACGGTCATGGATTTTGAGGATATCTTTGCGGAGCTGGATGCGATACAGAACAAAAGGGAGGAGCCAAGGAAGCGGAAGAGGATGGCGTTGTGTCCTTCTACCCCGAGCTTACCGCCTACGATTCCCGTTGCACAGACTGAGTCCCCTGTAGGGGCGCCGGATGCCGTTGGGGTAGGTTCTTCTTTAGCTGCGGTCGTGGCTAGCGTCACGTCAGCCCCACTGACTGCTACGGCTGCCGCAGTGCTTGTTAGTTAGGAAAACGTGGTCTACACTCCCGACTGGAATGTGAAGGCCCAGGAGAACTTCTTGGGGGACTCCGCTGCTTGCCTTGAGGCCTGTCGCCACCTCCCTACTCCTTCTGACAGGGAGAGGTTGAAGATGGAGCCCCCCGAGAGATCGGTCTTGGAGATCGCGTGGGCGCATGTGACGGTATGACCCAGTTTTCTTAGTTGTTTATGTTGCGCTCCCTTTTCTTACATCGTTATGTTTTTAACTGATTTCTCCTTGTTCCAGGCGATGAGCCACTTCGGGCACTTAGTAGACTTCTACGCGGCTGAAGAGAAGAACATGAGGGCTCACATCACTCGTGCTGAAAAAGACAAGAAGAAAGCCGCCAAGGAGTCCAAGGCGGAGTTGGAAGGGATGAAGGAGTAGGAGGCGCGCCTTGAGTTGGAGGCATCGGCCGCGAAGGTAGAGGGGATGCGCCTCGAGCTAGAGGCGTCCAAGGAGAGAGAGTTGGCGTTAGAGAAAAAGAATGCCGATCTTTTGTTGGAGCTGGAGAAGGCCCGCGCTGACGCGGCCTCGGATGTGAAGGTGGAAGTGGCCAAGGTCCATGCAGAGTGTAAATCGAAGCTTAGAGGGGTGATGTTGAGGTCCTATGCTTTGGCGATCTCACATGTGGTGGAACACGTTCCCGGTTTTGATGGGAAAGGCTACCATATGATGCTTCGATCTGGCGAGCCTCTAGATCCCAACAGGAAGGACGATGTTGAGGCTGATACTCCTACGGGTGGTGCGAGGAGCGGTTTTGGAAAGGACAAGGGAAAAGGCGCAGCTGGAAGTGCCTTTTCCGAAATGATACCGAAGCAGGTGGATGCTTGATTCACCTTGATGTACTTTTTGTCTTTCCAGTCTATTGTTGGGTTGTTTCGTCTGAGACTTGTAGTTTGCTTCTGTGATGCCTAATTGTGGACTGGCCACCACATCTCTGTATCTTCCTTTCAGTGATTAAAGAACTATCTTCTAGACTGGTTATTGCTTGTCATGTTGTGTTGATGTGCCTTGGAGCGGTGTTCCTTGTGACATTTTGTACTTTGATCCTATGTCTGATTATACTTTTGGGCTTGCTGACAGGTGACCATGGGCTCTAATAAAGATCCTCGTAGTGACGAGGTGGAGCACCTCCTGAAGCAACTGCGCATAACGGAGTTGGCGGTCGACCATTTGCGTGTTCAGTCGGATGAGGAATGGTTGGAATCCGTTCGGCTTAAGTCGGCGCTAATTGAGCGGGATTGCGAATTAGCACTCCTATATTCCAGTCGTCTGGCAAGTTTGTCACTGCCTTCGAAAGTGACAAAAGACAGCATTGGGGAATGCACCCTACTCAGGGAGATAATTGTTGGGAAGGACTTGGAGCTATATCGCCTCCAGGCGAGGCTTGGTAGGTTGCGAACGCAAGCACCGCGCATGTTGTTGGTTCTAGGGAGGATCAGCTGGTTGGAGCGAAGAAAAGCACCACGACTGCTGCGAAGGATAGTGTGATGGTAGGAGGAGCTGGGTCGAGTGTCGGGGAAGCTGTGCAAACATCGTTGGTGCCCTTTCAACACCCCGTAGGCACCCCGAGAGGAGCGTTGGCTTTGTTGAGTCTGACTTTGGTTGATGGCGAGTCACGTGCCTCGTGTGCCAGTCAGCAGTCACAGTTGTTGGGATCGACGTTTGTTGTACAAGGTGCTGGCAGCCAAGGAAAGGAGGTGGCTGTCAGGCATTCTACAAGGAGGCTCGTGTCTCTCAGGAACAACGTTCCTTGCCTAGTAAGTCGCAGGGACGGCTTTTAAATCGAGTTGTATGGTTGATGACTCCTTACTTGTAAATATTTGTAGTACCGTTGAATATGAAATTGCGGACTTGCGATAATTCTACAACTCTCTTTACGTGGTTAGTCTTTGTTGTCATGGTTGAGACGTTATCGACGAGTTCTTTGTCGCTAAATAACAGGGCCTCAAGTTTGTTGCGTATAGCTTAAAGAGCTTCGATGGTGTATGACGGAGTTGAAAAAATTTCCGTCCTGTACCCAGCTAGTTATAGGGACAATTCTGAAGAAGAATTGTTTTCCCAACTTGCTGTATGGGTCCTCTAACAGATTGTTAGAATCACATCGAATGGAGAGTTGAACTCCAAGCGTGGCTTTTTGCAAGTGTTGCTAGAGTAACTTTGATCCATAATTTTGGACCTCTTAATCTGTTGTTGAGGAAATTTAACTAGTTGCAGGAACAAATCGAATGGCGAGTTGAACTCTGAACGTGTGTGATTACACGTTGCGAGAGTAACTCTAAACCATGAACATGAGTTCCGAACTTGTTAGTTTAAGTATTAACAGGTTGCAGGAGCAACTCGAATGGCAAAGCGCACTCTGAACTTGCTTCTTTGTAAATTGACAGGGTCTTTTTTGAACCATGAACATGGACTCCGAACCGGTCGTCAAGGCGTTAACGGATTGCAGGAGCAGATCGAATAGCGAAGTGCACTGTGAATTTGCGTTATTGCAAATTGTTAGTCTCTGTCGAGCCATGGGTATGGACTCTGAATCCGTCTTACGGGGAGACTCGCAACGAGTATTTGGTGCTACTTAAGTGTGTAAGTGTGGCACACAACTCGCTGTTTCGGAGCCTCCAAGGAAGTTCAACTAGTTGCAGGAACAGATCGATCGGTGAGTTGTGTTCTAAACGTGCATGTTTGCACGCTACAACTCCCGAGTTCTGGATTCCGAACTTGCGTTGTAGAAAGCTTGTAACGAGTGTTTAGCGCCACTTTTGAATATGAGTTGGGCATTTTTAGCTCATTGTTAGCTTTGCTCAATTGACCAAGATGTAAAGAAATAAACTGGCTAATCTTTATTAAAGAATAAACTAGAGGGGCTGCTCTAATGGCTGGCCCTTATAACATGCTTGGCCGCTTTAGTAATGGCGGTTCTTATTGAAAGAAAAACTAAATGGCTACTCTAGTGGCTGGCCTTTATTACAAAATCTTAAAATTTCTGCAGAAATTAGGAGAGCGTGTTTCAAACACTCTCGTTGCACTCCATAGGGTGTTGCTCACTTGAAGTCCCTACTGACACATCCCTGTCCCCCGGGTCTTCAAGTTGGTAAGCTGTCAAGCGAACAACTTGGTAAACCTTGTCTGGACTTGCCTATTTCTGGGGGATGCCCGCGTTGTCCTGCTCGGAGATAGCGGAATGTTCTGATGGACTGACGTGCTTAGGCAAGATTGATTGTTTATCATGACTGAGTGGCGCGGCTTCGGGTTAGGGAGTTGAGTGGACTGTTGGGTTCTGGTGAGGATGTAGCTGGAGCTGGGAGGAAGTTCTTTGACGACTTTGAAAATTCCCAGTTTGGCTGCCTTGTGTAGCGGCTTTGAGCCCGCTTGCTGGCTTTGTGACACAATGATTATTTTCTTGTAGTAGTTCTTCAGCATGGAGAGGGAGAACCAAGCCCCCCATTGTAGCAGTGTAGCATGCGCGTGCTGCTTGCTGGCTTCCTACTACTTGGCCCACGCCTGTTGTTGTCAGAAATTTCATTTTCATATGGAATGCGGAAGTGACGGTGTGGAAGGCAGCTAGTCCTGGACGGCCGAATATGACATTGTATGCAGATTTAACATCGACTACCAGAAAATCTAAGGACTCTGTCCGAGTTGCTGGTGCTTTCCCTGCGGTTACGTCGAGTGCAACAATTCCCTCGACTTGGACAGGTGCACCCGAGAAGCCATGAAGGATATAGCTGACTGGCTTGAGACGATCCCGGGAGAGCTTCAGCGCATCGAACGTGGCTATGAACAGGATGTTCATGGAACTACCATTGTCAACGAGGATACATCGTACCTCGTGGTTTGCCATGCCTAGATTGATAACTAGGGCATCGCAATGAAGCGTGTTGACGCCCTCGAGATCTTAGTCAGAGAAGGAGACTGAGAGGCCCGAACCCTTCGAGGGTGGAGCGTTATGAACCGAATTAAGCTCTCTTACAAAAGCTTTACGAAAGGAGTTAGAATCTCTCCCCATGGACCCGTCATGGATGATGTGCAAAATGGCCATATTTTCAGAGTCCCTGGATTCAGAGGGTCTTTCAGGACGCTTGTTAGCCCCCCGTAGCGGAGGGTTTTCGGCGTTGTTGTTTTGTTGGACAAACCGAGATAGGTAGCCCCGTTGAATCAGGTCTTCAATTTCTTGTTTGAGGGCTTTGCAATTATCAGTTGTATGTCCATGGCCTTTGTGAAAGGTGCACCATAGGCTTTAGTCTCTTCTCTTGTCGGGTGTCGTCATCCTGGAAGGAGGACGGACTATCCCATCATTCTCTATTGCCATGAAAATGGCAGATGTACTTGTATTTAGAGGAGTAAACTTGTCAAAGCGAGGCGGAGAAGGAGGGCGATGCAGTCCTGCGCCGTTTTTCTAAAACTTTTTGGGCATTTCCTTAGTTGGGCTCTTCCGTTTGTTTCCGGAGTGATTCTTTCTTGTCTGGAGGGTTGAGGGCTTCCTCAACTCTGATGTACTTCTCACTCCGTTCTAGGAGCTCTATGAAATCACGAGGCGGCCTCTTGGCGAGGAATGCTTTTAGCTCTTTATGCCTGATTGTGGCAGAAGGCAGCAGCCGCCACTGAGGAGTCTAGAGAGGAAATTGATCACGCTTCTGCTGTGAATCGCTTGACAAAGTCCTTTAGCAATTCTCCATCTTTTTGCTTCAGTTCTAGCAGGGAGACGCTGGTCTTTTCAATTCTCCGGCTAGTAACAAAGTGTGTGATGAAGAGTTCTTCAAACTGATCGAAGGAAAATATGGACTCGGGTTTCAGATGTGAATACCATTCCCTAGCTGATCCTTTCAGTGTAGCGGGAAATATCCGACACATGAGTGCATCGGTGGCATTATAGACCATCGTGAGCGTTTTAAAGCTCTCGATATGGTCTGTCGGGTCTGATTTCCCGTCATAAGATTCGAATTGAGGAGCCTTGAAACTCTTTGGAATAGGTGCATCGAGAATAGTTCGGCTGAACGGATGTCGACTAGGACGGTAGGCCCTGTGGGAGTGGCTTCCCTCATTCCTTATTTGTTCGAGACGTTTTTCTACGTCTTGGATTCGGCGGAGGACTTGATCGTCGTCGATGGATCCTTCGTTCAGGGAAAGACTCTGAGCTTGACTTCCTTAGAGAGCATGGAGAAGGTCACTTTTTAATTGATCAAGCTCGACCCTGGTGACCGGTGCATTTCGATCCCTATTTTGCCCAGGTTGCCTTTGATCATCCTGTGTCGGGTTTCCCCTAGCTAGCTGCCCCCTGTGAGAGGATGATTGCCTTGATATTTTTCTAGAAGGCTGGGCTCTTTGGCTTGCTTGATGTGCTGAACGGGAGGCCTCAGATCGGGCACGCCTCTCGTTCAGTCTTATTCACAGGTCGCCTTTGATCTGGTGGAGATTTCTAGATCCCCGTGGGCCTCGTGTAGCCATTGAATCAGTCGAGATATTGTGGACCGAGATGCAGTCGTTGTGAGGATGCTGTTCAGGACGGTTCTGTCGGGAGCCCCCCGGTGCCTCTCCATTGATAGGAGCATGATTAGGCTCCAAGGGCTGCTGTTGAGGAGAAATTTTGTCTTCCATAGGAGAAACCAGAGTTGGCTGACGAAGAGAGTTGGTGCGACGGCTGGAGGCCCCTCTCTCAATTTTCGTGGCATGGAGAAAAGCTCGACTTGTGCAGTGGGTTCCCACAGACAGCACCAATCTGTTGCTACTTATTTCGGTGTGGGAGCAAACAGATAGTTAGTTAATAAATGAAGGACACTGCTAAAAGTCAAACTTATGACATGGCCGTTATAAACTGTTAGGGCTCCCGAGAATGAATCAGGATCGTTGATTAACCTCCTGTGATCTGAATTCGACGGTGGATGATGCGGCCGACGGACCTGCAAAAATGCCTGAAACACCGGGGTGTGACCCCGGCGATAGACCCTCCGACGCTCAAGTCAGAACCAGAAAGAGAGACAGTAAGAGAGTGAAAGCTGGTGAATTGTTGATTACCTGGTGAAACATTCTAGAGATCGAATCGTGACCGTTGGATCTTTTATGTCTCCCCCCTGAAGAGATAAGATATCCCTGTTAGGGGATAAGAGATTTGACTCCTAGCCAACATGGGCTGGGTGTCTCTCTTAGTGGACCTAGCCTGTCACTTTTTATGGGCTTGAGAGAAGCCCATGTTTTGGAGTGGGCCCAGGCCTGTAAAATAAGCCTGTGATGGCTAATCTGCCTGTAGATACTTTGAGATCCGTGCAGGGATCGTACGGCTTTGATCTGCTGCGATTTTTAGCATCATCACTTCCAAAATTAAATATTTGCTATATTTTTTTAAAAGAAAAATAGATATCAGAAATATATCACCAGAATGAACCTCTAACCTTTTTTTGTGGGGGGAGAAGTTATGAACCTCTCACCTTACAACCAAATAAATATTATTTCCTTTGTAACTAATTTCTGATCAAGCACAAGTTATGGACGACGACAATTAGAGTGCGCATATAAGTGCCATTTTAGAACTGTCGAATTATAAATTCTTGACACTTGATTTAAATTTAAAACATGATAAGTATAACTTCCAAAGTCTTATGCCACCAAGGTATATAGCATTGGCCGATACCAAGTCATCTCGGGTGTACCAAATCGGTGTTTCCTAGCCAATCTAGTAAACCCCCAAAACAGGTCCAACTTTTAATTGATTATTTTAAGAGGTCAGGAAGTTGATACAAAAAAATTCTGATACACTGAGGCGACACACCAATATAGCCAATAAAGATACCAAAACTTGTTGGCCGATACCAAACACGATACCGAGTTTTCAAACCAATTCAATGCCACGAATGCTTTAAGTTACTTGAGTACATTTAGGAAGAAGTTAGGACTTGGGCACAAGTATCAGTCAGTGAGATACTTCTTTTGCGTATTTTAAAGAAGTTGTGGACCTGGCCCAAAAAGATTCCGACACGTGATATTTTTAGAGCATTTATGTGAACAACTAGAATGATCCATCATAGCCAAGTATACAGAAAACGGTTGCGCTCTATTATACATGACAACTTCCACAGTCACTACAAGTCACTATCTTTATATACAAAACCCCACAAAAGCATGTTGCAATGCAAACCGTTTCTCAGTTCCCAATAATTACCATTTCTAGGTTTTTACCAGACAGAAATGTCAAATTGTGAGATAACGGATCCTAATTTTAACGGTTTGTAATCAGATCCTAACAGACAAACTGACCTGAATTCGGGTCCCGCCCTATCCGCCAGCGCCTCCAGCTGCCCTTTTATATACCGCGCCGCCTCCTCCAACCCCGGCCTTCCTTCCTAAAAATAAAATAGTGCGCATCAACCACGATTCGGAGCGCGAATCTCAAGGCACACATGATCAAGTTGTTACCTGGCGACCGTCGATGTCGACGGAGAGCTTGCGAATGTGATCGACAGCGCGGGCCTCGGAGAAGAGGTGCGGCGGGGCGTCGGAGGCGAGGGGGGTGACGTGGTGCATGTGGATGACGACGTAGGCGGCGTACGCCATGGCGGCGTAGAGGGAGGCGAGGACGAAAAGGCATTTGAAGGAGCCGGTGACGTCAGCCATTTTTTTGAATTTTGATTTCGATATATTGGATCTTTTTAAGATTTGTTAGATAATTGATTTTGTTGGTGTGTCGTTCGATTCGTCCTTAGTTTTGAGGAAGAGGGAGCGGAGCGGGCAGTACTGCTTATTTTTATGTTGGGGGACACTTTATTCTGGTTGTCCCCTCATATTCTAGAAATTGCGCATTAACATATTAGTTTTAAGGCTAAATTTAAAAAAATCCCACTGAACTTTGGGTCATTTTAAAAAAATCGCACTAAGTTTTTTTTTTAATAAAAAAAATGCACAAAATTATAGTTTAAAAAAACACACACTGACAGAGTTAAGGTTAGGGTTAGTTCAGTGAGTTTTATTCAAACATCTGATTAGTTAAGCGATGTTTTTTTAAACACAAATGAAAGATGAAAGTGGTCTTTTGATATAAAACCTAACGGAAACTTAACTCCGTTAAAGTGAGTTTTTTGATAACATAGTTTTGTGCAATTTTTTTAAAATAAAAAAAATCTTAGCATTTTTTTTTAAAATAGCCTAAAGTTCAGTAGGATTTTTTTTATATATTTAACATAGTTTTAATATTAATCATTTCATCACCTTCAAAAGTGAACAGAACACCACATAAATTCTGATTTATTGAACTTTAACATTCAAAAAAAAAGTTTTGAGTTGAACTATAGTATCTCAAAACACTATTTCTGCCTTTGCCATTTTATTCTTTTATACACCATCATTTAATTTTTTTCCTCTAAAATTAATTTAATTGATCATAATTTTTATTATGTTGCACTTGAATTTCAAAATGGTTACTTTAAAATTGATTTAAGGACTAATATAAAATTATCAAATTATGGAAATCAATATATAATTTCAATTTTTGTTGGGGACCTATGTAAAAAAATCTTTTTTCCTACGAAGAGTGAGAATATGTCGGCAGTTTATACTGTAATATAAGAGGACTAGGTTTGCCCGTTTACACGTACCTACGGCACGTCTTCGGAACGGTGCACCTTGTTTGATTATATAAAATAGTTTTGGAAGTCCAGCAAATTAACTGAAGTAGCAAACATATTATATGAGAAACTTTTGGGGGTCCAGCAAAAAACATATTATATGATTTTTTTTTTATTTTTTTTGAATTATTTTTGAAGTTTTTAAATTTTTAATTTTTTTACTTTTTTAATTTTTGTATTTTGTAAAAAAATTTAAAATTTTTATTTTCTTAATTTTTTGAATAGAAGAGGGAGGGAGAGAGAGAAAAAAAAAATAATTAAATAAATATAAGAGTTGTTTTGGGTGGGGGATTTGAATTTGAGTTTTGGGGAAAAACTTGGGGGGGGGGGGGGGGGAATATGTTTTGTGAGGTTAGATCTGTGCCTTTGATTTTTGGGGGGATTGAAGGAGAGCCACTTGATAGCTTTCTTTGTGTTTTATTATATAGATTTGCATTGTTTGTGGGGTTAGTGAGAGGTAATTACTGAGTTTAATCAAACGAGTTTTTCGTATATAAATTGAGTAAACTAATCTCTACTATATTAATGGGAGAGTTGGGATTCAAACAAATAAATATTTTTTTATTATTTTTTTGTCACCAAATAAATCCGTGCATCACACGCATACCTCCATCTTCATTTATTAACACGTGTATCACACGTGCAAATTAAACTTTTCAAAGTTTTCAAACAAACAAACAATTTTAAATATTTTTTTACCAATCAAACCCGTGCATTGCACGTGCACCTCCATCTCCATTTTTCTCTATTTATTAACACGTACATCGTACGTGCAAATCAAAGTTTTCAAAGTTTTTATTTAATTTTTTTTGGAATTACGTGTTTCACTTGTTTAACTCCAACTTTTTCAAATAAAACATCACTTTCTCATCAAACAAATCCGGGCACCACACGAACAACTTCAACTCTATTTATTAACACGTGCATCACACATTCAAATCAAAGTTTTTTCTTCAACATCCTTTAAAACTTAAAGAGTATCGCCCATTCAACTCCAACTTTTTTTTTAAAATTAAGACATTCATCGTGCGTGCTAATTACTACTGACTTACATATATCACAAGTTTAACTCCATGTTTTTATCAAAATGCACGTGAAACTTACTAGTATATAGAAATAGAAAAAACCTATAACAAACACATATATTATTTTCTTAATCACAGTTTACACAGTCACAATCTCAGCACATTATTATTATTATTATTATTATTATTATTATCTCTAATATCCAATCTCTAATATTATAACTAGTAATCTGCAAGTGTGATGCACGATCTAATTTACTTTATTTTATTTATAGAGTAAATAATAAGACGTAATCTTGCTTCAAACCTAAAACCTCTATAAACTCATACATACTATTTACAAATTATCACTAGTGACACAAACTTTTATTTTATATGAGTGACATTTTGTAAATAATTATGTTGTAAATAAATTTGAACTTTGAGAGTATTATGGTAACCTACAATAGTTGAGTAAATGAATGGTTAATATAATTCACACTTAAAAATGAATGATTGAGATTAGATGGTTGAATGTCTACAAATGACAACCCCAACTCTCTCATTATAATCTCTAATCTCTAAAGTCTAATCTAATATATATAATCTAATATTATAATGGGAGAGTTGGGTTATCATTTGTAGATATTCAACCATCTAATCTCAGTCATTAATTTTTAAGTATGAGTTATATTAACCATTCATTTACTCAATTGTTGTTAGTTACCATAATATCCTTAAAGTTCAAATTTATTTACGACATAATTATTTATAAAAGTGTCACTCATATAAAATAAAAGTTTGTGGAACTTGGGGTAATTTGTAAAGAAGATGTAAAGGGATGTCTCAGGTTCGATGCCAGATTACGTCTTATTATTTACTATATAAAAAATTAATTAGAATGTGCATCACACATGCAGTTTACTAGTATTAGATATGGGAGAGTTGGGGTTGTCATTTGTAGACAATCTGTAATTTGTAGACATTCAACCATCTAATCTCAACCATTCATTTTTAAGTGGGAGTTATATTAATCATTCATTTACTCAACAATTGTTAGTTATCATAATACCCTCAAAGTTCAAATTTATTTACGACATAATTATTTACAAAAGTGCCCCTAGTATAAAATAAAAGTTTGTGTCACTAGGGGTAATTTGTAAAGAGTATGTGATGAGTAAAGGAAGGTCTCAGGTTCAAAACCAGATTACATCTTATTATTTTCTATATAAAAAAATTAATTAGAATGTGCATCGCACATGCAAATTATTAGTAACTATTATAATATGAGAGTTGGAGTTTTCATTTATAAATCCACCAACATAAAAATATTGCATGTACATAACTAATATCAAAGAGGTCTCAGGTTCGAGATCAGACTACGTCAGAATTTTTACTTTAAAAAAAATATTATTTATTAAGACATGCATCGCACGTGTAAATTGCCAGTTATTTTTAAGGAAAAATGTGGAGTATGACCACCATGTTTCATTAATAAGAGGTCAATAAAACAAACACAGAGTACCGAGCCAAATATACAACATCCTATAAAAGAAAAATAAAACATAAGACCTCCAATCATACATTGGAGGATGGAACAATACAAAACATAGAGTATACAATAATGTAACAAGTACATATAATAATAGAGGTCCTTCCAACAAAGTCCTTTAGGGTAAGCACCAATCCGATAAGCTCCACTCATCCAGTGTTGGCCAGATCACAACCTCCTTATCATCGTACTCGTTCACTGGGAAGGTACTCGCAATCTTACCTCTTGGTCCCGACGCTGCAGCTATAGCCCAAAAGAAAATGAAATGCATTATATAAGTTAGATTACTATAAATACTATTAATAGTCCCACGAAAGTAAAAGTATATTTTAATTTGTAAAAGTACATTTTAATTAGTAGCAGTCCGGTGAAGTCTTCTCTTGTGGCAGTTATCGCACATTTGTTGTAACAAGTACATTTTAATTTGTTTTAATCCGTTTAACAAACATATATGTAATTTCCGAAATCAGTCGAATTCGTAGATAATTAATGAAATGTGTATTACTTTATTATGCTTAATTATTGTCCATGATTGTGAATTGTATTATTATGTATGATTATTAAAATTTTGTGGAATTGAATGTGAATTGTATTACAATTTTTGTTGAAATGATTTGTGATTTGAATTGAATTACCAATGTTTTGAAAAATTAAATGAAAAAAGGGAATGCTAAAAAAAAAATGTCTAACCCAGTGTTTTTAAAACACCGGGGTAGGTATTCATAAAAAAAATAAAAATATATAAAATTATCTACATAATAAAACACAAAGAAAGCTATCAAGTGGTTCACATTCAATCTATCCCAAAATCAATGGACCAAATCTACTCTCACAAAACATATTTTCCCACCCAAATTTCAAACTCCACAAATTCAAACACACACACACTCTCTCTCTCTCTCTCTCCCTCGCTCTTTCCAAAAAAAAAACACCCGTTCTCTCTCTCTTTCTCCCCGTTCTCTCTCTCATTCTCCCGCCCACTATCTCTCTCACTGTCTCTCTCTCTATCTCCCCGCTCTCTCTCAGTCTTCCTCTCTCTCCCCAACCTCCGCTCCGTCGCATCCTCAGCACCCCCCACCTCCGCTCCGTCGCCTCTTCAGCAACCCCCACCATCGGGCTGTCTTCAGCGCCCCCCACCTCTCGATCCTAACCCCCTCCTCCTCCCTACCACTCTCATCCATCAGCAACCCCCCCCTCCCGATCCTAACCCCCTCCTCCTCCCTTCCAGTCGATTTCACCTCCAGTCGATTAGAAGAATCAGCCTCCGCTCTCACCTACAATCGAGTCGAAGCCTCTGCCTGTCGTCGCTTCCCGACCTCATCCTCCCGAAGTCCCCATTGTCGCCCTCTCATCCTCCACCTCAGACGTCGCCGTTCGCAGCCTCCCTGCGCCGTCTCTCCATTGACAGCCCCGACCTCGACAACTCCGCAGGCTCCTCCTGCGACGCCACACAGTCCCGTCGCCTTCCCCGTTCGAGCTTCGCTCCTCCACCTCACAGTCCAACCATCGATTTCACCTCACAACGACCCCATCCAACCATCGATTTCACCATCTCATGTATACAAAATCCAACCATCGATTGTGCTATTTTTTTGCTTGGGGTATTGATTGAGATGGTGCTGTTTTGTTGTGATATTTGGGTATTGTATTCTGATTTGGGTATTGACAGATTAGAAGAATTGGGTATTGAAGGAAGTTTGTGTATTGAGAGAGATTTGGATATTTGTGTGTTCACAGATTAAAAAATCCAACCATCGATTAGAAGAATTGTGCTGTTTTGGGTATTGAAAGAGATTGACTAATTTGGGTATTGAAAGAGATTGACTAATTTGGGTATCTTTAAAAGCACGTATGTTTGGGTTTTGAGAATTTCTTAGATTAAAAGCACATATGTTTGTATTGTGATATTTGGGTATTGAAGGAAGTCAATGTGGGTGGTTTGGGAGAGATTAAGGGAAATTTTGTTGATTTCGATATTGGAAATGCTGGATAATTCTGTAGGTGTAGACAATGGGCTTAGTGTTGTTGGTTCGGAGATTGTTAGGGGAGGGAGTAGTAGTATAGCGAGCATTGATAAAGGGAAGAGTTTGTACTGCTGTGAGATTATTGATTTCGAAGAGTTTGTACTGTAGAGCTTGTAGTGTTGTAGGTGTAGGCAATGGGCTTAGTGTTGTAGGTGTGGAAGCTTATCGTGTTTTTGAGGATGGTTCCAAATTTTCAATGACTTCAACTCCTATCGCTTCGTCAAGTAGAGTTGTGGATGTAGCGAGTAGGGTTCAGAATGGGTGGAGAATTTTGCCTAATTTATGTAATTTGCATGTGGGTTGCATAGCGTTTATTCTAGGTTTGTTTATTACATAGGAGCAGGGGTTAGAATTGTTACATAACCGCGAATTTGGGGTGAGTAAACCGGTATTATCTCAACTCAAAAAGGATTATGAAGAATACGAAGATTTGATAACTATATAGTTTCATGAGATAATTTCATTTCCAAGGCGATATTAATAATAAAAACATTCAAGCTACCAAGCATGCAGTTGGTGAAGAAATCAATGGAATTGGTATAACAACAAATCCCAGGTGCAATGAAAAACAAGTTCCTTTTTGCCGAGAGTTAATAGATTAAAGTTAAATATACAGACTCAGTAAACCAACAAATTTAGAAAAAATATTGCAAAAAGAAACATCAGAAACACTGTCAGCAGTGATAGTAGGTTTAGTAGATTGTTAGGGGTTGCACTCAAGATATTTTCTGCTATTCAAATATGGAATCTTGGGGTTTAGTGAGATTCTCCCAAAAAACTGTGCTTAGTCATTCTACATCCTGTTCATCTTTCTTGATCACCCGACCAAATACCATAGAAGAAAATAAATTACTCTACAATGTCTTCATTGGTTTGTTAAAATAATTAGAACGTCAAAGTTAATCATCATATATTTTCCCTCTTTTATATACAGATCAATTACTCCAATTAAAGAACAGCAATGGATGACATCACTATATATGGCCATGTAAGTATCTTCTTTTTTGTAAAAAAAATCTACAACTCTTGATATAACATTAAGTTCCTCACATTTTAATGTTTACTTTAATACCTTACAGGTTGATGTTGACTTGGAAAAAACAGTAAGTGAAGCTTTTCATTGTGTTCTTAGCACAATAATTAATTGTCCACTTACATTCAAAATTGATATTTTTCTATTGCAGATGCAATTTCTTCGACAAAAAAATGTCGGGGTTACCATTCGAGATGAACGCGAGCTTAATCTAATATCTCTTCGCAAGGTAAGCTTGACCCCTTATTACTTGGTTGTTCTTTTGCTCATTATTGATTTTTTATTAATTCCTACTTTTTAACCACCCAATGTAGAGAAAGGAAATAAGTTATTTTGGCAAAAAAAAGGGAAAAGAAAATGAAATGTCCAGTGCGGTATATGCTTATCTTGCTTTATCTACAATGCTTTTTCTTTATCTTTCCTCACACTACTTCTTTTATTTATTATCGATGTAATAATCAAAATTAATACATTCTTAATTAAGTAAGTGGTTCTCCTCTTAAACAGTCATTTATAACGATTCATTTTCACAAATTTAGGCTCATAATGTTCATGTTATATCGAAAGCTACGTTGGCCCAACGTAGACGACGAGAACGAGAGAAACTTGAAATGTGCTCTACACGAGTATTAGACGCAACTGACGAATGTTTACCTCGAACAACTGTACCTTCTAATGTACCACAGAAACATACGTATGATGGACAAACTACTTCAGTACTGCCAAATATTGGCCTGCAAAGAACCTCTCAAACTTCTAACGCCGTTAGGTAAATAATGTTTTCTTTTTTAATCTTAACTTTTTCAGAATGTCTTTAGTTAGTTGTTCTCCATGTTCAGCCATATGATTGATTCACAAGTAGCGAGACTTGAAGGGTGCACCACACGTCAATTGGCCCAACGTAAAAGACAATATCAAATTGCTACGTCCAATTCGAATAGGTTAATTTTATTTTACCTTTAACCCGTGTATATTATCCATAGGTTAAAATATATACAACTGTTAACTTACATGGCCATCGTAACTAATAGGTTAAATTCCGAACGACACTTTCTCAGCATGATGAATGTAACATGCTCTTATTGTTCAGCATTGCATTGGAATGCTGAAAAATTGTCGGTCTCATCTGCCAGAAATAATTATTTCGAAAAATGTTGTTCACAAGGAAAAGTGAAGCTACCTTTGCTCATTACTCCATTCCCACCACTTCAAGATTTATATGATGGTGATAGTGTACAATCGACTTTATTTCGGACTTATACTCGAGAATACAATGCAGCAAATGCTTTTACGAGTTTGGGTGTCGGAATGGATGAAAGGTTCATCCATGGTCGGGGGCCTACCTCATTCACCATACATGGAGAGCTGCGCCACCGAACGGGGTCATTAATACCACAGCCAGGTTAAGCTGCTGTTTATGCACAACTCTACATTGATGATCCAGTTTCTGCTTTAGGTTTTCGTACATTGCGAAATCCTCATTTGAGAGCTGATGTTCTCAATATTATTCAGGATTGTTCGGAGTTCAATGAACTTGCATATAAGTTTCGTCAAGCTTATACAATTTTAAACCAGACAAGTTCTTCGGATCACAGCATACCTGCGGTTCTACACTATAATTCCGCAACTGACCGGCGTAGGTATAATCTTCCAACTACTGATGAGATTGCAGTGATTATACCTGGTGATAGAACTGAAATTAGTGGTATAAGAGATATCATACTGCATTTGAGGGGAAACGACGAGTTAATGCAAATTAACGAGTGTCATCCAGCATATTTGCCCTTGCATCATGTCTTGCTATTCCCTTATGGTGAGTTGGGATGGGAACCAGATTTGAAACAGTGGGATGTCATCAATGGAAAACCTTCGACTGCTAGACTAACTCAAATGCAATTCTATAGTTATCATTTATTTCAACGCAATACAGAGTATTCAACTATTCTGAGAGTAGGAAAACTTTTGCAAGAATTTATTGTAGATGCTTGGGCAGCCACTGAGCTGAATCGACTGACATATCATAAGCTTAATTAGGGAAAACTTCGAGCTGAACTTTACCAAGGTCTTACTGACATCACTGCAGATGGGTTAGGACTTGATCAGGTCGGACAACGAATCATTTTGCCATCTTTCAAGATTCAATGGCTATGTTTGAAATCTTTCAAGACATATGTTTGAAATCTTTCAAGACATATGTTTGAAATCTTTCAAGATTCAATGGCTATTACGTGCCACTACCAACACCCAGATATTTTTCTTACCATGACTGCAAATCCCAAATGGCCAGAAATAACTGCAGCTCTATTGCCACTGATCGCCCTGATTTAGTTTCTCGCGTTTTTGAGTTGAAGAAAAATGCTTTGATGAAGGGGATAGAAAAAGCAAAAGTATTTGGTTAGAAAGTTGCGTATGCCTTTACCATTGAGTTTCAGAAACGCGGGCTATCTCATATGCACACTATTTTCTTTCTTGCAAATCCAGACAAAATTCGTACATGCCAACAAGTAGATGAAGTAGTTTATGCTGAATTTCCAGATCCGATAGCGGATCCCCTATTCTTTGAAACTGTCAAAAATTGTATGGTGCATGGCCCGTGTGGTGGACGAAATCTTCAAGCATCGTGCATGGAAAATGGAAAATGTCAAAAGAGGTATCCTAGAGAGTTCTCTGAGGCAACAACTATGGATCAAGATGGCTATCCAATCTATCGTCGTCATGATACTAAACATTTTTATACTGTGAGGGGGCAGCAGGTTGATAATAGAGATGTTGTACCCCATAATGCTTACCTTTCTAAAATGTTTAATTGTCATATTAATGTTGAAGTTTGTGCCGGGGTGAGATGTGTTAAATATATCCACAAATATATTTTCAAAGGAAACGACCGTGCAACAATTGTGTTGGGAGGAGTAGATGAGATCAAGCAATATCTCGACGCACGGTATATTGGCCCTCCAGAAGCTGTATGGCGAATTTTTGGACACTCTTTACATGAAGAGGTGCCAGCGGTTGTACGCTTGGCACTGCATTTGCCTAGAATGCATCATGTTATTTATAATTCGGCTGATAAGATTGACGACGTCGTATCTAGAGCCGAACTCGAAATGACAACTCTTACTGGTTTTTTTGCATGTTGCTCATCCAATTTAGCTGCACGCGCATTCACCTACCAACAGTTCCCGCAACATTTTGTTTGGAATAAGTCTTCGAAGATGTGGACGCCGAGAAAGAAGGGGTATCAAGTCCAAATTCAGGTGAGCGCTTTAATTTGCGTTTGCTACTAACAGTTGTGAAGGGACCACGATCATTTCAGTGCTTACGTACAGTCGACAATGTTGAGTATGCTACTTTGAAATTAGCATGTGTTGCCAGAGGACTATTGGAAGATGATGGCGAGTGGGTACAATGTCTCCAAGAAGCTGCAATTATGAGCACCAGCTACCAACTTAGAAGGTTATTTAGTGTCATTCTTACGAAATGCTCTCCGTTGGAACCACTTACCTTATGGAACCAATTATCAGTGCATATATGTGATGATCTTGAATACAAACTGCGTACATTATTTTTCATTCCCAATCCTACCCAAGCTCAAGTCCTAGATTATGGTCTATATCTTTTAAACCAAATGCTTCAAGAATCAGGCAAGATCTTAGATAACTTCCGACCCATGCCCCATCCTATGCAAAATTGGAATACGGTTGTTGGCAACAAGTTTATTTGGGAACATAGAGTACTGCAAGTTGAAGCCCTACAAGCTAATATACAAGCAAGTATAAATTCACTTAATGATGCACAGTTATCTGCATATACTGCAATAATTACATCAGTTATGGGCGGCAAGGGAACTACATTCTTCTTGAACGGAGGGGCCGATATGGAAAAAACCTTTTATACAATACACTAGCAATGAAATGCCGTCGAGATGGTTTCATTGTTGTAACTGTTGCTTCTTCTGGCATTGCATCATTGTTACTGGTAGGAGGTAGAACTGCACACTCAACATTTTCCATCCCACTTGATGTGTTGGATAATTCCTTTTGTGGGTTCACTAAGCAATCACCTCAGGCAGATTTTTTCAGGGAAGCAAAACTAATCATTTGGGATTAGGTCCCTATGCAGCATAGGTTTTGTGTAGAAGCTGTTGACCGTACACTTCAAGATATACATGATAATAAAAACTCATTTGGTGGTATCACTGTGGTGCTCGGTGGGGATTTTCGACAAATCCTACCAGTAGTATCGAAGGGGGTTCGAGAACAAATTGTTGGTGCATCGTTAAGAAAATCTTTACTTTGGAATGTCGTACAAGTCTTAATTTTGAACGTGAACATGCGTCTAGATTCATCCGATATCAGAAATGTTTCATTTGCCAATTTTCTAAACGAGGTTGTCTTCTTACATGTTTTTTGTAATAACTAAGCAAATCTCTCCTTTTGACTCTTACTGACAAATAAGTCTTCTTTATTATATAGATTGGCTCCAAACCCGATGAGACCGTACAACTTCCTTCAACAATTCGGATGTGTCACACATTGGATGAACTTTTATCTACCGTTTACCCGCAACTAAACGTTATCAGCACTATCACTCCCAAATATCTCACAGAGCGGACAATTCTATCAGCGAGAAATGATGATGTCAATTTCATTAATGCTACTGCATTAAATCTTCATCCGGGGCCAAAATTTACATTTCTTGCTACCGATAAAATGTCTGAGGAGGATGGAGTTGATCAAAACATCACCAATCGATACCCTAACGAGTTTTTGAACTCTTTAGATCCTCCCGGGCTACCACCATTTAAACTCGAGCTGAAAGTGGGGTGCCCAATCATATTGTTGAGGAATGTTGCACCAAAGGATGGTATGTGTAATGGCACTCGGTTAATTGTAGTTCGGTGTGCTCAGTCGACGCGTGTAATTGAGGCTATGATTTTAACTGGCGATAAAGCAGGAAATTTGGTCTTCATTCCAAGAATACCTCTAACCCCTAAACCTTCATCTTCGGATCTACCTTTTGCAATGACAGGACGCCAATTTCCAGTTCGATTAGCGTATGCTGTAATAAAAAATAAAGCACAAGGCCAATCTGTTGATATTGTGGGGATAGATTTACGATCACCAGTTTTCAGTCACGGACAACTCTATGTTGCACTCTCTAGGTGTACAAGTTTTGATCGTATTTTTCTACTCCTACCAGAAGATTGTTTGAGCTCAACAACAAATATTGTTTATCCTAAAGTTCTTTTATAGTTATTTCAGAAAATACAGGTACTTTTGATTAAAATACATGTTACAAATTTATGACTTTGATTATCTTTCAATAAAAAAATTTCATACTCTGACTAATGAACCTTACTTGAGTAAAACTTTTTATTCAGTTAGGTGATCTCCATAAACTCAAGTCACCAATATTTATTGTGACTATTAAATAGTATTATGGATGATCCGCAAACTATTAAATTTTCTCTAAATAGAATTAAGAAATGCATCTACTAAACTGTGGATGAGCTACCACTACCATACTCTAAGCACATCCTCTCAAGTATACAGTGTCTAAAATTCATTTTAGATGATATTATATTCTTTGTTTTCCCACCACCTCGGTAGAACAATAGTATAGCAAGCACAAGAAGATTATAATGAAGCTATTAGCATAGTAACATTTTTTTTCTTCATATGGAATTGGGCAGACCGATAATTTCTTTCTTCCATCAAACCTTTTGGTTCACTACCTAGAAAATATAACCCGAGTCTGTTCTGTAATCTAAATTAAGGAAACATCCAAAAAAAACGAGACAATTCAAATGCACACCAATTGGACGAAACTGTTGATTGTAATATAAAGTAGTAGAAGCGTAGTGAAGCGAGAGGCTGGAGACTAAGCTTCAAACGCTTTAGCTGGGATAAATCTGAAACAGCACAACCCTATATTTTAGATTTTTTAGTAGAAGATCAAGTAATTAAGGAGAGAGAGGAAGAGGAAGAGGAAGAGAGGGGAGGGGGGGGGGGATAGTCTAGAATATTTGGAATCATATTTAAATGACAAAAAAGGGTATTCAAGCATAATTAACTAGAAAGATACACTGTATGATGAACTAAAAATAGAAAGTTAAGGATGGATGAATGTCAAACTACTAATATTGTTACTCACCTTTCTTCAACCAATTAACCATCCTTAACAACAATGATGCTAACAAAAAAAACTTCTAAATATAACTTGAATGAAGTTTCGATTGATGTCGGCTTAGCCACCTCTGTACCATACCAATTGTGAGGATCAGTGAAGGCATGTGGATGCCATTGTTAGATGCTATGAGACCGGGATAGAGGAAGAGCTGAAAAGGATGAATAATGAAGGTTGAAGAGAACTTATTGATTGGAGGTGGAGAGAGGACTGATCGAGGTTGCTCAGTGGTGATGAACTTCATGGAAATTAGAGAACCATAGGCTGGTGTTGTCGGAGGTTTAAAAGTACATTACAAGAACGAAGAGAGTGATATGTGAAGCATGCCTGGGAGAGAAAGGCATAGATTTAGCGATGGGGTTGAGCAAGGATAGAGATAATGGTACAATTGATTTAGTGAACTGTATGAATTTTAGGATAGTTGAGGTGAGTTTGGGCTGTAATTTTTTAGTGGTTTAGTTTAAACCCACTAACTAGACATGGCCCACATTTTATAAAGTTGTATCCTCTCAAGTATACAGATAATCTTATTAACTATATATTTTTTAGTGGCAACAATGATCTTAACAGTTATTATTTTGGGAGGTGATGTATAACAATGATCTTAAAAGAAAAGTATATACATTAGTAGTTATTAAACAAATTCTTGAAATATGAATGACAATTAGTATCTTATCAGGCCTTTAGTGTGATCATCTGTTTATCAATTCACACTTCACAGTTACACTATCAAGTCTTTAGTGTGATCATCTTTTTTCCAATTCACACTTCACAGTTACACTACTCATAAGTGACTTTTTAAAGTGGAGTTATAACATATATGTTTCAATTTGTAACAGATTAACTTCTTTACTTATTTCATAGAGATAGATATTAAATATAACTATGGTTATCTTAAACACAAGCATATATATATTGAATCTCTCTTTATTTTTCTACAAGACGATGCTAAATTTTCAACTATATAGCAATTGGAGTTGCAATAACAAACAATTATTCTAGCAAAAACAAGTATCACCCTTTCTATTATTTGATGGGAAACATTAAATTAATAATGAGCCAGCAAACTCTTCAAATCAATTAACTTATCAGTAATGAAATATTGACACCATATATAAGAAGAAAAAAATAGAAAGAGGGTAGTCTATTAACTTGTTATTTTTTCTTTAATGAAACAAGACGACAAAATAAAAAAACCATTTATATATGATAGACTTACCTTACCAAAACTTATTTTCATTGTTGTTTTACTTTTGAACTTTAATAGAACTGGGAAGCAGCTGACATGGACCTCAAATTTATAAATGCAACTACATTGATGAATTGGGGTTGCAATAAGATAAATTTATATTTACTACAACTACAGCGTATGTTAATCGTTAATTGCTGCTAATTTAATGCTTCTTCTTTTTTTCCCAGATTGTCGTCCACACTCAAAACCGTCATGTACATATTGACAGTTTAACTTTTTGTAGGGTGATGAGGAACATGTTTGGTTGAAGGCATTGTTCTGTTTGAAAGTTAATGGTTTCAAAACTATTACTATTGTTTTAATTGTTTATTGTAAACTCTTACTATTCGATTTAAAACTCTAACTATTTTTTTAGGCTCACTGTTTGATCCTATTTTTGAAGACTTCAACCATTGTGTTCTCCTACAACCATGTAATTTTTTTTTTCATTCAATTGGTTGGTGTTTAGTATGGTGGAGGATGTAATAGTTGTAATAGTTGTAATATTTAGCATTTTGGGAGATGATGTAAGTAACTGTATATAATGATGATATAATATAGTTATGTTAATACCCGTACCCGCAATTTTGTGGAGTATTAGGTTCTGTGTTTGGTTTTTTAAAGGTTTTTCGAAGGTTTTTCAAAAAATTCATTACATTTTCAAACGAATTTTGGGTTTTTATTTTGTATCTTGCATTATATTCTAATTTTTTCCTCCAAAGCCTTATATATATGATGCCTGTGTGATGTTGCTTGGTTTTGCCTGGGGAGGATTGATATTTATTGCCTGTGATGTCATATTTTTAATTGTTAGCAGAATTCTGTAAGGAATTTCTGTAAAAGGGCTAATATTTTAGGGGAGGTTATGTCAAAAATTTTACTAAATTTTCTAAAATTTATTATGTTTTCAAACGATACCTTGGTTTTTATTTTGTATCTTAGTCATATGAAGATTTTTTCTTCCCAGAGCCCTATATATATAATGTCTGTGTGATGTTGCTTGGATTGGCCTGGGGAGGATTTATATTTCTTGACTGTGATGATAAATTTTTAATTGTTAGCAGAATTCCGTAAGGAATTGCTGTAAAATGGCTAATATTTTAAGGGAGGTTCTGTCGAAATTTTCAGAAAATTTTCTAAAATCTTTTATGATTCCAAACTATATCTTGGTATTTTATTTTATATCTTTAGTCATATGAAGTTTTTTTTTTCCAGAGCCTAATATATATGATGTCTATGCAATGTGGCTTGGATTGGGCTGGGGAAGATTCAATTTGACTGTCTATGACGTTAATTTATTAATTTTGAGCAGAATTTCGTAAGGAATTGCTCTCAAAGGAATAATATTTCATGAGAGATTCTATCGAAATTTTTACTACAATTCTGCTTGTAAAATTTTAAATAATACTGTCGAAATATTTACTAAACAACTTAATTAATTGATCACATGCCGTAGAAAATATTTTAAAGACGTCGTATCAGAAAACTATTAGGAAGCAATATAATTTCAGAGGAGGCCTGTATTGAGTAGTTGATTGTATTAGAAAGGTGGGTGTATTTGTTTACACCTACCTTTTTTGTACCTCTTTAACAATTATTCGTTAAAATGTTTTAGTTTTTTAAGAAATTTATATGCAGTTCACCCAATAAAATAACTCTAACTAAATTTACATGCAGTCCCGAATACGTGCCGTAGGCACGTGCCACGGGCATACCTAGTATATATATATATATATAAAAGCAATGCTCCATTGCAAATCACGGAAGCCGTTGTTCGGAACAACAGTTTCGTTTATTTTGAACCTAAGCCATTGTTCGGAACAATGGCTTAGGTTATTTGGAACGGACCCGTTTACAATGGAGATATATATATATATATATATATATATATATATATATATATATATATATATATAACACAAAGAAAATCTATCAAGTGGCTCTCTTTCAATAGTAAGGAAACAATGGTCTAGATCTAAGCTCCCCCGAAAAAAAAGGTTTTCCCTCAAAAAAAAAAAAACTCCTGAAATCCCCCCCCCCCAAAAAAAACTCCTTTATTTATTTAGTTATTGTTCTTTCTTTCTGTCTCCTTCTCTCTCTCTCTCATATTCAGATTAGTTTGCTCACTCTATTCTGCAAACCAGAGAGCTCCAATTTCTCTCTCTCTCCCCCTTGGGATTTTTAAGCTGCTCACTCCAAATCCCTAAAAACCATTTTCTTAAACCTTTGCTTCCATTCCATTAGCGAAGCCTCCATCGTCCTCTTAAGCGCGAATCTCAAAGCAAATCCAAATCCAAATCTAGTGTCGAACCTTAGTCAAGAGGTTGTCGCCGATATCTGATCCGCTGCTGATTCCATATCGGCGACTCCCCTCCACCAAATCGAGCGCAAATATCAAGTGACTCCGTATCGGTAACTCCCCTCTACCGAATCGAGAGTCTCTACATGCGATGCGGTGACTCTAATTTCATCTCATTAACCGAATTCTCATTATAATTTTTAATTTTGTGTGTGCGGGGGATTACTCAGTTTTTTGTTGACTCGAATTTTGTGTGTGCATGTGATCTAAGTTCAGAGATATGATTGTTTTATTTTTGGGTTTGAAAATTTTTAATTTGGTGATTTATTCGAGTTTTTTATTGGTTTTGATTTAAGGTGTACGCAAGAGAGAGATGGATTATTTGGTGTCCTCAATTTGGGCTTCCAAACCATAACAAGACAGATAAGCTGATCAGCAACCTAAAATAACTTGGCAAATATGCAATATTAATTTCTTTACTACAAGAGAATATACTATCGTGAAGTGTTCCCTTCACTGGTTATTAGAAACCATGGATAACAAAACATATAAGAACTTTTAATGTATGTTTGGATATATAGGATTAGGATGACTGGAGTTTTCCAGTGAAGGGTGCAAACTCTCCACTCAAGAAAGATAGCTAAAATAAATTTGTTATTGATCCATTTTGATTTTTTTGTATAAAGGTGCAATAGGGAGACAAAGTAGAGATAAAAGAAATGATTAGCTTGGATTAGAGTTTTGAGAACTTCATGTATTTCATTTTGGTTGAAATAATAATAAGAGGTATTTCAATTGCAAACCGAGTCTCTGACAAACAAATGTTTAGATTATTGCTATTGCAGATACCTTCACACCTGCACTTGGGTTACCATTGTATTTAGACATGCTCATAGTGGTTATGGAATTAGAATAAGCTTTATAAAATCTATATGATCACGTCCTTACATAACTATTACAAGCATCTAAAAGTGATGTTGAAGTTAAAAAAAACTCTATGCAGTATTTTTAACAAACTATATGCATTCTAGGTAAGTTCATAGTGGTTATGGGATTATAGTAAGCTCTACAAAACCTATATTATCATGTCCTTGTTTAACTATTATAAGCATCTAAAAGTGATGCTGAAGTTAAAAAAAACTCTATGAAGTGTATCTAACAAACTATATGCATTCCAGGTAAGTTGAAACTAATGATCAAGAAGGCGATGGGTGAAGGAAGTCAGGAGCTTCTTAGGTTTGGCTGGGTACTACAGGAGATTCATTCAGGGCTATGCACAGATCGCAATTCCTTTGATAGGATTGACTCGGAAGAATGTGTCATTCACTTGGACTGATAAGTGTGAGGCTAGTTTCCTTGAGCTAAAGGAGAGGTTGACGACTGTGCCTATCTTAGCTTTGCCACAAGCTGGGAAGGACTATGATATCTTCAGTGATGCGTCACTAAGGGGTTTGGGGTGCGTCTTGATGCAGGAAGGGAAGGTTATTGCATATGGTTCAAGGCAGTTTCGTCCGCATGAGAAGAACTATCCGACGCACGATCTGGAATTGACAGCTATTATCTTTGCCTTAAAGCAGTGGAGGCATTATGTATATGGAGTGAAGGTCAATATGTATACCGACCACAAGAGCCTGAAGTATATTTATCAGCAGATGGATCTAAATCTTCGGCAGAGAAGATGGTTGGAAGTGTTAGAAGACATTCATCCTGAGATCAAGTATCATCTGGGTAAGGCGAATGCGGTGGCCGATGGGCCTAGTCGGATGAGCAGTTTATCGAGTTTGATCATTACTCAGAGAGAGTTGGCAGCAGAGTTTGATCAGGCAGGTATCGAACTGGTACTGTAAGGTTTTGGAGCATCTTTGGCTCAGTTGAGGTTGCAGCCTTCTTTGAGAGAGCAGATTATGGAGGGTCAGAAATCAGATGCAGAGATTCAGAGGATGTTGCAGCAGGTTTCCGAAGGCAAGTTATCAGAGTTTGGTGTCCAAGATGGAGTTCTATGGATGGGTGAGAGGTTGTGTGTTGATGTGTCTAATTTATATACAAATATTTGTACTCATTTACCCATTAAAATTGCTTGTTTTCGTTGATATTGTCTATAATTCATCTTATTTCTATAAGATTTCAATTAATTAATTATTTTTGAAGAAATAATATTTTTGATGCAAAAAGTAAAGATTTGTGGAAAAAATCAACAAACAAAATAAAATAATGGATTTATCAATTTTTATTATTTTGTTGAGTAAAAATAATTTTAGAAGGATTTTAATGAGCTAATATGATTTTTAGTTAGTTTAATTAATTTTAAACTAATTAAATTATTTTATTTCTAAATCCTAAATTTTGGTCTTATTTTGTGTATGCAGAAGCACGTGGTTGAAAGAAAAGGAAATAAAAGGAGAAAAGAGAAAGAAATAAATTTCAGATCAAATAAGGAAGGAAATAAATAAAAGAAGAAAGACTTTTCAGCAAAAAGTGCAAACCCTAATTTTCTCTCTCGTTCTCTATAAATATATGCAAGGTTGGAGTATAAAGGCTTAAGAGGTGACGGCTGAATCAAAACAAATAAATTAAAAAAAAAAGTGAGAAAGTCAGAGAGCTGTCTGTCTCTTCTAACGTGCGACATCAGAAGCAACAAAAGAGAGAGGGCTGCACGTGGGCGAGTTGGGCGATAGAGACTGCAGGTGGGTCCCACGTGACAGGTGGGGATCCCTACCTCTTCTCCTGACGTTCTGCGCGTGGTGAGAGCAGGCTTCGACGCTGACTGGGCGACGTGACGGGGCGTCAGAGGCTGCAGGCGGGACCCAGACGCCTGCTGGCTTCTGACTCAACGTGGAACCCAAGGCGACGCGTCCTCTCCAGAGCTGACGTGGCGTGCTTCTGACGTGGCGACTCAGGTTTTCGAGACAGCGACGAAGACTTTTCTTTGGGGTTCAGTTTTTGAGACAGAAAGAGAGAGAAAGGACTGGTTTGCATTAGATTTTGTATTCTTTTTGTATCTCTTCTTCTCCAAATTTCTTTTGATGCAATCCCAAACATTTTTATTAATTGCAAATTTGATATGAACTAAATTGATTGTTCTAGAGGCTAAGATGTAGCCTAGTTTTGTAGAACACAAATTTTAATTCCTTATTTTTATTCTATTTTTCCTGGTTGTGTTTTAATTTTTATTATTTACGCGTACAAAATGGTGGATAGACATTTGTATGATCTTTTAAATCATGATGAGACCGAACTGGTGATTTGTGATTAATAAAAATTAAATACCGTTATTGGAGGACGTGACCGTTAAGAAATCCAAAATTTCAATTAATAATTTGATGGATAGGCAAATAATTAGTTGAGAATAATTTTTAGACTACGTGGATAGAGTGGTTAATATTTTTAGAATTTTTGTCTACAACTTGGAAAGATAATATCTTTATTCATAAGGAGTGATAATTTGTGTGTGTGATAAACAAGGTGAACCAAGAGCCCTAGAACTAATTTTACCCTTAACAAAGTACAAAAGCTTCACAGTTTCACAGCCCTCTCCCTCTTCACAAATTTAGTTAGTTTTAATTAGATTAATTTTGTTTTATCCTTTATAAATTTTGATCTTCCAAATAGTGATTAATCTAGTGATATCGGTACTCAATAAAATATCTAGTCCCTGTGGGTTAGACACTCTATTCACTTACTATATTACTTGTGCGATTTTGTACACTTGCAAATATTCAACATCATGTGTACCAGAGAATGCAGATTTAAAGGAGAGTATCTTGCAAGAGGCACACAGTACCTTGTTATTAGTACATCCTTAAGGCACAAAGATGTACAAGGACATCAAACAGCACTTTTGGTGGTCTGGTATGAAGAGTGATGTGGCAGACTTTGTGGCAAGGTGTCTGACTTGCCAGCAGATCAAACAAGAGAATCAGAGGCCTGGAGGTTTGTTACAGCCATTGCATATTCCAGAATGGAAGTGGGAGAATATCAGCATGGATTTCATCACAGGGTTACTGAGGAGTCCGAAGGGCAATGACTCAATTTGGGTTATTATTAATCGTTTGACCAAGTCAGCTCACTTTCTGTCCATGAAGATTACTTGGTCGTTGGAGAAATTGGCAGAGCTGTACATTGATGATATTGTGAGACTTCATGGGGTTCCTATGTAGATTGTTTCCGACAGGGATGCGAGGTTTACATTGGGTTTTGGAAGGATTTGCAGGCAGTTTTGGGTACTAGAATCGATTTCAATACTGCTTTTCATCCGCAGACCGATGGTCAGACTGAAAGGGTGAATCGGGTATTGGAGGATATGCTGAGGGTTTGTGTTATGGATTTTGGGGGCAGTTGGGAGAGGTACTTTGCATTGGTTGAGTTCGCTTATAACAACAGTTACCATGCGAGTATCGGGATGGCTCCATATGAAGCTCTGTATGGAAGGAAGTGCAGGACACCTGTTTATTGGTATGAAGTTGGTGAGAGGTCGATGTTTGGGCCAGAGATTGTGCTGTAGACATCGGAGAAGATCGAGCTAATTCGTAAGAGGTTGGCGGAAGTGCCTGAAGGTCTACAGCTGAACTTGAGTTATAAGGAGCAGCCTGTAGAGATTGTTGACCGTTGGGAGAAGGAGTTGAGGAATAAGGTGATACCTATGGTCAATGTATTGTGGAGGAACCAGCTGTTTGAGGAAGCCACTTGGGAGCCAGAGGATCGCATACAGAAGGATTTTCCTGAGCTCTTTGTATGATTGTATTCTTTTGGTTAATTTGTATTCTCTTGTATGATTGTATTCTTTGAACTATATTTCCATTTAGGAAATTGCATTCTACGTTTGCTTGTATTGTTGGGTCCCTATTAGTAGTAGTTATGAGGACAGAACTATTCTAAGGAGGGAGTGATGTAACACCTTATATTTTTTAAATAATATTTTGAGATTAATAAATGAATTAAAGTGATTTTTGGTGATTTAATAAATATTTTTCTGAAATTTATCATGTTGTACGTGCAAAACACGTGCAAATATTTTTCTTGAGAAGTTCAAAGTCAGAAATTATTTTGGGGAAACCTAATATTTATTAGTAGGTATTATTTATGAATTTTCTGATATTTATTTGACATATTTGCAAATATTACAAAAAAGAGGGGCTTTTGTGCAAAATTACCACTTGGAGTAAAAACTCCAGAATTTCGGTTTTCTCGGCTGAGCATGATGGTTAGCCAACTCAGAGGTAAATATTTCAATTTTTATTCAAACATATTTAGTTTATTTCGTAAATTTGTTAAAGAAGGACCTTTTTGGAAAATTGCCACTTAGAGGCCAAAATTACATAATTTATTTTTGCTGATTAGATATGGATGCTGGCCAGATCTGGGGAGTTATTTTTGATTTTAATCCCAAATAAACTGGTTAGCCTAATTTCCTAGTATAAAGATTTATATATGTAAAGATATATTCTAAAGGAATATTTTATAAAATCTTCTCAAACCCTAAAACTCCAAAATTTCGGCTATATTAAAACCCCTACAGCCGTTCCCCTCCTCTACAAAAACAAAAGATTATTTTATTATTGATTTTCTTGGAATTTCAAAGCGAGGATCTTGGATTTTTGCAAAAGGATGAGCTTTTTCTTATTCTTTATTATTTCAGTTGATTCTTCAATAAGGTGAGTGACATGTGTTTGATTTCTTATTGATCTATGCATGTTAAATATGATGATTTGTTTAGTAGAATGCATGACAGATGATTGTATGATGATATAATGAATTATTGATGGATGGATGAATAAAAATAAAACTTTTCATGAAAACAGTGCAATAGACAAATGAATTTCTATATGAATGATTTAAGAATGTTAAGAACTTAATATAACTCATGGATGCACTGTTTTCTTGCTTATTTGATTGTTTATAATGAGTCGTAAGACTTACAGTGCATAAAATTGAATAAAGATGAATTCTTTACTGTTGTATATATACATATGATCTGTTTGGATGTTTTGATGAGAAGAACTTGACTAAACACATGTTGTAATTGCTTGTAATCATGGGCAAACAGATGTTAATAGTTGTATGTGTGGTTAACAAATCGCAAGAGAGGTTTTGAAGTCAAAAAGATTGAAGTGGATTTTGATTTTGGGTCTGACATTGTTCAGCTGAAATTTGATTTTTTGAAGTTTTGGTAAAGATTTCAATTGGATCTTGATTTATATTGTTACTGAAATTGAATTGAACATTGCACTACTCTTATACCATAATTCTTGTTGATTTTAGTGATATATATACTCATATATACATATATATTCATAAGTTTCTGTTTTGAAGAAGTTATGATGAAAAATTGCTCTTTTACGAATTTGATGAGAGTATGATTTGATTTATGAACTCCAGTATATTAGAAAAGTTTTGTTTGATCATCTTAGGATTTTTATTTCACAAATTCAAGCTTTTAAAGAGTTAAAACCATGTATCAGTTAAAAAGTGCATGAATATTAAAGCTATTTTTTTGAACATGTCAGTTGACCGCACGAATTTTACACATGAAATGTCGGTCGAATGCCAGTTCTTGGGTTTTGGAGATTTCACATGACAGTCGACCGCTGTCTTTTTGAACTAACAAGTCGGTCGACCGTCAGCTGTGCTGCTGACTGTTTTGTTGAATTTTTCATCGTTTTCTTGAACGATTATTTCTTCGAACTTATGATGTATTGATCTACTGTCTTAGGTGAAGTTTTTGCTACAGATTACTGTATATAACAGAGAGTTATATTTTGATTAATAATAGAATTTAATTGGTATTTGTATAACTTTAGAAAGCGAATTATATATGGATTTCGAAGGAATTGATGTTTTGTGATTTTTTCCATGACTTCAAAATGTGAAACTCAGTTGTTCGAGAGATTTAATCTCAGATTTCACTTTTGGAAATTTTTGGGTATTTGGATGAATTTAGATTTGTTGATTTTAAAAAGTTTTCTTAATATAAACAGTTGACGATGGAATTAAGAGTTTTAATGAAAGGTTTTGTGTTGGTATTCGGTTTGTGAGTCTCTAGAGGTTGAGTGAGATTCCTGTAAACCGGCAGATGAGATTTTGTAGATTTTGGCCAGTTTGGGCCTTGGGGTTGTTTTGTTGGAATTAAGTCCGGTAGGATACACCAACTTTAGAGAGGGGAAAATTGTGTTTTAAATTAATAATAATCAACCTAAGGACAGGCACTAGTGGAGATGTGATAGCATTTGGGAAACGTAAGTATATGCTCTTTGTTAGTCCGACGGATGCGTTCCAGGACAGTGTGTTGTTGTGTCCCGAGAGAACAGTTGGTATGTTCGCGTGTCGAGGGTCGACGGGCCTGTTCACGGAACAAATGATGAATTCGCGTGTCGAGGGTCGGCAGGCCTATTCACGGGATATACTGTGTATCTGCACGTCGCGGGTCGGCAGGCCTATTCGTGGGGTACACGGCAGGGAGGTGATTCTCCAGTTTTTGCGCTATACTTATATGATGCTTGCACGTCGAGTGTTTTCAGGCTTATTCGCGGAGTATTCTAGATCTTGTTTCTATCACTGCAGTAGAATTAGTTGCATAACGATGGATTTAACCCTATAAAATGGAGAACAATAAGGGCTTGCACTGGACCTATGTAGTATGGAATGCATATAATCCGACAAGTATGCATTAGAGAGTCATCATACTGTATTTGTATTTCTTGATTTGTATTGTGCATGATGTTTTCTCTGTTTTCCTATACTTGACACTTAGCTTAGTTTCACTTGATGTTTTCATGCTTTATTTATCGTCACTTCATTGTCCATGTGTTACTACTGTTGGTATGTGTTGATTATGAATTTATTCTTTATGTTTTATTTATATTGTATTTCTTTTGATGTCACTCACGCCGTTATGATTGACCCTTGTAGTTTTGGGGGTTAAGGTTATCTCTAGCCTCATGTTTTACTGGTAGGTACCTATAACTTGGGATTTGGATGCATGTGGTAGAATGATAATGTGGTTTATACAAATTGTGAAAGAATGTATTGTAAAAGAAAGAATTGTAATTCAAGGTGTTTAATTTTTCGCTGTGCTATGTAAAGAATTGATGTAATAAAAGTTGAAAAATTATCTGTGTTTGGCTATGTTTACTATTACATTGAGGTAGATGCTGGAAACTGTGCCACGTATTTCTGAGTTTATTATATTAGAAATTTGGGGCGCTACTTCTAAAACTATTTTATATAATCAAACTCAGTGCACCGTTCCGAAGACGTGTCAACGGGCAAACCTAGTATATATATATATCGTTTGAATAGGTATTATTAAAATAAATAAAATACCCATACCCCAGCATTTTTCAATGTCGAGGCAGGTATTATAAAATAATAATAATAAATATATAAAAATAGCCTAACCCGACGTTTTTAGGTATTATTCAAATATAAAAAAATTATTCCTACCCTGTCGTTTTACAAATGCCATAAAACGCCAGGGTAGGTGTTGGGCTACACCAGCGTCTTAAAAAAATGTCGGGTTAAACCCCTTGTCTATGGCGACACAGGCTGCTATGACATTTCTACCGGCATTTTCAAAAATGCCGATAGGGGCTACCTCGGCGTTTCTAAACGCTGGGGTAACCCCAAAAAAAGGCCGTGAAAGCCCATATGTGTTGTGGTGAGTTATTTTTATCAAACCATAAAACACAAGTCATTGCGGCGATGACGATGTACCACGCTTCCTTCATCCTATATTTCTCATTAACAAACTTAGGGCATACCCACAGATCCTCATACGCTAGTAGGTAATCGTTTGTTTCAAAGGCCTTTAGGACCTCGATAAGCACTACCTTGCTCCTAATGCATTCAATGAAGAGGTGGTTTCTCGGCTCCATGTATGCACTGCAGAATCTACAGTTGATCGTAATATTCAGTTGTCTCTTAACCAGGTTCTCATGTGTAAGGATCGCATTATTAAGAACAAGTCATTGGAAGGCTTTAATTAAGTATACATCTTCTAAAGTGAATGCACTTATATAGTGACACCGAAACGTAAATAACCCAATACTTTCCGACCCCAACAGATTATTATTTTGGTTAAATTTCGAATAGTCTTGGGCTCTATAAAAATATACAGTACTAGTTATGCACAGTTGGTTAAATAATGTATTGCCCGTTTTAGTGCTAGTAAGAGCATCTGTAGTCGTTTTGTTAAAAAATGGGTATTTGGCATTTTAGAAATAGAAAATAGCGAAAAGCGTTGCAGTCGTCGTAACTCATAAATTGGATTTTTTTGGACGAAACGAGATATCATATACCGTTTGAAGATTTTCGTTGAAATTTGTTTTTAAAAAATGGTGAACGTCGTGATATGATGCCCCCCCCCCCCCCCCCCCCCCCTAACACACACACACACACACTTTTTGTGTAAAAAAATGAAGGACGGAAAAACATATCCCGTTCGACAAAAAAAAAAAAAACTTTTTTTAAACGGTAGATGAAGTACCGTTTCTCAGGTGCACATTGATTTCACTTTTTATATAAATAATTCGGATGGGATATCATATCCCGTCCGACAATCTCAAAAAAAAAAAAAAACTCAGACGATATATCATCTACCATGCGAAATATAAACCGTGTATCATGTTCCGATTTTCAAAATATGGAAAAAGCTAAGCTCTCACTCCAATTTGGCCTGCTTCTATTCATGAAAAACCTAAAATATAAATATATAGATGACGACTACAAATTGATTCTATCCAAAATATTCATTTTTTGTATATATAGCCAACTAACTAGTGTTGCTCTAATGTGAGCAGGAAAAATAGTCAAAGGAAAAAAGCAATTTTCTTTTTAAACTTATCTTATTAAGAGCAAACTGACAATTTACCTACTTTAAATAATATTTTGGTGATCTAGTTAATTAATACAACTTCTCCCATATTTGTTTGGAGTTATCCATAGTCCACTATATATCTAATATGTATAAGGTGATGCCAAGAAGGAAGATTAAACAAATTAATTTTCTTATAAACAAAGTGTTTGAAGTTATCGAAATCATATCCTTATCATATTATTTAAAGTAATGAGCTTAACAATGCTAACATGTCAGTTACTTAAAAAAGGGGAGGAGTTTTCCTTTGTTCATCAACTATCAATTTCTATCAATTTCAACTTCTAGAAAAGAATAATTATTAGCAAATTTAATTAACTATAATTAAAAGCGTACGATTTGCTATGGTACAGTCTAACTACCGACTTCTACTTCCAATGCGATTCTATCTTCATCCTTGATTAGTAATGAACGCTGCAGATTTATTAATCGAGGATTAGATAGTGAAAGAAGAAGTAGGTGGTTTGAATGCATCATAACAAATCTTCGCTTACCTATTATTAATAATAAAAGCCTGCATTGTTAGTAACAATTTCATTATTTTAACTGATGATCCCAGTATTATATATTGAGAATTGAGGTGGGATAAAAATGGCCTGGGGCCCAGGATGGCTCTCGCTCAAAGTCAAGCCAGCTCGGCCCCGGACCACCACAGGCTCGGTGCCGAGCCGTAAGTTTACCGCCACGAAACTGGCCTCCTCGTTCCGACGATCCGCCCCGACCTTCGGTCCCCGATCCTCGACCGTCCCCCGGGCCTTCCACTCAGCCGGGTAAGGGAGGGGGATGACCTGGCGCAACCTAGGCCCTCCGATTCTCCCAGAGACACAGGGCCCCCACGATCTGCCATATCAGCTCCAAAACCACTTGGGGCTTTGCCACGTCAGCCCTAAACCACTCTTGGCGCTGCCACGTATGCCCTAAACCCCCTGGGCCTCTTGCCACGTCAGGCCCATGGGCTTTCGGGTCCAGACCCGGCCCCCAAGCGGATCCAAACCCGATTGGGGTTATCTATAAATACCAGACCCTCACCCACCTTCAAAGGTAATCAATCTTCACCACTTAAATCCCTAGTTACTGCTACTCTCTCTCAGAGACTGACTAGATCGTCGGAGGGTCTGCCACCGGGATAAACCCCGGTATTTCCAGACCGTCTGCAGGTACACGAAGCAAGGCCAGCCGAGCCGACCCTTTAGTGCCGGAGCGAGCCTCCAGCTCACCGTCCGTTACCGAGCTCTTCCCCCCTTACAAATTGAGTCCGAACTCACACCTGATGCATCCACACTCTCTCCAAAAACAAACCGCATCAGGTTGGCGCCGTCTGTGGGAAATCTATTTATCCGGTAAGGACCAGTCCAAGCCTCGCCACCGACGCTCTCCCTTCGGCCCACTTTCCCATGCCTCCCAGGGCCCGGAGACCGACTTCCTCCGCCCGCCAGGACGGGCCTCCTCTTCAGGACGCCCTCGACGGAAGGCAAGGATCAAATAATCCGGGGGCGAACCCTGGACCCCAACAAGGCGAACCTCACGTCGAGCAACCTGACCTTCGTCGGGTCATTATGAACCGAAGGGCTAGCCAGGCCAGGGGAGGGACCGATTCCAACTCGGCCCCGAACCATTCCAGGCCTGCGCCCGAAGTGAGGGCGTCGGTACTCAGCCGCATTGGCCGAATTCCTACACCCCGACCCGACCCTTCTGACCATGGCGCGGTCACCAGGGCCAAGTTTCGGAGCTTCCGGGATGAAATCATGGAGGCTCTTCACGGAGCGCCGAGGTCCGTGACGCTCGACCGACCCCGTCAAATGAGCGAAGGAAGGAGCTACACTCGTGCGCCACCTCCTCCACCGGAGCGCGCAGACCAGGTACTCCGTCGCCTCATTGAGATGGAGAATCGCCTCGAACGCATCGGCGATGGGAATCCGAACACCGTCCTAGGCCGAGCGCCTTCCCGGCCGCCATTCTCCATCAACATCTTAGAAGCGGAGATCCCCCGGAACTTCCGGCCTCCGCAATTCGAGACTTACAACGGCGAGGGTGATCCAGCTGATCACATGGAGGGCTTCAAGACCCTCATGATGATTCACAGTGCTTCGGATCCCTGCTATGCCGAGCATTCCCGTCCACCCTCCGGGGCCCGGCCAGGGAATGGTTCTCCAGGCTCTCCCCCGGTTCAATCTTCTCATTCGATCAGCTGGAAGCCAACTTCTTGAGCCACTTTGTCACCAGCAGGAAAGCCGAGAAGACGAGCGCATCCCTGCTCGACCTCCGCCAGAGAAAGGGGGAGCCACTCCGTGATTTCGTCAAAAGGTTCACAACCGAGGCAAGATCCGTCTTTGCCCTCGACGCCGGGGTCGCCTCGGCCGCCTTCCGACACAATGTCTGGCACAGTCAGCTGAAGGTTTCCCTGGCGAAGAAGCCACCTCTGGACTTCCCTGATCTTCTCAATCGAGTCGAGAAGTACATACGAGCAGAAGAAGCTCTAAACCCAGAGGGCAGCAAAGAAGTCATAGAAAAAAGCAAACGCAGGGCTGATGAGATCGAACCTGCCCGAAAAGCGGCAAAGGAAGGAGTCGGCGCGAAGAGGGTACCTCCGGTCCCTCGCTTCGAAAGGTACACCCTGCTGACACAAAACGTGTCTGCCATCCTCTTAGAAATTGAGGACAAGGGCCTCGTCCGACTTCCTCCCTGACCAAGCAACAACAAGAAGCGAGACCAACGCTTCTACTGCTGTTTCCACAGGGATCATGGGCACGAAACCGACCAGTGTCGGGCCCTAAAAGACGAAATCGAGGCCCTCATCTCACGAGGGTACCTCCGGGAGTTCACAAGAGAGAACCAACGGGATCGGCGAGATACCAAGAACCGGAGGCCTTCGCCTCCGAACCCTACTCCGAACCTCATTCAGGGTCGGGATCCCGAGCCCGAGGGAGCCGGAACCCCGGCAATTCTGCATTGCGTCCACGGAGGGCCGATGGGGGGAGAGTCAAATACTTCTCAGAAAGCCTTCATTCGCGAGGCGAATGCTGTCCAAGACCTCCCCTCACCCCGATTACAAATGGTCCTTGTCTCCTTCTCCGGAGAGGACCTCGAAGGCGTCCGCCTCCCTCATTGCGACGCCCTTGTTATTGGCCTCCACATAGCTAATTGTGAAGTACGCCGAATCCTCGTCGACAATGGCAGCTGGTGAACATCCTCTTTCTCGAAGCCTTCGAGAATCTCAAACTGCCCAGGGGCAAGCTTAAGCCCGCCGGATACACTCTGCACGGGTTCTCCGGCATCCCTGTCGTGATAGAAGGGATCATGACTCTCGACGTCACCGCGGGCTCAGTTCCCATTCAGCGAACTGAGTCTATGGACTTCATGGTGGTAAACATCAAGGCGGCATACAATGCCATACTTGGCCGACCGGGGCTGTGCTCCCTTCAGGCGGTACCGTCGGCCTATCACTTGAAGCTGAAGTTCCCCACCCAGCAAGGGGTCGGTGTCGTCCGAGGCAGCCAAGAGGCGGCGTGGTCCTGTTACATGACCGCCGTCGGAGGAGGTGTCTTCCCCCTCGACGCCGTCGAGCTCGGGCCCGAGGGTGACGGTTCCACCCCTGAGCCTGCTGACGAGCTGGAAGAGGTCCCGTTCGGGGCCGCAGACAAGTCAAAGTGGTTTCGAGTGAGCCGCTCGCTCTCCGATGGTCTGAAGGCGAGCATAACTGACTGCATCCGCCGCAACGTCGATCTCTTCGCCTGGAAGCCCTCCGACATGCCCGGGATATCCGAAGACCTGATCATGCACAGACTGAGCGTCATCCCGGGATCCAAGCCGGTCGCTCAGAAGAGGCGCAAATTCGCCCCGGAGAGGCAGCAAGCTGTGAAAGCAGAGGTGGACAAACTTTTGTCCGCTCGGTTCATTCAGGAGGTCAGCTACCCCGAGTGGTTAGCCAACGTCGTCATGGTTAAAAAGGCGACCGGGGGGTGGCAGATCTGCATAGACTTCACAGATCTAAACAAAGAATGCCCTAAAGATCCTTTCCCCCTTCCCAGCATCGACGCTTTGATCGACGCAACCTCGGGACACGAGCTGCTGTCCTTCATGGACGCCTTCGCAGGATATAACCAAATCCGGATGTTCCCACCTGACATTGCGAAGACCTCGTTCGTCACCAACCAAGGCCTCTTTTGTTATGGCGTTATGCCCTTCGGGCTGAAAAACACCGGAGCCACCTATCAACGGCTCGTGAACCGGATTTTCAAAGACCTAATCGGCCGCAACATGGAGGTCTACGTCGACGATATGCTCGTCAAGAGCCGGGCCGGGCCGGACCACGTCGCCGACCTCGAGGAAGCCTTTGGAATACTCCGACGTCATAACATGAGGCTCAACCCGGCCAAATGTGCATTCGGGGTCTCCTCGGGAAAGTTTCTAGGGTTTGTCGTCAGCCAGCACGACATCGAGGCAAACCCAGAAAAGATCCAGGCCATAATAAACATGGCCCCGCCCCGGAATGTCAAGGAGGTTCAGAGACTCACGGGCAGGCTGGCGGCCATCGGTCGCTTCCTCTCCAAATCAGAGGAGAAATCTCTCCCCTTCTTCAAAGCTCTGCACGGAAAAGGGGGCTTCGAATGGGGTGCCCCTAAACAAGAGGCCTTCGAACAGCTGAAACTGTACCTCGCCAACCCCCCTCTCCTCAGCAAACCCGAGCCGGGTGAACCCCTTTGGCTTTACCTGTCCGCCTCGGATTGCGCCCTCAGCGCCGTCCTCGTCCGAGAAGAGGATGGGTTCCGAAGGCCGCTGTATTATGTAAGCAAGGTCCTACTTCCCGCCGAGACGAGGTACGCGAAGATCGAAAAGGTGGTGTATGCTCTGGTCATGGCGGCCCGGAAGCTCCGCCCTTACTTCCAAGCCCACTCCATCCAAGTTCTAACCGACCAGCCCTTAAAAACCGTCCTCTTCAAACCAGAGAACTCTGGCTGCTTGGTCAAGTGGTCAATTGAGCTGAGCCAATACGACATCGGCTATCAGCCAAGAACGGCGATCAAAGGTCAGGCCCTCGCCGAGTTCATCACCGAGTGCACCGCTTTCGAGCAACCCATTGTCGAGGATTCGGACCCGACCTGGGAGGTCTATGTCGACGGATCCTCCTGCGAAACAGGGAGTGGTGCTGGTATCATCCTCCGGGGCCTCGACCAATTCCTCCTCCAATACTCCCTCCGCCTTAACTTCCCGGCCTCTAACAACGAGGCGAAATACGAGGCCATGATCGCCGGACTGACCCTAGCACACCGAGCCAGAGCTAAGCAAATCCGAGCCTTCAGCGATTCTCAACTCGTGATCAATCAGATCACCGGAGAATACGAGGCTCGCGACGAACGGATGAAACGGTACTTAGCCGTGGTCCGACGACTCCTAGCATCCTTCTGCTGCTCCACAGTTGTTAGGGTCCCCAGAGAACAGAACGCCCAAGCAGATGCATTGTCAAAACTTGCCTCTTCCTCCTTCGAGGGTCTTGACCAAACGGTACTCATCGAAATTCTCTTAAAACCAAGCATCGATGACCAAGGCCAGGAGGCAATGTGTGTGCAAAGTAAGGTCAGTCCGGACGACTGGACCGCCCCCATTAGAAAATTCCTGGTCAGTGCCGAGCTTCCTGAAGACCGAGCCGAGGCAAGACGGGTCAGGATCCGGGCTGAAAGGTTCATCATGATTTGCGACATCCTCTTCAAACGCTCGTACACACTGGCCGACGGAAAGCTGTACCTCCGCTGTCTTGCCAACGACGAAGCTAGCTACGCGCTGAAAGAGCTTTATGAGGGGATCGGCAGATACCATATGGGGAGCAGATCACTCGCTCGTAAAGCCCTGAATCAAGGGTACTATTGGCCAACCATGCTGCAAGACTCCCACGAATTAGTCAAGAGGTGCGGCCCGTGCCAGAGATTCTCCCCCATCAAGAGGCTTCCTCAAGCCAACCTCCGATCCTTGGCTAGTCCTACGCCGTTCGCTATGTGGGGGATGGACCTGGTGGGTCCCTTCCCCGTAGCAACAGGGCAAAGGAAATTCTTAATAGTCGCCATCGACTATTTCACAAAGTGGCTCGAGGCCGAACCACTATCCAGCATCACCGAGCGCCAGACCCAGCAGTTCTTCTGGAAGAACATCATTTGTCGGTTCGGAATAGCCCAGGTCCTCATCACGGACAATGGGACCCAATTCGCAGGTCAAAGCTTCCGAAAGTTCTACGAGGACATCGGCGTCCAGCAGCGTTTCTCCGCTATATGCCACCCTCAGTCCAACGGCCAAGCGGAGAACTCAAACAGGCAAATCCTCGACGGCCTCAAGAAGCGCCTCGACAGTTCCCCCAAAAGGCTGTGGGTGGAAGAGCTGCCCAGCGTGCTATGGGTGCACCGAACCACCAAGAGGATCCCCACAGGAGAGACACCGTTCAGTTTGACCTACGGGACCGAGGTAGTGATCCCCGTAGAGGTCGGTTTACCCTCTCCCCGGATCATGGCCTTCGACGAAGCCGACAACTCATCCGGCCTAAGGGCCAACCTGGACCTCGTCGTCGAAGTCAGGGAGAAGTCCTCCGTCCGAAGGAGCATCTACCAACAACGGATCGAGAGGTTTTACAACAAGAAGGTCCGCCCAACAGACATCAAGGCCGGGGACCTAGTGTTACGCAAATTGTTCGTCTCCGATCCAACCAAGAAGAGGAAGGTGGCCCCCAACTGGGAGGGCCCATACAGGGTAGCCGAGGCCATACGTCCCGGCACTTACCGACTGGGGGATATGAAGGTCGGGCTATCAAGCGACCCTGGAACGCCGAGTACCTGATGAAGTTCCTGGAAGAACGGATATAGGTCCCTGCTTGGCTAATGTAAATAATAATTTTGTAAGCTTTCATATGTAAAAGGCCCTTTTAGCGCCCCTCTCTATATGTATAAAAGAGATCCCTTTTGTCAACTCCAAACACCTCGGCAGGTCCGACCTAACACCGGACAATGGGATCGCTTTCTCAAAGCTTCGGCACCCGAGTCCTCACTTCGGTGTCGTCCCCGATGTCTCGGTAGGTCCGAACCGGCTTCAGGCCAGGGAGCCGCTATAACGCCTCCCAGTGTCCAAGACGCCATGCCCGGTGTCGATCCCTTACGGATCGGTAGGACCGAACCTCATCTCCGCCATCAATCAGCAAAGCTATTGGCTAGAGCGAAGAATGAAAAGAAACTCCTTATTCATACCCCCTTATTAATTCTGAAAAACAAACAAAGACCGTTACAGGACCACTCCACTCATCTCCACAGAAAGAAAGTACTCTTAGGGCCCCTCGGGTCTGACGGATAGTAATCCCACTCAAATCGAACGACTGGAAACTCTCTCCTCGTCACGATGGTCCTTAGGGTCAGCCACGGTCGACACACCGGCCACGGAGCTCTGGGCATCAACCGATCGGACACGCTCCAGCAGCAGCAATGCCGAAGGAACCCCCTCCGCTCGCCGGTCTCCTGAGGAGGTTGCTGTCCTCATCCCGGAGACACCCAGTATCGTCTTATAATGGTGTATCTCCATCTCCTTCTCCACTATGATGTCGCGAAGAAGCCTCTCAGACGGGGGCCTCTGCACCGATGCACTCGACATGGTGTACCCAAAACCGGCACTTCCGAGGTCCCGATCTACCATTGCCCTCTTCAGCCGGTTCGCCTTGGCACTCAGAGCCTCGGACTTGTCCCGATAATAGTTAAAGGCAGCATCCTGGTCGCGAGCCCCCTTGCGATAACGGACCAACGTAGCCTCCAGGACCTTGATTTTACTCCGGAGCCACGCCACGTCGGAGCGACGGGGGTCCGCCTCTGGAAGGAGAGCCATTACCTAAAAGAGAACCAACCACCGCTCAAAACACATCGGCAAAAGGGGTTTGAAAAAATCCGAGTACAAAAGACTTGGCCAATCAAAAAATCCTCTCTTATAAATAGAAATCATCATACAAAATTGCGGTGGCCAGTCCGCGATCGGCAAATACAATAGAAAGGAAGAAAAAGACTAAAACAAGAGGCTAACAGACTAATTCCCCACCTCAGCATCGGCCGGGTTCACGGGAGGGTCGACTGCCGGGCCCACGACCGGCCCTTCCGTATTGGGAGTCTTCGGTGGCCCCTCGATCTCCAAATCATAGTCGAGGCCGGACAGGTCGATGGTCAGGTAGAAGTGCCTCACGTGGCTGAGGGCCTTCTCGTATACATCGTTCTGGGCCGCGATCACCAGGTCCTGCCCTGTCGTTGTCAGTTCCTCCTTCTCCTTCACAAACTTCTTCTTCAGGGCGACCACCCTCTTGCCCCACTCTGCCTCCTTGGCCTCGAGCTCGACCTTCATCTGCTGCTCCCTCTTGTGCGAGCCCTAGAGCTCGATCCTCATCTCCTTCATTTCCTGCAAGCACTTGTCCACCCGACCTCGCTCCCGTTCCACGGCCGCCTCGTAGAGACTTTTCACGTGGGCCCCCTGCACACAAGTCTGCGGCAACCAAGCACTGTTAAGGAAACCTCCTTCACAATAAATTCACAAGGAAAGTGGGGTCGGCGGACTTACCAGCACGCTGGCCTGCGCCAGGCACGTGTATGCCAGATCCAAAGTCTCGCCGCTCATCTCCTCACGGTCCCGGGGAGTCGCCAGGTTCTCCACCACATTGATGGCCTGGGGCCCGCGGGTTAGACAGTCCCCCTCCCGTATCGACCAGGCCGGCACCCACGGCTGCCTAAGCTCCTCCATAACAGTGTCCCCTCCCTCGGCTCCGACCAGGGGACCCTTCCTCTTGCTGCGTTCGGACACCTTCGCCTAACCCGAACTCTTCTGAACGGCCGCCTCCTTGCTCGTCTCCGAGCGTGTCCTCTTCGTCTTCGGCTCGCCCAGGGCCTAGGAGATAACGTGGGACGACCCTCTCGGCCTCTTCACTTCTCCCCCTTCCTCGGCCTTCTTCTGCTTCAAGGCGAGCCTCCGTGCCTTAATCGATTCTGGATCCATACCTGCAAAAAGACCCATTAAGGACAATGAGCTCAAAAGAACAGTAAAACAAGAAAAAAGAAACGACTACATACAAGACACGGCAGGGCTCAGTCCGACGCTAGCCAGGTGACCCTCCGTCACCTTCGGCCAGCTGATGCTGTGCGACAAACGGAGACGCTCGACGAATCTCCACTCCTCGGCAGTCAGGTCCTTCTGTTTCGGCGCTTTGAAGTTCGGCCTGTAATAATTCCAACAGGTGGGAATGTCCCAAGGCTCCGTGCTCTGGATAACAAAATATTTTTGCTTCCACTCCTTGATAGAGTCCGGATGGCCGTGGACCACCTTCCCCTTGCCCCGAGGTGAGATATAGTAGACCCCCTCCGAATCCCCCGACGAGCTGACCCCGAGCATCGCGCGGAACACACCCAGCCGAAGAGGCACCTTCTGCTCCTCACAGAGCAGCACGAAGCAAATTATCTGCTTCCATGAATTCGGCCCATACTGCATCGGAGCCAGGGACGCCCAATTGAGCACCTCCCTAATAAACGGATGGACCGGCAGCCTCAGCCCTGAACCGAAGGCGTCGGCGGGGAAGATGCAATACCATTCCGATAGGGGGTCAGTGGGACGGAGGTTCGGGCTCGGCAGCATCAGTTCATAACCGGACCCGATGTGGAAGGCCGACTGAGCAACCTCCAAATCACCAGCTTCCAAGATCGTCGGAAGCATATCCATCTTTACCATCTTCCGACTCGGCGAAGACGGCTGAACCCCATACAGCACCTTATCGGAGAGATCATCGGGGTATTGTCGGAACTTGTTCGGCTATACAGGCGACCCCGTCGCTACATTCCGAAGGATGGGCACCTTGCTTGGACCCCCGGCCTTTGCCCCTTTCTTTCTTGGCACCCTCTTCTTCTTAGCCCTCTCTGGTTAGGGGGTGGATAAGCGCTCGAGACCAGTCGGCGTGGAAGAAGAACCTACGCCCCGAGCCATGGATCTCCTCCCCGTACCTCCCCTCCGAGCCTCGGCCGCTTCACCCTCGCCTTGGCTACCCTCCTCCTCGTAAACTAGATCCAGTATCTGAACATCGTCCGAGCTATCACTCCCCTCCTCAAAATCGCTGCTCTCCACCACATACGACTTTCGAGAGCGAAGGGGCTTCACATCATATACCGTCTCCTCCTCCCACGATGTCGAGTCTGAGAGCCCGGTGCCAGGGTTCCCTTCCCCCTAGATGTTGACGCCGAAGAGCCAGACTGAGCCCTAGACATGCCTAACGAAATAAACTTACAAACTAACCTTTGGTTGCCTCGGAAAGACGAGCCCGGTGCTGCAAACAGTAATGACGAGCGCCGAAGTGTTTGGGTATTTTTTGGAGAAAGCAGTAAGAGAGAAATAAGCGGAATAAGGGAAAGGTGGGGGTATTTATAGAGGAAGAAAGGACTCCTCAGTTTTTGCGTTACTGTTCCTCGATTGACGTGAAACTGCCACCTAGAAAATCGCGCCACGTCACCTTGAAACGTGCGTCGCTGATGTCACCCAGCATCAGATTGGAAACCAGATGCAAGGGTCGGTTCGGATGAAGCACTTCGGACCCGGACACCCCCGCATCTGTCCCTGGAAGCAAGAGAAAAATTTTAAAAGTTTTAAAGGCACTCGCCTTGGGCGAGCGACCCGGGCTCCAAGGCTCGGTCGGTTCCCCTCTCACCCGCGAGCAACTCGGGGCTTACGGCCTCGGAAGCCGAAACCCCGAATTGTTCGAGGGTGGGAGAAAAACCACCATCGCCTGGGACCCTATCGGAAAGCAGATCGGCCCACCTCCCATCTCTAACTCCTTCGGGCTGACAACCATCAGAAGCCGTCAGCCCGGAAGGAAGACAGAGATCGGAGAAGACCCATCCGTCCGAGGCACCTTATCCCCCGGGTCCGAACTTCGGTCGTCATCCCTCCTGCCCTGATCTCCCTTGGGTCTAACAACCGTATCAGGGCCATCAGAACTAGGAGAAGATCACGGCGGCAGAATAACCACCCATCCGACGCTCTCAGGGTTGGAATTTTTCAAGTAACAGGCGGCCGCCCAAGGCAGACACCTCTGATGGTCGATGAACCACCCTTGCTGTGATCGAAAGCTAAAGGGTGGAGCGGGGTATTTATAACCTCCCCCAAAGACCAGCCATTATGGCCCTTGGGAGGCCAAGCGACGCAAGCCCAACCGTCACACCTAGGGAGCTGAAGCGCCATACATTTATTAGAGGACACCATTTAATGACCCCGGGAAGTTGGAACGCCGCACGAATCCCGGAGCGCCATTAATGCTCCATGAAGGCAGCCATCAGCTCTGCTTAGCCTTCTCACGAAGGCCCAACGGTTCGCCATCGCCCTTGCCGACCCGTAAACCCTCGTCAGTCCGAGGTAAGGTCTGGCACCAGGGTAGCCTTCTCACGAAGGCCCAACGGTTCGCCATCGCCCTTGCCGACCCGTAAACTCTCGCTAGTCCGAGGTATGGGCTGGCACCAGGGTAGCCTTCTCACGAAGGCCCAATGGTTCGCCATTGCCCTTGCCGACCCGTAAACCCTCGCCAGTCCGAGGTAAGGTCTGGCACCAGGGTAGCCTTCTCACGAAGGCCCAACGGTTCGCCATCGCCCTTGCCGACCCGTAAACCCTCGCCAGTCCGAGGTAAGGTCTGGCACCAGGGTAGCCTTCTTACGAAGGCCCAACGGTTCGCCATCACCCGTGCCGATCCGTAAACCCTCGCCAGTCCGAGGTAAGGTCTGGCACCAAGGTAGCCTTCTCACGAAGGCCCAACGGTTCGCCATCGCCCTTGCCGACCCGCAAACCCTCGCCAGTCCGAGGTAAGGTCTGGCACCAGGGTAGCCTTCTCACGAAGGCCCAACGGTTCGCCATCGCCCTTGCCGACCCATAAACCCTTGCCAGTCCGAGGTAAGGTTTGGCACCAGGGTAGCCTTCTCACGAAGGCCCAACGGTTCGCCATTGCCCTTGCCGACCCGTAAACCCTCGCCAGTCCGAGGTAAGGTCTCGCACCAGGGTAGCCTTCTCACGAAGGCCCATCGGTTCGCCATCGCCCTGGTCGGCCCGAAAACCCTCGCCAGTCCGAGGTGAGGTCTAACACCAGGGTAGCCTTCTCACGAAGGCACAACGGTTCGCCAATGCCCAGCTCGGCCCGTAAACCCTCGCCAGACCGAGGAAAGGTCCAGCACCAGGGCAGCCTTCCCACAAAGACACATCGGCCCCCGAGGCCCCCGAAAGGTATCACCTACTCTTCGACCAGAAATACTCCTCCTCGGCTAACTCTGGCATCCCCGCAGGAGTGGGGGGCTTATGAGGTGGGATAAAAATGGCCTGGGGCCTAGGATGGCTCTCGCTCAAAGTCAAGCCAGCTCGGCGCCGGACCACCACAGGCTCGGTGCCGAGCCGTAAGTTCACCGCCACGAAACTGGCCTCCTCGTTCCGACGATCCGCCCCGACCTTCGGTCCCCGATCCTCGACTGTCTCCCGGGCCTTCCACTCAGTCAGGTAAGGGAGGGGGATGACCTGGCGCAACCTAGGCCCTCCGATTCTCCCAGAGACACAGGGCCCCCACGATCTGCCATATCAGCTCCAAAACCACTTGGGGCTTTGCCACGTTAGCCCTAAACCACTTTTGGCGCTGCCACGTATGCTTTAAACCCCCTGGGCCTCTTGCCAAGTCAGGCCCATGGGCTTTCAGGTCCAGACCCGGCCCCCAAGCGGATCCAAACCTGATTGGGGTTATCTATAAATACTAGACCCTCACCCACCTTCAAAGGTAATCAATCTTCACCACTTAAATCCCTAGTTACTGCTACTCTCTCTCAGAGACTGACTAGATCGTCGGGGGGTCTGCCACCGGGATAAACCCCGGTGTTTCCAGACCGTCTGCAGGTACACGAAGCAAGGCCAGCCGAGCCGACCCTTCAGTGCCGGAGCGAGCCTCCAGCTCACCGTCCGTTACCGAGCTCTTCCCCCCTTACAAATTGAGTCCGAACTCACACCTGGTGCATTCACACTCTCTCCAAAAACAAACCGCCACTACAAAAGATACTGCTTTTACCGGCGATTATTCCCCGGCGTTTTACTAGTAGCGCCGGGGTAGGGAGCGAGTAGGAATTGGGCGCCAGATGGGATGGTCATACACCGGCGGTCGATTTAAAATGCCGGCGTATGTTAGTATTCAGCGGCGTTTTACCTAAACACGCCGGTGAAGTTTATTATTCACCGGCGTTTTTTATTATAAACGCCGGCGAATATACGGACACATTCACCGGCGTTTCAAATTAAAACGCCGGTGAATAACTGGGAATAAAACCCGCGAACCCTAATCTTTCGCTCGCCATTTTCCCAAACCCCCCCCCCCAAAAAAAAGAAAGTGGCTCTTCGTTTCCCTCCTTCCTCGCTCTACTTCCCGCGCGTTTGCCTCCGCCGCTTCGTCCTCTTCGACGGCCTTCGACCTTTCGAAATCGTCCCTTATTCCCTTCGTCCTTTTCGATTTCCTTCTTCCCTCTCTCTATTTGGAGGTGAATCGGCGGTCGCCCCCTCTCCCACTCTCTCCTACGCCCCCGCCCTCGTCGCCCCGCTCCCTCTCTCTCTCTTCGGTATGATCTCTTGATTTCCCTTATTTTCCAAAAAAGGCAGCTTTTTTCAGTTTATTCATTTCGATTTCCTTAGCATGAACGGTTTAGTTGAGATGAAGAATTAATAGAAAAATATATGCTTAGATAATGGAAATTTTCATCTTCTTTTACTGTTAACGAAGCTGATTTCATGCATCTGATTGTCTTCATGGCATGTTTGTTTTTTTACCCAAAATGGGTTCACTGTGAACTGAGGATGCTCTAGGTACGTATGCCAATATCCTCCGGCTGGATATGCACAACAATTGGATTTTAGATTTAGTTAGGCACAGTGAATTAGTAGAGCAACATATAAGCTCACATAATGGGAAATTTTCATTTTCAGATACTGTTAAAGTAACCTGATTGCAATCTTTGGCATGGTTTTTTAACACAAAATGGGTTCACTTCCAAACTAAGTATGCTGCTAGCATACCCGTTTTCTTTCACTGTTAATGAAGCTGATTTCATGCATCTGATTGTCTTCTTGGCATGCATGTTTTTTGACCCAAAATGGGTTCACTGTGAACTGAGGATGCTATAGGTACGTATTTAAAAATCCTCCGGCCGGATATGCACAACAATTGGATTTTAGATTTAGTTGGGCTAAAGAAGTAGTAGAGCAACATATAAGCTCAGATAATGGGAAATTTTCATTTTCAGATACTGTTAAAGTAACCTGATTGCAATCTTTGGCATGGTTTTTTAACACAAAATGGGTTCACTTCCAAACTAAGTATGTTGCATAGCATCCCCAGTTTCTTTCACTGTTAGTGAAGCTGATTTCATGCATCTGATTGTCTTCTTGGCATGCATGTTTTTTTACCCAAAATGGGTTCACTGTGAACTGAGTATGCTATAGGTACGTATGCCAAAAACCTCCGGCCGGATATGCACAACAATTGGATTTTAGATTTAGTTGGGCTAAAGAAGTAGTAGAGCAACATATAAGCTCAGATAATGGAAATTTTCATTTTCAGATACTGTTAAAGTAACCTGATTGCAATCTTTGGCATGGTTTTTTAACACAAAATGGGTTCACTTCCAAACTAAGTATGCTGCTAGCATCCCCATTTTCTATAGGTTCACTTCCAGACTAAGTGAACTGAGGATGCTATAGGTACGTATGCCAAAATCCTCCGGATACACACAACAATTGGGTTTTAGATTTAGTTGGGCTGAAGAAGTAGTATAGCAACATATAAGCTCTGATAATGGAAAATTTATCATTTTCAAATACTGTTAAAGTAACCTGATTGTCAATCTTTGGCATGGTTTTTTATACCAAAATGGGTTAACTTCCAATCTAAGTATGCTGCTAGCATCCCCATTTTCTTTTTTTGTTGTTAGTGAAGCTTATTTTCATGCATCTGATTGTCATCTTGGCCAATTTTTTTTACCAAAATGGGTTTACTATGAACTGAGGATGGTATAGGTACGTATGCCAAAATCCTCCGGCCGGATATGCGGCTACAATTGGGTTTTAGATTTAGTTGGGCTGAAGAAGTAGTAGAGCAACATATAAGCTCAGATAATGGAAAATTTTTCATTTTCAGATACTGTTAAAGTAACCTGACCGCAATCCTTGGCATGGTTTTTTAACAAAATGGGTTCACTTCCAAACTAAGTATGCTGCATAGCATCCCCAGTTTCTTTCACTGTTAATGAATTGAAGCTTATCCCATGCATCTGATTGTCATTTTGGCATGTTTTTTTGACCAAAATGGGTTCACTGTGAACTGAGGATGCTATAGCTCTATGCCAAAATCCTCCGGCTATGTAGAACAATTGGCTCAGTCTGCAAAATATATGCTTACATACTAGACATTTTAATTTTTCTTTTACTGTTTCTTTTGTTTAGTATTATTATTATTATTATTATTATTATTATTATTATTATTATTATTATGAGATAAGTGATTATTAGTAGTCATGAACAGAATAGTTCATGAGTCATCAGATCTTCTTGTTACCGTAGTTACAGCACGACGTGCTCATTATTCGGCCGATTCCTCTTCATCAGCAAATTACCCTTTACCATCATCATCTCCTTGAACGGAAAGCCAAATACAAGGGAGACTATAGTCGATTTTTTTTTATGCTCGAACACAGGGTGTGCGATAAAATACCGTCTAAGGTGGTTGTGATCATTTCCACAAAAGGTCGTTTAGGGTTTGGTGAATAGAGTAGATTGTGTTAAGATGTAGTTTTTTTTTGTACATTTTTTGGAGCCACAATTTCTTTATTTTACAGTTAAAGATTATATCGTTTATTTATTTGCAGCTAGGGATGGTTTTCAAATAGGTGAAATTTAATATACAAAATGCCTTTTACTGTTATTACTATTTAATATATCAAATTTTAATTTCAGACTGTGTGCTATTGATATAATGGATAGAAGTTGGATTAGTAAACCACGATTATCCAAGGAGTACCGTGATGGTATTGAAGATTTTATTATCTTTGCCAAACGACATTCCCGTGATCCCAACCTAATCCTTTGTCCATGCCTTCGCTGTACAAATTGTATACTGAGGACATGTGACGTAGTACATACACACTTGGCTGTCAACGGTTTTCTTCAAGGGTACACAAGGTGGTTTTGTCATGGAGAGGATCACACGGCAGCTCCTGTTCGTCCGGTTGTATTAGAAAATGAGGCTGAGCCCTTAGTGAACGAAGACTTAAGCGTTCCCGATGAGATGCATGCTTTGTTACAAGATGCCATGGGGATTCATAATGTTCCTTTCCACACCAATGACCCAACAACCGAAGTTCACAATGAGTCAACAGAAACAAACCAGATTGGTGGTGGGGTGGACGAGAAAATGTCTGGCCCCACCCCTGAAAATAATAAGCAGCAAGAATCCTTCGCTAAGTTACTTGAAGATGCTAGTATCCCGTTGTACCGCGACTGCACCAAATTTTCTAAGTTCTCATTCATTGTCAGACTATTTCAGATTAAGTGTTTAAACGGGTGGTCTGCTAAGTCCTTCACTATGCTACTTGAATTGTTGAATGAAGCATTTCCTGAAATTTGTATTCCAAACTCAGCCTATAAAATCAAAAAATTCCTAAGTTCTCTCGATCTAGGATATGAGAAGATAGCAGCATGTCCAAATGACTGTATGCTTTTCACGAGTGGTAAGGAAAGTCTGGAGAATTGCGAAGTGTGTGGTTCTTCAAAATGGAAAGAAAGACCAAATCAAGACGAGGGAGCCAGTGGATCTACTAAGCAAAGTAGGAAAAAGAAGCCTGCCAAAACATTGCGTTACTTTCCTCTGATTCCTAGGTTACAAAGGTTGTTTATGTCCACGAAAACTTCTTCTGATATGAAATGGCATGCTGAAGGTCGCACTAATGATGGGATTCTTAGACATCCTGTTGATTCTCAATCTTGGAAAAGATTTGATGAAAGATATCCTGATTTTGCGGAAGATCCTCGAAATGTGAGACTTGGACTAGCTAGTGATGGTTTCAACCCTTTCAGGCAAATGAGTAGTACATACAGCATATGGCCGGTTGTGTTGATACCATACAATTTGCCGCCTTGGAAATGCATAAAGCAGTCCTCATTTATTTTGTCCATGATAGTTCCTGGACCGAAAGGTCCTGGAAATGATATAGATGTGTACCTACAACCGTTAATAGATGAACTTCAGAAGTTGTGGGTGGGTGTTCCAACCTATGATGCTGTGGCTAAAGAAACATTTTCTCTTCGTACCGTGTTGTCTTGGACAATCAATGATTTTCCAGCATATGCAAATTTATCTGGATATAGTACTAAAGGACGTTATGCATGTCCATGTTGTGCTGACCAAACTAGTTCAAGGTGGTTTTACAATGGCAGAAAGTTTTACTATATGGGTCATAGGAGATGGTTGCCTGACACACATATATTTCGGGCAGAGGCAGCGACATTTGATGGCACCGACGAGTGGGAACATGCTCCTGGGTCTTCTTCTGGTTCAGATATTTTGAGGCGGGTAGATGGTCATCAATTCAAATATGGAAAGGAACCAGAAGTCAGGACAAAGGGCAAGAAAAGGGCAAGGCCGGAGCAAGGTGAGGAGACCGATCTATATGACGAGGATGAGGATCAAAACTTGACGAGTTTAGGTGCATGGAAGAAGAAGAGTATTTTCTTCAAGTTGCCGTATTGGGAATTCAACTTACTGAGACATAATTTAGATGTGATGCATATCGGAAAAAATATTGGTGAGAATTGTATAGGAACAGTTATGGGAGATGATCGGAAGACAAAGGACAATCTCAAGAGCCGACTTGATTTGAAGTCAATGGGCATCCGACATGAGTTGCACCCAGAAGAATTGCCGAACGGGAAAGTGCTCCTACCTCCTGCAATCTATTCAATGTCAAAATCGGAGTTGGAGTTGTTTTGCAAAGTACTACTTGAACTTAAAGTCCCCGATGGCTATTCTTCTAACATGGCAAAATGTGTCAACTTTAAAGAGAAGAGGCTTCAGGGTCTAAAGTCACATGACTACCACATCCTAATGCAGGATCTCCTTCCTGTGGCCCTAAGGTCTTCAATGTGTGAGCAAGTCACTACTGTCCTGAAAGATCTTTGTAGCATATATAAAGGTATTTGCTCAAGAATGCTTCGTGTTGAAGATCTGGACCAATTGGAGCAGCAGGCGGCATTGACACTTAGTAAAATGGAGATGATATTTCCTCCATCGTTTTTCACTATTATGATTCACTTGATAATCCACCTTGCTGGTGAAGCCAGAATCGGTGGTCCTGTTCACTATCGGTGGATGTACCCCATTGAGAGGTAAAATAATTCATTCATCTTACGAAATTGAATTTTCAAAAGCTCATTTCTTTTAATCCCCTAATCCGCTCTAGTTTATTAATTGTACATGTTCAGGTACCTATACCGGCTAAAGGGTTATGTGAAAAATAGAGCATATCCTGAAGGGTCAATAGCCCAGGGATATCTATCAGAGGAGTGCTCACATTTTTTTTCCAGGTATTTGCCTGGTGTGGAGACATCTTCCAGTAGACCACGTAGAAATCCAGACATTTCCAACCTTGATGGTGCACAATATCTTTTTGATACCGCTGGCACCACTGTTGGTAAAGTTGATGCATTTGAGCTCGATAGCTTAGCGTGGGAACAAGCACATCGATATGTGCTAGACCATCATGCATCAGTGGAACCATTTCGAAAGTAAGTTGCTTTTGAATGTAAATCGAATACAGTGAAAACCGCGGAGTTCGATATTTTTGATACTTTTTTTATTCCTAATTTCAATTGCTTGTTTTTTAGCGAATTTGTCAGGGACATCAAACGAAGGGCTAGACCAAGAAGACTACCACCACGTGAACAAAACAAGCTGATGAATGAAAAATTTCATAAGTGGTTTGAATCTCATGTAGGTGAATTACAGTTATGCAAGTTAATCTTTATTATATCTACATTTTCTATGGTGTTGATACGATTTGCGCAAAATTAATAGGTACATTCTTTGGGTCCTGAAGGTGCGTCATCTGAAATACAAGTACTTGCCAAAGGTCCCTATCAGATGGTCAAAAGATACGGAGGATACATATTCAATGGTTTTAGATTTCGTACTAAGGATCGTGAATCTAATTTGAAGTCTCAAAATAGTGGAATGGTAGTGACGTCTAAGACTAGAAGTTATGCTTCCAAATCGGACACGAGGCCTGTAGATGGGGATCTCGACTACTATGGAGTGCTCACGGATATCATTGAGTTGAATTATTTTGGCCATTTCCGTGTTGTCTTATTTCGTAGGGATTGGGCTGAGTTTGATAGGAATTTTGCTAACAACAAGGACAAGCTTGGCTTCACAGTTGTAAACTTCTCAAAATTGATTCACATCGGTACACACATTAGCCATGAGCCATTTGTGTTTCCATCCCAAGTGCAACAAGTGTTCTATATTGAAGATCTAACCCTGCCAAAATCGTATGTGGCTATCCCTATGCAACCAAGAGATGTATTCCAACTGGGCGATACTTCAGACGATGAAGACGGTGAAGACATGAACAGTTACATTGCTTCTGAGTTTCCTGTGTTTGATGTAAACACAACCGATGTTGGAATTTGCGGGACTTGGCTCCGCAAGGATGGAGAAGAGGGCGATGTACTGGAAGATGTCGTATTGTAGTTTACATGATTTTCAATTGAGTTTATTATATGTCTGTAATTTTATGTCTTAAATCTTGTTGTAATATTATGTCTGTAATTTCGAATATGTTCATTGTGAATTTAATACACTGGTTTAATTATCTTTCTATTTTCTACTGCTTGGTATTATTTACATTAAACTATGCTTAGTATCATTTGAACCAAACTATCGTTGTCATTTGAACCAAACTATCATTTGAACCAAGTTATCGAATTCTTGACAGGTACAACATGCCGAGGCGTGGAAAGAGAGTAAATATAATCTATAAGTTTGTGAGTCTGCATTGTGGCTGTCGTCTATAAGCATTTCGTCTATGTTTCTTAAGTGGGCTGTGATTAGAAAGAAAGGACTGGACTGGAGATCTGGAAACCCAAAATAGAGACATCTCGTTTATTATAATCTACACTTATTGTTGGACCAACCCCCTCTTGCTGTTGTTGCTGATGTCTCTTTGTGTGCGTGTGTTGAAGAGAATGAAGGGATGAGAGAGAGATGAGGAAAATGCCGCTATGTTAGCTTGGTGTATCCTCATTCTCTACCATCCCTCTTTCTGGCTCCATATATGGCTTCTATATAAATTGGTTTCCTTCCACGATGACAGTCCGTAATACTACACTTGATATGAGCCCATGTTCATAGCTGCATCCTATTGCATACTCACAAACAACTAATACTTGTTGGCCTTGCATCGTATGCCCAACCCCACTTTGGCACATAACCTGGTATAGATGACATTGTATGACCTGCAAACAAGGATTGTTCAGTCGTATAGATGACATTAAATCAGCTTCTTTAACAGTATCTAAAAATGAAAATTTTTCATAATCTGAGCATATATGTTTCTTTAACAGTGACTGTGAACAATTGTTCGTAATTGGGCTGTGATTAGAAAGAGATGAGTTGGAGTGGAGATCTGGAAACCCATATAGGGACATCTTGTTCATAATAATTTATTATTATTGTTGTTCTTGTCACTCTTGCTGTTGGTGCTGATGTCTCTATGTGTTCGTGTGCTGAAGGGAAAGAAGGGATGAGAGAGAGCTGAGGAAAATGCCGCTATGTTAGCCTGGTGTATTCTCATTCTCTACCATTCCTCTTTCTGGCTTCTGTATTTGGTTTCCTTCCACGATGACAATTCCAGTTAAAACTACACTTGCTATGAGCCCTATTCGTATTTCTCTTCCATGAAGAATTGATCTATGACTACAATCTCCATTCAAAACCCAATTGTTCTATATTTGGTTCCCACTTGCTGTTGTTGCTGTTGTTGAAGTGAACCCATTTTGTTTTATTGTAACCCATTTTGATATGCACAACACTTGGGTTTTGCGATATAGTTGGGCTAAAAAAGTAGTAGAGCAACATATAAGCTCAGATGATGGAGAAATTTTCATTTTCGGATACTGTCAATGTAACCTGATTGCAATCTTTGGCATGGTTTTTTTAACACAAAATGGGTTCACTTCCAAACTAAGTATGCTGCATAGCATCCCCAGTTTCTTTCACTGTTAGTGAAGCTTATTTCACAAACCTGATGGTCTTCTTAAGTTATTTTATGGTCCCATTTTCACTAACTGTTAGTGAAGCTGATTTCAAGCACCTGATTGTCTTCTTGGCATGTATGTTTTTATACCAAAAATGGGTTCACTGTGAACTGAGGATATTATATAGGTACGTATGCCAAAATCCTCCGGCCGGATATGCACAGTCAATGGGTTTTGCGATATAGTTGGGCTAAAAAAGTAGTAGAGCAACATATAAGCTCAGATGATGGAGAAATTTTCATTTTCAGATACTGTCAATGTAACCTGATTGCAATCTTTGGCATGGTTTTTTTAACACAAAATGGGTTCACTTCCAAACTAAGTATGCTGCATAGCATCCCCAGTTTCTTTCACTGTTAGTGAAGCTTATTTCACAAACCTGATGGTCTTCTTAAGTTATTTTATGGTCCCATTTTCACTAACTGTTAGTGAAGCTGATTTCAAGCACCTGATTGTCTTCTTGGCATGTTTGTTTTTATACCAAAAATGGGTTCACTGTGAACTGAGGATATTATATAGGTACGTATGCCAAAATCCTCCGGCCGGATATGCACAGTCAATGGGTTTTGCGATATAGTTGGGCTAAAAAAGTAGTAGAGCAACATATAAGCTCAGATGATGGAAAAAATTTTATTTTCAGATACTGTCAATGTAACCTGATTGCAATCTTTGGCATGGTTTTTTTAACACAAAATGGGTTCACTTCCAAACTAAGAATCCTGCATAGCATCCCCAGTTTCTTCCACTGTTAGTGAAGCTTATTTCACAAACCTGATGGTCTTCTTAAGCTATTTTATGGTCCCATTTCCACTAACTGTTAGTGAAGCTGATTTCAAGCACCTGATTGTCTTCTTGGCATGTATGTTTTTATACCAAAAATGGGTTCACTGTGAACTGAGGATATTATATAGGTACGTATGCCAAAATCCTCCGGCCAGATATGCACAACACTTGGGTTTTGCGATATAGTTGGGCTAAAAAAGTAGTAGAGCAACATATAAGCTCAGATGATGGAGAAATTTTCATTTTCAGATACTGTCAATGTAACCTGATTGCAATCTTTGGCATGGTTTTTTTAACACAAAATGGGTTCACTTCCAAACTAAGAATCCTGCATAGCATCCCCAGTTTCTTCCACTGTTAGTGAAGCTTATTTCACAAACCTGATGGTCTTCTTAAGCTATTTTATGGTCCCATTTCCACTAACTGTTAGTGAAGCTGATTTCAAGCACCTGATTGTCTTCTTGGCATGTATGTTTTTATACCAAAAATGGGTTCACTGTGAACTGAGGATATTATATAGGTACGTATGCCAAAATCCTCCGGCCGGATATGCACAGTCAATGGGTTTTGCGATATAGTTGGGCTAAAAAAGTAGCCGGGCAACATATAAGCTCAGATGATGGAGAAATTTTCATTTTCAGATACTGTCAATGTAACCTGATTGCAATCTTTGGCATGGTTTTTTTAACACAAAATGGGTTCACTTCCAAACTAAGTATGCTGCATAGCATCCCCAGTTTCTTTCACTGTTAGTGAAGCTTATTTCACAAACCTGATGGTCTTCTTAAGTTATTTTATGGTCCCATTTTCACTAACTGTTAGTGAAGCTGATTTCAAGCACCTGATTGTCTTCTTGGCATGTTTGTTTTTATACCAAAAATGGGTTCACTGTGAACTGAGGATATTATATAGGTACGTATGCCAAAATCCTCCGGCCGGATATGCACAGTCAATGGGTTTTGCGATATAGTTGGGCTAAAAAAGTAGTAGAGCAACATATAAGCTCAGATGATGGAAAAATTTTCATTTTCAGATACTGTCAATGTAACCTGATTGCAATCTTTGGCATGGTTTTTTTAACACAAAATGGGTTCACTTCCAAACTAAGAATCCTGCATAGCATCCCCAGTTTCTTCCACTGTTAGTGAAGCTTATTTCACAAACCTGATGGTCTTCTTAAGCTATTTTATGGTCCCATTTCCACTAACTGTTAGTCAAGCTGATTTCAAGCACCTGATTGTCTTCTTGGCATGTATGTTTTTATACCAAAAATGGGTTCACTGTGAACTGAGGATATTATATAGGTACGTATGCCAAAATCCTCCGGCCGGATATGCACAACACTTGGGTTTTGCGATATAGTTGGGCTAAAAAAGTAGTAGAGCAACATATAAGCTCAGATGATGGAGAAATTTTCATTTTCAGATACTGTCAATGTAACCTGATTGCAATCTTTGGCATGGTTTTTTTAACACAAAATGGGTTCACTTCCAAACTAAGAATCCTGCATAGCATCCCCAGTTTCTTCCACTGTTAGTGAAGCTTATTTCACAAACCTGATGGTCTTCTTAAGCTATTTTATGGTCCCATTTCCACTAACTGTTAGTGAAGCTGATTTCAAGCACCTGATTGTCTTCTTGGCATGTATGTTTTTATACCAAAAATGGGTTCACTGTGAACTGAGGATATTATATAGGTACGTATGCCAAAATCCTCCGGCCGGATATGCACAGTCAATGGGTTTTGCGATATAGTTGGGCTAAAAAAGTAGCCGGGCAACATATAAGCTCAGATGATGGAGAAATTTTCATTTTCAGATACTGTCAATGTAACCTGATTGCAATCTTTGGCATGGTTTTTTTAACACAAAATGGGTTCACTTCCAAACTAAGTATGCTGCATAGCATCCCCAGTTTCTTTCACTGTTAGTGAAGCTTATTTCACAAACCTGATGGTCTTCTTAAGTTATTTTATGGTCCCATTTTCACTAACTGTTAGTGAAGCTGATTTCAAGCACCTGATTGTCTTCTTGGCATGTTTGTTTTTATACCAAAAATGGGTTCACTGTGAACTGAGGATATTATATAGGTACGTATGCCAAAATCCTCCGGCCGGATATGCACAGTCAATGGGTTTTGCGATATAGTTGGGCTAAAAAAGTAGTAGAGCAACATATAAGCTCAGATGATGGAAAAATTTTCATTTTCAGATACTGTCAATGTAACCTGATTGCAATCTTTGGCATGGTTTTTTTAACACAAAATGGGTTCACTTCCAAACTAAGTATGCTGCATAGCATCCCCAGTTTCTTTCACTGTTAGTGAAGCTTATTTCATTAAGATCCAGGATGGCAAATTTTGACTGGGCCATGATTGGATTGTTCAGTTAGAAGTTGTCTACGTTCTTAATTGGGCTGTGATTAGAAAGAGTGGGCTCGAGTGGAGATCTGGAAACCCATATAGAGACATCTTGTTCATAATAATTTATTATTATTGTTGTTCTTGTCGCTCTTAAGGTGGTTGCTGATGTCTCTTTGTGTTCGTGTGCTGAAGGGAAATAAGGGATGAGAGAGAGATGAGGAAAATGCCGCTATGTTAGCCTGGTGTATCCAAAGTCTCTACCTTTCTTCTTTCTGTTTTCATTTCTGGCTTCTATATATATTTGGTTTCCTTCCACGATGACAGTTCCCTAAAAATACACTTGATATAGGCCCTATCTTTTTTTTCTTATTTTTCTTATATTTGGTTTCCGTCCACGATGACAGTTTCATGGATTGTCTGAACAATCCATGAAGGACATGCTTAGATACTGAATTTTCATTTGTTTTACTGTTTTAGATAGTGGATATTCCCAATCAGAGGAGAATATAAAGGTTTCAAGTTAGATACTGAATTTTCATTTGTTTTGTTATTTTAGATATATTTAAAAACAAAATTAAGTACTAGATTTTTAGCATTGCAATGTAATTATTTTACCTCTGTATATATCGTTAACAATTCCATTTGCAGTTGGCACTTTGATCTTATAATTCGAGATACAGGTAGTTCTTTTTGCAAGTTCAAAAAATATGTATATTCTGTATTGTGATCTACTGTTCAATTAAACTATTGCTTTTTTTTTCACAGAGCGGTCGTCAAGATGAAGGAAATTCTGATGATCAGAGCTGAAGCTACTCGAGGGGTATGAATCTGCGGTCCTCCTTGCTGTTCTTATGTCCTCCTTGCTGTATGGTTGTTGTTGTTATGTCCTCCTCCTTGCTGTTGTTATGTCAGACTAGTTTTTTTTATGAGAGTTATGTCATATTTTGAATTTGTGATATTTTGGATATTTGTCAGACTGGTTTGTTTGGATATTTGGGATGTTAGTCTCTATATTAATTTGTTAATTATGACACTGTTAATTAATCAATGAATTTGGACGTTGATATGACACGTGTGAAACTTGATTATCTTTAATTATTCTTGTGTTTGGTTCTGGTTTGCGCAGTAGTATGCAACGAAATTGATTGAATCAGTTGTGAGAATTAGTTTACAGGTTTTGTAAATGAAACTGTGAATTGAAATCGAACGGAAAAGCGGAGTATCGAAAATAAACGGGCATAGCCAGAACGGCGTTTTAAAAAACGGCGGTCTATATAATCTAATTGTTGGAGTGCGTGATACACCGGCGTTTCAACGCACGCCGGCGAATGTTATCAGCTGTCACGGCACAGACGTACACCGGCATTTTATAAACGCCGACGTATATAACTACACCGGCATTTTTTTGTCGCGCCGGTGTTCGTAAACAGGGAAAAGCAGGCGCTCATAAACGTACATACACCGGCGTTCCTTGACCGCCGGTATACTTTCGATCTACACCGGCGTTTTCATATACGCCGGTGAATGGATAAATACCGGTGGTTTACGATCGCCGGTGAATGTATATAGGTGCACAAGAACGGCACCCAGAGACCGATATACACCGGCGTTTTATGACCGCCGGTGTAGTCCTAACATTTACCGGCGTCCATCAAAAACGCCGGTGTAGACCCCTTCATTTCAGCGACGCCCGCTTCGGCGGCAGTTGGACCGACGCTATTGTAAACGCCGGTGAAAGTTTCACCGACGTAAAAAAACGCCGGTATAGACGTAAAAAAGCGCCGGGAAAGCTACTTTCTTTTGTAGTGCGCATCAAGAATGTTTAGACTAAGGTCTCAAATACACGTAAGCACGGACTACTTAAAGTTGAAGAAACAAAAACAACAAGGAAAGACAACAACAAGTGGATAAATGAAGCTGGAGGGGTTGCGGTTGACCGATCGGGAGTGCGGTCAACCGGTCTTGACTAAAAAAAGTTCTTCGAGTGTACAAGGTTTAACAGAGAAGTGGACGGTCGACCATGCAGTCTACGGTCATGCCTTGGGTGTGTACTTGACACGTTGCGGTTGACCGACATCGACATTGTGTGTTATTTCGGCTGACAAATTTAAGGTCCAATAAGCTGTATTTGTTTTTATCTTTTAGGATTTACTTAAGGGCTATATAAGTGGTTGTAGACTCTAGGGTTTATATAACTGATTAGAGAGAATTGGTGAGTCGTTATCATTGTTCAACTTCAAGAAGGAATTGTGCCGAGTGTTTCAAAGGCGAGAAAGAGAGATTGAGAATGGTAATCTCTTTGTAATCTTTGTATTACTTGAGGAATAAGAAGTATTGAATATCTCTGCATATTATTGTGTTCTTGTGAGGTATTGTGATTATTGTGGTGCCTTGTTCTTGGTTCATCTAGTTATTGGGAAGTTTCTATTGCTTGTGGTGTGTGAGTTTCACTATTAGCACTACGAGTTATGGTAGATTCTGCAACAAGTGGTATCAGAGCACTAGGTTCAGAATGACCGATAACAAGTCGAAGATCAAAAGGTTCGATGAGAGTGACTTCGCGATGTGGAAGATTCAGATGATAGCGTACCTTCTGTAGAACCCCGTATTTTCAAATATTATTTTAAATATTTGAAAATAAATTAAAATAATTTTCTGGAGATTTAATAAATATTTTCTAAAGATTTATCTTTTACACGTGCGAAACAAGTGCAAATATTTTTGATGTAAATAACCAATTATATATTTTTTGTAAATTCTCCTAATTATAATGGAGTATATTCTAAATTTTGGGATTTTTCTGAATAAAGAAACTATTTTTATAAATACCTCGAAAGAGAGGGGCTTTTATGTAAAAAGCCGTTTGGATCTGAAATCAGTTATGAAAATTCATTTTTACTGATATTTTGGTTTCCCATGGCTAGCATTTAAATTTAAATATATCTAGATTTTATTTAAAGTCGATTTGGTGAAGATTTAAACAAAAAGGGTGTTTTTGTAAATATGAAATTTATGTAGAATCTTGTGCAAATATTTTTTTCTGGAAAGTAAAAGTCAAATATTTTGATTGTAAAATATAATATGTATTGTTAGATATTATTTCTGATTTTCTGGATTTTTATGAATATTTTATGATGTAATTGCAAATATTACAAAAGGGAGGGCTTTTGTGCAAAATCGCCATCCTGAGTTGTAAATCCGAAATTTTCTTATTGACCGGGCTGTGCAGGATTACTGGACAACTCAGTGATAAAAATATTTGATTTGGTTTTGATTTAGTTAACCTATGTTAACTAAGGAAGGTTATATATGTAAAGTAATAAATTGAAAAAGGACTATTTTGCAAATGTATTTCTAAAACCCTAATTCCTTATTTCCGGCCTGTATAAAAGAGGGTATGCAGCCGTCATTCGCTGCACAACACAAGTTTTATTACATTTCTCATTTTCTTGGTGATTGAAGAAGAGATCTTGGATTCTTTGCAAAATAGGAGATTCTTCATCGTGCTTCGTGATATTCGCTTGATCTCTCCAACTATGTGAGTGACACTATTTTTTTTATTTTTTTTATGTATGTTGTAGATAAGTAGATATAATTGTTTGGTTGTTTTGTTTGTTTCTCTTTGATTTGTGTACGTCATATGAGAACAATATGAATGTTTAGATTGATTGGATGTTGAATATGTATAAGTATGAATGGATGAAAAATTGGATCTCCAAGAAGAACCCTAGATATTTGTATGTGAACGATGTTAGATCTGTTGAGAACCTAATATAAATTGTTGGTGGGCTAATAATGTTAGATTTCCGTGGTGAACAGTCGACTGGTAACTCGAAACAGTCGACTGCTACTGCTTAGATCATATTTTCTTAAAATATTGGATTATCGTTGATTTGATTGAGTTTGATAGATGCCATGCATTAATTAAATTAAAGATGAGATTTTTGGACTATTGGTGAGTTGGATAAAAACAACTTGACCATGTTGAGGATAAATTGGTTTTGTTCATGAATCAACTATAGAGAATAGTTGAGATTTAGTTGAGGAATTTTGTGAATGATAAATGGTCTACAGGACTAGGTTTTGAGGATTTGGGTTATGAGGAGTTAAATTGGGGATTTGTGATTGTTGTAAAATATGTTGTTTGAACTTGGATTTCTCAAATGCAAAACTTAAATCTAATTATTTTGGTATTAATAAGATTTGGAAAATAATACAAAGTTATTTTGTTATATGACTGATTCCTAAAAACCCTAGTTTTGACATATGTACAACCAAAACTATGCAGTCTGTAAGCCGACAGTCGACTGGCATGACCTTTCAGTCGACTGGTACGATCCGGCTGCTATGATCATTAGGTTTCTTGAAAATTCGTTCTGGACAGTCGACTTAGACCCTTTTCAGTCGACTGGCACACTTAGAATATTTTCTTAACGATTTCTGGAGTTTCTCTCTGGTAAGTCGACTTATGACTTTTTAAGTCGACTTATATTTTCTGGTAAGTCGACTTATGACTTTTGTAAGTCAACTTATATTTTCTGGTAAGTCGACTTATGACTTTTATAAGTCAACTTATATTCTTTGGTAAGTCGACTTATGACTTTTATAAGTCAACTTATAACACTTAGCGTATTTTCTTAAAACTATGAAATTTTCTTTCTGGACAGTCGACTTATGTTTTCTATAATCGACTGATACTAATGTATCCTTATATCTATGAATGTTCTTTCAAATGATTTTTACTCTAAATGCTTTAATCTATAACTTATTATTCTAAAGGTTACTGTTTCTACAAAACATATATTTTCAAGATATTTTATAGTTATATTTGGATTTTGGAATTATATAAAGATTTGGGTTTTGTTGGAGAGGTTTCTCCTTATGATCGTTTTGAAAATGGATTTGTGGATTGTGGTTTTGTTGAGATCTCTAGGAGTTGAGTGGGAGTCCTGTAAACCGGCAGTTGAGATTTGTTGAGTTAGACCTGAGGGGTCTTGGTTTAGTTGTTGTTGAGTATTTAAGTCCGGTAGGATGCACTAGCTCTAGAGATGAGGATTTTGGTGGTTTAATAATAATCAACTTAAGGACAGGCACTAGTGGAGTTGTGATGAAACTTGAGAAACGTAAGTATAGGCTCATGGTCTTGTTAGTCCAACTAGAGGGTATTTATATGTTCGCGTGTCGAGGGTCTACGGGCCTATTTACGGAGCATGCAGGGTATATTCGCATATTGAGGGTTGGCAGGTCTATTCACGGAATGTACTGGGTGTATCTGCACGTTGAGGGTCTTGAAAGCCTATTCGTGGGGTACATGGTATTATATGTTCGCGTGTTGAGGGTCTACGGACCTATTCACGGAGCATGCAGGGTGCATTTGTGTATTGAGGGTCAGCAGGCCTATTCACGGAATGTAACGGGTGTATCTGCACGTTGAGGGTTTCGAAGGCCTATTCGTGGGGTACACGGTAGGGAGATGATTCTCCGGTTGTATATGTCCGCGTGTTGAGGGTCTACGGGCCTATTCACGGAGCATGCAGGATGTATTCGCATGTTGAGGGTCGGCAGGCCTATTAACGGAATGTACCGGGTGTATCTGCACGTTGAGGGTCTTGAAGGCCTATTTGTGGGGTACACGACAGGGAGATGATTCTCCGGTTGTTGTTTTGAGCTATCTTACATGATGCTTGCGCGTCGAGGGCGGTGACGCCTATTTGCGGAGTATTCTGAATCTTGTTTTCCATCACCGTAGTAGGATTAGTTACATAACGAGGGGTTATCCCTATAAAGGGGAGATCGTTAAGGGCTTGCACCAGACCTATGTAGAGTGAGATGCATAGACTCAGACAAGTATGCATTAGAGAGTCAGCATATAGAGATTGTGTTTTCTTGACTTGGTTTTATGCATGTGGTTTTCCTGTTTTCTACACTCGACACTTAGTCTAGCTTCACTTGTTGTTTTCATTCTATGATGTTTTCATGCTTTACATCTTTGTTATTTCTCATTCATTTATCCTTGTTGTTAATACATGCTGTTGATGACTTTATGTTTTATGATTTAATTATATTGTATGTTTTTATGTCACTTACACCATTTATGGCTGACCCCTTTAGTTTTGGGGGTTAGGGATCATCTCTAGCATCATGTGTTACAGGTTGTTACTTAGAGTTTGGAGGTTGGGATGCTTGAGATAGTTTTGGAGATAAATTGATGGAATAGAGCTTTGTGTAAAAATTTTGTAAAAAGAAGTGTTGTAAAAAGAATGTTGTAATTCAAGGTGTTTTGTATTCTGCTGTGTTTGTAAAGATTGTTGAAATAAAAGTTTGGAATAAAATTATTTGTGTTTTTGGGCTATGTGTACTATTACAGTGAAGTTGATGCTGAGATTGTGCCACGTATTTTCTAAGATATTATATTAGAAATTCGGGGCACTACACCTTAGTTAGAAAGATCTAGATGGTCCGTTGTTTGATGAGAAGCCGGAAGGTAGAGACAAGGATGCAAAATTCTTGGTGGAGTGGACTTGTTTGGATCCGGAGGCGCTAGGACAGATTCAGTTAGGACTGAGTATGAAGGTGTTATTTCATATCTTGAAGGCAAAGATCATAAATGAGGGTATGAAGATTCTCACGGATATATATGAGAAACCGTCGGTATCTAATCAAATTCTTCACTTGAAAAAATTGGTTAATATGAAGTTGAGGGAAGGGAGTTCAATAGCAAAACATGTGAAAAATTACTGTATGGTTTACAACCAGATGGAAGCTGCATGATTAAAGTTTTCAGAAAGGGGATAGTCATTGCTACTTCTATCTAGTTTGTCTGATAGTTATGGTATAGTAGAACAAACTATTACAGACACTGACAGATTCGATGACTCTACAAGATGTGGTAAGTAGCATTCTGAACGAGGATGTGAGTAGGGTGAGAAACAGAGGATTTCCATCATCATCTTCTAGAAATTTTGCAATGTCAATTGAGAAGAGAAGTGGGATATCTAAGAGCAGTCGAAGAAGAAAATATTAGAGTAGTTCATCTGAGAGTGGATCTGATGACAACGATGGGGGACATGGACATGAGTATTGGTATTGTCATAAGAGGGGTCACATGATGCACAGTTGTAAGACATATATGAAGAGGAAGCAGGAGAAACCGAAGGAAGTCAAACCAAAAGAAGACAATGTTGTGTCCAATAAAATTGAAGAGTTATGCCTATCAGCTAAGGAAGAGTTGGGCACTCGAGATTGGTGCATTGATTCGGGAGTTTTTTTTATTACACTCCGTAGAAAGAGATGTTTGATGACTACAAGGAGGGTTCGTTTGGAGATGTGATCGTGAGAAATGGTCACAAGTGTACGAGGGGTTGATACTGTTCACGTGAAAGCAAATGATGATCAGAGTGTTGTCTTGCGGGAGACAAGACATATTCCAGACTTGAAGAAAAATCTTATCTCGATAGGAAGGCTAGACAAAGAGGGTATGTCTACTACAGTTGGTAGTGGGGAGTAACGTATAGTTGCAGGTTCAAAGGTGATTGCAAAAGGGAAGTGTGAGTGAACGTTGTATTTTCTTAGGACATGAGGAGTGTTTCTCCTGTAGTTGACTCTTTGCTGGAATCGAGTAGTAGGTTGTGTGGGGTGCACCCGCGTTCTTTCAGTTGTGGATGGGAGGTTATTAATTTAGTGGGAGCTACTGGCCATGAGAGTGATCCTAGAGAGTAAGACGGTGCTGCGGTGAGAGTACTTTGTGATATAGCAGATGAAGCTTCAAGTCGCTCATGTGTGGTAGAGAGCACTGGTATCGATATGTGGGTCAATGAGGGTAACCGAAATGGGGCAGTAGGGGTTGAACAGTCTGCGAATATTGTGGAGGTGTCGTCCACGGAAACTTCTAGTGCAGAGATTGCATTGAGAGGCTTTAAACCATATTCGGTGTTAATGGAGATTTTGCGAGTTGGGGAGTCTTGTAACACCGAATCTGATACGGGAGGTTGTTTCTTCGGTATTCGTGTTTTATGTGGTTGGTGGAGCACATCATTCATGAGGTTATGAGGGGTGGTTGATGCACTCCACGTGGTGGAGTGGCGGATGTGCTCTTCATGAGACGGAAAGTACTTGGGTCTTCCATGAAAGTGGGACATTGGCAGAGATAATGCGATGTAAAAATTACAATAACTTTGAAGCGTTGTGTATTTGGTCCAAGTGTGAGATTGTTAGGATTGTTGCCTCAAATACACATAGGCACACAGTACATGAAGTTAGAGAAAAAAAGGAGAAGACGAAGACATTAGGAGAAGACATCAGCAAGTAAAGAATGAAGACGGCTGACCGGGAGTGCGGTTGACAGGTCCTGGCTGAAAGAAGTTCTTCGAGTGTACATGGTTCAATAGAGAAAGAGACGATCGACCGTGCAGTCGACCGGTCATGCCCCGGGTGTGGACTTGACACGTTGCAGTCGATCGACATCGGCTCTGTGTTATTTGAGCTGACGAGTTTAAGTCCCAATAAGCTGTATTTGTGTTTAGCTTTTAGGGTTTACGTGAGAGCTATATAAGTGGTTAATGTAGACTCTAGAATTTGTATAACTGATTAGAGAGAATTTGTGAGCCGTTATCATTGTTCAACTTCAGAAGGTGATTGTGCCGAGTGCTTCAAAGGTAAGAGAGAGAGATTGAGAATTGTAATCTCTTTTTAATCTTTGTATTTCTTGGGAAATAAAAAGTATTGATTATCTCAGCATATTAATATTTTTATGAGATTTTGTGATTATTGTGGTGACTTGTTCTTAGTTCATCTAATTTTTAAGAAGTTTCTATTTCTTGTGGTGTGCGTGTTCTGTTATTAGCACTATGAGTTGTGATAGATTCTCTACACTGAACAACATTGACTTGGTTGCAACTTGGTTATTTCCTATGGAGAAATACATACAAGGAAAACGAGCAGCTAAGTTGGAGAAAATTGCATATAGTAGTTTTCCATATTTTACTGTTCGGAGATCTTGATTTACTTTACTTCACACTTGAATATCTTAGCATGTCTTTTATTTTACGAATTGATACCTTCAATTTCAGTGTTTGTTCGTAAAAACTGAAACCAAAAATATATTTTCATCTGTTTAAATAACCGATATTTTATAACGGTTTGTCCTTTAAACAATGTTGTACGAAAGTGAAACTTTAATATTTTTTCAGAAAATTGACTAAAATGAATTTGATCTTCCTCCTATAAAATATTTCTAGATTTGTATTGGTACTGAGATACAATTAGCAGTGTTTTTTTTTTTGCTACGAAAATACTATTTATAGATAAAAAGGAAATTTGCTAATATTGTAGAGAAGTACATGATCCCGCAATATTGCAGAGCATTTACGTACTTGTTGAATTTCGTGTATGATAGTTGTCGATTGATATAAATTGGGGCATTATGTTATGCGGTCCAACCCTGTACCATATATACCATGAATGAATATTTAAGATTGTACGACTTATTTAAGGTTCCTTCTAAAAGTCGCCTTAATTATCATCTAAGAAAACACACACGAATTTATTGCATCAGATGAATAAGATACGCACTGTCTCTGTAGGTTTCTGTAATAGCAACTCATAATTGAGACGGGAGCTTAGGCACACAATTGTATCTGAAGTTATACATCTAACATCTAAACAATCGCAATCAAAACTTTATACACATAATTTTACAGTGAAAATTATTTTTTCTTTAAGGTGAAGGTTCGTATCGTAACACACAGATTTGGAGAAATATGGATTGAGAAAACACAACTAAAAAATCCTAAAGTTTGTTTCAACAACACACAGATAGAAAAAATTATCATGGAGAGAGCGACCTACATCCCATCCTCCCAAAGACTTCACTCCTCCCATCCCTACTCCAAAGCCAGACGCGACCCATCTCCCACTATGTACAAGCGCGCCAAAGGTGAAGGAGAGGAGCGTAGCCACAACAAGCACGACGAAGAACGAAGACGGTGGAAGAGTTCGGGACGTCGACACCACAACTCCCCGTCGCCAAGAGAGAGAAGGGACAGAGACAGAGACGAGGTACACCGCACGTCCAAAGCTAGAGAGGAAGAACAACGCCGTCGAGATGAGGAAGGGCGTCAGATCACTTCCAGACGCGACCCCAAAGGAGATCAACCTGCGACGGCTCTCGAAGGGGCCAACTTGCAGCAGCGGTCGTACGTCGAGGTTATTAGAGGCCTTCCAGCTACCGATGATGCGCATAGAGTGCGTCGTTGCTCCCCTTCTCCACACAACGATTTTCGTACGACCAAGGAAGACGAAGCTGGTGAATGGGTTCTAGTTAAACCCCGCAAGACGAGGAAGGTGTCTCCTCCTAGTAGCTTGTCGGAAAACTCAAGAGTGGAAGTTCGCCAGAACTGCCATAAATGCGCCAAACCCGGTCACTCCATCAGCAAATGCGTCTTCGACTGGTTCTGCTACTACTGTAGGAAATCTGGCCATATTTCGACATCATGTCCAAGGCGTCCCACCGTTGCGACCTCGAACTCCAAGCACTCGAAGGTCGGTAACGCGACAGGCTCGGAAGGGAGCAAATCACAAGAGAGCGTCGCTGGCAACAGACGCGTCATTCAAGCCTCAATCACGCCGACTCCACTTATAGTGGAATTCGAGCGACGATTCAATGGCGGTATTCTGGTCAAGGCACAAACCGGCGTTCATACGGCTAAAGAAGTCTCCGAGCTCCTCCAAGCAGCGTTCGTCTCCTCTCCGGCGCCGATATGGGTGATTCAAGAAATCACAGCCAACACTTTCTACGCCCACTGCAACGACGAAGCCATTGCCAGGGAAACCATTAGAGTGAAGGGTCTTGAAGGGAAAGATCTCCATGGATTGGAGTTCTTCGTCACCTTCAAATGGTGGTCTCGCGATCACGGAGCTCTAATAGCGGAGTCCTTCCCACCAGTGTGGATCCGGCTATATAACCTTCCATTCCATTGTTGGGTGCACACCGGCTTCCAAAATGTTATTCGTCATTTCGGCATGCTCATCGACATCAATAGGCAGACGATCACTCACTCGGCCAGAAAATTCACTCGCATCAAGGTCGGCGTCCAACACAAGGCGGATATACCGTCGAAGATCATTGCGGAGTTTGATAATGCCATCTACGAGGTCAAGGTGATCGTTGAATTCCAAAAAAACGTTTCCTTCAAAGAGCTTACTGCAAAAAATATTATTGACGGTCTAGATGAGAGGTTGGAGGAAGAAGACGAAGCTAAGCGGTTGGATGAGAGGCCCTTCCATCCTGGACGTCCATCGCTCCCAAGGGATAGATGTGACGTGCGATGCCTCGAGCGCCAAACTCAAACAAAGGGTAGCACATCGCATCCGTTCATCTCGCCAGCTCACGGTCTGACATCAGTGCCACAATGGAAGAGGGTCCCACCGATTACTCCTTCGCCTGCTTTCGATGAGACGCTTCGAAGTGGAGGGGACGTTTGCACTGTTCCTGAAGCAACGACCTGCGGCGATGGGATAGCCACTAGTGAAGTGATAGGGGACAACGCCAGGAACGTCAACTCGAAGCCAGCTTTAGAGATGGGAATTCTTAAAGAAGCCGTCGGTGTGGCCCTGGGCCATATCAAAGGATTGGGTATGCTTGATGTAGACTGGCTAAAATTTTCACAGGAAGATATCGAAGCGTCTATTCATGAGTCCATGACCAATTTAATCCGTTCTAAGAGCATTGTTGAAGTTGGGCCTAAGCCCATCGGGCCAGATGGACCCATTCCTATCAAAGAAGTCACTCCCATAGGCATTATCTCCATGGCTAACCCCAACCCGACCAATTCTCAGAAATGCTTAGTCCTTCTACTCGACCATTCTGAAACTGAAGAGGAAGACGGAGAGGGTATGATCGGAGAACTTCAAGGGGTACGAGAAGACAATCTGATCACTGTTACAGACACTTATGGCGAGGAGAAAGAGGTTAGAGGCAGTGTGGGAAGCACATCCACTAGAAAGATCACAGAATACAGGAGAAAGGCAAAAGACAGTTGACTGGTACAGAAAGCTGCGAAGTCGGGAAAGACAGGTGGGTCAACAGAGGATTAGCAACAAAGGAGGACGATACTTCAGGAGCAGGTACCTCCAAAGTGAATTGTTCTATTCTTAATTCTTTAACTGATGAGTCGCTAATTTACTTCGCTAGCTTATATGGTTTACATATGGGGTCCACTAGAGATGCACACTTAGCTAATGTAGCAATTATTAGAGAGGGTTCCAGAATTACTGGGAACTGATCTCGATCACTTAGGGAGGGGAGGACTCTGAGGAGACGTGTTTAAAATTGTTTTTATGATTTACACATTCTGGAACGTTAGAGGGATGCGTCAAAGATTGAAAAAAAGAGCGATAGGAGTGACCCTTAGCAAGATTAATCCCTATATTTGTGGATTGCAAGAAATTAGATTAGAGTCCCCCACGGAGGGGGAGTTCTCGGCCCTTAGAGGTTTGGCAGACTTCAGCTGGCATTTTAATTCGGCTAGGGGGTATTCAGGTGGTATCGCACTAGGGGCTAATGCGTCTATTTTCGAAATCATCGATGATTTTATCGGCCTTTTCTCTGTCTCGTTCAGACTAAGACGAAGGAGCGACGGTTGGATCCAGTCTATAACAAATGTTTACGGACCGTACGACAGCAGGAGACGCAAAGATTTCTGGTCCGAACTGAGATTCATCAGAAATAGATGGTCAGGACCCTGGATGGTAAGGGAGATTTTAACATTACTAGATTCCACGAGGAGCACAATGGTAGAGGCCATCACCAATCAGATTAAGACTCTTTCAACGAGACTATAGACGCACTAGAGCTATTGGAACTAGAGATGACTGACAGGAAATTCACTTGGTCGAATATGCAGCGCAACCCGATATTGGCCAAGTTAGATCGAGTGCTTGTCTCCAATGAGTGGAAAGAAGTTCACCCACTAGCTAAGGTCAAAACAGCGCTAAGATATACTTCAGATCTTCTTCCTCTAGTTATCGATTGTGGATTAAAGGGTAAAATGAAGCACTTCGGGTTCAAATTCGAGAAAGCTTGGACCATTCACGAAGAGACGAGGCAAATCATCAAAGAGTCCTGGGAGGCAGGCACTACTCAATCGTCAGCCGTAGGGGTTTGGATTGAGAAGACGAGACAGCTAAGAAGAAGATTAAGAGAGTGGGAAAAATCGAGAAAGGGATTCATTCACCAGAGAAGAGAGCTTCTGATTAATAGAATCGACAGCCTGGAAGCTTCACTAGATGAAAGAGACCTGCAAGAGGAAGAGAAAGACGAGCTCGCAAACAAAAGATTGGAGTTTCAACAGATCGGAAGGATGGAGGAACTGTATTGGCAGCAGAGATCGAGGATACAATGGCTCAGAGAAGGGGACGCAAACACAAAATACTTTCACAAGGTGGCTAATGGCCGAAAAAGATTAAACCAGATTACGGGCATAACTGTGAACGGGACGTGGACTGAAAACGAAGATCTTATCAAGGATCATCTCGACAAGCATTTTCACGACCTATTGGGTGGGGATTCAGCGGGGAGATGTGCGCTAGCTCCAGACATGTGGAGTATCTCCAGAATCGATGGAAGCGAGGGCATCGAAAACAATTTCACTGAAGATGAGGTTTGGGACGCTGTGAAGAATCTTGGTCAGGATAAGGCTCCAGGCCCTGACGGATTTCCAATCTTTTTTTACAACATTTACTGGTCGATTATCAAAGAAGATCTTCTGAATATCTTCCACGAGTTTTACAACGGGGCTTGTAATCTGGAAAGGCTTAATTACGCAACGATCATTTTGATTCCAAAGAAGAGCGAAGTCAGCTCCCACGAAGACCTGAGACCAATCAGCTTACTGAACGGATCGTTCAAAATCATCACGAAGGTCTTAGCCCAAAGATTAGGACCCCATCTGAACGAGGTGATAGCACAATCGCAGAGTGGGTTCATAAAAGGCAGTGATATTATGGATAGCATTGCTTCCGCACACGAAACCATTTTTAGAGCTCACAGAGGCAGGATGGACGGTTTCCTACTAAAACTAGACTTTCAGAAGGCATACGACTCAGTATCGTGGGAATGCACGGAAGAAGCCCTTCGGCTAAAAGGATTTGGTCAAAAGTGGAGATTATGGATGAAAATGTGTATCAGGGGAGGCAAATCGACCATCTAGGTTAACGGATGGCAAGGGAAAGAGATCAGGTGTAAAAGAGGTCTGCGTCAAGGTGACCCGCTATCGTCGCTTCTATTCGCTGTGGTGGTGGATGGTATGGCGGAAATGATCAGAAGAGCTCAAGATAACTCCATCATCAAAGGCTTTCAAATTAAGGGGATTAATCAGCCTATGGCAATTCTCCAATATGCAGACCACACTATCCTCTTTGGTAGAGCTACGGTGGAAGAAGTCGTGGCCATCAAAGCTGCTTTGGCCTGCTTTCAAGGGTGGTCGGGACTGACTGTTAACCTCAATAAGACTAGCGTTATCCCTGCATCCGAGTACTTGTCTATGTCGGTTACCGACATCTCGATGATCTTAGGTTGCAAGTCGTGCGATTTCCTAATTAAATATTTGGGGACGCCAATCAGACCAGATAACCTGTTAAAAGAAGATTGGATTTTTATTATCGATAAAATTAAGAAGAAACTGGAAGGGTGGCAAAGCAGGTTCCTCTCGCTAGGGGGGAGGATTATTCTTCTTAACTCGGTTCTTAGCGCCATCCCGCTATACCTCATGTCCATCTACGAATTACCGAAATGGGTATCCAACAGGATCGACAAGCTAAGACGAAGATTCCTTTGGAAAAGAACGAATGAGGGTAACAGAGGATTCCATTGGGTTAATTGGGGACGAGTCTGTAAGAAAAAGGAATTCGGGGGCCTCGGCATCACGAAACCTTCAAGACATGAATAGAGATTTGCTTACGAAGTGGTGGTGGAAGATTTCATCCAACCACAAAGGATGGTGGAGGTAATCCTTCGATCTATTTCGTAAGAGAAGGAAATTCCGGTTTGGCGGAAGGAGCGCGTCAGCCAAAGTCTCTCTTCTATGGAAAGGCATATCAAAGCAAGGAGATATTTTCTTCACTAACACTAGATGCATAGTGGGGAACGGGAAAAAAACCAGATTCTGGAAGAACAAATGGTGCGGTGGAACTAGTTTGCTTAATCATTTCCCCCAAGCTGCAGAAGCAACACAGAATTTAGACCTCGCTGTAGCCGACATCAGGAAAAACGGTAATCTGAGATTCGTAGTGTCTCATAACATTACTCCAGAGGCAGTCCAACAATTCGAAGTGTTGAATTATCTGGTTCAACAAGAAGGTAACCATGGAGCCAACTTAGAAGATGAAAGATGGTGGGAGCGAGACGAGTCAAATGCTTTTACTGTATCATCTATGTATTCATGGATTAACGACGGAGGACTGAGATGTAAAGCTCAAGCAGTTATTTGGGGGGCACTTGTCCCTTTCAGGGTCAAAGTGTTTTACTGGTTGGCACACAAAAACGCAATCCTATCCAAAGTTAACCTTAAGAAGAGAATTTCGAATATAGACGTGATTTGCGGGAGGTGTCTCGTTGCAGATGAAGATGTTAATCACATTCTATTTAAATGCCCTAGAGCGCGTCGTACTTGGGATATTGTTTGTCGGGGGTTTGGGTGTGACCGGGTTCCGAACTCAACATCTGATATTTGGGTCTCCTTTAGAGAAGCTCACATTAGTCATTCTAACACTAGGGCTTGGGACATAGCATCCGTAGCTACAATTTGGAGTCTTTGGCTAGAAAGAAATGATTTCATTTTTCGCAACTGTCAATATAGATTATCTGTCTCCATGCAAAAAATATTCATTGTTATCCATGATTGGGCAGGTGGTAAGGAGGGGGTAAAGAGAATCAGGAACAATGATGGTGCTTAGCCATAGAGGCGGCCTTGGAGGGCGAGGTGGAGAGCGGAAAGAGACTGATGATTTCCACAGGGGGGCATCAAGCTTGGCACAGACTAGGCAGCACTCTAGCATAGTGATTATGGGCACTGTAGGTCGATTCATACCCCTTGTGTTTCCAAGGGTAGTCAGTTTGTTTTATGAGGTGCTTTTAGCTTTGTCTAGGTATTTTGTTGCTTTCTTTTGTTACCGGGTTGGTCCGGGTACTTTTGAGGGGTCGTGAGGCTTGTGGCTCACATGCTTTTTATTTATGTTGTACTACTTTGTTTCGTTATTTCTTATTAATGGAACGATGACGAGCGTCATCTTTTATCAAAAAAAAATAAAACACACACACACACAGATTTGATTTAATTATTTAAAAGGATGTTTTGAATAAATAATGTGAGAGAAAATTATTTTAAGCTGAAACTACAATTATATAAAGATGGTCTAAATGACTAAATCGTTTTTCATAATCAAGATAATCTTTACTATTAGAAATTTACTAGTGTAATGTATGTGCGATGCACGTCTACACAAAATATAGATAGATAGGAGGCACGATCGATCTGAGTTTTTTTAGGAGAGAGAGGGAGTTTCGGGAGAGATAGAGAGGTGGGTGGGTTTTTTTTTATTTATTTAAATAATTAATTGGAGTTTAATTAGGTTGAGGTGAGATTAGGATGTGTGGTTTCGAATTAGTTAGGTTATGGTTAGATCTAATTATGTGGTGTAGATTTAATTGAGAGATTTAGTTAGATTAGGGTTAGATCTAATCTAATTGTGTGGTGTAGATTTAATTGAGGTTGAATTAGGTTGGGGTGAGATTAGGATGTGTGTAAAGTGTAAACTAGTAATTTACACGTGCAGTGCACGTTTTAATTTTTTTTAAAAAAAATAAAAATTTTGACGTAGGGAGGATTCGAACCTGAAACCTCCCTCATATTAGTTATGTACGTGCATTGTACATGTTGGTAGATTTACAAATGATACTAAGGCCTTCTCCCATTATAATATTTAGAGATTAGAGATTTATAATTAGATAATTAGAGAGTTAGAATGTGTAAATAGATATTGATGCATGACCTCAGTCTGACAAGTGGGTAATGTTGGGGTGAACAAAAAAGGTTTGGGTAGAGCCGAATCGAAGTGTGTGCATTTCACGTCCTCTAAATTGCATGTGTTAACATCGCTATAATAAATACTTTTAGAAAATTCATCATTTTCTTAAGTCCATAGATAGCACCAAATAAGAACCCCTTTCAAGAGCATCCACAGTCGTTAGAGCTATATTATGCATATATGGCTAATATAAAATAGCTTTTCGATCGTTTCCTGCAGTGGCAAAAAGCTAAAAAATGCATAAATAATAATATAAAAAAAAACGAATGTTTTGTACGTTAGAAAAATTTAAAATTTAATGATTTTTTAAAAGGAGGAACGAAAATTTTAATAATATTTTAAATGGGATGAAACATGATGTTTCATCCAAAAAAAAAAAGAATAAAAAAAATTTCACGCCCGATGTGATTTAATTAATGTTTCGTCCGATGTGAAATTATTATTATTATTATTATTTGGGGACTATTTTGAAAGTTGTAAAATAATCGAACGAAACATGATGTTTCGTCCGAGTTTAATGGGTCTTTGTTTTTTTTTTTTCAATTGGTATTAAATGACTCATTTACCCCTCTTCTGCTTCTATATATTTGGATGAAGAATTAAGCTCTTAATCATAAAACTCGAGAGCTCAATTTCTTCTATCTCAAACCTCTCTTCATCCAATCTGTTTCCTTCCTAATAATTTGATTGTTATCCAAAAAAAATAAAAATTATATCGGTTTATATTAGTCAATGTCTTCGATTAAAAGATTTATCGGCCGGATGAAATTAAAGCGTCAATAACCAATTCCAATTGAAGCAGAAACAAGCAGCCAAATAGAAGCGGAGTTGCAGAATGTAGACTACACCGATCAATCAAATTGAAAACTTGTTGTAGATGATTGCATCATTTGTGTAAACATATTACTTTCCATCCTGAATGTGGATTTTGTCAATTTAGGGAAAATTGAAGGGAGCTAATTAAAATGTACAGAAAACTGTAGCCGTGTCCCAATTATCAAGCAGTTGGTCGAGCAGGTGGGTTGGCACTGTTTTATGAATATAGTAGGGATAAGTCGTCTATGCGGTTTGTGGAGGAATTGATAGAGAGATGGTGGGATACAACCCACACATTTCACCTACAGTGAGGTGAGCTGGGATTCACTATGTTGGATTAGGCATTGCTAATGAAAATTTCAATCAGTATCGGGCCCTTGCCCCCGTGTAACGACAAACCGTACACATTTAAAATAATCCGGACTTGCTTTTCCCCAGAGATTACAATAGACGATTGGAAGTCTCACGGTATCCGTTGTCCGTTCCTGAAACGTTATTTTAACAACAGTATGATCAAAGCAGCTAAGACAGATAATGTTCTAGTGTTAAGGATTGCAAGAGCATATTTTATGTTCTTCCTGGGGGTGTTTCTTTACCCTAATGGTTCATCATTAGTGAAATGTGGCTAGCTAGCTGCATTTGAAGATATGAATATAGTAGGCAAATACGATTGAGGTAGTCCAGCATTGGCACTGCTGTATTTATCTCTGGACACTTGTAGCTGACAGAAAGTGAAGTCACTGCTAAGGTCAATACTCATAATGTGATCCAGTAAATTGCTAAGGTCAATACTCATAATGCGATCTACCTCCATTCGTTCTTTTAGTTCATGGTCTTTTTGTTTAATGACAAGCTTCAATTCGGTGGCCGAATTCCTCCTATCTAGGATTTCTTTGTACATAGTGTTGAAACTTTTCATTTCTTCTACTATTTGAGAATAATCTGATGATTCGGCCATCCTTTCTCATTTTCTCTTCTGTGCTTTTCTACCTGGTGGTCGGGTTAGGGGGGAGGCAATTCCATGTCAACCGGTATGTCTTAATCCGAGTTGTTTATTTAGGGTGAATTTTGGCTACTGGCACCTTCCCCAAATTTGGAACTCATGACTTGATCGAAGACCTGTGTAGTACGCAAGAAAAATTTCGGTTGATCCTTTAGTATATCAAGACATTCTTCAAACTTGAAAGCTTTTCCGGATCTTTGCATATATTCGACTCTCGCGTCGCGCGTCTATGACAATATTTAAATATGAACATTATTATTAAAAAGTTTTAATGGTAAAGGAATAAATATCTGATAATTTGTACGGCCTCGGTAGTTTTACTAGCTGCTCTAATTGTTACACTAGCCAACTTCGCAATAAACAGGGCTACTTCTTTAGAAATTAATTGGAACCGACTTGTAAGGGAGCTTACTGTTCGGTCGGTCGGAGTCCCTAATAACGCCGCAAAAGTAGACAAAATTCGCTCCCAAAACTGTGCACCAGATTGATCAGTACAGACCAAGGGATCGTGCGTTATACTAATCCAAGCTTGTCAGAGAGTTTTCATGAGTTGTATAAGCTTTCCCTCTTGAACTATGGCTCGGCATAACTCACTCTTTCAAAAATTTGCAAGAAGGAGACAGAGAGATTATATTTTTCTGAAGAATATAGTAACAAAATTGTTTTGTTTTTTTGTTTTTTTGTTTTTTGCATTGAATTTGGTTTCAACGAGTGCCAATATATATATGAAAAAGTAGTCAAATATAGCCGTTATATTTTGGAAATACCCGTTGAATTTAAAACAATCGTTGGATCAAGAAATGAATGGTTGGATGAGAGTAGAGGTAAAATTATCATCTGCAATTTTTTAAAAAAATGAATGGGACGTCCTATCTAAAAAGAGATTGGACGACTCATTTTTTTTCTTTGGTGTAATTAATTTTTTTTAAAACTCTTATTTTCATTGGAATGTTTGGTTCGATGATTTTAAAAATATTAAAAAAATGCAGACGAAACATGATGTTTTCTTCCTTATAATATGCATATAGTTATATCCATATGCCTATTTACTGTAGCCGAAGTGGCAAAAAATATATTTTTGCCTAACGACTGTAGAGCATTTTTTGAGAAATTATACATTTTATGCATAAATGCCTAAACGAGTGTGGATGCTCTAAGACTGAAACTACAACGAAGACTTAACAAAAACTAGTCTTGTTCAACAAAAAAGTAGGCTACATTTCTTTCTCTATGCACATTTAATTTTGGCCACATGCATATTTACGTTCGTGCCTTTGAAAGGTCTTCTTCTGTGGGTTGGTAGTCTGCAATCATGGTTGGTTGAGTTTTTCATTACTGCAGCAACTTCTACTTTTACCTAAAAAAAATGCTACACCCACTATCAATTTTACTATATTTTATTTCACTCTCTTAGGTCACACATTTTAAATGCTAAACTCTTAGTCTTATTCTAATTATGTACAGTATCCAAAATGATTTATTACTTATTTTGCATAATATTCATTAGGCAGACCCTTTAGTTTAGGTAAATTTCTTGTAATACGTTTTGTGTATATTTCCTCCAATTGGTGATGAATAGTAACATGCTTTTCAGAAATTTCACAAAATATTTCTTAACATGGTATCAGAGTAAACCTGAGTTTTTTGTTTTTGTTTAGGTTATTCGTATTTTTGTATTCTGAACGGTGTATCTTCGTAATCTATTCTGTGGTTTGTCTCAATGAGAATTACTCCAGGCGTAACTACTGCTCCAACCTCGGCCCCGGCACGCACCCTAGATATAGTTCATCAAGATAATTCTGCCTTTCCCAACAAGGATTACCCTAGATCAGACTAATTACTCAGTATGGTCTCAACTCATGGAGATGCGAATTAGTGCTCGTAACAAGGCTGGATACCTTACTGGAAGAGCGAAAAAAAACCCGAACCTGGCTATCCGATGTTGGAGGCATGGATAACTGATAATCATCGAGTCAAGAGTTGGCTTATCGACTCGATGTGTCCTTCCTTGATGCAGCGGTTTATTCGTCTTCCCACCGCTAAGGAGATATGGGAGGCGGTGTCTCAAACTTTCCATGACGGATATGATGAAACATGTATCTTTGAATTAAATCAGAGGTCATTCTCTATCAAGCAGAATGGTTGTCCCTCGTCCACTTACTATAATGAGTTGGTTGCTATTTTTCGGGAAATTGATCACAGGACTACGTTATAGGCAGGAATAGTTGAAAGAGTGGTTCAATTGCACTCAGCCATGGCGAGACTTCGAGTTCAAATTTTTCTGAGTGGACTTGATCCTGAATTTGAACAGGCTCGTGGAGAAATCTTGAGAAAAGATCCGAAACTTGATCTCGAGAGTGCATATGCCTATGTCCAGAGGGAATATCAATAGAAACAGACGAGAGAGGATCGCATATGATTTCTAAAAGTTCGGCGATGGTGGCAAATTAAACCCGACAAGGATCTTCGCAGCATTCTACAGCAATTTTTTGGGTATTTGGCAAATGAAAACCGATAAAATAGCTTTGCGCTGCAATCGTCAAGTACCAAAAAATGGCTCAGACGAAAAAAGAATTGTCGTCTGAAGTAAAAATTCCAAGCGACGTAAGATCAATTACCGTCCTACAACATTAACAAAAAAATAAAAATAAAAATAATAATAATAATAAAATAGCAACGGAAAATTGTTCACCGTCCTGGTAAAAAATATCAAAAAAAAATTGGATTTTTTGAACAGATGATAAATCGATTATCGTCCGACGAGGGGGGGGGGAGAATCTTTTACCGTCCGTCCAAATTTTTTTTTTAAAATTAAAAAAAAGGGGAAATCTTACTTTGTCCGACAAATGTGGTGGGAAAAGTAGTTCACGGACGAAGTTTTGATTTTCGTCACTTCTGTTAAATTCAAAAGAGAATCAAATTATTTCTCAAGCGAAAATCATTTTGCCTTTGAAAAAATTAATTGGACAAAAATACCCTTGGGTTCTTCTTTCTATATAAACGTAGTTAATCTTCAAGATGAAACATCAAACAACTTAACATATTAGATTGCCTCTGTCTCAACTATTGTAGCTTAATTCTACTTCATATATATAAAAAAATGTCGATACGGAGATTTATTGGTAGACTCAAATCAAAGGGTCAAGCTAGTTCTGATCATGGCAATAGAGGCAAACAACCTGAATCGAATATTGAAGATGTGGATTTACGCGATCCTACAATGTGGACACCGGTAGTCGACAACCGGCCTCATATTTGTAAGAATATTACTGAATGTTCTTTTGGTGGATTTTGTACATTTAGGGAAAATTGGAATGGTCCAATAAAAGCTTACAAGGTATGCTCTCGTATCCCAGTAGTAAAAGAATTTATTGATAATACTGGTTGGCAGCGTTTTTTCACAATACGGAGAATTCATCTCATAAGCTTGTCGAGGCTTTGGTTGAGAGATGGTGGGATACTACCCACACATTTCATCTCCCGTGTGGTGAGTTGGGATTTACCCCATTGGATTGGGGCGATGTTAATAGGAATATCCATCGGTATCGGCGATCCACCACCATGTAATGACGAGGAATATCCATTCGAGTTAGTACAGGCCCGTTTCTTTTCCGAAATAACTTCCGATGATTGGAAGTCTCAGTCAATACGTTGTTCGTTTTTGAAGAAATATTTTCACAACAGTGTGATTGAGGCAGCAAAAACCGATATCGTTATAGCCCTTAGATTTGTTCGTGCCTTTTTTTATACTTCTTGGGCAGATTTCTTTTTGCCAATGCTGCTTCCGTTGTTAGGTGTGGTTGGCATGCAGCCCTTGTAGATATGTCTAAAGTTGGCTCATTTGATTGGGATAGTCAAGCTTTCGCACTGTTATACATGTCCCTGGATTCTTGTTCCAGGAATAAACTAAGAACATTCACGGCCCATGGCAAGTACTAGAGGTAATTTTATTAATTAAAGTCTTTAATTAAATTCATAATATACACATATTCCAAACCAATACGTCTTTGTATTCTGAGTAGTGGGCATATGAATATACCCATGTTTGTGTACCAATCACTGTAACAACGGAAAATGTGGATGACACATTGCGAGTCGCTAACAAAAGGTCGAAAATTACACGTTGGAAAAAAAGTGAATTGGAGTATCGAAGAACAGATCAGGTTAGGTACAATATATTTATAGCCAGATACCAACTAGAGATGCAGACTTCGACATCTATTATATGGCAACCATATTTGGGATCTTCACATGAGGGTGAGCAGGATATTATTCTTGCAAATATCATGTCTCGTCATCGAGTTGTTTTCTATTTTTGTGAACAGGTAAAAGTCCATATTTGTAACTTTTCAATCTTATATTTTTGTTTAGTTTCCCCTTAGTTTTCGATTTTCTAAACTACTAATTATGTTGTAGTGTGTTTGGTATCTTGGTGATTGGTGTTATCGTCAATTGACTGGGGTTATAGTTATACCGAGAGACCCACCGGTTGTTATGTTCAGAATACCAGTACAAGATATTTGTCCACTTATTGATGCTTCTAATTTGGTCCAGCCTGTAATCCAACGTATATACGATAAGTATTGGGCCAAAGTCTCAGTAAGTGCTATTATGAAGAAACTATCGCATGCGGAAAATATAAATTTTATTGGACCAGCTTGCATTACTGATCCGACTGCACAGTTACCTTGTCCTCCACCATTTTGGCCTCCTTCAGAGTACGTAATACAACCGTTCCTGGAACCTCCTATGGACTACGGGGAGTGTGTAGTGGAAATTCCATTATATTCAGAGGGTACAGTGACGAGAAGTTATCCATGAGAACCTATTCATGTAGAACCACGCAGTTCAAGATCTTGTGTGAGTTTATTTAAAACATTTAGACCATATGAAAGTTTTAAATCTAACTATATTTTACAAATTTAATGTAATAGGTGGAATTGTACCAAGAACTTGCTCAATCAACTGATACTGAGACACAATTACAAAGACTCATTCTATCAGAAACAGTATCAAGGTCCTTAATTCCTACTGAAGTTATCCATCGGCGGAGATCGATATTAGGAGATTGCCCATTGCAGTCGGCTAGACAGGTATTGCATAGGAATGTTGAACACAACAATAATTATTACGAGTCATCTATTCGAACACCGGATTTTGTGCCATCCACACAACCTGAGTATGATGAGTAGATAATGTGTATTTGTACTGTTTAATGGACATGCGAAACTTTGCCTGAATATTATAAACTGACTTGACAATATGTTATGTTTTAGTGACGAGTTAAAAAGAGAGACAAATGACAAAACAAACCTATGTACAGTTTAGTCATTTTCCAAAAATGAGATCTTTTCACCAAAATTTAATTAACGTTTTGCGGATACGTATGGAGAGTCACATTCCATTTCAAGTCAAATCACCATTTGATAAAAAATGTCATATCACCATTTCAAGTCACATTCCAATCACACACTATTGCAATTTTGTCTTCTCCTTTTGTTTTGTAAAATCTGGTCAAAGAATCCAATAATCTCATTGGTTAAATAAACCAACTATCGTCAAATGGAACCTCCAAACCAAATCAACACTCTTCAAATGGAACCTCCGAACTACTCCTCTTCAGGTTCGACTTCATCCGACGATGAAAATGATATGCTTGCGATAATTATGAATCACCGTATGAATCTTTTGTCATTAGTCGTTCAAGAAGATCAACATACAAATCGCCATCGGTACATTCGTCGTGAAAGAGAAGATGGTGATAGTTGTCTGCACAGGGATTATTTTTTCTGAAAATCCTATTTTTGGCGATACTCTATTTCGACGACGTTTTCGTATGCGCCGGTACTTATTTAATCGGATACTCCATGCTACTATAAGTTATGATCAGTATTTTCTTCAGTGTCAAGACGCAACAAAAATATTTGGCTTATCCCCGCATCAAAAAATTACAGCCGCAATACGCTGTTTGGCATATGAATCTTCTGCCGATGCAGTTGACGAGTATGTGCGTATTGGAGAATGTATGGTTTTGAAGTCATTACGTCGATTTTGCGTGGCAATTGATAATTTATTTGACCCACAATATATGAGACATCCAACGCCAGATGATGTAGCGAGGTTGTTGGAAGAAAATTCATCTAGGGATTTTCTCGGAATGTTAGGGAGTATTGATTGCATGCATTGGGCATGGAAAAATTGTCCGGCAGCCTGGCATGGCCAATACACTGGTTATGTTCGTGAACCAACTATCGTTCTTGAAGCAGTGACATCTTCCGATCTATGGTTTTGGCCTTCATTCTTTGGAATGCCTGGGTGCAATAATAATCTTAATGTACTAAACCGTTCTCCACTATTCGACAATATTCTTGATGGTTGTGCACCACCGGCAGAATTTGTGATTAACAATCATATGTACAACATGGGATACTATTTAGCTGATGGTATATACCTACCATTAGCGACTATAGTCAAGACTTACTCAGCCCCAGATACATCGAAAACGAAGAAATTTTTTCAAATGCAAGAAGCAGCACGGAAGGATGTTGAACGCGCCTTCGGGGTATTACATGCACGATTTGCTATTGTTAGAGGTCCAGCCAGACTTTAGGATGCTGACAGCCTTTCATATATTATGAAAACGTGTATCACATTACACAATATGATTGTTGAGGATGAAAGGAAAAATGGGATTGAGGTATATGAATACGACCAACAAGCTAACTCGACATTCATCATACCAAATCAGTCAGGTCCAACTGAGCGTGCAGCTCGAACGACATGTACTGTACAACTGTTTGACAGAAAAATGCATCATACCCTTCGTCAAGATTTGGTTGAACATATTTGGAACGAATATGGGGAGGAGGAAGAGGAATATTAAGCGAAGATGTGTTAATGTTCATGATATGCATTTCAAATCATTATATTAGTGTAATGTTATTTAGGTTTCATTTTTATCAATTGTCGACTACTAAATTTTCAAACTTTTTCCTTCTTCATAATACAACTTAATAAAATAGAACATCTTACTAATAGCCTTGATATACAAGACTACTACAAATTTGTATGAGACGATACGACAAAACATATCTATCAAATACAACTTTATCCCGGATGGTAGCCTCTTTTATGCATGATTTCCGCCTGCCGACACATAAAATAATAAAGCTGAGTTTCAGGTAAGCTACTAAAATCCATACACATTATGCGATCTTCTTCCATTCTTTCTTTCAAATGGAAATCTTTTTCTTTAATCACCGTCCTTCTTTCCTGATTCTCTATATAAATTTTATTAAAATTTTTTGTCTCTTCAACCATCGCAGCAATATCAGACCCTTCAGCGATGAGCTTTCCGGTTTTCTTTGCTTCTTTTCTACCAGGTGGTCGAGAGAGTGGCATAGGTGCATTGAGATCCAATGGTATATCAGAATCACAGTCTACATTTGTAGGCAAACGTGTTCAACTACCACCTTCGCCAGATTGAGGACTAGGGACTGATTCGAAAATATGAGTTGTATGTGTAGAAAATTTAGGTTGATCTTTAAGGATTTCGTAACACTCTTCAAACTTGAAGGGCTTCCCAATTATTTGCATGTACTCCATTTGCGCATAGCGGACCTATCATAATAAAAAACTATTGAACAATATTAAGTAAAAGGCAATTTATCGTACTAAATGATACATAATAAATTAATGCACTTAATTAAAACTGAACACACCTTATCCGCCTCCGTAGTACCACTTTCCGCTCTATTAGTCACACTGCTTAACTTCGCATAGTACAAAGCAACTTCCTTTGACATAGTAGAGAATCGACTGGAAAGGGAGCCAACAGTTCTATCTGTTGTAGTGCCTAACAGATTGACAAATTTGAGATAAATCCGATCCCAAAATTGTGTTCTAGTTTGATCGCTACCAATCAATGGATCTTGGGTGATAGAAACTCAACTTTGAGCCAAAATAATATCTTCAGACACGGAGTATGCCCGGCCTCTAATTGGGCAATTTGCCATTAAACCAAATTAAAACAATAAAATGGAAATAAGGAAATAGAGATGGAGAGAGCTAATTGAAGAACAACAAATTTTAATTTCGTTTTCCCCACGAAATGAGAACAACAGATAGGAAGATTTTTTATGGGTTTATTTGAGCTATGAATTTTAGATGAACAGAGAGTGAGAGGGGGTTGATAATTTATAGGATAAATTTTTTCGTGGCCGTTGCAAAAAAGAGAATATGAACGTTGGGAGAGTAAAAGGGTATATAAGTAATTCGAAATTATAAAATCAATTTTTTTTATTATAAAGGGACGGGAAAGCTTCTATCGTCCTTGATTTTTTTTATTTTTTAGGTAGGGAGGGAAAATCGATTACCATCTGAGCTATTTTTTTATATTTTTCGTTGGGAAATTCTTTTCCGTCCATCGACTGTATTAAATTAAGTTGTTTGGGACGAAAAAAAATTTCGTCCGATACTTCTGACAATGGTAAACTTCTCTCCGACGAATTTTTTTTCTCTGTCTGATGCGACAGACGATGAATCCTTTTCCGTTTGCTATATTTTCCAAAATTCTAAATCGTCTGCCAAATTTGGACGACCACTGTTCACCAAAAACCCAATTTTTGGGTTTTTGGCCAACGCCTACAACATCTTCATTCTCATATTTTGGAAAATTTGGAAATTTGGAAGATGACTACAAATGCTGTGATCATTGGCTACTTCGAAAAGGGCTACCGAAAAACCTGGAGGGCGAATATGTACTCATTGTGGTGAATCCGGTCATTCAAAACAACAATGTTATGAGATTATAGGCTACCTGGATAGGTGGGATTTTACGAAAAAACCTCGGAAGAATATTGGAGGAAAAGCCATGGTGACATCCACGAATGAGGATCAGGCGCAACCTACAACTAATGTAGGTTTTCCATGTACACTTGATAACATTTCTGTACTCTCTACTACTTCTAAGAATAGTACTTGAATTATTGATACAGGTGCATCTAATCATATGACTAGGGATCCTAGTCAGTTACAGTCTGTCAACCCACCTTCTTAGTCTGTTGTCTTTATAGCCAATAGTAGAACCTATCCTATTATTGGAGAGGGGTCTATTATTTTATCTGGCTGGCTTACTTTAGATGCTGTTCTTGTTGTTCCATCCCTCGGATATAATCTTCGCTCTGTTAGCCAAATTACCTTTAACTTGCCTGTATTGTAATTTTTTGGCCTTCCTTTGGTGTTTTTGGGGACATTCTAACCCAGAATATTCTTGGTTATGGTGTTAGACGGGGCAAGCTGTATTATGTTGACTTGACGGGAAAAAGGGGGTCAAAGCTCAGTCAGGTGAATCAAGCAAGCACTGTGGATAAAGATAAGAGCAACAGTTTGGTTATGGCACCCTAGGCTAGGGCATCTTTCTTTTGGTTATCTTAAGAAGTTACCGTCGCATTTGTTTTCTTGTTTAGGTGATTTTGTTTTTCATTCTGATATTTGTGAACTAGCTAAGAATCATCATATATCTTATTTACTCAATTTGAATAAAAGTGTAGAACCATTTGCTATTATTCATTCAGATGTTTGGGGCCCTGCAAAAATTCCTTCTTTTTCTGTTGCTCGCTATTTTGTTACGTTTATTGATGAATGTATGTGAATGACATGGATATCTCTTCTTCGAAATAAAAGTGATGTTGCTAAATACCAAAGTCAGATTCACACTTTTCAATCTAACAATGGTAAAGAGTTTATGGATAAAACTTTGAGAGATTTTTTCCTGGACCATGGTATTCGTTATCAAACTTCCTACACATATACTCCAGAGCAAAATGGACTTGCGGAGCGAAAAAATAGGCAAAGTGTAGAAATTGTTCGAGCTTCTCTATTTGGTATAAATATGCCAAATCCTATTGGGGTGAGGCAGTGAAGTCAACAGCATACTTGATTAATCGAATACCATCTAATGTCATCAATTTTAAAACTCCTCCACAAAAGATGCAGTATTTACTTTATGTTCCTCCTCTTCCGTGTTTTGTGTGTGTGTGTGTGGGGGGAAGGTAGAATATGGCCACTCTATTTGATTAATAAGAAATTAACAAAACAATCCTAGAGTACTGGGCTAAATTACAAGCTACGAACATAAAATAAAACATGAAGCAACATAGCCAATACAAATAAGAGATTCCTCCAACAACCGTAGAGGGTGGGCCGACAAATTGATAGTCATCATACAATCGAAGAGGACAAACCTTTCCCATCTTGGGCCCTATCTCCTCTAATATTGTAATGGACCCCATCTTGGGCCCAATCATATTGCTCAGCCCAGCATAATTCTTTGTACGTCAATCAGCTACGTCCACCGCCTTCATGGCATGAGCACAACAACCTGAAGCTAGTCAAGCGGAATTTTGTCATCCGCCGAACCCTGCTGTCTCATCCTCTCCTCCCACATATTGGCAAATTACATAATCACTCACCTCAACCAAAGCCACAACTTCTTCATCCCCACCATTTCGAATTGCAAAATTCGAAATGCACCCTGTCGATGGTAGGTGCATCAGTGCCTTATAGAACTCAGCCCATCGTCAGGCACACCTGTTTCTCGAAGGTGCCCAACCAATTCAAAATTCGATTCACCTGCTCTCAGAGGATTGATGGGGGGACCCATCTTTGAGCCCAAGCCCCGCAGCAATGCTGGAACAAATGAAATCGTCTTCCTTCCTTCTTACTTCATTTTGAATCAAACTGACCCCAACATTCTCCTCCATTCCTCCCTCAGAATTGCAAATAACATACACTCACCCCAACCAAAGCTACAGCCAAAGAGAGAGCCGAGAGGAGTATACCTTCTCATCTCACACACTCATGCTATCTCACGCAATTTCTCACAATCACATACATACACCAAATGAGAGCAGAGAAGAGCATGTCGCTCTCCGTTTCTCTCCCTCTCACACTCTCATACAAAAACTCAAACCAAATCACAAAAAATGAAAATCCGATCTTCTCCTCTCGTCACGATGGGCGGTGGTGTTGCAGATATGGGGGTTAGTGATGATGGGGTGGAGTGGCACTGTCGTGAAGGCCGTGACAGTTGGTGGGTTCCGTCGCCGAGCGGTGGCAGCACAAATCTGAATCGGAGGAGCGACTCCAAAACTGAGTAGCGACGACACGCTCTCCCTCCAATGGTGGAGCAGCCGTCGCCCCTGCGGCTGTGCGCGGCGGATATGAGGAGGAAGCCATTGGGGTCGTCATTGACGGGATCAGAGTGGTCGAGTAGGGGCAGGGGAGATAGCGGTGAGGGAGGCATTGGCGAGAGGAGGACCCATAGTCGAAGAGGAAGGGTGGAGGCGGCGGTACATGTGAGGCGACGGTGGGCTAGGAAATAGCGTGAGGAGCCGGCGAGTGGAGAGGTGACGACTGAAGAGGAGAGGCGACAGTTGGTGAGGAGATGGCGTAAGGAGCCTGTAACACCCCGAAAAATAAAATTTAATATTTTGAATTAATAAAGAATTTTAAATTTTATATATTTGGTTATTTCGACTATTTTATGAAATTATTGTTTTGCACGTGCAAAACACTTGCAAATTTTTATGAAATGCGAATTCTAAAATTTTATGTTGATAAATCAATTTCTTTTACTTAATTGATATGTTTTCATTTTGGGAATTTTTGGATAAGAAAAACCCACTTTTGAAATTTTAATTCAAAAGGGACATTTTTAAAGAAAAATCGTTTTTGGGGCCATAAAAGAGCCAACAATTTGAATTCAAAATTTTGTTGGCTGCATTTGGGGGTCATCTAATTTATAGAAATTTAGGGATAATTGAATCTCTATTTAATTTAATTTTTATATGGAAAGATTGCATAAATAATTTAAAATTCAAATTTGGAATTATGGGGGGACTTTCTTGCAAAAACTCCCACAAAACCTAAATATTCAGTCCCGACCATATATAAAGGGGGCATGAACAATAGGTTTCAGCCTCTTTTCTTTTTGGGTGAATTTTTGTTGATTTTGGAGTTTGAGGATATCTTTTGCATTAGGAAGAGAAGACTTTTGGAGATTCTACTTGAGGTGAGTGTCTCTCTAACTTTCTTGATGTGTTCTTTTCCATTTTGATAGAATAAATATCATGCTAATATATTTTTGTGTTGATCTATAATTGTTTAGAACATATACTTATGATTCTACTGTGAATTGATTGTGATGACGAATGTTAAGTAAAGTTAAATTGATCTCCATGAATAAAAATCAAAATTTTAATATGTGAGGATCATGTTTATTACATGCTTGACTATTGAAAAATAATAGGGTATGAAAAGATTGAATTTTAACCCATAGAATTGATTAAACGATCATGCATGTTGTTTTTTTTTTGAAGGAAAAGGTGGAATCTGGCCACCCTGTTTCATTAATTAGAAATCAAAGAAACAAACCCAGAGTACTGGGCCAAGTTACAACCTACAGACAGAAAATAGAACATACATGAAGCAACATAACCCGTACAAACAACAAATCCCTCTAACAACCCTGCAGGGTGGGCCGACAAACAAGCTCGGTCCAGTAAAAAATTGTATGTAAGCCAGTTTAGCTTTGTACACTGCCTCCACGGCACATGCACACCCACCTGAAACTAGTCTACCAGGATTTTATACCCGTCGAGTCCTGCCTTACGGTCCCATGCCTGCTGCCGTGTGATGGGGGGACCCCTTCAATTGGTCTAAGCCCCGTAGCCGTGCTGTAGCAAAAATCTTCATTCTCCTATAGGTGGAATTTTGACACCCGCCATACCCAAAAAACAACACACATCCACCGCACCCTCCCACAGTCTCCTTCACTCATCCTACAATAGCGCCAACAACTCCCATAGCCGCTACCAAAGAGAGAGCCGTGAAGAGGATACCTTCACCTCTCTCACGTTTGTGCTTTCTCAGGCGATTTCTCACCAAACAAATATCTCGCTTCCCCCACCAAAAAACCATGCTCCAAGAGAGAGCCGTGGAGAGGATACCTTCACCTCTCTCACGCGATCATGCATATTATTGTTGTTAAGAAGAACTTGATGTTGATCTATAAACTTATGTATGATTGGCATAAAGATGAGATCTTTGAGATTTATTCATTGTTGCATTTGGCCTAGCTTTATTTATTGAGATTTAAAGCTACTTTAGAAGAAGAAGCCAGAAAGTAGAGCTTTGAAATTAAAAGCTGAAGCTGTTTGGAAAGTCTATTTTTTTTTAACTTCAAAGCTACTTTTAAGTTAGAAGTTGTTTGGCATAAGATATCAATTATAAGCTACTTTTATACTCAATTTACGCTTTTGAGTTTATTTAAGAGTAAAATATAAGTGATCAAATTACAAAAATATCTTTATATTACTAATAAAGATATTTAAAGTCCAGAAAAATTGTGTTATGAGGTTTTGAAGGAGATTCAACAAACAATCTCGAATACGATACAATAACTATTCGAGGGAAAATGATCAAGATCAAGGGCTGAAGGTCGAAAATCAAGATCAAGACCGATGGCGATCGACGACTGAGATTAAGGATGAAAATACCAAACAGCAACTTGGCAACACATCAACGACAACTGCGGGATCATGGACAGCAATGGCAGGGACTCGACTTCGGCTTGGGGGCGACTGGGTGGCTGACTTGCAGGCGATAAGTGGTGCTCAGGGTGGTGATGACGAGGAGCGGTGGAGGACGGTGGTTGTGAGGTGAGGGAATGGTCGCTGACGACTAGGGACAGTCGACGATGGTGCACAGGGGATGAGGGCGAAAGTGCTAGCGAAGTGGGTTCAGTGTGACTTCGGTGGTCGCGATGCATCGAGGTGGCTCGACGTCAAGGCGGAGCTTCGATGAGATGACTACAGCGGCAGTCGATAATGGCTCGCTGGCGTTGAAGGAGCAGGGTCAGTGCGACTTCGATGGTCGCGGTGCGTCGAGGTGGCTCGACGACAAGGCAAAGGCGGTGCGGATCGACAATCGAGGAAGATGAAAAGGCAGGAGGGTCCTCGGTGGTCGGGAGAGATAGAGGAGACTAGGGTGGTGCTGCGCTGAGGTTGGAGGACGATGGGTTCACGCGGTGCAGCAGGTGAGGAAAGGGGAGAAAAATTGTGTTATGAGGTTTTGAAGGAGAAGCCAGAAGTTACTCTGGAGGGCTTCTATCAAAGCTCATTTTCTTCACTAAAATTAAGCTACTTCTCCTTCTGTAGAGCTTTTCAAAGGTTGCATTTGGCTCAACTTCTTTTTTTAAAGGAGAAGAGAAGCTAATTTTAAGTTGCGCCAAACGCAACCACAATTTGTAGTCAATAATAATTTTATGTTTCAAATCCTAGAATTTTTATACATGAATTAATGTATGTATGGATGTGAACAATTATTGTATGGTGATTTGGAGTATATGTGAATTAGGGTTATTGTTCATGGCATGAATAGTAACTAGGGTTACTGTGTTAGGGTTTGGAGATTGTAGTAGGGATGCTTTCGGATCGTATACAGATCAGATATTGGCCATATCAACATCCGTATCCGCATTCCCAGGACGGATTCGAATACGAATACAGATATGACTCGGAATAAAAAATTATATCGGTATCCTCAAATTTTGAATACGGATGCGAATCAGATACGGTCTACCGAATAACGGATACGAATTCGAATATCAAATATATAGTTTTTGCTATATTTTATTTCCTTAACTAGTTCTTAGTATGTATATTAATAAATTATGTATATCAATTTTCATATCTAATCTTTCCTTAGCTGCCATGATTAATCTTTTGACATAAACTAGTTTCTATATATACCATCTGATACTATAGATTGCAAATTTATCTTTTCAATTACCATAATCTAGTTAAATTGTACAGTCTCATCATGCTCCTTGCATTGTAAATATAAAAATTAGTCTTTCACAACTACAAGAATAGCATCATTACCGGTTCCTCGGGCTTGTCTTTTTTATCTCAGCAACTTTCATTTGTATAATTATCACTAGGAAATGTGTATTTTAGTATTGATTAAGTCTGGAGCATTTATCTTAATCAACCATATTGCTTTTAATCTTTTACTACAGTCAGGTGGACTCCTCTAATATATAATAATTATGCATGAAAAAAGAAACAAACAAAACAAAGAAAAATAAGTTACTTTAGAAAGTGAGCTGCTTAAGCCACTCCGAACTTAACTTTATATAGACAGTGCCTATAAAACTTCACACTAAACTCATTAATATCCTGAAAAGTAAATATATAGATATGAGAACGTCATAATAACAATAGTTACTAAAGTAAATTTGGAATAAAAGCATTACCAATATTATTGTTAAATCACTCATATATGCAAAAAACAAAGCTTCTATACTCCCACTCACGGATTTGTAGTTGAACCCCGTAACAGTCCATCCTATAGGTAAAAGCAAAATATTAAGTCTTCATACTAGAAAGGATCTGTATACACTACAACATAAATGTGTAACAAGTGAATTCTATAATGGAGTATATGGAGTAAAACATATCATGTTTCCCTTAAATCACATATATGGAGTAAAATGTGAAGTGTAAGGAATGATGTAGTAGTTACTAACAGAAGCTGTAGGAAATAGAAATCAAGTTAATTATAAAGGTCAGAATACATAATATCTTTCCTAAAAAAACTTGGTTATAGAAAAACTAAGAATGAATAATATATCGAAAGAATCTACACTTCGAATGCACCCTGTAAATCTGTCAGACATATGTAACCCCAAACCATCCCCCTTATACTAATTAACATAATCAAAGTAATGCTAGAAAATAAAAAGTAATAATATGAAGATCTTTAACAAAGAGAAGTTCATGTGTTAGCACAGTTGAAACATCCAAGGAACTAGCTTGAATTTATATATAAATAACTGACGGTATCATAATCTTCTAAAAGAGCATAGAAATCTAGCATATCATACAAGCATGTATGATCATACAGTGAAATCGATGTATCTTTTGATAAATATCCAGCGAATCAATTTAAAAAGTGCTAGCAATGATCTAAATAAATATATAAGTAAGAAATTGAACCAGAAAAATTAATACATGGAAATCTAGCATATCATACAAAATAATATATGTATCTATGCTCTTCTAAAAGAGCTAGTATATACTACATAGTGCAAGTGTGCAAGTGATGTAGGTGATCCTAGGTAAGGAATATCCAAGACAAGTTTAGTTAGATGCATAAAGCTAATTAGCCATAAAATATTAATAATAATAGATGCATACAGTTAGAAAAATATGGCTCACAAATGATGCATATCATTAGAAGCCTTAGAAGGGTAACTGAAGGTTCCTTTTAGGGTCACAATAATCTATATAAAATCTAGACAGAATATTGGCAAAACCTCAACGATAATTTTCCATTATATTTTAATCTCATATATGAAATATAACCCTAACCTTCATCAGGACTTCAAAGACAATTGAATTATTAAGTTAGTGTTCAGGGTATAAGATTTTACATTTCCCCTCTGTCAATCCAACCAGCAATTTAGCCCTAGAGAAGCACATGCGCATTGCGTCGTAGGAGGTGAGCGGGATAAGGCCGAGGCGGTGAGCGATGAACTCACGTTGAGTACAGAGTTGACCTCGATCTCGACGAGGTCAATGGCGACGGTGGGAACCTCGGTGATCATAACGTGAATAGGGCATTTGCCATGGACGCATTGGCAGCTCGAACTTGCAGTAGTCATCCTTTATCTTGCAAATGTGGATTTTGGGGAAGCGTTGGTAGGAGGCTGTAGAACCCCGTATTTTCAAATATTATTTTAACTATTTGAAAAAAATGAATTTAAATGAATTTTGAGGATTTAATTGATATTTTCTAAAAGATTTATCTTTTGTACACGTGCAAAACACGTGCAAATGACTTTTGAGATGTTTGAAAAATTAAGTTTTCTCTATGAAAAATCATTATTTATTATTTGGGAATTATTTAGTATTTTTCCAGATTTTTCTGAAATTAATTTGATCTATTTGCAATTTTTGATAAAAGAAGGACCTTTTCGCAAAATTGACATTCTTAAGGGCTAAAATACAAAATTGGCATTCTGGACGTTTTAAACAGTATTGGTTAAGATTTAGAAGTATATTTTCTATTAAATCCTAATTTTAATGAATTTTGGATGAGTTTCCAAGAGTAGATAGATATATATAAAATTGTATTTTGAAGGGATTGTTTTGCAAATGTATTTGGAAACCCTAATACTTGATCCCGGCCTATATAAGAGAGTTTGCAGCCGTCATTCGCTGCACAACTCAGATCTTATTATTTTCTCATTCTTTTGGTGATTGAGGAAGAAGCTTTTGGATCTAGCAAAGGAAGGCTTTTGTGGATCTTCTTGCTTCTAAAGGTGAGTGATATGAACTTAGTTTTGTTAGTGTGTATGATGGTGTGCTGTTTTGTTTGATGTATACGTATCTTGTATGTGATCGATGCAATAGTCGTTATTCGTGTTATGCATGAGAAATCCACAAATGTTTAGTAGATCTTGTTTAACAAATTCTTTATTGATCGAAAACATGTTAAGATTCAAGTATGGTTTGATCGGATGTATGAACATCTGGATCTTGCTTATATAATCAGATCTTGGTTATTATTGGTGGAAGAATTAAGTATTAAGGAAACCCTAATGTAAGATTTAGGAATTTGAGAACAAGGGAATTGAGTTTTGAGTTATTGAATGATTGAATAATGGATCGACAATGAAGAAGTAATCGAGATTGTCATTTTACATGATTAAAAATTATTTTCATGAACAAGAACCTTTAGAAAACCCCAGTATTGAGTATTGATTTCAGACCTAATTTGTGAGTTCTGTAGGCCGACAGTCGACTGGGACAATGTATCAGTCGACTGGTACGACCCAGCTGCTGTATCTTTAGTTTTTCTCGAAAATCCGTTCTGGACAGTCGACTTAGACCCTTCTCAGTCGACTGGTACACTTAGAATTTATTTTTCAAAGTTATTGTAGAATTTCTCTCGGGTAAGTCGACTTATGTTTTTATAAGTCGACTTATGTTCTTATGAGTCGACTTATGTCTCCTTTAAGTCGACTTATGTTTTCTATAAGTCGACTTATGATCTGGTAAGTCAACTTATGATTTTTATAAGTCATCTTATGTTTTGATAAGTCTACTTATGTTTTTATAAGTCATCTTATGTTTTGATAAGTCTACTTATGATCTTTATAAGTCATCTTATACTTTGATAAGTCTACTTATGATCTTTATAAGTCATCTTATACTTTTGATAAGTCTACTTATGATCTTTATAAGTCATCTTATACTTTTGATAAGTCTACTTATGATCTTTATAAGTCATCTTATACTTTTGATAAGTCTACTTATGATTTTTATAAGTCATCTTATACTGTTAGCACTTGGAACGTTTCTTGAGAATTGTTGATAATTGTCTCGGGTAAGTCGACTGATGGTTTTCTTGAGTCGACTTACTGCACTTGTTATAATCTTGGATATTGGTTCTCGGGGCAGTCGACTTACTATCGCATAAGTCGACTGGTTCTGATGAGTTTTCATAATCTTGAGTGTTCCTTCAGTCTTTAGTTTGTTTGTAGATGAATATGTTCGTCGGTGTAAGAGTCACTATGGGTGATTGCATGCCGGGTATGTATTCTATCTATACCATCTTTAGTTTGTTTGTAGATGAATATGTTCGTCAGTGTAAGAGTCACTATGGGTGATTGCATGCCGGGTATGTATTCTATCTATACCATCTTTAGTTTGTTTGTAGATGAATATGTTCGTCGGTGTAAGAGTCACTATGGGTGATTGCATGCCGGGTATGTATTCTATCTATACCATCTTTAGTTTGTTTGTAGATGAATATGTTCGTCGGTGTAAGAGTCACTGTGGGTGATTGCATGCCGGGTATGTATTCTATCTATACCATCTTTAGTTTGTTTGTAGATGAATATGTTCGTCGGTGTAAGAGTCACTATGGGTGATTGCATGCCGGGTATGTATTTGATCTATACCATCTTTAGTTTTGTAGATGGATATATGGGTATCCGATCTATGGCATTGTTGGTGATTGATTGTTGGACATACATCGTGGTATTGAGATTTATTGATAGTTGGGCATGTTCAGAAATGTGAGGATTATTGTTTGTTCAGAACAGCCGACTGGTTCCTAAGACAGTCGACTGTACCGTACAGTTGAACTGTACATATTTTGAGAGAGATTGATTGATGGATACTTGATCGTTGGTATTGATTCTCGACTCGGTTCACGCATGTACTGGCCTATCGTTCTTGTTTCAGATTACATGTTCAGTTTATGTATTATTGTTCAGTACATGTTGCTTATGTTTATTGTTTGTTTATGTTCGTTGTTTATATCACTCACACCATTTATGGCTGACCCCTTTAGTTTGGGGGTTAGGGTTCAACTCTAGCCTCATGTGTCACAGGTAGCTGCTTAGAGTTGGGAGCTTGGATGCTTGGGTTAGCTTTGGATTTCATGAGTGATATAATAGAGCCTTGGGTAATTTTGTAAAGAGAAAGAGTTGCAATAGTTAAATGTATTTTAAGGTGTTTTGTATTTCCGCTGCATTGTAAAAGATTATTGTAATAAAGATTTGGAATAAAATGACTTGAGTTTTTGGTATATGTATATTGTTACATTGAAGTGGATCGCTGGGAGAGTGCCACGTATTTTCTAAAGTTTCGTATTTAGAAATTCGGGGCGCTACAGAAGTGGTATCAGAGCATGCTTCAATAGTAATAATAGACATAGTATGAAAAAAAAAACCAACCTAGGTGTGGACACTAGAGAGTGAGTACCTAGGTGTGGACATTAGAAGTGTGAGTATCACATAGAGTTAAAAATATGATGTTTTGTTTGAGGTCATGGTATGGTTATGGTCTTACCATAGGATATTGATATGAGTTGGAATCGTGTGGTGATGCTCTACCTCTACCCTCGTTTTGTAGTGATCAGTATGGTGGCATCCAGACCCAGGGACGAGGACTACAATGGCGATGGATCTGGTAGTTCCCGAGGAACTGGAATTGACCTTGAAGCTGAATTCGCCAGGGTGTATCAAACGTTGGACACGCTGATGGCAGTTAATTTGGCGCAAATTCGGAACCAGGATCGGAATTATAGGATTGGACAGGTGTTCATTAACGCTGATTCCACCAAGCAGGGCAAGTTTAGTGACCCAGCACCGATGACACCTGCAACTCGGGAAGTGATTTGTTACTTCTGCAAGGAGGTAGGTCATTACCGGTCAACATGTCCAAGGTCAGCAAAGAAAATCAAGCTCAGCAATCCAGTACAGGAGGCACCGGCAACTCAGGAGGTGACTTGTTATTTCTGCAGGAAGACAGGACATAAAAGGAGGGAATGTCCGAAATTGGCAGAGCAGACTTGTTTCCATTGTGGTCAAGAAGGACATATTCGACCAATCTGTCCACAGCTGAAGGAAGAGAATGCAAGGAAAAGAAAGGATCTGAAGCAGGGGCGAGTGTCTGCACTGGCTGAAGAGGATGCGAGCAATCCAGAAATATGATCTGTGGGTGCAAGAATTTATTCTTTCGTATTAAGTAAAACTTTATTTTGGAAATAATTGAAGATTGAGTATTTTCTTCATGTAACAAGTTTATTTGGATTAATGGAATAAAGACAGAGTTTTATTTAATATTGTTTTCTTGCATGAAATTGTGTCGCCCATTGATTACTAGTCTTAGTGTGGAGCTTAAGGTGTTTCCAAGCAAGGTCTTGAGGTGGCTATCCTTGGTCATGTCCTTTCTAAGGAGGGAGTGGCCACTGATTCTTGGAAGGATGAAGCAGATGTGGAAGGTCAGAGTTGGATGCAGGAGTTCAGAGGGTGTTGCAGCGTGGCTTCCGATGGCAGGTTATCAGAGTCGCGCAGCGGAAGATTGTCTTTTCTGAATTCTTTGCATGATTGTGCTTATTTTGTGTGATGTATTTGTTTTGTTAGAATGCATTCTTTGGTGTGACTGTATTTCCTAAGAGTTATATTTCTATCCTTGGGTTTTCAACCCTTATTAGTGGGTTTGTTTGGACCTCATTAGCCGTAGTTCTGAGGACAGAACTCTTCTAAGGAGGGAGTGATGTAGAACCCCGTATTTTCAAATATTATTTTAACTATTTGAAAAAAATGAATTTAAATGAATTTTGAGGATTTAATTGATATTTTCTAAAAGATTTATCTTTTGTACACGTGCAAAACACGTGCAAATGACTTTTGAGATGTTTGAAAAATTAAGTTTTCTCTATGAAAAATCATTATTTATTATTTGGGAATTATTTAGTATTTTTCCAGATTTTTCTGAAATTAATTTGATCTATTTGCAATTTTTGATAAAAGAAGGACCTTTTCGCAAAATTGACATTCTTAAGGGCTAAAATACAAAATTGGCATTCTGGACGTTTTAAACAGTATTGGTTAAGATTTAGAAGTATATTTTCTATTAAATCCTAATTTTAATGAATTTTGGATGAGTTTCCAAGAGTAGATAGATATATATAAAATTGTATTTTGAAGGGATTGTTTTGCAAATGTATTTGGAAACCCTAATACTTGATCCCGGCCTATATAAGAGAGTTTGCAGCCGTCATTCGCTGCACAACTCAGATCTTATTATTTTCTCATTCTTTTGGTGATTGAGGAAGAAGCTTTTGGATCTAGCAAAGGAAGGCTTTTGTGGATCTTCTTGCTTCTAAAGGTGAGTGATATGAACTTAGTTTTGTTAGTGTGTATGATGGTGTGCTGTTTTGTTTGATGTATACGTATCTTGTATGTGATCGATGCAATAGTCGTTATTCGTGTTATGCATGAGAAATCCACAAATGTTTAGTAGATCTTGTTTAACAAATTCTTTATTGATCGAAAACATGTTAAGATTCAAGTATGGTTTGATCGGATGTATGAACATCTGGATCTTGCTTATATAATCAGATCTTGGTTATTATTGGTGGAAGAATTAAGTATTAAGGAAACCCTAATGTAAGATTTAGGAATTTGAGAACAAGGGAATTGAGTTTTGAGTTATTGAATGATTGAATAATGGATCGACAATGAAGAAGTAATCGAGATTGTCATTTTACATGATTAAAAATTATTTTCATGAACAAGAACCTTTAGAAAACCCCAGTATTGAGTATTGATTTCAGACCTAATTTGTGAGTTCTGTAGGCCGACAGTCGACTGGGACAATGTATCAGTCGACTGGTACGACCCAGCTGCTGTATCTTTAGTTTTTCTCGAAAATCCGTTCTGGACAGTCGACTTAGACCCTTCTCAGTCGACAGGTACACTTAGAATTTATTTTTCAAAGTTATTGTAGAATTTCTCTCGGGTAAGTCGACTTATGTTTTTATAAGTCGACTTATGTTCTTATGAGTCGACTTATGTCTCCTTTAAGTCGACTTATGTTTTCTATAAGTCGACTTATGATCTGGTAAGTCAACTTATGATTTTTATAAGTCATCTTATGTTTTGATAAGTCTACTTATGTTTTTATAAGTCATCTTATGTTTTGATAAGTCTACTTATGATCTTTATAAGTCATCTTATACTTTGATAAGTCTACTTATGATCTTTATAAGTCATCTTATACTTTTGATAAGTCTACTTATGATCTTTATAAGTCATCTTATACTTTTGATAAGTCTACTTATGATCTTTATAAGTCATCTTATACTTTTGATAAGTCTACTTATGATTTTTATAAGTCATCTTATACTGTTAGCACTTGGAACGTTTCTTGAGAATTGTTGATAATTGTCTCGGGTAAGTCGACTGATGGTTTTCTTGAGTCGACTTACTGCACTTGTTATAATCTTGGATATTGGTTCTCGGGGCAGTCGACTTACTATCGCATAAGTCGACTGGTTCTGATGAGTTTTCATAATCTTGAGTGTTCCTTCAGTCTTTAGTTTGTTTGTAGATGAATATGTTCGTCGGTGTAAGAGTCACTATGGGTGATTGCATGCCGGGTATGTATTCTATCTATACCATCTTTAGTTTGTTTGTAGATGAATATGTTCGTCAGTGTAAGAGTCACTATGGGTGATTGCATGCCGGGTATGTATTCTATCTATACCATCTTTAGTTTGTTTGTAGATGAATATGTTCGTCGGTGTAAGAGTCACTATGGGTGATTGCATGCCGGGTATGTATTCTATCTATACCATCTTTAGTTTGTTTGTAGATGAATATGTTCGTCGGTGTAAGAGTCACTGTGGGTGATTGCATGCCGGGTATGTATTCTATCTATACCATCTTTAGTTTGTTTGTAGATGAATATGTTCGTCGGTGTAAGAGTCACTATGGGTGATTGCATGCCGGGTATGTATTTGATCTATACCATCTTTAGTTTTGTAGATGGATATATGGGTATCCGATCTATGGCATTGTTGGTGATTGATTGTTGGACATACATCGTGGTATTGAGATTTATTGATAGTTGGGCATGTTCAGAAATGTGAGGATTATTGTTTGTTCAGAACAGCCGACTGGTTCCTAAGACAGTCGACTGTACCGTACAGTTGAACTGTACATATTTTGAGAGAGATTGATTGATGGATACTTGATCGTTGGTATTGATTCTCGACTCGGTTCACGCATGTACTGGCCTATCGTTCTTGTTTCAGATTACATGTTCAGTTTATGTATTATTGTTCAGTACATGTTGCTTATGTTTATTGTTTGTTTATGTTCGTTGTTTATATCACTCACACCATTTATGGCTGACCCCTTTAGTTTGGGGGTTAGGGTTCAACTCTAGCCTCATGTGTCACAGGTAGCTGCTTAGAGTTGGGAGCTTGGATGCTTGGGTTAGCTTTGGATTTCATGAGTGATATAATAGAGCCTTGGGTAATTTTGTAAAGAGAAAGAGTTGCAATAGTTAAATGTATTTTAAGGTGTTTTGTATTTCCGCTGCATTGTAAAAGATTATTGTAATAAAGATTTGGAATAAAATGACTTGAGTTTTTGGTATATGTATATTGTTACATTGAAGTGGATCGCTGGGAGAGTGCCACGTATTTTCTAAAGTTTCGTATTTAGAAATTCGGGGCGCTACAGAGGCGGCCTCCATTCTGGGGGGAAATTTTGGGAAGTTAGGGTTTGGGAGTTTGGGGGATTTAGTGGCGAAGTGAGGAATAACAAAAGGGGGAGGGTTTATGGGGGACTTGGTGGTGGAGGAAGGTGGAGCTGGGGTTTCGGATTTAGGGGATTTTGGGATGGAGGAAGAGCCCGATGATGGTGATGAGCGTGGAGGAAGGTGGAGTTGGATTTGGGGGAATTTAAAATTGGGTTTGGGCTAGGAATGAAACTATCAAGTGGTTCCCCTTCAATTGAAACAAAATCAAAGGTTCAGATTCACTTTCCCAAAACATATTCCCCCCCCCTCCTCTAAAAAAAAAAAAAAACTAATAAAATTCACTACTTTATTATTATTTCTTTATTCTCTCTTCACTTTTTCATATTTCTATCTTTCTCTCTTTCTCCCTCCCTTTCTCTCTCTCTCATTCTCTCTCTATTTACTCAGAAATTTAGATTTTCAGATTTCAGGTTTGTAAATTTTCAGATTTTTTATGTTTTTTTATTGCTCATGTTACATTGAAAATAGTAAATATCTCATCAACAATTAAATTTCATCATTTTCCACCCTCAATGTTCTCAGAAGTTGGATTTCATACCCCCATTTATAATTATTTTTCAGCATATACTAATGGAAACATGGAATTTTATTTACAACTAATTATTGTCAAACTATTCAAACTTGAGCTACATATGTAATCCCCATTTCTGCAAATACGTATTTTATGATTATTTTTCTGTATTTCGATATTTATAAATTTTTTATTTGTTAAATACATTTTGGATTTCGTGTTTAAGCATTTTCTAAACAATAGTTATAATTATTTCGAATAAACTTTGTTTTCATTTCTACTTGATCAACTGTTCACATTTAAACTCAAACCAGAAATATTATTACTGTTTGGACTATTTCAACAAAATTCCTATTTTTATATATTGATAATATCCTGATGATTGCTATTATTATTGTTAGTATTTTTATTGTCATTATTATTATTATTGATGTTATTTATTAGTATTATTATTTTTATGGTCATGGTTATTATTACTATTCTTTTGGTTTATTGATTATTAAAAACAATCCCTTCTTATTTAATATTTGTGTTTTTAATTTGTTTCAAATAATTTATGTAACACAAATTATATTTTATGACATATCTTATTCCTTGTATTTGGATTTATGCTGATCAATTATATTATATACAATGTATTTTTATTCTATTGGATCCATACCCAATTACCCAATAGCCCAATATCTCTCTTTCCCCCTATAAATACTCTAATCTTTTAGTAAACCCTAATCCTATTATTATTTCCCTCAGCCGTCATTAACATCCCCCAATCCTATTTTTAATTCCCCGTTACTGTTTTATCCTAGATGTTGGATTATTATTTGGTGAATTTATTTCATGATTATTTGGAGTTTATTCATTGTTTATGTGGTTATATTTCTCTTGCGTGGTTGTATTCTCTTGTATATTGTTGAGTTAATCTGTTACAGCTTATGGATGATGTATAATCATTCACTGGGACTTTGTTACGTGCTCGTATTCTGTATTTTGGGAAGCGGAATGTGACAGGTTTTCAGTGGTATCAGAGCTCAGGGTTGGATAATATATCAGTCAAACATGACTAACTTTATGGAGGTTTAGCTTTGATTGATATATTAGTCAAGTTTGGCTTATGCCAGGTTAACTCAATAATATGCGTGCCACGTTGATCACATAAACATGTAATAACCAACGTATGTCTGGGTACTCACCAACTGGATGGTTTTGCAGACTATGGCTCGTGAAGATTCTTCGACGCCTCCGCCCAGGGCTGAAACATCAGAGGATGTCGCCATTCTCCAGGCGATGCAATGAATGATGGAGCTACAACGAGAGCACAATGAGCTGATGAGAGCTAGTTTGGAAAGAGCCTAAGAGAACGCACAGCTCACTCGACTGTTTTGTATTTGCGCACCAGCATCACGCCTTCTCTATCATGGGACAGACTCATAGAAGGAAGGGTCCGATATGTAACTATTGCCGCAAGATGGGTCACATATGCAAGGATTGCCGGACAGCCAACTGCCTATGTTTTGAATGCGGAGCGAGTGATCACAAGATTCGGGACTGCCCAAAGAAAAGGAGAAGTGCACCAACTGGGGGATCAGCTGCCAGTGGAGGACAAGCTGGAGAATGTGATCAGGCTCACAATCAGATTGCAGAGGAAGTAGAGACTGCCGTAGGTGCGACTGCAGGTATTTTGCTATTTTGTTGCATTCCAGTTCTTGCGTCTTTTATTTCTTCTGTTCTTGCATCTATCATATTTTGTCAATTCATTATTGAGTATCATATTTCTTCCCTGCCATATTCTCTTCAACTTTGGTTATGCCCTCTCGTTGCTCTTCCTTAATATCCAATTCTTTGATTTCTTGTTTTCTTTTATCCCTTGTAATCATCCTCTTCTTTGGCTCTTTATTGGGTATAAATTCATTTTTCTCCTACCTAATTTTCTCTTTATAATTATTTTTCTCGAATATTTTCTGTATTTCGATTATTATTTTTATATTTATTTTGGATCTTCGGTAAAAAATTTTTCTAAACAAAAATTTTATTATTTCGAATCATGGTGTATTTTGACTTCACTTTCCATTTTATTTTTGATCGACTATATATATTCCTGTTTGATTTATTTATAAAGTTGATAAGCCAAATTCTTATTTTGTTGTATAATGTTATAATTGCTACTAATATTATTATTGCTATTGTTTTCATTATTATTATTGGTATTATTATTATTGTTAGTACTATTGCTATTATTATTAATTGTTTTCATTATTTTTGTTAATATTGGATTATCTTCACGCAAAAAAATGTTGAGTCCAAATTATATTCTGTCTTTCATTATTATTCTTACCAGTATTGTTAATATTCTAATGTTATTATTATTGTTTTCATTATCCTTATTGTTATTATTATTATTATTATTATTGTTACTGTTATTTTATTATTATTGATATCATTATTATTATTGCTATTATCATTATCATTATCATTATTATTGTTATTATTTTTAATGCTATTATTATTATTATTGCCTTATTTTCATGAATGTGTTGAATCCTATTCTGTCATGTATGTATTATCATTATTATCAGTATTGTTAACATTTTTTTTTTCTATTATTATCATTATTATTACCAGTATGATTATGATGATTTTGGTTACTGTTATTATTATTGTTACTATTATTTTTATTATTATTGTTATTATTATTTTTATTATTTTGGTTATTATTATTATTATTATTATTATTATTATTATTATTATTATTATTGTTATTATTACTTTTATTATTATTATTATTGTTATTATTACTATTTTATTATTATTGTTGTTATTATTTTTATTACCATTGTTATTATTATTTTTGCTATTAATATGTGTTGTTATAATTATTGTTATTATTATTTTTATTATTGTTATCATTATTCTATTATTATTGATATTATTATTTTTATTATTAATATTTGTTATTATTACTATTTTTGCTAAAGCCCATTATTTTTTAATCTATATTATATCTTTTAATTATTTAAATTGAAGCCCAACCTTATATTCATTTTGCATTATTTTCTTAAATCTATCTTGAGCCCATGCTCTCTATGATCCTGGTGTCTCATTCTTGTCTTCCTGCTCGGTTCGTCGATTGGTGTCATGTGGCCTACATCGACATGTATGTTGCTTGGGACATCACCATCGGAGTAGCGCAGCGGAAGCATGGTGGGCCCATAACCCACAGGTCTCAGGATTCTCTTGTTGTTCCTTCTTCTTTGCATCATTCAGTTCTTGTTTGTTCTTTTCATTCGCCATCTTTTGTCGATTTATTTTTTGACATCGATCCTATCTATGTTCTTTTCTTCTTCCGGTGCTTCCACCACTTGAGTCCTTTTATTCTAATTTCTTGCTTTGTTATTTCTTGAGTTTTCTTTTTCTAATTTTCCTGCCTTATTATTTCTTAAATTTGCTTTTTTTTTGTCCTACTGCTTGCCAGAATGAATTTCGAGGATGAAATTCTTTTTATAAGGTGGGTAGGATTGTAACCCCCATTTTTGTAAATACGTATTTTATGAGTATTTTTCTGTATTTCGATATTATAAATTTGTTATTAGTTAAATACGTTTTGGATTTCGTATTTAAGCATTTTCTAAACAATATTTATAATTATTTCAAATAAACTTTGTTTCCATTTCTACTTGATCAACTATTCACATTTAAACTCAAACCAGAAATATTATTACTGTTTGGACTATTTCAACAAAATTTCTATTTTTATATATTGATAATATCCTGATGATTGCTATTATTATTGTTAGTATTTTTATTGTCATTATTATTATTACTGATGTTATTTATTAGTATTATTATTTTTATGGTCATGGTTATTATTACTATTCTTATGGTTATTGCGATTATTTATTTATTATTGATTATTAAAAACAATCCCTTCTTATTTAATATTTGTGTTTTTAATTTGTTTCAAATAGTTTATGTAACACAAATTATATTTTATCACATATCTTATTCCTTGTATTTGGATTTATGTTGATCAATTATATTATATACAATGTATTTTTATTCTATTGGATCCATACCTAATTACCCAATAGCCTAATATCTCTCTTTTCCCCTATAAATACTCTAATCTTTTAATAAACCCTAATCCTATTATTATTTCCCTCAGCCGTCATTAACATCCCCTAATCCTATTTTTAATCCCCCGTTACAGTTCATTCTGCTCTCTCTCCCTCTCCCTGTTCCATCTAAACCCAATTCCCATCGCTCCTCCCGTTCACTCCGACCACCACCTTCGACCTCCCCGTCCCCTCGTCACCACCGCCCTTCGTCGTCTACCTTCTATCCTCATCCCTGTGCCATCATCCCCATCGCCATTACCCATCTTCGTCTGTGCCACCGCTTCGCCGCCACCGTTCCTTTACTCCGTGCCCCATTGCCTTCGCCGATCCCTCATCGTTTGTTGTGCTAATCTAGGTACCTAAATATATAGATAAAACTAGACACAAATTATAAACCTCGCAAGTGCACGAATCGTTAGAAAAGTGTAGCAATAGCAAGGGTCGATCCCACAGAGATTGTAGACTTCAACTTACTAATCAATAAAACTAATAATAAAAATGAATAAGAGTTTTTATAATATTCTAAAAGAACTAAAAGATTAAAACTAAGATGAGAGGTGTTGAATCACAAATATCTCTTGAATAGTTGGGTTGTTGATCTCCACCAATAGTTAGTAATGCTAAGTTGCCTTCTGAATTTACTTCTAATTACTCATGGTTGTTCACCTCAAGGGCATGGTATCTACTCCTTAAAGTATTGTTTCCCTAAGCCAAGAATTAGGCATGGTATCTACTCTAATTCGTTTCTTCCCCTAAGTATTTTAGCATGGTATCTACTAAGTTATACTTAAAGAAAACATAAGAACAGTGGAAACGAACAAACACTTAAAGTTCTAGAAATTGGTATCAGATCTAGATCCCTTAAGTTGATTGAACCAAGAATCCTAAAGATTCCCTTGTTACAAATTACGAGCACGAGATACGGATCGTCTCAATATGCTCATATAACAGATTCAGATTTCTAACTCACAGACTTGATAATATCAGATTCTGTATGGCAGTCGACTGGCTCTCACCTTCAGTCGACTGTACTTATAACTCCTGAACAAGTTTGACTGTTATCAATCTATATCAATTCAATTAGATTCAATCAATAAGTAAAATAGAAGGATTCAGAAGAATATAGCATTACATAACTACGGCTTTGATCTACCCAACTATGAAATTAGTTCCACATAATAATACTTTTATTGCTTAACAAGTTCAAATACATGATCAACATCACAGAATAAAGAGAGAAGAAATAAACTAATGGATTCCGGCAATAGAGTCGCCTGGCTGTCACACAGTCGACTGCCTTCTGGTTGCTGGGTCTTCTTTCTCCTTCTTGGATGTTGATGGAATGAAGCACTGGTTGATGACTTGATGGTTGGGAACTCTGAGATTAAGTTGCGTCCAAGAGATGTGTGTCCTCCTACAGATGATCTTTTCTGATATTTATAGAGTACGGCTGAGAATTAGGGTTTCCCCTTTTTTAGGGAAAAATCTTCTTGATTTGATGATTTATGTCTTTCTCTTTTCTTCTTTCCTTCCTTATCTGTTCACCACGTGCTTTTGCCAATTTCCAGTCTTTAGATTTGATTCGTTGCATAAGATCTGGTTTCAAATAGATTCGGAATTAGATTTGGGTGAATCTTCGAATATCTTATCTGTTTACTCCGCCGCAGACCAGTCGACTTGTCTTCGAACCAGTCGACTGAGTCGAGACTCCTGAAGATTTCATAATTGTTCAGACCAGTCGACTGTCTTTTGGGAGTGAGTCGGCTGTGTCGAGAGTTGTGGAAAATCAGCTTCTCTTGTCCAGTCGCCTGTATTGGGGAACCAGTCGACTGATCCTCTGCAGTTTGCTGTGTATTATCCTTGAAGTCCTAAATCTGCTTCGTTTTTCTGTTATAAGCTGTTTCCTGTGGAAAAGAGAAAATAGGAGTTAAATATCACATATAGAGCTTTTAAATGTCTAATTATAACAAGATTATTGCTCTAGAAAGTGAATAATATTGTGTTCATCATCGTTCACCCTCGCAACCACCGCAGATCCGTTAGCGCTGTCGTTGTCGCCGTCCAAGCCCGTTTAGCCCCGTCGTCGTCTTCCCCTGTCTTCGAGCGGGAACAGAGCATCGCTCGACGTGCTGCCATTCTTCACTGTTGCGTCGCTTCCCGACCACAGCACCGCCATCGCCGCCTCGCCGTGTTCGCCGCTGCCTAGTGCCCCTACCGCAGTGCCACGCCGTCACCACCAGCGTCTCAGTTCTCCCGCTCTCTCCTTCTATCTCTGTCGAAGTGGGGAAGAAGAAGCCGGGTTGGTTGTCTTCGCCGTTTGCTGTTTTGGCTTGGTGGATCTGGGTTTGGAGTTTGCTATTTTGCCCCGATCCGGTGTGGTTGCTCTTGCTGTTTGGTTGCTATTTTGGAGTTCACCGTTTGGTGTTTTGCACGTGTTCTTGTGGATCGTCACCCGGGATTCTTATCTCGTTATTCTAAATTATTCGAATTAACCAAGTAACAGGCAAGTCTCTTCTTGAACTAATATTTTATTTTGTTCAAGATTTCTTTGATCTCTGCAAGTAGATCCAGTCCCTTTCGTTATCATACTACTATTGAAACCCCGTTAAGTCTATTAAGGATTTACACGAGCTAACCCGATATATTCTTAACATCGTGCAGCTCTCTTTGATCTAAAACCTAGTCCCTATTGTTTCATGCATATGCACTTACATGAAATTAATTAGATCCATGCTATAGACTTGTTGATGAATTGTATACATGTTAGATTGAATTTGATTGATGAAGTAATACCATGTCTGTGAAATTGTATCTTAAACATAGAATTATGCATATTAACACCTAGGATCACTTTGATTACCAATTTGTATGAAATATATGATTGTATGATTTATTTATTGCCCTTATTATGTTAAAATAAATTCTGGACTGCTAATTGTTCCATTTTGAATCAGATTTTCAATCAAGCTACTGCCATAATTTGAAGTAACTTTCTGAACATGAAATTTATCTTCTGATGTCTAGTTTACTCTCCTTTTTGCGGATTTGAATTCCGATGTGTCATCTGTTAGATATCATCATTTTAGTACAGCTATGTCAGAATTTCCAGATTCACAAATGCATGCGTATCCGGCTGTTCTATAATTTATTTGAGCATGTTAACAGTAAAATAAAATTTTGAAATAAATCTAGTTGAACCTAGACATGTGTAGGAATGCCCCAGAATTTTTACAGATTTATTTGATGAGTTTTCTGACCTGAAATAAATAAGTGAACACAATTTACATCATGCTGTCCTAATTATGTGATTGTGCTAATTTGAAATGTTTGCTTCTTGCTTTGCCTGTAATGCATAGAATTAGATACACTTAGTATTATACAAAATTGACACCCTCTTGCATACTCACATAGGTTGAAAATAAACTAATAACAGGTCGGGGTATTATGAGTAGACTTGGTAGTGAACGATCGGAAAATATACTCGGTAAGGCCTTATCATTATATTGTATTGGAAGAAGGTGAAATATTGATTTGAAGGAGAAGTATTGATTGGAAGTAGAAGTATTGATTGAAAAATTATTGATTGTTAATTATTTATTGTAAAACTATCGTTATCGATGCCGAGTACACGATCTAAGAATTCACCATCAGTCTGAAACGTTCACTATGTGTTGCGTCGAACCTGTAGTATGGGATGCAGTAGTACATGCACTAGATAGGCTAATAAATTGATTAATCACCTGCATACTTGGTCCTGTATTAAACTTGCCTTGACATCACTCATTACATGTGTGATTATTGTAAACCTTTGACATTATTTCCAGCTCTTTGCTTTGTTTTTTGACTTTGACCCTGTCCCTTTTTCTTTGATATTCATGTTTTCTTTATCCTCTATTTTTCTCTACTTGCTGCCCACGACTTGCTCTAAGGGCACTCTTTTCTTTCTTTTTAGATCAAGTATTCCCAGGTACCGAAGGAGCAATACCAGAAGAAATTGGTGAGCAAACTCTCTAAAGATCGGAGCTGGACCATTAGACTGCTTAGCTATCGCTTATTATTTGCTTATTGTATTGCTTTTATCATACTTTGTATTCTGGAATTTTATGACCCGAAGTTTGTTTTATCCCAGATGTTGGATTATTATTTGGTGAATTTATTTCATGATTATTTGGAGTTTATTCATTGTTTATGTGGTTATATTGCTCTTGCGTGGTTGTTTTCACTTGTATATTATTGAGTTAATCTGTTACAGCTTATGGATGATATATAATCATTCGCTGGGCCCTTGTTACGTGCTCATATTTCGTATTTTGGAAAGCGGGGCGTGACAACATAATTGTTGTTTTACTGTTTACAAGGCTTTTCATATGCTGTATCGTTCCGACGACGTGCCGTAGGCACGTGCCCACGGGCGAATCTAGTACCCCTATATTATATATAGGATATATAAATAAATATATATTTTTTGTGGATATCCTTATTCAAATCCGCTTTTTTAAGGGATATCCGTATCCATATCCGCATCCAAAATTTTTTGGATTTGGATATCCGAATCTCTATCCGTACTGCCCAGATATGGATTTTTCATATCCGTATCTGCAAAAATTTTGCATTCGAATATGGATCGGATCAGATATATCCTTATTCGAGAGCATCCCTAGATTGTAGAGTTTCGAGTTTTGTGCAAGACTTAGGATTTGTACAGAAACTTGAGTCTTAATGCCGTGTGAATTCATTTAGACAGTGAGAGGCATTGGGATAATTGGCTAGCCCATGTGGGCTTCGACGTTGGGTGTGGCGCTGGTTTGGTGCTGGGTCGAAGGTTCAAAACCCAGGCTCCGTTTTTATTTTCTTTTTTGTGGTTAATAAATTGAGTGAGTCAAAGATGGTTAATTTCCTTTTGATTAAACTATTTTTAGTTATATGTTATTTTGAACTTTATGTGTATGTTTTAGTTGCAAATTTATGTGATGCAACGCTATATTTTTAAATGGGTATAACTCTCAGCTGAGGAGTTAAATGTTCAGTTTTGAATGGTGAAAGTTTTAGAGTTTTAAAGAGGTATTTTCAGTTTTCAAGTGGCGAATGTTTCAGTTTTGGAACTATAAAATTTCAAAATTTGTGGGATAAATCCCTGAGTTTATAAAAGATTATTGTTCAGTTTGGATTGATTAAAATCCCTGAGATTTGACTGTGGTTTCAAATATGGGAAAGAAGTATTATAAATTATAATTAAATAAGTATAGTTAATTTAATTTATTTCTATAAATGAAAGAGTCTTTTATGGAAGTGATAGTCCACTAAATGAGAATTAAAATTTTGTGAAGATTTTGGGAATGAATGAATATTTTATACTTGGTATGAGATGATCTTAATTGAGGTGTTTATTTATAATTGTGATATTGTGGAAATGTGGTATTTCCAGAAAAGAGAAAGATGTTTCAATTGTTGAAATAAGTGGTGGTTCTTATTGGAATTTAGGATTATTATGAGAACCCTAGAAATATGTGATTAAGAAATTTATGTGGTGAACACTAGAGGCTGAGCAGGAACTTGGATTACCAGTAGTGAATTATTGATTGAAGAAATTAGCTAGGGGGGCTAGTGTTCCTAGTTTTGTGGAGTTAAGTCCGGTAGGGTGGAGCTGGCTCTAGGTGGCTCAGGTCACCCCCATTTAAACCTCAGGACATGCACTAATTAGAGATATGATGAAAAAAGAGCAAACGCGAGTATGAGGCCTCGAGGATGATCTACGAAGTGAGATATTCCCCAGTATTCTGGGACAAGGGATGAAAGAGGCCTCAGAATGATCTGCGGAGCGGGATTGATCTCCAGTATTCCCAGACGAGAGCGACACTCATGGAATATTCGTGCAATGAGAGTTCCAGGATGACATGCGGAGTAAGGTATTCTCTAAAAGAGTTCCAGGACAAGATGAGAGGGCCTACAGGATGTTCCGTGGATAAAGTATGACCTTCAGTAATCCGGGGTGAGAACCAATATGTGCAAAATGTCTAAATCTCGTAGTTTTCATGGTGGTAGGTTACATAGCATGGGATCGAACCCTGAAATGTGGTAAACGTTAAGGGCTTGCCCTCTGACCTATGTTGTATGGGCGGCATAGAATTTGAATAAGTATGCATTTGTACGCATCGTAGGCACTTGTGTTTTCCTTGAACATTGTCTTGTGCATTTCGATGTTTTCTTGTCGCATATTTTACTCTTGCAAATTTCAGTATTAATTGTTGATTTATGATTCTTTTATTATGGTTTTATTTATGCAAGTGTGTGGTTGTGAGACTTTGGAGAGTCACTGCTTCTATCAGCATTGCATCAGTTGCATTCCACTGACATACCCATAGTTTTAATAGTTTTGCAGGATTGCAAAGTAGGTGGCTTGAGCAAGGGTTGATGCTTGGACTTTGAGAAGATTGGAGTTTAAATGTTGCAATGATTTGTATTAAATGTGTTTAAATTTTTGCTGTGCATTGTAATATGGACTGTTATAAAGAAAGTTTTAAATTTCCTTGTATTTTATGCTAGTGTTTGGTTTACATTGAAGTGAAGATTGTGGATTTGTGTCTAGTATTTCTTATTATGAAATTCGGGGTATTACAAAGTGGTATCAGAGTATGCTTCAATAAGTATCACTAAACATGGTATGAGGAATAAACCTAGGTGGATATTAGAGTGTGAGTACCTAGGTGAACATTAGAGTGTGTATATCAGTTTTGAGTCATGATTGTTATAGTTATTGAACTTGCATTCATGATACTCTCTTTGTATACATGGATGTAATATTGTATGCAATCAAGTTTTCCTGTTGTATCACACGTGTTATGGTTGGTTTGAACCTGCATTTGTGATATTTTTCTATTTCTCCCTTTCCGTGAGATAGCGGATGGCCAAAATCCTATCTAAGGCTTAGAGGAAGATGAACTTCTGTGAATTCTGAGGGAGAATCTGAGTAAGGTCTTGAGGAGGATCCTAAAAAAGGTGAATCTTGAGGGAGTCCTTCAGATGATTCCATTATTTTTCTCTAATCCTGTGCAGAGATCAGCACAAGATGGTAGCATTTCGACGTTAGCTAGTCAAGTACCAGTGGAGGATGAGCCAACTTGAGGGACAACGATTGGAAGATCAGAGTGGCACATTGAAAACGTGGTGTTAAACTTAAGGTTTTTTCAGACCGAGTTTTGTTGGTAGCAACACTGTCAGGAGAGGAGTTAATTGCCGATCGATATTATGCGGGTTGCGATATTCAGATCGAGGGAAGGCTTTTGGGAATCGATTTCATCGAGTTGGGAGTCCCGGGAGTCGACGTGATTGTGTGTATGGATTGGATGACGATCTTCAATGCCACTATCGAGTGCAAAAGGAAAGGGGTTGTGGTGAAGGCATCGGGAGGACCTACAGTAACTTTCCAAGGGAGGAAAGATTTTAGGAATGTGGTAGAAGCTATGTCAAAGGTGAAGATTCCAGATGAAGTCAGGGCGATTCCCATGGTCAGGGATTTGTGTTCTTGGATGAGCTACCGTGGTTACTACCGCAGCATGATGTTGAGTTTTGCATCAACATTCAGCCGGGTAGTGCTCCATATCTAAGGATCCCTACAGGATGGTACCTGTAGAACAAGAGGAAGTGAAGAAAAAACTTGAGGAATTGCTACATAAAGGATTTATTAAACCAAGTGCTTCACCGTGGGGTGCACTAGTTCTGTTAGTGAAGACGAAGGATGGTTCAACGAGAATGTGTACTGACTATCGAGAACTGAACAAGGTGACGATTCAAAACAAGTATCCGCTTCCACGGATTGATGATCTATTTAATCGACTACATGGTGCAGCTGTGTTTTTGAAGATTGATTTACGGTCTGGTTACCATCAGATCCGCATTAAGGAGGAGCTAGCTCTAGGTGGCTCAGGTTATCCCCATTTAAATCTAAGGACATGCACTAGTTGGAGATACGATGAAACATGAGCAAACGTGAGTATGAGGGCTCCAGGATGATCCGTTGAGTAAGATATTCTCCAGTATTTCGGGATGAGGGATGAAAGAGGCCCAAAAAAGATCTGCAGAGCGGGATTGATCTCCATTATTCCGAGACGAGAGCGACGCTCATGGGATATTCATGCAATGAAGGTTCCAGGATGACATGCGGAGTGAGGTATTCACTAAAAGAGTTCCAGGACGAGAGGAGAGGGCATCTAGGATGTTTCGTGGATAGAGTCTGACCTTCAGTATTTTGGCACGAGAACCAATACGTGCAGATGAAATCCTGTAGTAGTCATGGTGGTAGGTTGCATAGCATGGGATCAAATCCTAAAATGTGGTGAACGTTAAGGGTTTGCCCTCGGACCTATGCTGTATGGGCAACATAGAATCCCAACAAGCATGCATTAGTAAGCATTGTAGGCACTTGTGTTTTCCCTGCACCTTGTCATGTGCATTTTGATGTTTTCTTGTCGCATATTTTATTCTTGCAAATTTCAATATTAATTGTCAATTTATGATTCTTTTATTATTGTTTTATTTGTGCAAGTGTATGGTTGTGAGACTTTGGAGAATTGCTGCTTTTATCAGTATTGCGTCAGTTGCATTCAACTGGTGTACCCATAGTTTTAACAGTTTTGCAGGACTGCAAAGTAAGTGGCTTGAGCAAGGGTTGAACCTTGAACTTTGAGAAGACTGGAGTTTAAATGTTGAAATGAGTTATATTAAATGTGTTTAAATTTTTGCTGTGCATTGTAATATGGACTGTTGTAAATTTTTTTTAAAATTTCCCTGTATTTTATGCTGTGTTTGGTTTACGTTGCAGTGAAGATTCTGAATTTGTGTCTTGTATTTCTTATTATGAAATTTGGGGTGTTACAGAGCCGGCGAGAGGAGAGGCGACGATGGGAGGAGGAGAGGCGATGGCAGAACGGTCCGCCGCCGTCGATGAGTATGGGGATGAGGTGGATCAGTGTCAGCGGGGGTTGGATATGCGGGAGAGCGTCAGTGGGGAAAGGGTGGCGAAACCAAGCCGCCGCCCCCTCCTTCGTTTCTCAGATCTAGGGTTTGTTTGTGGGTTTTTTTGAGAGTTTCTCTCTCAAGAAATTTCTCTCTTGGAAGTTTGTGGGGTTTTTTTTATAGTTTTTTTTTAGAGTTTCTCTCTCTTGAATCGCACTTTTTTGGATGTACAGTCTATGTTCAAGTGCCTAAGGTTCTGTGAAGCAAACTTGATCCTTGTGCACAACGGTGTGTTTTTGTAGGGTACTCGGAGTTTCTATTAGTGTTACGATCCATGCACTTGGAAATTACATGTGACCTTGGATGCCTTGTTTCGTGAGTTGAAACTGTATTATTCTGGGAAAAATACTGGGTCTTCTCTTCAGAGGGAAAGTCATCATGAGGAGAATGAAGGAGAAAATGATTCATTTGAATTGGAAGAAAATGGTGGTTGAGGTGTTCTTAAGTTGTTTGAGGGTTCAGGGCCTGACATCGGGGCACCAATTAATCCAGGCCGCGACGCTCTGGGTTATAGAGATACAGAGCTGCTTCGAGGTCCCAGCGCTGTGGCGCCCAGTACATCAAGTCATGGTGCCCTTGATTTGAGTTCCAGCGTCGTTGCGCTCAACACTTCAGGCTACAACGTCGACCCAGCTTCCTGTATGGATCCAACATATTTGACTGACCCCCTTTCTATTTCCGCGACACCCATGTCTACACCATTAACCAATGAATCAACCCAGAATGTCCTCCATTAGGTAACCCGAAACTCTTTTCTTGATGAATCTGATGACTTTACTGGTTCGACAGAAGATGCAGCCAAAAAATACCCACAAAAGTCAGCAGGGAAGTCCCACACTATGAACCAAATCCCAAAGTCAAAGCTAAGTATCCGATCAGTAATTATGTTTCTGCTGACATAATTAAGACTGTATGCATTTACTGTTAATTAATTATTCGATGTATCTGTTCCTAGTAGTGCGCATGATGCATTGATAGATTTGAAGTGGGTTAAGGTGATGAATGAAGAGATGGAGGCCCTTCAGAAGAACAACACATGGGAACTTTGTTTAATACCCAATAGAAAGAAGACAATTGGGTGTAGATGGGTGTTCACAGTAAAATTTAAGGTAGATGGAAAGATTGATAGGTAGAAAGTGAGGTTAGTTGCGAAGGGGTATACACAGAAGTACAGTGTGGACTATCAAGAAACTTTCGCTCTAGTTGCCAAGATCAATACCATTCGCATTCTTATGTCCATAGCAGCAAATCGAGACTGGCCATTGCAGCAATTTGATGTCAAGAATGCTTTTCTCAATTGAGATTTAGGGGGTGTTTGGATGGCCTCAACTTCATTGTAGGAACTCAAATCAGTGGGAAGAGCACTGTAGCGTGGGTTTGGTTAGCGTGAAAATCTTGGATTTGGATTCACACTGGTTCACGAACTTTTTTAATGTTTATTTCTCTCAACCCTCTCTCCCTCTCTCTTCAGCTTGGTCAAAGCTTTCGTCACTTTCTCTAACTACAAAACTCTATTTAAACTAACCAAATCCTATTCTCCTGGCCGATGTGGGACAAACGTCCCACATATAAGCTTTAGGCTTTTTTGTGGGATCGTTTTTTTTTTCCTTCGGATTTTTTTGGTTCAGTTTTTTTCAGCTTTAGTTTAAATTTTTGGGTTCGGTTTTTTGGGCTTGTTTTTTTTTCTTAATTTTATTTTCCCGTTTTTTTAGTTTCGTTTTTTTGGGTTTAATTTAATTAAGATCAATTTAGTTTAATTAATTTAAAAACTAATTATGATTAATTTCAAATAAAATCAAAAGTTAAAAAGCTTTTTAAATCACTTTCGCTACATTATTATTACAAACCAAACAGACCTAATCTTTCATGAAAAACTATTCCTACTACAACCAACTAAATCACTTTCTTAGAACTAATTTCCAAAGATTTTTTTCTCTCTAAGTAATCTTACAACCATGAAAATCTTTTACAACCAACCACACACCCCCTTAGAGGAAGAAGTTTACATGGAGTTATCACCCGGAACTAAAAGCAAGTCATCGGGTAAAGCTGAAGTGTGTAGATTGAAGAAGGCATTACATGGACTAAAACAATAGCCCCGGGCTTGGTTCAAAAGATTCTCCTTTACTATGAAGGATTTTCGTTATAAGCAAAGTAACTCAGATCATACTTCGTTTATAAAGCACAACAATGGGAAAGTAACGACGTTGATAGTTTATGTTGGTGATATGGTCTTAACAGGGGATGATCCAGATGAAAGAAAGACACTACAAGAGTACTTGGCAAAAAAATGGAATGAAAGATTTGGTCAACTTAAGTACTTCTTAGGAATCGAAGTTTCAAGGTCAAAACCTGGAATTTATCTATCACAACGAAAATATGTGATGGACCTTATAATTAAGACTGGAATGCGAGCTTGTAAACTGGTAAAGACTCTATAGAGATGAACCACAAGCTTGGAAATGTTGCAGATCAAGTTCCAGCTGATAAGAGACGGTATCAACAGTTGGTTGGGAGATTAATTTACTTACCACACAAGTTAGATTTTATGTTAGATATATATTTAGTCCCATATCGGAATATATATTAGAGTAGTATTTGGTTCCCTCCTATATATAAGAGATATTGTACTCAATTATAATCAATCCCAATAACATTTTCTTACTCTCTCTGTTAACTTTAACATGGTATTAGAGCACTAACCCTAAATTTCTTTCTCCCTCACTAATCCCTAACCATAACTACACAAATTCCCCAATTTTTTCAACAACAAGAAGACCTAAAAAACTCCGGCAACATCGCCAAATCCCCCCCTCCCGAACCCGAACTCTTAGATCCCTTCAACATTAACATCTGCAAATATCCCCAAAACCCGACCTCAACATCTGCAACATTAACATCTACAAAATCCCAATCGCGACTTCCCCATCCCTTCCAAATCTGACGTCCAATCCGAAACCCACATCGACATTATCCCTTCCCGATGTCAAAGCTGCATCTCGACGTCGAAACCCTAGCCTTCCACCGTACCCAACCCAAAATCCTTCTCCACCTCCAGATGCACAGACCCCTCTGACCTCACCCCCACACTCTCCATTGGTTCGTCAGTCTACATGTTCCACTTTGAGCATCCCACCGACTCATTATACAAGATTTGCCACACTAGCCTCCTACTCACCCCAGTTTCATGCATATCTCACTGCTATACACTCCACACGTGAGCCCATAATTTATCAGGAAGCAATTCAATATCCCGAGTGGAAGGAAGCTATTGTAGAGGAATTCAATGCATTTGATCAGACTGACACTTGAGATGTTGTTCCACTGCCAGTGGGCGACCAGCCTATTATCTACAAGTGGATCTTCAAGGTCAAATATCGACCCGATGGTTCCATTGAGCGACACAAGGCCTGTCTAGTTGCCCGAAGATTTACTCAGGAGCATGACATTGATTATGATGAAAATTTTGCTCTAGTTGCATAGATAACTACGATTCGCACTATCCTTATCGTTGCCACCATTCGTCAGTGGCCGTTATACCGGATGGACATGAAGAATGCCTTTCTTCATGGTATCCTATCTGAGGTTGTTTACATGCATCCCCCTCCTGGCCTTACCACACCTCCTTGTCATATTTGCCGTCCCCGTCTTGCTATATATGGTAAAAAACATGCCCCTCGAGCCTGATTTGAGTGTTTTCACCGTGTCATCACATAGGCAAGTTTCAGTCAGAGTTCACCGAACCACTCTATGTTTATGCTGTCAACACCGCATGGGAGGATACTTCTACTATTATATGTTGATAAAATGATTATTACTGGGGATGACTCCACATGCTTGCATCCACCCAGAAATACCTTCACCAGCAGTTTCATGTGAAAGACCTTGGCAAACTACGCTACTTTCTGGGCTAGAGATTGCCCATGGATATCAGGGGGATACTCATTTCTCAACAGAAATACAGATCAAATATTATCTCCGCTGCATGTTTCTGTAACAGTCGATCAGCCAACACTCCTTTAGAGCTTCATGTGAAGCTTCATCCCACAGATGGTGAGCTCCTTCCTGATCTCACTAGATACAGGCAGATTATTGGATAACTTGCCTATTTATGCATGACCAGACCTGATATTGCTTATGCAGTCAATATTGTCAGCTAGTTTGTTTCCACTCCTACATTAGTTCACTACAGTGCTCTTACTTGGATCCTTAGATATCTTCAGGGCACTTTCACTCGCTCATTATTTATGCCTTCTACATCCACACTAGAGCTTAGTGCATATTTTGATTCAGATTGGGCTGGTGACCCTACTACGAGACGGTCTACCACTGGTTCTTTTCTATTTCTTGGTAATTTGCTGATCTCATTGCGAAGCAAGAAATAAGCAGTTGTTGCATGTTCTTCCACAGAAGCTGAGTACAGAGCAATGATAGCTACTACTAGAGAAGTTCAGGTTCGTTGGTTATTATCAGATATGTGTGTCACTCTTACAGGAGCTACTAATCTTCATTGTGATAACTAGAGTGCATTGCACATTGCAAGCAATCTGGTCTTTCATGAGCGGACGAAGCAGATAGAAATTGATTGCCATTATGTTTGTGGGCATTTAGAAGCATAGACCATTTCACTTTATTCTGTTATCTCTTCACAGCAGACAGGAGACTTCTTCACTAAGTCCCACACTGTTCAGAGATTTCGATACTTGGTGGGTAAACTCACACTGTTCGACCCACCGTGAGTTTGAGAGAGGGTATTAGATATTATGTTAGATATATATTTAGTCCTATATCAAAATATATATTACATTAGTATTTTGTTCCCTCCTATATATATGAGACATTGTACTCAATTATAATCAATTCTAGTGACATTTTCTCAGTCTCGCTGTTAACCTTAACAACACACAAGGTCGGACATAGCCTATGCAGCAAGTGTGGTTCCAATTCATGCATTCCCCAAGTGAAGATCATATAATACAGTGTATCAGATCCTGAAGCTTTTGAAAAGCGCTCCAGGAAGAGGATTACTATTCTCCAAGAATGAAGTTCGTGGAATTGAAGGGTATACGGACTCGAATTGGGCAGGAAATCAGGATGACAGGATGTCTACGTCTAGTTACTTCACATTCATGGAAGGCAATCTTGTCTCGCGGAGAATCAAGAAGCAGAAGGTAGTTGCTAGATCAAGTACAGAAGCTGAATTCCGAGGAATGGCACATGGTCTATGTGAATTGCTGCAGGTTAAGCATGTTTTACAAGATTTGAGAATTGATTATGAAAGTCCTATGAGTCTACATTGTGATAGCAAGGCAGTTATTGAAATTGCATATAATCTAGTTCAACATGATCGTACTAAACATGTTGAAGTGGATCGTCATTTTATTAAGGAGAAACTTGATCCAAAAAGTTATACATTTCCCAATCGCTAGGTCGGAAGATCAATTAGCAGATGTTCTCATGATGGTAGTTTGCACAAGAGTGTTCCATGGCGCAATTAACAAGTTGGACATGATAGACATCTATATTCCAACTTAAGGGGAAGTGTTAGCATGAGCTATATTTTCCATGTCCTAATTATGTAAAGTACCCGAAATGATTAATTACTTATTTTGCATAATATTCATTAGGCAGGCCCTTAAGTTTAGGCATATTCCTTGTAATACGTTTTGTATATATTTCCTCCAATTGGAGATGAATAGTAACATATTTTTCAGAAATTTCACAAAATATTTCGTACCATAAACAAACCGGATACAAGTGCTGTTGTCAAACAGTGGCAAAGTGAGGTGTGCGGTTCTAATTCCGCTGACATAATTATGATAACGCGACATTCTAAAATGGAAAAGAGAAATCTTTAATACAAAATTTAAAGTATAATGCTGGGAATGGGACAATAACAAACCGATTTTAGAAGAGATATACTTATTTCTCTTACGAGAGAATAAACTAATGGCCAGTTTATTCCAATTTATATACTTACAATATTATGGATATTACTTATGGTAAATTTTCACCCAAAAAATCTGTACTATTAAAAAAGAGAGAGTTGGGGTTTGTAACCAAACAAACCATAACTTTGTAACTAAACAAACACATGTAATACACGTTCAAATTAAATTAAACAAATACAAATATTTGTAGACAAACAAATTCTTGTATTGTCCGTGCATATCTAATATAAAGAAGGTATTAGATTTAAGACTAAACTACGTTGAAGTTTTTTACTTTTGATAAAAAATATATTTATTAAGAAGTGTATTGCACATAAAAATTACTAGTTGCGATAATGTGCATCATTTTATATATATTACTGCAACAGCATTACACATTTATATATGTAAATTATTTAGTTCGGTAGGACCAAGGACCTTGAGCCTCTTGGCTCAAAATCTATCACTAATCGAGGTGGATTTAGTTATAAGCCCTAGGTTCAGCCTAAATCTCATCGCTACTTTCTACCTGAAAATACTTTATTTTAAGCACTATTTTATTTTAAGCACTGTAGATATACATCTCGATCGAACTAATGTTCTCGGTACAAATTTCTACACAACTAATTTGTATGTATATTGCTGATTGATGCTGTTTGTTTTTGGGGGGTTGTTGTACCAGGTGTGAGTTCTTCTCGATTTGTATTTTTGCGGAAGCTTCGGTATGGATGGTACGCTCGACCCTCAGCCGAGGGTACGGTTCGGGAGTAGACGGGAGCGAGGTGGAGATCGGATGCTCGGCTCGGATCCAATGGTCTCGTGTACCTACACTCGGTCTAGAAACATCGGGGTTGGTCCCGGTGGCAGACCCTCCGACGATCTAGTCAGTCACTGAAGAAGAGTAACAGTAGCTAGGGTTTGAGAGGGGAAAGATTGATTACCTTTTGAAGGGGTAGGGGGCCTGGTATTTATAGGCCATGCTAACCGGGTCTGGACCCGTTTGGAGCCGGGTTTGGACCCGGTCGCCCGTGGGCCTGACATGGAGAAAGCCCAGGCGGTTTAGGGCTGACGTGGCGGGAGCCCAAGTGGTTTTAGGACTGACGTGGCAGATCTGGATGATCGGGGATGTGGCGCCTTTTGAGGGGATCCTGTGGCCCAGGAGGGGCACGTCATCTGACCCATATCAGGAGCCCCCCATTCCTGGAGGGCTGAGTGACCCAGCCGTGTAGGAGTGGTCTTTTGCCTCTGTAGGAAGAGCGGGGTGGTGTGTACGACGAGGAATGAGATCTGTATCTTCCAGAAGAGGTCAGTGGGGTAGGGTGAAGGTATCCCCTATTGGAGTCATGCGGATCGTCGGAGCTCGACCGGCCGAGCCTAGAGGGTCGGTGGACGAGCCCCCTTATTGGTTGGAAAAGCAAGGGGGGCGTCGAGACCTGTGGAGCAAGAGCTCTTATTGCCGAGCGTATGGGGTCGTCAGCCGAGCCCCTCGATGTTAGGGGGATAGATTTGGGGCTCGCGGTGCTAACCGAGTGCGACCCCGATGCCGTTTGACCGAGCGAGTAGGGGGGTCGGTCGGCAAGGCCCTCACTTGTTGGAAAGGCAAGGGGATGGAGGAGTCAGGAGCTAGGCACCTTCTTGCCGAGCGTTAAGGGTCGGTGGACGAGCCCCTCACTTGTTGAAAAAGTAAAGGGATCATAGCGGCTCGCGGTACCATTCGAGCGTCGAGCCTTTTGTTGAACAGAGGAGAATTTTGGGGCTCACGGTAGCATCCGAGCGTTGAGCCTCCTTTCGAATAGAGGAGGATTTTGGGGCTTGCGGTACCATCCGAGCGTCGAGCCTCCTGTCGAAATAGAGGAGGATTTTGGGACTCGCGGTACCATCCGAGCACCGAGCCTCCTGTCGAATAGAGGAGGATTTTAGGGCTCGCAGTACCATCTGAGCGTCAAGCCTCCTGGCAATTAGAGGAGGATTTTGGGGCTCACAGTACCATCCGAGCGTCGAACCTCCTGTCGAAATAGAGAAAGATTTTGGGACTTGCGGTACCATCTAAGCGCCGAGTCTCCTGTCGAATAGAGGAGGATTTTGGGGCTCGCGGTACCATTCGAGCGTCGAGCCTCCTGTCGAATAGAGGAGGATTTTGGGGCGCGCGGTACCATCCAAGCGCCGAACCTCCTGTCGAAATAGAGGAGGATTTTGGGACTCACGGTACCATCCGAGCGCCGAGCCTCCTGACTTGTTGGAAAAGCCTAGGGTTTTTGGTGGCTCGCGGCACCATCCAAGCGTTGAGCCTCCTGTCGAATAGATGAGGATTTTGGGGGGCAGTACCATCCGAGCGTTGAGCCTCCTGTTGAATAGAGGAGGATTTTGGGGCTAGCGGTACCATCTGAGCGTCGAACCTCTTGTCGAATAGAGGAGGATTTTGGGGCTTGCGGTACCATCCGAGCGCCGAGCTTCCTGACTTGTTGGAAAAGCCTGGGGTCCTCACTAGTGGCTGGTCCTGCGTTCTAAGCCGTTTGTATCGGCTGAAAGTGCCGAAGGTAAAGGGGTAATTTTGCGCCTCATGCTTACGTCATAGGCGCGTGAATCGAAGCGACTCAGGTCTTAGTGGTCGTTGGATCTTGATCATCAAGATCCAACGGTTAGATCTTTTTGCGAAATTCGAGGAGTCTCTTTCTCTGTTATAAATCCCCCCTCCCCCTCTTTCTCTCCTTCATTTCCTGATGAACACATTATTATTCACATTTAGAAGCAATAACCTTAATGTAAATGCACATTTAAAAGCTCTATATGTGGTATTTAACTCTTATTTTCTCTTTTCCATAGGAAACAGTCTATAGCAGCAAAACGAAGCAAATTCAGGATTGTAAGGATGAAACACAGGAAACTGAAGAGATCAGTCGACTGATCATGCTTACAGGCGACTGGACAGAGGGAATCAAGTTTACACAACAGTCGACTGGGCTGATGAATCATGAAAATACTAAAGTCTCGACACAGTCGACTTACATCCAGAGGCAGTCGACTGATAGGCGGCGAAGTAAACAGATAAGATATTCGAAGATTCATCCAAATCTAATTTCAAATCTATTTGAATCCAGATTTATGCAAATCAAATCTAGAGACTAGGGATTTCCAAGAGCACGTGGTTAGCAGATAAGGAATAAAAGAAGAAAAGAGAAAGATATAAATCAGCTAATCAAATAAGGAAAGAAATAAAAAAGGGACTTTCCTGAAAAAGGGGGGAAAACCCTAATTCTTTAGCCGCGCTCTATAAATATCAGTCAAGAGATATCACATCAGCTATCTCTCTCTTCGCTCTCTTGGCCCTCGTCATCTCCCCATCATCCACCACCGAATCACAAGAGTCTGCGCGTTCAAGTCATCAACAGGGGTATTATTTCTATCAGCATCGAAGAAGGAGAGAAGAGATCCAGTACTCGAAGGCAGTCTACTGTGTGACAGACAGTCGATTTATTGCCGGACTTCATTAGTTTACTTCTCTTCTCTTTATTCTTTTATGTTGATCATGTATTCGAACTTGTTGATTAATAAAAGTATTATTATGTGGAACTAAATTCTATAGTTGGGTAGATTGAAGCCGTAGTTATGTAGTGCTATATTCTTCTGAACTCTTTTATTTTACTTATTGATTGAATCCGTTTGTATTGGTATAGATTGATGGTAATCAAACTTGTTCTCGAAAGTCTGAGAGCAGTCGACTGAGGTGAGAGCCAGTCGACTGACGTACAGAGCTTGAGAAATCCAAGTTTGCATTACCATCTATCTGAATCTGTTATATGAGCATATTGAGACGACCCGTATCTCGTGCCCGTAATTGTAACAAAGGAATCTTTAGGAGTTCCTGGTTCAATCAACTTAAGGGATCTAGAGCTGATACCAATTTCTAGAACCTTGAGTGTTTGTTCGTTTCCACGGATCTTATGTTTTCTTTAAGCACAACTTAGTAGATACCATGCTAAACACTTAATGAAAGAAACGAATTAGAGTAGATACCATGCCTAATTCTTGGCCTAGGGAAACAATACTTTAAGGAGTAGATACCATGCCCTTGAAGTGAACAAACATGAGTAATAAGAAGAAGTCCAGAAGGTGACTTAGCATTACTAACTATTGGTGGAGATCTAAACCCAACTACTTCATAAATATTTGTGATTCAACACTTCTTAATTTAGTTTTAATCTTTTTATTTCTTTTAGACAGTTAAAACAACTCTTTATGATTTTTATTCCTTTTTATTGATTAGTAAGTTAAAGTCTACAATCTCTGTGGGATTGACCCTTGCTATTGCTACGCTTTTCTATAAACGATTCGTGCACTTGCGAGGTTTTATAATTTGTGTTTAGTTTTATCTATTTATTTAGGTAGCTAGATTGCACAGCAAGTTTTTGGCGCCGTTGCCGGGGATTGTCTAGTATTTTAACTTACAGATCAGTAGGAAGTTTTTATTTTCTTTCTTTTAGTTTATTAATAAGTTTTTCTTTTAGGTTACAGGATTTTGGTGGATGCACGGAAGGAGATCACTTCGTCCAGAGCTACTACCAATTGACGCAGAAACAGAACGCACTTTGCACAGGTTAGGTCGACTGATTGCGACCAACCAGTCGACTGCTGCACGAACCCAGTCGACTGCTCAGCGACCTAAGTCACAAGAAATCATGGCAGAAGAAATACCCAATCGCGTACCAATGCAGAATAAATTTACGCCTAAGAACATTGAACAACTCTCCTGCATTGCGTATCAACCCAATGTCACAGGGAACATGCATCTATCTCCTCAGTTACTTAGTATGGTTCCCCATTTCAGTGGCAGACCAGATGAAGAGCCTCATCTCCATTTACAAGATTTTTTCGATCTCTGCAGGACACAAAGCGTCCAAGGGCTTACCCCTGAGCAAATCAGGTTAATATTGTTTTCTTTTTCCTTAAAACTTAACGCTAAACTATGGTATAATTCTTTGGAACCAGGATTAATAAACTCATGGGAGCAATTGGCGACAAAGTTCTTAAAAGAATTCTTTCCAGTCCAAAAGACCAAACAGCTGAAAAGGGAGATTCAACTCTTCCAACAAAAGGATGGAGATTTATTTTTCGAAGCATGGAAGGATTTCAAGAACAAACTTCTCAAGTGTCCAACACACAACATGCCTAAAGATGATCAGGTACAAGCATTTTATGAAGGTTTAAATGATACTAACAAGGCAATTGTAGATTCAGCTTGCAACGGGATCTTGATGAGGAAAAGCGGCGAAGAGGCCATAGAACTATTTGAAGAACTCAGCGAGAATTCACAACAATTCTCAACAAGGAGGGGCCCGTCGAAAAAACAGGGAGTTTATGAAATTTCTAGTAGCAATAACATTCAATTGGAAATGGTAAACATGAATAAGAAAATTGATATGCTTGTTAATGCAATGTCTATGATGGGTGGAGTTAAAAATCAAACAAATGAAATTTGTGCAATTTGTTCTCATGTAGACCATACCACTGATACATGTCCCATGTCTTCTTTCACAGATCAGGAGCATGCAAATTATGTAGGTCGAGGAGTGTTTCCACCAAAGAACAACCCATTCTCAAACACATACAACCCAGGGTGGAGGAATCATCCAAACTTCTCATGGAGCAATAATCAGAATAATCAAGGGACTCAATTCACACAAGGACATGCACGGAATTTCCAAATGGGAAGTGGGATTGATAGGCCAGTTCAAGAACAGAAGAAGTTGGATTTTGAATCCACCGTTCTTCAATTGCTCCAACAACAACATCAAACAAGCAACCAACAAGGGCAAGCAATTCAGAAGTTGGAAACACAAATTGGCCAAATTGCTAAAGAGTTAAGCGAGCGAAAGGCAGGGGAACTTCCATCACAAACTATACCAAACCCTGGAGGCCAAGAACAGCTCAAGGCAGTCACAACATTAAGAAGTGGTAAGATAATTGACAACAAAGTTGGAACACATACCGAAGAAAAAGAAGAACAACCATCAAAAATTGTGGGGTCCAACAAGGTAAGTGAAAAAGAAAGAACAGTTTTGCCACCATTTCCTCAAAGGTTAGTCAAACAAAAGAAAGATCAACATTTATTTGACATCTTTGAAACTCTCAGAAAGGTAGAAATTAATATCCCCCTACTTGATGCTATTAAACAAATTCCTTCTTATGCTAAATTTTTGAAAGAATGTTGTACTCACAAAAGAACATTTCAGGTTAGGAAGGATGTGATTTTGACAGAAGAAGTGAGCGCTGTCTTATTAAGAAAATTACCTCCTAAATTAAAAGACCCAGGTAGTTTTACTATTCCTTGCAGGATTGGTGAGCACTTCTTTGAGAAAGCACTACTAGACTTGGGGGCAAGCATCAATCTTCTCCCATACACCATCTATGAAAAGTTAGGATTGGGGGAACTCCAACCAACATCCATCACGTTACAGTTGGCAGATCGCAGTATCAAAAGACCTAGAGGTATTTTGGAAGATGTCCTAGTTCAGGTAAACGATTTCATTTTGCCTGCTGATTTTGTTGTGTTAGACATGGAGGAATCTTCAATACCATCTTCTCTACCAATCATTTTAGGTAGACCCTTTATGAGTACGTCTGATATAAAAATTTGTGTTAAAAATGGTACTATAAGTATGAAAATAAATGGAGAGAAGGTTGAATTTAAAATGTTTGATACACTGAAATTTCTACATGATGATCATGAATGCTATAATGTTGATGTGGTGCAGGATATTGTTGATCAGACATTTCAGGTACATAGCGTTGAACCATTACAAGCCACAATTACACAATCTCTAACTTTATCTAATGTTGAATAGGAATACGATGACTGGGGAATTGCAGAGACAGTACATCACCTTGACACTTCACAGTCATACTCAGGTAAGTTTGCACCAGTATTTGAAAAATTGGTGACTGATGACATTTTTGTTTCTGCAGATAAGTCAACTGATGGACTATACACGTCGACTGATGGAAGGGATAAGTCGACTGGTGGACAGTGTGAGTCGACTGTACCGATACTTCCAGACATAGAGCTTAAGCAGTTGCCTGACCATTTGAAGCATGCATATTTGGGTAAGAACCAGACACTACCAGTGATAATTGCTGCAAATTTGAGTGCACAGGAAGAAGAGAAGTTGCTGAGGGTACTACGAGAACACAAGAGTGCAATAGGATGGACCATTGCAGATATCAAAGGAATAAGTCCATCCAGATGCATGCATAGAATACTCCTTGAAGACAACGCAAAACCAAGCAGGGAGGCACAGAGAAGGCTTAACCCAAACATGAAGGAAGTGGTAAGAGCAGAGATTCTGAAGTTACTAGATGTTGGCATCATCTACCCTATCTCAGATAGCAAATGGGTAAGTCCTATACATGTAGTGCCTAAGAAAAGTGGAGTCACAGTGGTGACAAATGAAAAGAATGAGCTTATCCCCACTAGAGTGACTACAGGTTGGAGGGTTTGCATTGATTACAGGAAATTGAATAATGAAACCAGGAAAGATCACTGCCCTCTTCCTTTTATTGATCAAATGTTAGAAAGATTAGCAGGATATAGTCATTATTGTTTTTTAGATGGTTATAGTGGCTATAATCAAATTGCTATTGCTCCAGAAGATCAAGAAAAAACCACTTTTACATGTCCTTTTGGTACTTTTGCATACAGGAGGATGCCCTTTGGATTGTGCAATGCACCAGCTACATTCCAGAGATGCATGATGAGAATATTTTCAGACATGGTGGAAAGGTTCATTGAGGTATTTATGGATGATTTTAGTGTTTTTGGATCTTGTTTTGATGAATGCCTTAACCATTTGCAGCTTGTGCTTAAAAGATGCGAAGAATGCAATTTAGTACTAAATTGGGAAAAGTGCCATTTTATGGTACAACAAGGTATTGTGTTGGGACACGTGGTGTCAAAAAGAGGAATAGAGGTAGACAAAACAAAAATCGATATAATATCAAAACTACCCCCCCCCCCCACTACAGTCAAAGGTGTTAGGAGTTTTCTTGGACATGCAGGGTTCTATAGAAGATTCATAAAAGACTTTTCAAAAATCTCCAAACCCCTTTGTGACTTGTTAGCTAAAGATGTTGAGTTTGTATGGACAGAAGAGTGCACAACTGCTTTTGTTACATTAAAGAATCTTCTCACTTCTGCACCTATTGTCATGGCACCAGATTGGAGCCATCCTTTTGAGCTAATGTGTGATGCAAGTGATTATGCTTTAGGGGCTGTTTTAGGTCAAAGAATCAATAAGAAATCCCATGTTATTTACTATGATTCTCGAACTTTAAACGAAGCACAGCTAAATTATTCCACTACTGAAAAAGAAATGTTAGCTGTTATTTTTGCTATAGAGAAGTTTAGATCATATTTGATTGGTTCTAAAGTTATTGTTTTTACTGACCATACTGTCTTGAGATATTTGTTTGCTAAAAAGGATGCTAAGCCTAGGTTGATCAGATGGGTGCTGTTGCTTCAAGAATTCGATCTTGAGATTAGAGATAAAAAAGGAAGCGACAATGTTGTTGCAGATCACATGCCCAGGCTACTGCAGGAGGAAGAGCGAATTGTGCCCCCACTTGACGAAAAGTTCCCAGATGAACATCTCTTTCAAATAAACATATCCTCGGGGCAGTCGACTGGTAACAGGACCAGTCGACTGGTATATCACTGCTCAAAATTTCCATGGTTTGCAGACATTGTAAACTATCTAACCGCTCATGTTTTCCCTCCAGGTATGACAAGTCAGGAAAGAAAGAGACTGGTGGCTATGTGCAAGCACTACTACTGGGATGATCCTTATTTGTTCAAATTTTGCCCTGAACAAATTATAAGAAGATGTGTGGCAGACGAAGAACAACTGAATATTCTACAACATTGCCACCAATATGCATGTGGAGGACATTTTGGACCGAAAAGAACAGCACTCAAGGTATTACAATCTGGATTTTATTGGCCTAAAGTATTCAAATATGCTTTTTCTTTTTGCAGGACTTGTGACAAATGCCAAAGAACAGGAAACATCTCTTCTAGAAATCAAATGCCACTGCAAAACATCCAAGTAATCGAGATTTTTGATGTTTGGGGAATCGACTTCATGGGTCCCTTTCCTAACTCATTTGGTTATTTATATATACTTGTGGGTGTGGATTATGTGTCTAAATGGGTCGAGGCTGTCCCCTCAAGAACTAATGATCACAAAGTTGTTGTCAAGTTTTTGCAGGAAAACATTTTCACTAGGTTTGGGACACCACGAGCAATAATAAGTGATGGAGGAAGCCACTTCAATAACTTTCCTTTTGCTTCCTTGATGAAGAAATATGGTATTACACATAGAGTGGGCACCCCATATCATCCCCAAACTAGTGGGCAAGTGGAGATTAGCAACAGAGAAATCAAAAGCATTTTGGAAAAGACAGTCAACACAAGGAGGAAGGATTGGTCGTTGCGCTTGAACGATGCATTATGGGCCTATAGAACCGCATACAAAACACCCATTGGCATGTCACCATACCGTTTGGTGTTTGGAAAAGCCTGTCATTTGCCAGTGGAGTTGGAGCACAAAGCCTATTGGGCCATTAAGAGGTTCAATTTTGACATGAAACAAGCAGGTGACAAAAGAAGATTACAACTAAATGAGCTTGAAGAGTTGAGGCACGATGCTTATGAGAATGCAAAATTGTACAAGGAAAGGACAAAGTTGTACCATGACAAACAGCTAGCAAGGAAGGAGTTTTATGAAGGGCAGAAGGTATTGATATACAACTCAAGATTGAGACTTTTTCCAGGCAAGCTTATGTCAAGATGGTATGGGCCATACACTGTCACGAGAGTCTTTCCACATGGCGCTTTGGAGGTTCATAGCAAGGAAAAGAATCAAACATTTAAGGTGAACGGGCATAGAGCGAAGCCATACATAGAGATGAGCATAGAACCTCAAGAGAAAGATATAAATCAGCTAATCAAATAAGGAAAGAAATAAAAAAGGGACTTTCCTGAAAAAGGGGGGAAACCCTAATTCTTTAGCCGCGCTCTATAAATATCAGTCAAGAGATATCGCATCAGCTATCTCTCTCTTCGCTCTCTTGGCCCTCGTCATCTCCCCATCATCTACCACCGAATCACAAGAGTCTGCGCGTTCAAGTCATCAACAGGGGTATTATTTCTATCAGCGTCGAAGAAGGAGAGAAGAGATCCAGTACTCGAAGGCAGTCTACCGTGTGACAGACAATCGATTTATTGCCGGACTTCATTAGTTTACTTCTCTTCTCTTTATTCTTTTATGTTGATCATGTATTCGAACTTGTTGATTAATAAAAGTATTATTATGTGGAACTAAATTCTATAGTTGGGTAGATTGAAGCCGTAGTTATGTAGTGCTATATTCTTCTGAACTCTTTTATTTTACTTATTGATTGAATCCGTTTGTATTGGTATAGATTGATGGTAATCAAACTTGTTCTCGAAAGTCTGAGAGCAGTCGACTGAGGTGAGAGCCAGTCGACTGACGTACAGAGCTTGAGAAATCCAAGTTTGCATTACCATCTATCTGAATCTGTTATATGAGCATATTGAGACGACCCGTATCTCGTGCCCGTAATTGTAACAAAGGAATCTTTAGGAGTTCCTGGTTCAATCAACTTAAGGGATCTAGAGCTGATACCAATTTCTAAAACCTTGAGTGTTTGTTCGTTTCCACGGATCTTATGTTTTCTTTAAGCACAACTTAGTAGATACCATGCTAAACACTTAATGAAAGAAACGAATTAGAGTAGATACCATGCCTAATTCTTGGCCTAGGGAAACAATACTTTAAGGAGTAGATACCATGCCCTTGAAGTGAACAAACATGAGTAATAAGAAGAAGTCCAGAAGGTGACTTAGCATTACTAACTATTGGTGGAGATCTAAACCCAACTACTTCATAAATATTTGTGATTCAACACTTCTTAATTTAGTTTTAATCTTTTTATTTCTTTTAGACAGTTAAAACAACTCTTTATGATTTTTATTCCTTTTTATTGATTAGTAAGTTAAAGTCTACAATCTCTGTGGGATTGACCCTTGCTATTGCTACGCTTTTCTATAAACGATTCGTGCACTTGCGAGGTTTTATAATTTGTGTCTAGTTTTATCTATTTATTTAGGTAGCTAGATTGCACAACATTTCCTCATTTGTGTTTTCCAACTTTCAAGAACAGGGGTTTTTTCTCGTTTGCCATCGATGATCTTTTTCCGGTGATCTTTCCATTTGCGCGGTATTTTCAAGTTAGTATTTCTGATTCGTAATGTTGCGCTTTCAATCTGGCTCCGAGGCAAGCTCGTCAGGCCATTCTGAGAAGGAAGCTGAGTCACCTTCGACGTCTTGGTCCCTGGGCGATTATGGAATTAAAAAGAAGGTTCTGTCAGATCCAAGGTCGAATGGCGGGGATGAGGTAGTTTTTGTCGTGCAACCTTTGAGATCCTGTAGGCCAGGGAAGGAGCCTGTGGATGAGGGTGAGGGCGAGGAGGAAGAGGAGGACCCCAAAGGAGAGGGGGATGTTGATGACGACGAGGATGAGGAGGAAGAGGAGGACGATGAAGAAGAGCAGGACCCCGAGGGAGAGGGGGCGATGAGGAAGAGCAGGACCTCGAGGGAGAGGGGGACGTGAAGGACGAGGAGGATGAGGAGGAAGATTTCGAGGGGAACTATGGGGAGCCCGATTAGGGTGCCGGGGGAGACGATGTTTGAGGAGATGCGGGGGAAGGTACTGCAGGAGGGGTAGCTGAAGGCGAGGGTGATCTTCCTCCTCTGCCACCATTGTCGACCCCATTTCCGGAGAGAAAACCTCGTTCTCGCAGGAGGAAGAGGAAGTGGATCCGTCCGGATAGCCCCTCCGCGCTAGATAAATATGGTCCTGGACCGGGGTTTGAGTTTGCCCCTGTCACCTTCAAAAATCCCAGGTCGATTAGGATGTATCCTGACGATGTTAAGGATCTCGCTCCGCCCTCCTCCGTGCCGGGGGACGAGAGTCGGGTGAAGATCAGGATGGATGGTATCCAGTGTGTCCTGAGGGCGGACTACCTGCACATCCTGAGGGCGGCCTACTTTATCCCCAAGGAGTTCGAATTCCTAATTCCGAGCCCCGGTATTCGTCCGACCACCATTATTGCGCCGGGCTACTTTGTTTTTCCCGAGGATGCCTTCATCTCGGGACTTAGGCTGCCATTGCACCCCTTCATCAAGAGGGTTTTGAATTGGGCGAATTAGAGCCCAATGCAGTACGGCCCCAATTCATGGAAACATTTGGTCTCCTTTATCTTGAAGTGCCAGGAGAAGGGGATCAAGCCGAGGCTTACGTACTTCTGTGCTATCTTGGGGATGAGCTCATTAGGTGATGCAGAGGGAATCTTCTATCTTTCGTCGTGACCTCACAAGAAGGTGATGCACGGCCATCCGAACTCCATCAAAGGATGGAAGGAAAAGTACTTCATAGTCCGGAGCGAGAAGCCTTGAAGGATTCCAACCGCCTGGAACTTTTTTAAGCCAAACCATAAACCTCCGAAGCGCAGCGAGTTGACGGAGAAAGAATGGGCAAAGGTGGAGAAGATCGTTGGGGGACACAGCATAGGGTGGCCCCGAGTGATGGAAAAGCACCTGGCCCGAGCCGGACTGAGCCCAGCCGACCCTAGTATGTTTTTGTTCTGAATTTTTCTATCTTTCTGCCTTCGTGTTATCATTTACCTTTCTTCTTTCATTTTGCAGAGATGACGGCCAAGCAGCTTGACAACAGGTAGGCTTTGTTGGCCGTTGCCGCCAGGAGGAGGGTGGAGAAGGAAAAGAAGGCGAAGCAGGAAAAGGCGGCTGCCCAAGGCGCGGGGTCCAGCAAGGGGCCGGCCTCGGAGGCTGTGGAGCCTTCCTCGAAGAGGGCAAAGAAGCATCACCACACGCCGAGGGCATTTAGGGAGGCGGGGGGAAGCTCCGGTAGCAGAAAGACCTCCGAGGTCCCGGAGCAGAGGCTTCCCCCACCTCGGCCCAGTGCCGAGCAGATGGTCGGGCAACAGGGACTGAGGCCACATGCCCCAGATTGGTCGGTTCTCACAGGGGATTCCCTGCTTGAGGGTCCAGTGGCCATAGAGGTGGCTAGGAACATTGCCACAGAGCGAGATCGTATGGCTCTGGCGGCGCAGACGTCTGAGATGGCCTTTAGGAGGTGGTCTCAGGTGCAGCTGTCGGCGAGTGCTCATAATTTTGCTTTGAGTTTAGTATCTAGAATTTCTTCTAAGTTTTTCTTCCTCAGACAGGCGATGCTTCATGGGCAGCACTTTCAGAAGTGCTTGGCAAAAGGAGGTCCTCATTGAGAGGAGGAACGCAGAGAAGTATTTCCGCGAGGTGACCAAGCTGTCGGACGAGCTGACGGAGGCTCGGAGCATGGAGGCGTTCCATGAGGCCCAGATGGCCTCGATAGCCGATTATCACAAGCAATAGGTGGATCGTCTCAAGGAGAAGGCCCAGGCAGAAGCTGAGAAAGAGCAGAAGGCCATGGAGGAGGCGGAGATCACCATGGCGGATACCTTGATCCTGGCATAGGATGAGGCCTATGATAAGGCTAAGGAGCATTTTCGGTTGATCTATCCGGACAAGAGGGTCGACCACTTCCACTTCAACTGGCAGCCCGAGCATTCGCCGACACCCGGTGGTGAGGAGATGGGGGACCCTCACCAAGAGGATGTCGGGGGCTACCCTACTGATGAAGAGGTGCCCCCCCCCTCAAGCATAGTTTAGGTTCTCCCTTTTGATTTTGTAAACGCCTTGCGTGGACTGGCCACCGCCTTTTGTAGTACAAAAATTTTGAACTTAATGCAAGATAATTTTTTGACCGATGCTCCATGACTTGTGCTTTTTTAGTCTCTTTTGTGACTTGTTGTTTTCCTCTTCTTTTTGATAGACGCATGAGGTCCTCGGTGCCGACCATATTTCCGCCGAGGCCTCCTTGGTCCGAGCTAGGCTGGGGGTCATGGACAGTGCTCTGGCTCGCCAACGTAAGCAGGCTCAGGATCGAGCGGCCGCAGTGAATTACTTCATGTATAAGTCTAGGGAGCTCAGCTTGGAGGTCGCTCGTCTGAGGAAAGTTGATATGGCTAAAAATGGGGTTAAATCGGAACCGTCCAAATTGGGCACGAATCTTGAAGCCTAGGGGTAAAACGGTAATTTCACCTACCAACGGGTCTGAAGCGGGTACTGGTTATCTTCCCCGAAGACCCACTTACCCGCAAACGGATCCACCTCAACTGGGTGCGGGTTTCAACCCGCAGCAAACCCGGTCCAGAAGGGATAGAATTAGGGTTTCTGGTTAAATCCTAATCAACGGCCCTGATTCATATCTATCCCTTCACTGGGGATTAGAGATTACATTCCTTATCTAACCACAGGGGGATTACATTCCTAATCTGATCCCAGCGGCGCCTATAAATACCCCCCATCCATCTCCATTGAGAGGTAATCAATCTTTCTCCAGTTTTTGCGCTCTTTCATAATCTTTCCTGATTACTGACTTGAGCATCGGAGGGTGCATCGCCGGAAACAACCCCGGTGTCTCGCACTTTTTGCAGGTGTACGGCAGGAGTTGGCGTCAAACTCCGACGGAACAGGTATACAGGTTTACTATTCAGTTTCCCTAAGAATCCACAAATACTATCTGTTTGCCCCCACACCAAAGTTAGCGGCAACAGATTGGCGCCGTCTGTAGGAAACTAACGAATAGCAACCTCCCCTCTTCCCATTGAACAGATCTTCTCCAGCCATGCCTCCTAGGAAAGTCAGATCAAGAGGGTCTAACAGAGGACCCAACCCCGATCAGCAGCAAGAAATTCCCATCCAGCCTACCCAACAGCAGGGGCAACTTCCTCCTCCAGCGGAAGACCCGCTCCAACAGGACCTTCCTCCTCCTCCTAATCAGCCACCTCCTATGGGTCCTAACCCTCAGAAACAACCTCTTCACCAGGACCACGTCTCCATCCACAATGCCTCTTCGGACTCTATGGCCTCCCATCATCCCCGAGCTTCTGGTCTCTACAATACCGCCCTCAATCGGTAGAAGGATGAGGATCTTCGCCGCCATCTCGATGAAAAGCGGGCCTGAGAGGGGACCTCCCGCCAACACCGTCCGGATGAGCGGTTTCCTTGCCGCCGAGAATACAGAAGGTCCCCTATCCGAAGGGGGCGGAAAGAGTCCCCCGAGCATTACCAAAGAAGGCCACACTGCTCTGCGGGTCGGCAACAACCTAGGAACGATGAGGCACCCATCACCCGTGCCGAGTTCCAGCAGTTCCAAGCGAGCATCCTACAAGCTCTCAATCTCCGTCCTAACACCAATGTACCCAAGATCCCTTCTCCTCCCCCGGTCCGAAGTCCTCGCCGACGGTCCCCATCTCCTCCTCCAGCTCCCAGCAACTCCTGGCATGAGCAAAGTCCTCGCCACTCCAGGAGCTACCGTCGTCGTAGCCCCCGCTCTCCCTCGTATGAAGACGAGTCTAGAGGCTCAGCTGATTACCATCGAAGGGACGACGCTATGTACCGCCGTCTCCATGAAATGGAGAGGCGCTTGGGTCAGTTAGACCGAGAAGAAGAACTTAGAGGAAGGACCCTTCGTCCTAGCAGACCTCCTTTCTCCCGAACCATAATGGATGCACCTGTGCCGATCGGCTTCAAACCCCCTCAATTTGAGACCTACTCCGGGGAGACTGACCCCGTGGATCACATCGAGAGCTTCAAGACCCTAATGCTCATCCATCAAGCTTCCGATGCTCTTCTCTGTAAGAAGTTCCCCGCAACTCTCAAGGGCCCAGCTCGAGAGTGGTACTCTCGCCTTGCCCCGTCTTTAATATTCGCCTTCGAGCAATTCGAGACCCTCTTCGTCACCCATTTTGTAAGTAGCCGTAGAACTGAGAAGACCAGCATCTCGCTACTGTACCTCCACCAGAAGAAGGGTGAGAAGTTGAGAGACTATGTGAAGAGGTTCACAGCTGAAGCCCGGTCCATAGCATCCTTCGACCAGTCGGTCACTGCAGCAACATTTCAATCCAATGTTCTCAATTCCAACCTCCGCTCCTCCCTCACCAAGAAACCCCCACAGAACTTCTCTGACCTCCTCCTCCGAAGTGAAAAGTATATTCGGGCCGAAGAAGCTGAGCACCGCCCCAACTTGGAGGGGGTCTTCCTCCGGGTTTAAGAGAAAGGAAACAGAAGAGGAAGGAGCCAAGAAGCTCCAGAAGGATAACGCCGGCCAGCGCCGACCTCCCCCCAGATTCGAGAAGTTTACTCCCCTCACCACTAACGTCTCTACCATTCTGATGGAAGTTGAGAAGGAAGGGATCATACCTCCTGCCCCGAGGATGAACACCCCTGCCAAGAAAAGGGATAAGGACAAATGGTGCCATTATCATCGGGACCACGGTCACGACACCAACGATTGTCGGGCCTTGAAGAATGAGATGGAAGCCCTCATCCAGAGAGGGCAGCTGACCAGGTTCGTAAGAAAGGACCGAGCCGAACTTCCTCCCCCGCCTCGGGGGGCTAACAAGCGTCCGGAACGAGAAGAGACGCCCAACTTCAAGGAAGAGCGAGTACTCCACCTCATTCATGGGGACCCAATGGGTGGCTCCTCAAACTCCTCTCGGAAGGCATTCATAAGAGAAGTCAAATCAGTCCGAGCCACCCCTCCTCCCAAAGGCCTCGGAGTGCCCGTTACGTTCTCAGACGAAGATCTTGAAGGTGTCCGCACCCCTTATTGTGACGCACTCGTCATCAGCCTCCACATGGCGAACTTCAAAGTGGAGAGGATCCTAGTAGACAACGGCAGCTCCGTTAACATCCTCTTCCTCGCTGCTTTCAAAGACCTAAAGCTCTCCCGAGATAGACTCAAGCCCGCCGGATACACGCTCCATGGGTTCACGGGAGTGCCAGTGACTATTGAAGGGGTAATCACCCTCGACGTAACCGCTGGCAAAACTCCCACTACCCGAACGGAGGTGATGGATTTTATGGTTGTGGATGTCCCTGCAGCTTACAATGTCATCCTAGGCCGACCCGGCCTAGCAGCTCTGGAAGCCGTTCCTTCAGCATACCATCTTAAGATGAAATTTCCCACTCGGGCCGGAGTAGGGGAGGTAAGGGGCAATCAGGAAACGGCCCGTAAGTGTTACATGACCTCTACCCTCGGACCAGTCCTCTCCTTAGAAACTCTGGAAATCTCCCAAGATGCTGCTCGACCGACGTCCGAGCCGGTGGATGAGTTGGAGGAAGTACTCTTCTCTGAGCAGGATCCAACTCGCAAGTTCTTTGTTAGCAAGACCCTCCCGTCCGCCCTATGCTCGGACATTGTACAGTGCATCCGAAGGAACCAAGGCCTCTTCGCTTGGTCAGCTGCAGACATGCCCGGAATTTCCGAAGAGCTCCTAGTCTACCACCTCAGCGTTGCTCCGGGGTCCAAACCGGTTCAACAGAAGAGGCGCAAGTTTGCCCCCGAGTGCCAGCTAGCTATGAAAGAGGAGGTGGACAAGCTCTTGAAGGCCCGGTTCATACAAGAGGTGAACTATCTCGAGTGGTTGTCAAATGTAGTAATGGTGAAGAAGTCCAATGAGACTTGGAGGATTTGTATTGATTTTACTGATCTCAACAAGGCTTGCCCCAAGGATCCCTTTCCTCTTCCGAGTATTGACACTCTGATCGATGCCACCTCGGGACATGAACTCCTCAGCTTCATGGATGCCTTCTCAGGCTACAACCAGATCCGGATGTTCCCTCCAGATATCCCGAAGACATCATTCGTGACCGACCAGGGCCTCTATTGCTACAGGGTTATGCCCTTCGGTCTGAAGAACGCAGGAGCCACATACCAACGCCTTGTCAACAAGGTTTTCCAAGCTCAAATCGGCCGAAACATGGAAGTTTATGTTGACGACATGCTCGTAAAAAGCATCCGAGGTGCCGATCATGTGACCAACCTCCAAGAAGCGTTTGACATTCTGAGAAAGCACAGCATGAGACTCAATCTGAACAAGTGTGCGTTCGGAGTCTCTTCAGGGAAGTTCCTCGGCTTCATGGTTAGCCAACGAGGAATTGAAGCAAACCCTGAGAAAATCAAGGCCATATTAGACATGGCCCCTCCCAAAAATGTTAAGGAAGTCCAGAGGTTAACAGGCCGCCTAGCCGCCATAGGGCGCTTTCTTTCGAAGTCCGGGGAGAAATGCCTCCCTTTCTTCAAGGCCCTCAGAGGAGCTAAAGGGTTCGAATGGGGACAGCAGCAACAGGAGTCCTTCGACTAGCTCAAGGCATACCTTGTCAATCCCCCTCTCCTCAGCAAACCAATCCCTGGTGAACCCCTCTACCTCTAACTGGCAGCTTCCGAGCAGACCCTCAGTGCAGTTTTAGTATGGGAAGAAGACCGGGCTCAGAAGCCCATCTACTATGTGAGCAAGGTGCTTTGGGACGCCGAGCTCCGATACCCGAAGATAGAAAAGATGGCTTATGCCCTAGTGATGGCCGTGAGAAAGCTTCGTCCGTATTTTCAATCCCATTTGGTGGTCGTTCTTACCGACCAGCCGCTGAAGCAGGTCCTCCACAAGCCAGAGACCTCGGGTCGCCTTATGAAGTGGTCTATCGAGCTGAGCTAGCACGATATAACTTATCAGCCTCGGACCGCGATCAAGGCTCAGGCCTTAGCAGAATTCATAGTTGAAAGTACCATCCCCGAGTCCAGCCAAACAGTGAAGGGACCGCCTATCTGGTCGGTTTATGTGGACGGATCCTCCTGCAACGAGGGAAGCGGAGCAGGGGTCATTCTGGCAGGCCCAGATGACTTCATCCTCTAATACTACCTCCGTATAAACTTCAAAGCCTCGAACAACGAAGCTGAATACGAGGCACTCATAGCCGGCCTTGGAATGGCCCGAAATGCAGGGGCGCAGCGCCTCCGGATCTTCAGCGACTCTCAGCTAGTCATGAATCAAGTTCTCGGCGAGTACGAAGCACGTGATGACATGATGGTTAAATACTTAGCCAAAGTCAAGAGCTTCATGGCACTGTTTGAAGAAGCCCTCATCCAAAGAATCCCCTGAGAAGAAAATGCTCAGGCCGACGCCCTCTCCAAACTAGCCTCCTCCTCCCTTCAAGGTCTCGAGCAGACCATTTTGATAGAAGTCCTTCTGAAGCCAAGCATAGAGGATGAAACTCTTGACTCTATAGAGACGTTTCCTGTCCTGCTCGAAGACAATTGGATGAAACCCCTTGTCGAATTCTTGAGGGACGGGCTCCTCCCCGAAGATCCTAAGGAAGCACGAAGAGTTAGAACCCGAGCCGAGCGTTACACACTAATCGGAGGTATCCTATATAAATGCTCCTTCACACAGGTAGACGACCGGCCTTACCTGAGGTGCCTCTCCCCCGGGCAAGCCGACTACGCCCTGCAAGAACTTCATGAGGGCATCGGCGGGGCACACTCGGGATCCAGAGCTCTTGTCCGGAAAGTGTTGAATTACGGATATTTCTGACCCACTCTCTTACGAGACGCCGAACGACACGTTCGGCAATGCAGCTCCTGTTAGAAGTACGCCGACATCCGATGCCTACCACAAGCTCCACTCACTTCCCTATCAAGTCTGATCCCCTTTGCAATATGAGGGATGGATTTACTAGGGCCATTCCCGCCAGCTCCCGGACAGTTCAAATTCTTAGTCGTGGCGATCGACTACTTCTCGAAATGGATAGAGGCCGAGCCCTTGGCCACGATCACCGAGAACAAGGTTGTTCAGTTCTTTTGGAAGAACGTGATCTGCCGATTCGGCGTCCCTAGGGTCCTGATAACAGACAACGGAACACAGTTCACCGGGGCTGCCTTCCGAGCTCTATGCGAAGACCTTGCCATCCAGCACCGGTTCTCCTCCATTTCCCACCCCCAGTCAAATGGCCAAGCCGAAAATGCTAACCGACAGATCCTCTCCAGCATTAAGAAGAGGTTAGATAAGTGTTCCAAAGGCTTATGGGTCGATCAGCTTCCCAACGTGCTGTGGAACTACCGCACCACAAAACGGACCCCCACAGGAGAGAGCCCATTTAATCTCACCTATGGGTCCGAGGCCATCATCCCCCTAGAAGTCGGAATACCCTCTCCTCGTCTATTAGCTTATGAAGAAGAGCAAAATGCTAGAGACCTCCGAGCCAGTCTTGATCTGATAGACGAAATCCGAGAAAGAGCTGCCATTCGTCAACAAAGCTACCGAAGAAGGATCGAGTTAGCATACAACAAGAAAGTCCGCCCCACGGACCTCAAAGAAGGGGACCTGGTCCTCCGAAAGTTGGCCATCTCGTTTCCAGGTCAGAAGAGCAAATTGGCCCCAAATTGGGAGGGACCTTACAGGATCGCCAAAGTAGTCTGCCCCGGCGCATACAAACTAGAAGATCTCGAAGGCAGGGAGATCCCCAGGACTTGGAATGCCGACCATCTCTTAAAATACCAAGAGAGAGCACCAACGCCTCCCTAAGTATTTTCGAGGATGTCGAACCGTTCCTCTCCTATTACTTGTAATGTTTTTTCTTTTATTTCACTCTTGTAATAACGGCTCGCAACTTTAGAAGCAGCCGGCCTTTAGTCATCAATAAAGAGTATTTCGTATGTTACTTGTAAAAATTGCTTACATCTCTCTGCCTTTACTCTTCACTCTAACGATGGTTCCAGAGTCCAACACTTGGCTCGATTCTACTTCGCAAGCTCGATTCTAAGCGGGCTAGGAGTGGGTCGCCATTCGGAATTGCTCCCACGACCGTTGAACTCTAACGATGGTTCCGGAGTCCAACACTTGGCTCGATTCTACTCCGCAAGCTCGCTTCTAAGCGGGCTAGGAGTGGGTCGCCATTCGGAATTGCTCCCACGACCGTTGAACTCTAACGATGGTTCCGGAGTCCAACACTTGGCTCGATTCTACTCCGCAAGCTCGCTTCTAAGAGTGGGTCGCCATTCGGAATTGCTCCCACGACCGTTGAACTCTAACGATGGTTCCGGAGTCCAACACTTGGCTCGATTCCACTCCGCAAGCTCGCTTCTAAGAGGGCTAGGAGTGGGTCGCCATTCGAAATTGCTCCCACGACCGTTGAACTCTAACGATGGTTCCGGGGTCCAACACTTGGCTCGATTCTACCTCGCAAGTTCGCTCCTAAGCGAGCTTGAAGTAGTTCGCGAGTCGGAGTTGCTCCTACAACCGTCGAACTACTCTTACGATGGTCAGCGAGTCCACTATTAGGTAAAGCTCGACTCGTCTCGCAAGTTCGCAAGATTAGGAGACCGAAGCACTGCTCGGCACTACTGGCCGAACGCTCATGTCGCCGAACCGCGAACGAGCAAGAGGCCGTCTCAGGGACCTCGACGCGATGAACGCAGTCACAAACAAAATGACTACACAAAGCTACAAAGGACATGCAAGTTCGAGAGAGAAATGTTATTAATAATTAGCATACAATGCAAAGCAACCATACAACAAGGTTACAAGGCCTTAAAGTACAAAAATTACAATGCCGACCCACTACACTTGGCTTTGAAAACGATCATCAGTGTCCCATTCGGTCGTCAGTTTGGCAACCTCAGCTTTCAGTCCCTCTCCCTCCGTCCGGAGCTCCGCCTCTGCAGTCTGCAAGTGACGAATCTCAGAAAGCAGATCGTCCCTCTCCGCTGCTATTTTCGACAAATTGTGCCAAACGCACTGGATCCGTAGGGCGTTGCTAAAAGCGGTCGGCGAACCTTCGTCCTCTCCTATGGGGGTCATCTCGGCGATCCTGCTCTCCAGACGCCGGATCTCGATGTCTCGCCGACCTAGGATGAGCTGAAGATGGTTCCGCTTGCTTTCGGCTCGGCACAATCCCAGCTCGACTTCATAGAGCCGCTCTCGGCACCTCACCAAGCACAGCCTCGTCATCCCCGAGCCTACCTCGGCTCGAGCGTGGTCATCCGAGCGAGTGGGCTCGACATCCTGAGCTACCGCCTCAAGCTGAAAAGAAGAAGAGACAAACAAAAAAATTTCAAACATTGCCGAAGTCCAACACATGAAGCCAATATTCCCTACGCAACATCAGAAGCAAAGCAAAGGTCTTTATTCAAATAAAGTAGCTCTACATACAACTAGACCGACGCTACAGCAGAGTTTTACAATAACTTAAAGGAACATAATACAACTTGGTTAGTGCCTCTTCGGAAGGGGAGCGCTCCGGTTCAAGGAAACGCGGGGGCGGCGACGCCTCACCTCCGAGCTCGATTCCAAACCAGCGAAGCGAGACTCCCCTCCGCCGCTAACTCTAACTGTGGCACCAACTGAGGCGCCGCTAGACAAGATAGCTACGCCACTCTGAGCGTCAGCAAGACTCCGCCTCACCGTAGGCAAACGAGTCGCAAGTTCGTAGAAGGTAATCCCTCTCTCGCACTCTTCGCGAGTACACGACGTACTACGAACGTTGGCCCTCTCAGGCAGAGGCTTGAGCGACACGACCTCTTTCTCCAGCTCGATAATCCTATCTCCCAGAACTTCGTCCTGTGTCGACATCTTCAACCGAGGAGGTCTTGACGAGCCCGCAACATTGGCACTATCAGTCGCAAGACGTCGATAATGGGTGACCTCGATCCCCCTGTCTATCGTAATCCTCCTAAGCTTGTCAATCTTGGCCAGCAACTCTTGGCGCTCAGATGACAACTTTTCCAACTCGGAAGCTAACTTCTCTTCTTTCGCCGAATGTTCTTTCTCCGTTACCTCCAAGTGACGGATCTCGGCCAAGAGCTCGCTATTCTTTTGCTCGACAACAAAAAGCTCCTTACGAAGCCCCTCTGTTTCACCTTCGAGATGAGAAGCATGGGGTTGCTTCCGTAGTTGCTTCAACTCACGGCAATACCCCCTCGCAGCTGCTTTTATCTCCTCCAGCTTCTAGAGCATATAAAACCGCCTCTCTCGGCTATGAGAAAGTGCTCGCTTCGTTTCTTTTAGCTCCTTACGAAGATACAAAACCTCCGTGATCGGACCAAACTTTACTTGAAAAGCAAAGATAAATCTGATGCCCAACACTTGGAGAATTTTTGCAACTAGTCAAACATAAAATCCGAGGTCCAACACTTGGAGAATTTTTGGCCAAACAAAAAGTGTTTTCATTCAAAACTCAAAACGCATTACAGGAGCGGTGGCCAGTCCGCAGTCAGGCTTACACATAAGAAAAAAAAAGAAGACTAAAGACACAACCAAGTCAGGGGTCGACCTTTTTGTCGCTCGGGTCTTCCGACCCCCCGACGATCCCCATGTCCTCGTCCACGTCCTCGTCCTCAGAGTCGTCTTCCTCCTCACCCTCGGTCTCTGTCTCGCCCGTGCCTTCGACATCGTCGGCCTGTCTCTCGGGGCCGAGCATTGCCGAGGGAAGCTCCTCTTCCCCCTCCACGGGGTCGTAGAAGTGGTAGGAGGACGTGTCGAACCCCGGGTTCCGAGCGACGATATGAAGCAGGGCTCGGCCGTACGCGTCCTCCATGTTCTTAAACATGTGCTGCTCGGCTTCTTGCTGGACATCCCTCTTTGCCTTCGCCACATTCAATTGGTGCTTGGCCCTGATCCTCTCGGTCTCCTTCCGAGCATTCTCCGCCTCCGACCGTGCTTCGGCCAGCTACTCCTTAAGCGCGGCATTCTCCTTCTCTGAGGCCTCGAGCTTGGCTGCCTCGTCCGCCGACCGCTGCATAGCTTCGGCCAGCTTCACCTCCAACCCCGCCACTTCCGCACCGCGCTTTGCCGAGAGGAGTTGCTCGGCTTCGAACAGCTTCACAGCTTTCGCGCTGTGCGACCTCTCCCGGTCGCACAGCGCCGACAGCTCCTGTTCTTTGCTCGCGAACTCTTTGAGCAAAAAGTTGAAGTGGCAGAGGGTCTGAAAAGAGAACAAACAGTTAGAATCCGAACCTAAAAACTTAGAAAATTTCGAAAGAAATGCTTCAAGAAGAAAGTGTTCAGTCTACTTACCGACATCGTGTTCCGAGCAATCTGCATTGTAGCGTCCCCGACCTCTCTGGACTTAAGCACCGCTCGGTCTTTCGGGGTCGGCAGGTGCTTCACCGCCTGCATACAAATGTTGCCATCCCCCACGAAGCCGTCGACCTTCATTACTTGCCAGTCAGGGACGAAGATCCGCTTATGCTCCTCGGTCAGAATCTTCTTCGCTTCGGCAGTGAGGGACGGAACTTGAAGGGACAACGCCGCGCTCACGTTGAATGCGCCGCTCGACGAGCCGGGGGCATCTGTCTTTGCCGTTGGAGTCGGCGCATCCGAGACTGGGAAATCGGAGGCCGCGACCTGGTCTTGCTCGGGATCGGCATCCGGGAGCACGACCACCGGCATGTCGGCAGTCTTTGGGACCGAAGGTATCTTCGGCGCTCGGCCGCCCTGAGGCCTTGTCGAGGGTCTCTTCTTCTTCTTCGCCTCCTGCTCCCTAGCCGCCTTGGCCTTCGCCATCAATGCCCTATAGTCCATGCCGGAAGACTCTGCACAGACCGAACGAAAAAACTTAGAAAAATTTTCAAAAACTTCAAGGAAAAAATAAAAGTACCAGAGGCATACTGGGATCGTTCGGACTTAAACCCCCTCGGAACAAGGCCTCCTTGGTGATGTCCTTCCAACTAAGCGTCGGAAGGCCGAGGAGTTTCTTGAGGACTTCGGCCTCCTCGTCACTAAGCACTGGCTCTCTCTTCGCTCACTTGGGCAGGCCCTCCCTCGACCAAGCTATCAGAATTGCCCAGGGTTCGGGAGCTCGGACAATAAAGTACTTCTCCTTCCAATGCTTGATCGAGTCCGGGTTCTCGATCAACTTCACGCCTGTCCGCGGCGAAAGGTAGAACCTCTGCTCGTTCCTGTTCGGCTGGCAAGGACGGTAGAGGCTCCGAAGAAGGAACAGACTTGGCTCGGCGCCGATCTCTTGACACCGAAGAACAAATGCCAAGACGTGCCTCCAAGTGTTCGGCATCAGCTGGGCGGGACTCAGGCCGTACCAATTGAGGACCTCGGCAATGAACGGATGCAACGGAAAGCGAAGCCCGGCGGACAAGGAGTCGACCGGAAAAATGCACGCATCGGCCGAAGACGACGTGCAGGCTCGGAAACCAGGTCCGGGGAGAAGTAGCCCATACTCGGCAGGGATCTAGAATCCAGTCCGGATCCGTTGCAGATCAGCCTCAGTAAGGACTGAAGAGATATGGTCCACCTCGGACATCTCTCTCAGCTCGTTCTCCTCTACGGACTTGGCAGTGCCCTGGGTCACCTTCTCCAGCATCTCTTCGGAGTAGCTCCGTACCCCCCCACGCTCGACAGAGAGATCGGCTGCCGACTGAACTCCCCTGCCGTCTTCGGCTGCTCTATGATCGTGACCACTCCCTTATCCTTCCGGGACCTTGCTGAAACCTCCTGGAGCGGCTCGGCGACCTCCCCACTCTCGCTCGGCCGGACCACGGTCTGCTCGGTCGGCTCCACCACCTCCTTCTCTTTATCCGCTCGGCTAACGACTCGGTCCGAGGCGGGGGTCTCATCCGAAGAAGTAATCTTAACCATTTTTTCTAAAGAGAGAGGAGAGAGACTGACCTTGAAGTGACTGTTACGGTGGGAAAAGTTCGCTGGAGCAAAGAAATGCCTTGCCGCGACAGCTAGCAGCGCCACCCGGGAGCTAAAAACTTTGATGATGAAAAGTAAAAACTTGAGTGAGAAAGTAAAAGTGAATAATGAGATTGGGGGTGGGGGAGTGAAGACTTATAGTAAAAGAAAAAGTCTCTTGGGCTTCCTAACGAAAGGGCGCGACTCTTGATCGGCCTTTGAAGCATTACGAAAGCCCAAACGACTTTGTACCCGAGCAGCAACGATTGGCGAAAAGGCACAGCGTTTCGATACAAGTCGAATAGCTCGGCACGCACAGGATCAAAATCCGACTGTCGTGCGAGCCGAGCCCCTAGTCCTCTGGTCGGCTGCCGAGCAAGTGCCCATCCGAGCCCCAAAACGGAGAAAAATCACTTTTCCCTCAACATTCGTGTAAGATCTCGATCAGACGGCCCAGATCTTGCCAATGTCGCTAAACGACAAGATAGTGTTTTCTTGGGAACTGGGCCCGTCTCGAGATTCGTTCCACCATCCAACGGCTCAGATCGCACTACATCGCTCGACCTACCGAGCCCCTAGTCCTCCGGTCGGCTGCCAGCAAGCGCCCATCCGAGCCCCAAAACGGAGAAAAATCACTTTTCCCTCAACATTCGTGTAAGATCTTGATCAGGCGGTCCAGATCTTGCCAGCGTCGCTAAACGACAAGATAGTGTTTTCTTGGGAACTGGGACCGTCTCGAGATTCGTGCCGCCATCCAATGGCTCAGATCGCACCACGCCGCTCGGACGGCCGAGCACCTAGGTCTCCGGTCGGCTGCCGAGCAAGTGCCCATTCGAGCCCCAAAGCGGAGAAAAATCACTTTTCCCTCAACATTCGTGTAAGATCTCGATCAGACAGCCCAGATCTTGCCAGCATCGCTAAACGACAAGATAGTGTTTTCTTGGGAACTGGGCCCGTCTCAAGATTCGTGCCACCATCCAATGGCTCAGATCGCACTACATCACTCGACCTACTGAGCCCCTAGTCCTCCGGTCAGCTGCCGAGCAAGTGCCCATCCGAGCCCCAAAACGGAGAAAAATCACTTTTCCCTCAACATTCGTATAAGATCTCGATCAGACGATCCAGATCTTGCCAGCGTCGCTAAACGACAAGATAGCGTTTTCTTGGGAAATGGGCCCGTCTCGAGATTCGTGCCACCATCCAACGGCTCAAATCGCGCCACGTCGCTCGGACGGCCGAGCCCCTAGGTCTCCGGTCGGCTGCCGAGCAAGTTCCCATCCGAGCCCCAAAACGGAGAAAAATCACTTTTCTCTCAACATTCGTGTAAGATCTTGATCAGACAGCCCAGATCTTGCCAGCGTCACTAAACGACAAGATAGCGTTTTCTTAAGAAATGGGCCTGTCTCGAGATTCGTGACACCATCCAACGGCTCAGATCGCGCCACGATGCTCGGACGGCCGAGCCCCTAGGTCTCCGGTCGGCTGCCGAGCAAGTGCCCATCCGAGCCCCAAAACGGAGAAAAAGCAGCCGAGTGACAACAACCGTTGGATCGTCCAGAAATTCGCGCTTCTGGTGATGGACGGTCCAGATCATGCCACGTGCGCTAAACGACAAGATAACAATTTTTTGGGAAACGCGCCTCCTCGAGATTCGTGCCGGGATCTGACGGCACAGATTGCGCCACGTCGCTCGGGCTGCCGAGCCCCTAGACCTCCGGTCGGCAGCCGAGCAGGTGCTGTTCCGAGCTCCAAAAGCGAGAAAATGGCTGCCGAGCGACTACAACCGCCAGATCTCTCAGAAACTAGCGCTCGCGCGAGATCAACGGTCTAGATCAAGCCACGCCATAAATAGGTATTAAAAATCAGTTTTTATTTATTTTAATCATTTTATTTATTTAAAAATTGCAAAAAAATTACTAAAAATTTGGGAAAATTCACTAGAAATTCTAGAAAATAATTGTAAATTCGGGGGAATATTTTTGAACCCCTGAACGAACAATTATTGCCTAGGATGTATTGTGAAGGCCCCAAACGACTGGTTAACACATCGCAAAATTAAATAAATAATCCGAAAAAATATATAAACACCGTCGGATATTCAGAAAAGCTTAAGAACAGCTTACAGCTTCAAATATCACCTCACTACCCCCTTCGAGATTCAAAACCCTCCATTCGGACTCCGATACAACTCCACTAGCCACTAAAACAGTTAAACTACTCCTCAAAGGCTGATCAAACTCAGTCTTTAGGAGTGGGGGGCTCGTGATATGGCTAAAAATGGGGTTAAATTGGAACCTTCCAAATTGGGCACGAATCTTGAAGCCTAGGGGTAAAACGGTAATTTCACCTACCAACGGGTCTGAAGCGGGTACTGGTTATCTTCCCCGAAGACCCACTTACCCGCAAACGGATCCACCTCAACTGGGTGCGGGTTTCAACCCGCAGCAAACCCGGTCCAGAAGGGATAGAATTAGGGTTTCTGGTTAAATCCTAATCAACGGACCTGATTCATATCTATCCCTTCACTGAGATTAGGGATTACATTCCTTATCTAACCACAGGGGGATTACATTCCTAATCTGATCCCAGCGGCACCTATAAATACCCCCCATCCATCTCCATTGAGAGGTAATCAATCTTTCTCCAGTTTTTGCGCTCTTTCATAATCTTTCCTGATTACTGACTTGAGCATCGGAGGGTGCGTCACCGGGAACAACCCCGGTGTCTCGCACTTTTTGCAGGTGTACGGCAGGAGTCGGCGCCAAACTCTGACGGAACAGGTATACAGGTTTACTATTCAGTTTCCCTAAGAATCCACAAATACTATCTGTTTGCCCCCACACCAAAGTTAGCGGCAACAAAAGCCGTAGCCGACCGGAACTGGTGGGTAATTGAGACGAACTGGTCAATCTCGGATGCCTCGAGTGGGCGGTCGGCTTCAGAGTCTTTTCTTGGTGAGACTGTTGTTGAGAAAGAGTTGGAGATCCGCAGGTTGAAGCTAGTGCTAGGCACCGGTTTAATCGAGGAGGCGAGCAATTCCGTACTAGGAGCTTCTCCGACATTTTTCTTGGAGGGGGCCCAGCCTGACGATGTGGAAAGCTCAGTTGCTGGGGAGCCTTCCCCGGTTGGGCCGGCCGAGTGTGAGAAGGAACCCGAGGGAAGCACCGAATTTGAGTTTTAAGCCGAGCGATGAGTGATTTGTAAGCTTTTTATTGTATTTGTGCTGCCGTTTCTGGCGCTCAATGAGTAATAAGAAAAACTTCCAACTTCTTTAACTTTGACGATTCATTGGATGAGGATTGTTGCCGAGCTCGGCCTTGTGAGGGATCACCGCCGAGGCAAAAAGGCCGTACGGTAGCTTATTGCAGGCAACGCCTAATGAGTGGCGTTCCGCCTTCCGATAAGCATTAATGGCGATGTTTCGCCTTTCGTCGTTTGGACTTCCTGATGCAATAAATGCGCTTCTCAGGGGCTATATAACCCCCATCCCCTCATTGTTTTTTATCAGGAATTGAGATTGACTCATCTGCCATAAGATTCGGGTGCTTGCCGAAGGTGGGCGTCCTAGAGAGAACTTTGGTCCGAGAGTTCTGGATTAGTGGCGCACCAATCACCATCGAAAAATTCGGGGTTATGGCTTTGAGGGCCGTAAACCCCGGGTTGTTCGTTGGTGAGTGGTGGGTCGATCAATTGGTTCGGATGCTCAGTGTGAGTCCTGGGCCTGGCTCCCCTATCGCCTTCGAACAATTCGGGGTTTTGGCTCTGAAAGTAGTAAATCCCGAGTTGCTCGAAGGTGAGAGGTGGGTCAACCAACGGTCTGGGGCTCGGGGCGTTTGCCGAAGGCGGGCACGCTAAACCTTAATGAAAACTTTTTGAAATGGCTGTAGGGGAAGGTCGTTGCCGGGTGTAAAACGGCCGTGGGGGAAGGTCGTCCCCGAGCGTAAAGGTCGCGTGGCTTTGAAAAAAGTCAAACGCCTTGCTTGAGGTCGACGACGAGCCCCCACACCTGTTCTCAGGTAGATAGCACGGGTGTAGCTGGCGGTTGCCGCCGAGCGCATAGGTTGATGGGCTTGAACAAGCCCAAACCATGCCCGAGGCAGATGCCGAGCCCCATACCTTAGATAAGCCGGTGATGGGCGTAGCTGAAGGTCGTCACCGAGCGCATAGCTTTGAAAAAAGCCAGACGCCTTGCTCGAGGTCGACGACGAGCCCCCATACCTGTTCTCAGGTAGACAGCATGGGTGTAGCTGGCAGTTGCCACCGAGTGCATAGATTGATGGGTTTGAACAAGCCCAAACCATGCCTGAGACAGATATCGAGCCCTCATACCTTAGAGAAGCCGGTGATAGGCATAGCTGAAGGTCGTCACCGAGCGTAAAGGTTGCATGGCTTTGAGAAAAGCCAAATGCCTTACTCGAGGTCGATGACGAGCCCCCATACCTGTTCTCAGGTAGACAGCATGGGTGTAGCTGGCGGTTGCCGCCGAGCGCGTAGGTTGATGGGCTTGAACAAGGCCAAACCATGTTCGAGGCAGATGCCGAGCCCCCATACCTTAGGATTTTCGGTGATATATATTCTTTCTTCTAGCTCAAGGCACCGTCCGGGGGCCGAGCCCCAAGTTTGTATGAGGAGTTCTTTGTGGCTCGCGGTTTCTTCCGAGTGCCGAGCCCTAAGCTTGTAAGAGAAGCTTTTTGTGGCCCGTTTCATCCGAGCGCCAAGCCCTAAGCTTGTAAGAGAAGCTTTTTGTGGCTCGTGGTTTCATCCGAGCCTCGAACCATAAGCTTGTAAGAGAAGCTATTTGTGGCTCGCGGTTTCTTCCGAGTGCCGAACCATAAGCTTGTAAGAGAAGCTTTTTGTGGCTCGCGGTTTCATCTGAGCCTCGAACCATAAGCTTGTAAGAGAAGCTTTTTGTGGCTCGCGGTTTCTTCCGAGTGCCGAACCATAAGCTTGTAAGAGAAGCTTTTTGTGGCTCGCGGTTTCTTCCGAGTGCCGAATCATAAACTTGTAAGAGAAGCTTTTTGTGGCTCGCGGTTTCTTCCGAGCGCCGAACCATAAGCTTGTAAGAGAAGCTTTTTGTGGCTCGCGGTTTCTTCCGAGTTCCGAACCATAAGCTTGTAAGAGAAGCTTTTGTGGCTTGCGATTTCTTCCGAGCACCGAACCATAAGCTTGTAAGAGAAGCTTTTTGTGGCTCGTGGTTTCTTCCGAGTGTCGAGCCCGAAACGTGTCCTTTAAAGAAAGCTAATACGAAGCCAAAGCTTGTTTTAAGAAAGCTGACATAATTACAACATACTTGAACTTTACAAAAACAAGGCACAACAGGCCGATTACATTTTTCATCATTTACATTGGGCGAAGAGGCTAACCCTCCCCTTCTAGGAATTTGATGAGGTGCTCCGCGTTCCAGGGCCTCTTGACTGCCTTGCCTTCCGGGTCGGTAAGGCGGTATGTTCCCTGGCGTACGACCTCAGATACCTTGTATGGGCCTTCCCAGTTTGGGGCCAGTTTTCTCTTTTGGCTGAGATTGGATACCGCCAACTTCCGGAGGACGAGGTCCCCCAACTTGATATTGGTGGGACGCACCTTTTTATTATAGAACCTTTCGATCCTCTGTTGGTAGGTGTTCCTTCTGATGGCAGACTTCTCCCTGACCTCGTCTATGAGATCCAGGTCGGCACGTAGCTGTGCCAAGTTGCTTGCTTCGTTGAAGGCCATGATCCGGGGCGAAGGGAGCCCGATCTCCAGGGGGATCATGGCCTCAACGTCGTATGTCAGATTGAATGGTGACTCTCCCGTGGGGATTCTCTTTGTTGTTCGGTGGGCCCAGAGAACACTCGGCAGCTCGTCGATCCATAACCCCTTGGAAGAGTTATCAAGTCGTTTCTTGAGACCGTCGAGAATCTGGCGGTTCGTGTTCTCGGTCTGGCCATTTGACTGCGGGTGGCATGCTGAAGAAAAGCGCTACTGGATTTCGAGATCCTCGCAAAACTTTCAAAAATTCTTACCCGCAAATTGAGTCCCATTATCTGTGATGAGTGCTTGTGGAATCCCGAATCGGTAGATGATGTGTTTCCAGAAAAATTATTGGGTCTGCTGCTCGGTAATCGTGGCCTCGATCCACTTCGTAAATTAGTCGATCGCCACTATAAGAAACTTTTTTTGGCCCGTTGCCTTCGGAAATGGGCCTACCAGATCCATCCCCTACATAGTGAAGGGAGTGGGACTGGCCAGGGAGTGGAGGTTCGCTTGCGGAGCTCTTTTCACGGGTGAGAACCTTTGGCAGGGGCCACACTTCTTTACCATGGCCAGGGCGTCTTGGAGCATTGTGGGCCAGTAGTACCCGTGATTCAAAGCCTTTCGCGCAAGTGATCGGCTTCCCATATGGCACTCGCCAGTTCCTTCATGGAGCTCCTTGATAGCATACTTTGCTTCGTCGGGGGTTAAGCAGCGGAGATAGGGTCTTCTGTCCATCGTGGTGTATGACCTTTTGAAGAGGGTCTCGCAGATCATGGCGAACCTCTCTGAACAGACCTTGATCCGTCTTGCCTCGGCTCGGTCTTCGGGGAGTTCTCCTTTGATTAGAAACTTCTTGATGGGAGCGGTCCAATCGTCAGGATGAGCTCCGTCTTCGATGCAGAGGGTCTCGGGGAGGTCAGTACTCGGCATTAGGAGTACTTCGATCAGGACGATACGGTCGAGGCCCTCGAAGGACGAGGAAGCTAACTTTGACAGAGCATCGGCCTGGGCGTTCTGATATCTGGGGATCCTTATGATTGTGGATTTGTCAAAGGATGCCAGTAGTCGCTGGACCACGGCCAAGTACCTAATCATCCGATCGTCACGGGCCTCGTACTCTCTGATGATCTGATTGATCACAAGCTGAGAATCGCTAAAGGCCCTGATCTGTCTGATGCCTGCCCGGTGCGCCAAGGTGAGCCCAGCAATTACGGCCTCATACTCGGCCTCATTGTTAGAGGCTGGAAAGTTAAGGCAGAGGCAATACTGAAGGAGGAAACTTTCAGGGCCTCGCAGAATGATGCCCGCACCACTCCCCACTTCGCAGGAGGACCCGTCGACGTAAACTTTCCATGTCTGTTCGACCTCCCCGCTTTCAGGTTACTCGGAGATGGTGCATTCCGTAATGAACTCGGCGAGGGCATGTCCTTTGATGGCTGTCCTTGGCTGGTAGAAAATGTCGTATTGACTGAGCTTGATCGACCACTTGACTAGTCGTCCGGAGCTCTCGGGCTTGTAGATCACGGCCTTCAGAGGCTGATCTGTGAGCACTTAAATTGAATGTGCCTGGAAATAGGGACGGAGCTTCCGCACGGCCATGACCAAGGTATATGCTATCTTCTCCATTTTTGAGTATCTGGTCTCGGCTGCGAGCAGAACCTTGCTCACGTAGTATAGCGGCTTCTGGACTCCGTCTTCTTCTCGGACGAGGACAACACTGAGCACATTTTTCGAGGCCGAAAGATAAAGCCAGAGTGGCTCACCTGGCTCGAGCTTGCTGAGGAGAGGAGAGGAGGGTTGGCGAGGTACTCTTTCCATTGGGTGAACGCCTCTTGTTGCTGAGTACCCCACTCGAACCCTTCAGTTCCGTGCAAAGCCTTGAAGAATGGGAGGGACTTATCTCAAGACTTAGAGAGGAAATGGCCGATGGCTGCCAGTCTTCCCGTGAGCCTCTAGACTTCCTTGGTGTTTCTAGGGGAGGCCATGTCTATTATGGCCTGGATTTTCTCGGGGTTCACCTCGATGCCGTGCTGGCTGACGACGAACCCGAGGAATTTTCCCAACGAGACGCCGAATGCACACTTCGCCAGATTGAGTATCATATTGTGGGTTCGAAGGACCCCAAAGTCTTCTTCAAGGTCGGTGACATGGTCCTGACCCCGCTGGCTCTTGACGAGCATGTCGTCAACATATACCTCCATGTTGCTACCGATATGATCTTTGAAGACTCGGTTGACGAGCCTCTAATAAGTAGCACCAGCATTCTTTAGCCCGAAGGGCATAACCTGGTAGCAATAAATACCTTGGTCCGTGACGAAGGAAGTCTTCGCTATATCAGGGGGGTACATTTAGATCTAGTTGTAGCCTGAGAAGGCGTCCATGAAAGAAAGGAGCTCGTGACCCGACGTTGCGTCGATTAGGGCATCGATGTTGGGGAGAGGGAACAGATCTTTGGGGCATGCCTTGTTTAGGTCAGTAAAGTCTATGCAGATCCTCCAGCACCCGCTCGCCTTTCTGACCATCACGACGTTCGCCATCTACTCAGGATAGCTGACATTCTGTATGAAACGAGCAGACAAGAGTTTTTTCACCTCCGCTTTCACCACCTGCTGCCTTTCCGGGGCGAACTTATGTCGCTTCTGGACGATAGGCTTCAAGCCGGGGATCACGCTGAGTTTGTGCATGATTAGGTCTTTGGAGATCTCGGGCATATCGAAGGGTTTCTAGGCAAAGAGGTCGACATTGTAGTGAATGAAGTCGATCAGGTCGGATTTGAGGCTGGGAGCGAGGGAGCAGCTCACTCGGAACCACTTCGATACATCCCCTGTCTCGAACGAGACTTCCTCTAGTTCGTCCGTCGGCTCAGGTTCTGGCTAGATTCTCTCGGGCTGTAGCTCGACGGCATCCAGGGGAAACACACCGCCCTCGACAGCTGTCATGTAGCACGGCCGTGCTGCCTCCTGGTTTCCTCAGACAACTCTGACACCTGACTTGGTGGGAAATTTCAGCTTTTGGTGGTAGCCCGAGGGGACAGCCTGGAGGGAGCAGAGCCCCGGTCGTCTGAGGATGGCGTTGTAGGCTGCCTTGACATTTACAACCATGAAGTCCATCGACTCGATCCGTCTGTGAGGGGTCGTACCGGCAGTGACGTCTAAGGTCACAATTCCCTATATTGGCACCGGGACGCCGGAGAACCCGGGCAAGGTGTATCTGGCTGGCTTTAGCTTATCCCGGGGAAGTTTGAGGTTCTCGAATGCTTCTAGGAAGAGGATGTTCACCGAGCTCCCATTGTCCACGAGGATCTGACGAGCCTCGTAGTTCACCATGTCGAGGCTGATGACAAGCGCATCGCAGTGAGGAAGCCTAACTCCTTCCAGGTCTTCCCCTGAGAAGGAGACAAGGAGTTGCTGGATCTGGGGAGAAGGGGGACCCTGTACGGCGTTTACCTCTCAGAAAAATGCCTTATGGGAAGTGCTGGACTCTCCTCCCATGGGCCCTCTGTGGACGCAATGCAAGATGGATCGACCCTCAGCTTCTTAATGTTCAGGGTTCGGCTCGGGACGCAGTTTGGGTGTTCGAGGCGAAGGCGAAGGCCTTCGGTTCCTCATGTCCCTTTGATCCCGGTCTTCTCCTCATTTGAATTCCTAGAGGTACCCCCGTTGAATGAGGTCCTTGATTTCGTCCTTTAGGGCACGACAGTGGTCGGTTTCGTACCCGTTATCTCGATGGAAGCAATAGTAAAACTGTTGATCCCTTTTCTTGTTGTTGGCCGGTCGAGGGGGGAACTGGACGAGGTCCCTATCTTCGATTTCTAAGAGGATAGTTGACACATTTTGTGTTAGCAGTGTGTACCTTTCGAAGCATGGGACCAGAGGTACCCTCTTCGTGATGGTTCCGTCTTTTGGGACCTTCTTAGCCGGCTCTGCCTCATCGACTTTTCGCTTCCCCTTCCCCGGGACTTCTTTGGCACTTTCTGGATTCCAGGGCCTCCTCGGCCCGGATGTACTTTTCGACCCGACTGAGAAGGCCAAGAAAATCGAGGGGAGGCTTCTTTGCCAGGGATGCCTTCAGCTGGCCGTGTCGGATGTTGTGTTGGAATGCTGCCGATGCGACCCCGGCGTCGAGGGAGGAGACTGACCTCACCTCCGTAGTGAACCTCCGGACGAACTGCCGGAGGGACTCTCCTTCCTTCTGTCGGAGGTCCAGTAGGGATGCGCTCGTCTTCTCAGCTTTTCGGCTGGTAACGAAGTGGGCCAGGCAATTGGCCTCCAGCTGATCGAACGAGTAGAGCGAGCCGGGGACGAGCTTGGAGAACCATTCCCGAGCCGGGCCCCGGAGGGTGGCAGGAAAAGTATGGCACAGGAGGGGATTTGAAGCTCTATGAATCATCATGAGGGTCTTGAAACCCTCCATGTGATCAGCAGGATCACCCTCGCCTTCATATGTCTCGAATTGGGGAGGTCGGAAATTTCGGGGTATTTCTGCCTATAGGATTGCAGCGGAGAAAGGAGGTCAGGTCGGCCTGTGACCCTGAGCCGGCCTCGTGCCGCCATCGCCAAAGTGGTCGAGGCGGTTCTCCATCTCCTGGAGGGATCGTCAGGCCGCGCGACGCGCTTACCCCGACCTCCGATCGTGAGTAAGAGTGGTGGAGCATCTCGTTGACAGGGGTCCCTAAGATAGCCTCCATGATCTCTTTCCGGAAGTCTTGGAACTCCTGGTGGGTGACCGGAGCTCGTTCAGCCAGGTTACGTTGGGGCGGCGGTCTCAGGCCGATGGGGCTGAGCGCTGGCTCCCGCCCTTGGGGCGGAGGTCTGGGATGGTTCGGGGCTGAGTTGGAAGCAGCCCCTTCCCTAGTAGGGCTTGCCTGTCGATTCTGGATGACCCCGCGCAGGTTGGGTACAATCAAGCGAGAGGCACCCGACTGGTGTCCGAGGCTGATCCCCAGATTGTTGGATCCATGAGTGTCGACGGGGACGTCCTAAGGAGGGACGTCTTGGCGACGTGTAGAGGTGACAACTCTCCTGGCCTTAGGTGCCATGTGAGCTCAGATTGACAGGATATCGTTGATGGCAGGGCTTGGACTGGTGTCCGCACTGTGGTTCCCACAGACGGTGCCAACCTGATGTGGTTTGTTTTGGGGGGATAGCTGCACCAGGTGTGAGTTCGTCTCGATTTTCATTTTTGCGGAAGCTTTGGTACGGATGGTATGGCTCGGGAGTAGGCGGGAGCGAGGTGGAGATCGGATGCTCGGCTCGGATTTGGAGGCTCGGATCTAATGGTCTCGTGTACCTACACTCGGTCTAGAAACACTGGGGTTGGTCCCGGTAGCAGACCCTCCGACGATCTAGTCAGTCACTGAAGAAAAGTAATAGTAGCTAGGGTTTGAGAGGGGAAAGATTGATTACCTTTTGAAGGGGTAAGGGGCCTGGTATTTATAGGCCATGCTAACCGGGTCTGGATCCGTTTGGATCTGGGTCTGGACCCGGTCGCCCGGGGGCCTGACGTGGCGAAAGCCCAAGCGGTTTAGGGCTTACGTGGCAGGAGCCTGAGTGGTTTTAGGGTTGACATGGCAGATCTGGATGATCGGGATGTGGCGCCTTTTGAGGGGATCCTGTGGCCCAGGAGGGGCCACGTCATCTGACCCATATCACTTATTATTTGTATATCATCATGTTTACTATCTTAAAGAAGATGGTTTGTCAAATTTTTCTTCTTCAATTATCTATTGTTATTCAAACAAATTTATTTTATTTTTGACAAAATTAATTCAAGAACAAATATATGTAGAAATATTTTTCACCTTTAAGACAAACCTCAAACTCAAGCCCAAGTCCAAGTATCAAAGCCTGAATTACCTCACGTCACAAAACACAAAACAATCCTCCTACTTCCTGCTCTTCTGCTTACTATAGTTACCTATGTTCATGTCAAAACCTATCTCTGATTTAAACATTCCTTCAACCTCTCAACCCCCCTCATCCTCATTCTCATCCAATTCTCCATAATAGCAAAGTTCCTATTGGATATATAGGTATATTCTCACTATATGAATAATATTATATGTAATATTATTTTATGAGTAACACGTGTTATACGTGCTAATTGTACGGATATCGAAACGTGGGTTGAGTGGGTTGAGAACCCAATAACCAAACCAGTATTTATCCTATAAATACTGGCTTGTGATAGTAGTATAGGTATTTCAATCTTGATACCTAGGGTAAATTTTTCAAGCACCTTAGTCTACGATATTAACCCTAATTTCTATTGTTATTATCTCTCATAATCCCTAACAATCTTGAGATATTTAGCATTTCTAATTTTGAGATTAAGAAAGATAATTGAGAGAGAATCGTCAAAGATCTCGGCCATCAGATCTGATCGCCGCCGCCGATGGGTGCTGCCTCCACTAGCGTCGCCGACATCGTCGCAAGTCGCCTCGTCACCACTGCCAGCCACCGCACTTGAAACACCCCCCTCCTCCTCTTCTCGATCATTGTGTGTGGTCGGGTTCGGGATCAGATCAGATCTGATTTTCTGTTGGTGTTTCTTGGTGTTCAGTGTTCGGGCTTGATAGGCAATCATTTGCTGATTGCTGTGTTGCCCAGATCCGACCAAACAAGAAAGCTATTTGCTGAGAACTTGCTGTTTTGTGTTCGGGATTGAAGACCTTATCTCTGGTATGCTCGAGTTTGACCCAGATCTAAATTTTGATTGGGTGGTTAGTTGATGTTTCGTGTTTTGGGAAAAATACAGGATCTTCGCACCGTGCTTCCGATTTAGATCCAACCCAAAAATCTTTATAAAGATATGGTTCACTCTCAACTTTAAGATTTGTGCTTATTTTTTAATGTTATTTTCTTTGTTGATTGTTTATTACACAGTTTTACAGAAAAATACCCTTCATTTTACTGAAATTACGCTAGTAGTAATTATTCAAAAAAAAACCTGTTGACTCTTAGTTTGGTGTGCACAAAACGTGTCTATAAATACTAATAAGTTTAAATTGAGTTGTTCAGATTTTCAGGATTAAATAATATCAATACAAGATTCAAAAGAGATTCAAGAATAAGAAAAAAAGGAAAGCAATAAAGAAGGATTGCAAGATCAAGCAAAAGAAGATGTTATTTAAAAAGAAGCACATGTTAATTAGTTCCCAAGAAAGCCAGCAAGATCAGTTATTGGGATTCCATATCTGTGAGATTTTATATGTATTTAATTGATTGTGAATTGATTAGTATATGGTAAGAATATAAAGTGGATTCGTCATGAACAACACGATTGCGGTTGACCGTACTTCAGTGTCGGTCGACCGCACCACAGTCGACCGTACGTTATAGCAATATAATGAAGTAGTCGACCATTTATCTTTCGACTTTTTGTTTAAAGATGAAAGGTCGATTGTCCCTTTATTGCGATCGACCGTAACTCACGATGTCCATTTTTTTGGAATGTATCGTTTCTATTTTTGATAGATACACTTTCCCATCTATATATTTAGACGAACCCACTGCGTATTCCTCACCTATTAACTCTGAGAAAAATCTTCAGAACTGATCAATTCAACAATCAATCAAGTGTGTGTGATACTTATTTGTTTTCATCAGTCAGGATCATTAAGGATCTTGAGTTTTTCTTTTCTTCCACTTCGGTGAGATTGACATGGCTTGTGTTAGAAGTCCTATGGGTGTAATAGGTCTCTCGGCCTGAATCCAAAAATCACTGTACAAGGGTTTGCGTATAGTGGAATGCTTGTAGCGGAGAATTGCTACAAGTAGGTGGTGTGGACGTAGACCTGGGGGTCGAACCATGTTAAATCGCTGCGGCACTTGTGCTTGCTATGTTTGCTCTCTCTATCTCTTTTCTTTTAATTTGCAACTTTATTTTTTATATTTTTTAATTCCGCACAATCACCCTATTCACCCCCTTTAGGGTGATTTACAGTGGTATCAGAGCAAGGTTCTCACTAAGAGCTTAAAAGCTTAAGCAAAAGGTCCAATGGCCGAAATCGCTCCTCCCGAAAACTTGTACTCATCGGAGCCATTCATCTCCAATGGGACAAGTCTTACACACTCACCATATTTTGATGGAAAATGCTATAAAGTTTGGAAAGTTCGTATGTCTCATTTCTTACAGATGCTTGGAGAAGAAGTTTGGAATGTGTGCATAAACAAAATAGATATTCCGGTCAGCGATGGAAAGACGACCTTCTCAAAAGCAAAGCTAGCACTAAAAGCTGCAAATTCCAAAGCTATGATGGCTCTGTATGCAGGATTGAACAATGAAGAAATAATGCAATGCGGGAGAAATTGTAAGACAACATACGAAATTTGGAACAATATCCTAAAACGGCATGAGGGAACCTCTTTTGTGGTAAAAGCTAAAATAAATTTATGTTTTTATAAGTATAATGTTTTTCGTATGTTGCCAGGAGAAAACATAGATCAAATTCTTGACCGTTTCGATATATTGCACACGAGCTTGAGAGCTTAGGTAAGAGGTTGGATGATGACCGAAAGGTCGGAAAACTCATAAGCTGTCTCACGCCTGAATGGGATGTAAAAGCTGCTACAATAAGAGAGACCCTTGAGGAAAAGGGATTCGACTACTACACCTTCCAAGGAAAGCTGAAGACATACGAGATGGAGATGACAGAAACCAAAAGATACAGATAGAACATTGGGATTGAACCAAAAACTGAAGAAAGGACCATCGCCCTGAAAGCAGAAAAATCCCGACCATCAAAAGCAGAATCAGACCGTGAGGAGTCAGACGAAGATATCGCCCTATTGACTAAGTAATTTCGTAAGTACCTTAAACATACAAAATATTACAGGTACCAAGGATAAAGAGAAAATGACAAAGATGATGTATGCTACAAATGCAAGAAGCCTGGATACATCCGGGCAAATTGTCCCATCTCACAGGACAGGAATATGGATTACTACCACTCTAATCTGGGATTGAAAAAGAAGGCGCTGAAGGCCACCTAGCTAGACTCAGATTCAAGTGAGGATGAACAATATCTCAATAATGTTGGCTTCATGGCTCTTGGGAATGGTGAGGTGCAATCACCATCTCAAGAAGAGGTAATCGAAGAACCCACTTATGATGAGTTAGTAGACATGTGTAATGGACTAAAAGATCATTCTAAGAAATTAAGTCGTGAATTGAGACAATACAAACAAATTTCAAACGAATCTCATGACTCTTGCATTGCTAAAAATCAAAAACTGAAAAATAAAAACTTTTTAATCATGGAAAAATTCAAGTCTTTTAGAAAAGATCATGATTTATTGCTAGAGGAAAATGAACATTTAAAACAACAAATTCAAGAATCCTTGGCAACACATGATGAAAACTTAAGAGAAATTCATGAGAAATATGTTTATATTGCCAAACTCACTGATGATTTAAAAGAATGTAAAATAAAATTTAATGAGGTAGTGGAAGGTTGTAATGAAGCCCTTGAGCAAAATAGAATACTTGATGCTACACTAGACACTCTTTGTTGGAACACAAAAGAAGATGAGATGATTAGGAAAAGACTTTGTAAAAGAGTAATTGAGCTCGAGAAAATTGTTGAAAAATATGAATGGCCAAGTTACCTCGCCCTCGGGTTTACGGTCAACCATTCGGTCGACCGGTTCGCCCTCGGGTTGGTTCTTTGTTTTATAACTTAAAATGGCTTTTGGTCGACCGTTTGGTCGACCGGTTCTTTTACTGGTTGTTCATTTTTCACTTTGGTTGTAAGAGAGATTTATTTACGGTGTTCTATGATTTTGGTTTCTTGAAATTCAATCTTCTTTATCTTCTGCTCTATGCCACGTGTTTGTATTGGGAAAATCTCAAATCTATGATTCCATGAAGAGCTCTCACTGTATATCAAAGAGTCTCACGATCAACAGTATCATGTAAGTAGATTTTCTTTACATTTTCAAAAGTATTATATTCTTCAAATTACTCTCATGTTTTGCTTATGTCTGTTAATTAATTTTTTTTTACAATGGATTTAGGGGGAGTATGTTATACAATTATGCTATTCTTTTGCCCACTCCTGGTGTGTTCCAAAAAGGGGGAGAATCTTTTCATGAATGCTTTTAACTAAAAGTTAATGAAAATAAATAAATTATTGAAAACCACTCTTGAATGTTTTAATTTAAAATCTCTCTTAAATGTCCTTCATCTATGAAAATCTATGTTACAGGAAGTATTGAATTAAGGGGGAGTATTTATATGCTTTATTCTTTATTTTCAACATTCAAAGGCATGTTTTGTTCACACCCAAAAGGGAGAGATTATTGACTCTTAGTTTGGTGTGCACAAAACGTGTCTATAAATACTAATAAGTTTAAATTGAGTTGTTCAAATTTTCAGGATTAAATAATATTAATACAAGATTCAAAAGAGATTCAAGAATAAGAAAAAAAGGAAAGCAATAAGGAAGGATTGCAAGATCAAGCAAAAGAAGATGTTATTTAAAAAGAAGCACATGTTAATTAGTTCCCAAGAAAGCCAGCAAGATCAGTTATTGGGATTCCATATCTGTGAGATTTTAGATGTATTTAATTGATTGTGAATTGATTAGTATATGGTAAGATTATAAAGTGGATTCGTCATGAACAACACGATTGCGGTTGACCGTACTTCAGTGTCGGTCGACCGCACCACAGTCGACCGCACGTTATAGTAATATAATGAAGCAACCGACCATTCATTTTTCAACTTTTCGTTTAAAGATGAACGGTCGACTGTCCCTTTATTGCGGTCGACCGTAACTCATGCTGTTGCTTTTTTTGGAATGTATCGTTTCTATTTTTGATAGATACACTTCCCCATCTATATGTTTGGATGAACTCACTATGTATTCCTCACCTATTAACTCTGAGAAAAATCTTCAAAACTGATTAGTTCAACAATCAATCCGAGTGTGTGTGATACTTATTTGTTTCTTCAATCAGGATTATTAAGGATTTTGAGTTTTTCTTTTCCTCCACTTCGGTGAGATTGACATGGCTTGTGTTAGAAGTCCTGTGGGTGTAATAGGTCTCTCGGCCTGAATTCGAGAATCACTGTACAAGGGTTTGAGTATAGTGGAATGTTCGTGGCGGAGAATTGCTACAAGTAGGTGGTGTAGACGTAGACCTGGGGGTCGAACCACGTTATATCGCTGTGTCACTTGTGCTTGCTTTGTTTGCTCTCTCTATCTATTTTCTTTTAATTTGCAACTTTATTTTAAAATTTTTTTAATTCCGCACAATCACCCTATTCACCCCCTCTCTAGGGTAATTTACAAAACCCTCTAGATTTTGAAATCTACTGTTTATTTCTTGAGATGGAAAAAACCGAATTGAGCATACAAGATTCCGAAACTAGAGACGTTCGATATGTCTGAATTTATCAATTTGAAGAAGAAAACACAATATGAGATGTAGATAATTTTTTTGGAGAATATTGTTTTAACTAGATCCAACTATGATTGAACTGGATCAGATCTAACATTAAAGATAAGTTATTTCCTGCATATATTTTTTAATTATTTGTTGTTGCTAAGTGCTGAAGTTTAAAATCGTGTTATTCATCGGTTAATTAAATACAAGTTTGAATAGCTGTTTTAACTACGTGCTAAGGATAAAATATTTATTTTGATACATCATAAGCTTTGACTATAAAATTGAATCTCCAATTAAATTGTTGTGAATTAGATAGTGCTAATAATTTCTTTAATTGGCTAATCTTTAACAATTTGATGAATGTAGGAACTTCAAAGTTACTTAAAAAATTGTGTGTATTGGAGACAATGGATTTGCATCACGGTAGAATAAGTTTTCACTACTCAGGCTTCTCCATCGAATTTGAAAAACACTTCTAACTTGAATGTGTTAACATTTTGTGTGTTTGATCACATAAATGAGAGTTTTAGATCATATCTATTCTCATTTTGAAAACTAACATGTTTAGGGCTGTCAAGTGTGCCTTGTCATACTATGTATATTAACAAATCCATCATTTGCAGTTTTGTGTGAGCTTGTATATTTGCTTCTCTAATAAAGATTGATGTATAAGATCTATAACAAATGTCTGTAACTTAGGTGAGAGCATATCGTAATACATGATAAGACTCCAGTAGTTACGTTTTGTTTTTTTTTCGTTCACTGTACTGTGTGTGCAAAGTTAAATTATAAAATATTGACATTATCTCATTTAGCGTTATGAAGATGATGAAGAAAGAACTCTTCGCTCTATGTGGTTGAGCATATGGACATTGTTGAAATCACGAGAGAAAGCAAACTATTCTGTAAAATGTAGTAGAGTAATTTTGTATTAACTCATATTATTAATAGTTTATAATGTGCTTGAATAATTAATGACATAGGTAAGTTGAGTTTAACAAACGAAGCAACTGACAATAGTAGTTCTAATTTGTATAGTCCTTGAACACGACATAATAGGCTAGGACATGTGAACTATATATAAATTATGTGTTCTTGTTAAAACTCATAACTCTGCTATATGACACCTCATTAAATATGAAAATTATGAAATTTGTACTCAGATTATGATCACTAGAATACATTTAGTATGGTTTCTAGGGGTACACAATTTCTTGAGTCAATATATTCAGATATTTGTGATCTCTGTAGCTTTGTGACTAGATCAGATAATGATTGGTCAGAAGTATTTAGTTACTCTTGGAGATGATTATTGAATATTTTTCCATATATATAGAGGATGCAACACTCGTTATTTTGATGAATTAAGAATCTATTTAAATTCTAAGATCAAAACATTTCAGATTTGATAGAGGTGGTGAATATCTTTTAATACTTTAAGAGAAGTTTGCACTTGGCATAATTTCTAGTGCACTTTATTTACAACAGTAAAAAACGATATTGATAAAAGTTAGAATCAAACACTTAGTAAAATGTTGAATTCTATATTATTGAATGTTTTTTGACTATGTGTAATTATGGGTGATTTTATATTGTTAACCATATTCCTAATATGTTACTACACTATAAATTATTTACACCTTATAGACTATGGGATAGAAACACAAATAATTTTGTTAAAGTGAAAACATGTAGTGCAGTACATTTGTTAGAGTACATGATCCTAGAAGGCCTAATGTAGGACCCATAACAAATATTTGTGTGTGCTTAGAAAGTGTAGAATGTAGTTCTATGGATAGAGATTGAATCTATCTAATTTGTGTTAGAACAATCTAGATAGATTGAGTTCTTTGAGGATGTGTTCATCAAAGATAAATGTATGAAATTATCTAGTCCTACAGACTCGGTAAATAATTCACAGTTGGAATAAAAAACCATCCTTACTGATACTTAAAACTTCAATGACAAATGACCCAAGAAGAGTCTTTAATAGATAATGAAATGAATTTGTTGTTATTCAATAATAATTAGAATTAGTTGATTTTCCGAAAGGAGCTAAAACTATAGTAAGCGAGGTTCGTAGAAGAAACTTAATTTTGAAATGTTCAGTAGCAATTTTAATGCAATTTTAGCAGCTAAATGATTGACTGAGATAAGTGGGAAAGATTTGTTTGAAGTCTACTCACATGTCTGTTATATTGCTACAATAAGTATTCTTCTTGCTCCTACATCTATTGAAAATTTTTTTATTCATGAAAATTGTTTAAACAGTTTTATACTACACAGTTTTGTACTGAAAAGTTTTGCACTAATATGTTTATTGAACAAGAATTACAAATTGTTAAAATTATTGTATGTTTTAAAACATGTGTTAAACTTGAGGCACAAATAATTTGACAGAATTTTAAAGAGCTTAGATTTGAATCAAGTAATTCAGATAAATGTCTTTAATTCTGTAGTGAGTCAAATATAATTGCCCTCATTTATTTGTATATTGTTGACAAGCTTGTTGCTTGGAAGTGACCTCTTTATTACAAATGAAGTTAAAACTGTGCTATCCAAAGATTTCAGCATGAAACACCTAAGTGTTGTGGACAACATATTAGGTATAAGAGTGAGTTTCGGTTGGCAGGAGATAAACCTTAGTCAAACTCATTAAATCAATATTGTGTTCCAAAAGTGGGGATATAGTGACCGAAAATGTGTTTTGAAACACTTTATGATTATGATAAAGGTTGATACCTAATGATGGTGCGACTATGAGATTGTTATATCCTTCTAAACTTATTGAAAGTCTCATATATACAAAGATCTGCATTAACAGACATAGCCTTTGAGGTAGGTATGATCTGTAGATTCAGTACTAGTCCTATTACTACACATTGGATAGCCCTAAGAGGCTAATGATTTACTTGAAAGGTACTCAAGAGTTTGCTTTGTGATACTCTAGTCATCCTTCAGGAATGAATGAATGATCTGATGCATTATAATGCTCATAATTTAGTGAAAGTCGATAACTAGTGGATCTGTGTTTACACTAGGAGGAACAAAAATGTTACGAAAATTAAAAGGCAAACAGACACTGTGCTATCATCCATGAAATCAGACCTCTATGTATTATCCTTTGCAGGGGAAGAGACCGAGTGGATTGAAGAACTTGTTGCTAGTCATCCATTAAGAAGTTTAAGTAACTCTCTAATTTTATTCGTCGACTATCAAACTACAATGCACTGTAGCTCATAACTCACTCTATAATAGTCAGAGGAGTATATTAAGGCTGAAAGAAGCCTAGTTGAACTTTATCATAAATAAAATGTAATTGAAATAAAACTAGTAACTGCACGTGCGATGCACATTCTAATTTATATATATATATATATATATATATATAATAAAACACAAAGAAAGCTATCAAGTGGCTCTCATTCAATCCCCTCAAAAATCAAAGGCCTAGATCTAATCTCACAAAACATATTATTTCCCCCAAAAGTTTTCCCCCCAAAACACAAATTCAAATTCCCCACCCAAAACAACTCCTATATTTATTTAATTATTTTTTTTCTCTCTCTCTGCCTCCCTTTTCTATTCAAAAAATTAAGAAAATAATTTTTTTTTAAATTTTAAAAAAAATTAAAAATTAAAAAACTAAAAAAATTTAAAAATTTTAAAAACTTTAAAAATAATTTTAAAAAATCAAAAAAAAATCATTTTTTAAAAATAAAAAAATTTAAAAATTTAAAATTAAAAAATTTAAAAATTTAAAAATTTAAAAATTTAAAATTTAAAAATTTAAAAATTTAAAAATTAAAAATTTAAAAACTTTAAAAATAATTCAAAAAAATTTAAAAAAAAAATCATATAATAGTTTTTTGCTGGACCCCTAAAAGTTTCTCATATAATATGTTTGCTACTTCAATTTATTTGTTGGACCTCCAAAACTATTTTATATGATTAAACAAGGTACACCGTTTCGGAGACGTGCCGTAGGCACGTGTCAACGGGCAAACCTAGTATATATATATAATCGAACGTGAGACCTCCCTTTACTAATCACATACTCTTTATAAATCACCCCTAGTGGCACAAACTTTTATTTTATATGAGTGGCGCTTTTGTAAATAATTATGCTGTAAAGAAATTTGAACTTTGAGGATATTATGGTAACTAATAACAATTAAGTAAATGAATGGTTAATATAACTCTCACTTAAAAATGAATGGTTGAGATTTGGTGGTTGAATGAATGTCTACAAATTACAGGTTGTCTACAAATGACAACCCCAACTCTCCCATTATGATATTAGAGATAATATTAGAGATTAGAGATTAATAAATTTGAACTTTGAGGATATTATGGTAATTATTAACAACAATTAAGTAAATGAATGGTTAATATAACTTCCACTTAAAAATAGATGGTTGAGATTTGATGGTTGAATGAATGTCTACAAATTACAGGTTGTCTACAAATGACAATCCCAACTCTCCCATTATAATATTAGAGATTAGAGATGAATAAATTTGAACTTTGAGAATATTATGGCAATTATTAACAAAAATTAAGTAAATGAATGGTTAATATAACTCCCACTTAAAAATAGATTGTTGAGATTATATGGTTGAATGAATGTCTATAAATTGCAGGTTGTCTACAAATGACAACCCCAACTCTCCCATATTATCAGAGATATGGCTAATGCTCTTGTTAAGCGACTTGAAAGTGATCTAATTATCAAAACTGTGGGGGAAAGGAAATAAAGTTAAAAGCTATTGACTCAAAAGCTTTAACATCCTAATTATTTTGAAATTTAGAATTCAATTGGAGCTATCGAGAAGTTTACACTTAAACATCAATTTTAGGCAGTTGGCATGCTTTAGATAATTTGAAAAGTTCAATGTAAATTTTGTCAACATATAATTTTATTCCAATTTTGATGATGCTATATATTTTCATAATTTACTTAAAATCATCTTATTATTCCAAAAGAAAGTATGAAAACTTTTCGATGTGTTTCTGATGTTTAGAATGTCGTTATATCATTCCAATTTTGGTGATATATATCTTATATGGATTCTTGTTTCATTCCAATTTTGATGATTCAGAATTAACCATAATTGATTTAACTGTTCTACCATTCCAATATGAAATATGGTATAGTTATTGTGTAGAAACTATAATAGTTCTTGTTATTAATATTGTTAAATAAACTTAATTGTAATGCTTGTGCTATATTTTTTGTAAGCTAATTTTGAATTGTACCAAGTTCTTTTGTGGAACTAGATACTTTATTAAATACACTAGAACACTTAGAGATGTGTCTCATGATATTCTTATTTGTAATATGCTAGCAAAGATGGAGGAGTTGAATCTGTCAACATAGATTTCAAAATAATGATTTGCTCAAAATGGAGGAGTAAACATATATAAAGTAATGCGCAAGGATAGAGTTTCAGTTTATTTATTTCGAGAATAAATTAGTTACTTGTTTGATAAAACTTCTTTTGAGTTTAAGACTCTTGTGTTCATTGAGCTTAAAACTCTTATTTTGTTCTTGAAGTTTATTTGCTTTGTTTGATTTTGAAACTATGACAGATTTCTCTAGTTGGTTTAGTCATTGTGAACAATTTTGTTGTGATATGGTTTGAGAACTATTTAATTATTTTGGTTTAGTCTTTTTTGAACTATTCGGATTTAATTGATTTAGTCCTTATGAACTATACATTGAGTGATGCAATTCTTCTATCTAAAGACTGCTATCAGCCAGTCAGTTTCATGATGAACTGATGAGATAATCCAATACATTTATATATTGAGAATATAGGAGTAGATTGTTGTATATATAGGTATATTCTCACTATATGAATAATATTATGTGTAATATTATTCTATGGGTAACATGTGTGTTACACGTACTAATTGTATGGATATCGAAACGCGGATTAAGTGGGTTGAGAACCTAGTACCCAAACCAGTATTTACTATAAATACTGGCTTGTGATAGTAGTCTATGTATTCCAGTCTTGATACCTAGGGTAAATATCTTAAGTACCTTAGTCTGGATATTAACCCTAATTTCTATTGTTATTATCTCTAATAGTTCCCAACTTGATAGCTGCCTATCGATAAGCCATATGAACATTTCTCTCTATATACATTGTTACGTCTGATACATGCATGTCATCTGTTCGATGAAATAACCCCCCAACTAGCTTAACTATTGTATCAGTCGAAATTTCGGCCAAAATTTCGTTTCTGCTAGCTTGCCAATATGAAATAGATAGCCGAAACGAAATAGATTTTATACTCCATATCGTTTTGGACTGAAATGTGTAGATTTCGACCGAAATTATGAGGATTTTTAATTTTTTTAAAACTTTTTGCAGATAAATCTTTCAATATATGAACTTAAGCTAAGATAATGTGAGGATTTCGTCTCTCTGTTGTTTGTGTATGCAAAGTTAAATAAGTCTATTGATTAATACATTTTTTCTAATCACTACAAAATAAATAGGAATCGACGGCGTTTTTGTTTAATAATGGCCGGCGTTTTGAAAGCGCCGGCCTTTAGTTCTTGGCGTTTACGGAAACGCCGCCGCAAGCGCCGTCCATTCCGCCGCCGGGGATTCTATTAGTTTCCCCGGCGCAAATGAAACGCCGGGGATTTTTAGAACAATCCCCGGCGTGTGGTAAACGCCGGCCATTGTGGTTTGAATTTTTAAAATATATTACCGTTATTTACTATACCCCGGCATTGGTAAAATGCCGGGGATTGTATGAAACCTGCTGAATCAATATTCCCACTGAATAGCCTCCAGTACTCCAGACACAATTCATCTACTGTACTCAAAAGTTATAACCTCCAGTACTCCAGACATAATAGTCAACATCTAGCTCAGAGCAATAACACAAAGTCATAATATATATCATTAAATGAGGACTTCAAATAAATCTTTCAAGGGATTGACAACAACTCCATTGATAAATAAGCAGCTAAGAGACATCTCAGTTTACTGTTTTAGCATAAACGCAAAGCCAACAGATACAAAGGAACCAAAGTCATAATAGCATCAGTTTTTAGAAGAACTAACTACAACCAACAAGAAGTCGTTTTACAGTTTATTAGTTCAATTCCAAACACTTCTAAGTCTTTCGGCAGAGAAGATAGTAGAATAACTTTGATATCCACAGATGTTATGTTGTTACTGCTAGAATCCATAATTAAGCACCGTCAGCCTTCGCGCCGTTTTCACAAACTCGCTGCACAATGGGAAAATAAATAAACTCAGTCCTAGTCAAAATGTATGAAGATAAATAGGCTGAAACAAGTTGAAAAAATGTATAAGTTGTACTGGAATAAGAACTTTTTAAAATGTGATAAGAACAGCCTATAAAAATTACACCATTCACCATTCACATGCACAACCTAGATAAAATTACACCATTACTGATGCTCATGCTTCACAAAATAACCAGTACTGATGCTCATGCTTCACATATAATCAAAAGAGAAGCGGTGGACCTGATGCATCTCCATCGGGCGATCTTTTTATGGCTGGCATCTACTATGAACCAATGGCAGTGGAATAATTTCTTTTCACTGTTCAGAACTTGCCACTGGTATCATGCAAGCCTGAATCTCATTCTACTTGTAGAGGAATTTCTCAGAATTTCTCTAATGGAAATGGTATTAATTCAAACAGAGCTGAGCTTATACTGCTCAGAATTTCTGAGCTGAGCTTAATTCAAACTTAAGATTTATTATCTGGCATCAAGACATACTGACTATAACAAACTTATTTACCGATACCAAGACATACTGACTATATCGAACTTGAGATATATATCTAATGTTTTTGATAAAAGAAGAGGCTCGTAGCAACATCAGCACTTAGCCTACGGATGATTATTTACAGATCCAAGACTACTCCAAAACGAGTTTCAATAAGTTATAGTAGTGAGGGGAGGATGACAGAGAAACACAAAGATACACAAGTTTATCCTTACCATTAATTATGTATATCTACTATTTCAAATTGAAAGTTTTTTCAATGAACAAAATGAGTTTACCCTAAGATGAATATGAAATATCTTAAGTTTGGTTCTCATGGCATCGATAGTATATATATCATACATCAGGAATCTAGGATTTTCATTTTCAATATTTAAGGGATTTTGCTTTCTCTTTATATAATAATTTTCTCCCCTCAGAAAAATCATTTAAACTTCATTTCCCTTTTTTTCTTTCCCTTTTTTTTTCCGCTTGAAAAAGTTTTCAGAACACATCTTCTGCATGTTTGAGAATTTGCGAGGTCTCTACAGCTTATATATTCAACAGTTCTAATAATACGTACAATGCACAGAATATATACATTCTTGGTCTTGGATATGTATATATTCATCTTCATTAGTACTGGACTTTAATGGTAGCTAGTATTCAAAATTTATCACAAGATCCCTTTCTATTAGAGAGTGAGCAGTTGTTTTCGGTATCAACAGAAACATCTACAGAACGGACATCCTACCAACCACTGTATTATTGATCCCCTCATCATTTTATGTTTAAATACCGACCATAATTAGCATCATATGCTTTGTATAACTTTAAAATGATCACCATTTTAGTAATTTCATCTACATGTGAATAGTTTCACTCCTAATTCACGTTATCAGCATCTTATATTAATAGAACATGAATAAACAAAGTCAGCATCCTGCCAGATAATAAATCAAGGCATGAGAAAAAAATAATGCATGAGGCACAAAAGGCGCTATGAAACATAGGATGGGAAACATACAGAAGAACATGAATGTGGTGGTCTGAGAACCCAGAGGTTTAACTGGGCATTGCAAATATGATATATAGTTCAACTAAATATGATATATAGTTCAACTTTTGTTGTAAATTTTGTTGAACTATATATCAGAGATCCATTGTCACCAGTTCAACTAAATATGATATATATCATATTTAGTTCAACTAAATATGATATATAGTTCAACAATTCTGCTAAAATGGATATATAGTTCAACTAAAATGGATATATAGTTCAACTAATATGATATATATCATATAGTTCAACTAAAATGGATCTCTGATATATAGTTCAACAATTCTGCTTTCTTCAAGTGTAAATAGTTCAACTAAATATGATATATAGTTCAAATAAATATGATATATAGTGTAACCAGTTCTGCTGTCTTCAAGTGTGAAATCAAAAACTCTCAAATTTGATATATAGTTCAACTAAATATGTATTTGGGGCTGAATGTACCTTTAATATCTTCTCATCAGGACATTGTACGTCCAGCGATGTCGTCGAAGGGATCACCAAGGTCGTCGGCTTCCTCTTCATTCGGATGACTGGAAGATGTCGGCTCTCTAACATCATGCTATATAAGAAATAAGTATGAAAGATGCCATGAGTCGGATTGGTACACACAATTAGTCAGATTCGTATAAAATGCTAATGCTAAGCAATTGGTAGACACAATTAGATAAGAACAATACTCTATATAATTTCTAACCTGTCTCGGTATGTTAGATGGGTTTGGAACATTTGTTCCCCTCACCATCTGTGCTAATTCCGCAACTGTTGCCTTAAGCTCTGCGACTGTTGCCTCTAGATTAGCTATCTTCTCATCTCTAGGATCCGGCTGAGATGATGAAGCAGCACGAGTACGAGAGGGTGTTGGTCCTAACCCCTTCCCACGCACACGGCCAGGGCGCTCCGGACCAATGCTTTCGACCAACGCCTGGTGTTGAAGCTGCACTATATCGGCGGTGGGAGCGGCTGACAGTTCGGCATACCTATTCCGAGCAGTCTCCTGTTTTAAAAAAAATATCCAAATTCATTGTTAAGGCATATTACATATCAAATAAGCAAATTTAAGATAGAAAAAATATTACCGATATCGTCGCAGCCTTTGAGGACGGAAATACACCTTGTGAGTTCATGTGGGTTGCGTCGAAGAAATCTAAATCACCGTACTGATCCGCACCTCCTCGCTCCACATCCTACATATATTAAAATCAAAATCAATTGAACTCGTTTTGAAAAAACGAAAGTTTTTTGGTATTAAGAGTTACTCTACAAGTATTATAGTGAAGAACAAAACACTTAGATATACCATCATTGCGCGTCGCCGTGCAAAGCTTGTACCTCCTGCAGTGTGCAGTACGTCCTGTGCCTCCCTACTTGCACGACCTCTTTCAGCTCTCTTCTGCACAGACAATAAAATTTAATAAGCCATATATCATATCAAAATATATTGCATCATATACTACAATTTTTTAATTACCTTCCCTTCAGGTGTATTCCAAAAATGGCATAGAAATTCCCAATCAGCACGCACGACATTTTGTGGGACTGCTCTTGCGTTCTCAGCCATTGTTCGGGTATCGTCATAGTATTTTGCCTTAAGCTCAACCTTATAGTCTCTCCATTTCTTAGACATTGATTTATTCAGCCAATTAGCATCAACAGTCGCCGGGAAATCAAATTTTTGCTGCAACAGTCATAAATCAATATCATATATATATTAAAGATAAGAAAGTACTTGATAATTTGATATATGATATTGATTTAAATCAATATCATATATATATATTTGATGGTTTTTTCTGATAAGCAATCTTAATGGTTGCTTATCATATATATATATTTGATAAGCAACTATTCAAACAAGTGAATAGTTGCTTATCAAGAAAACAATCTTAATGGTTGGTAACATATGTAACTTCAAATTAAGTCGAATTAATAAGAATAGTTGTGCACTATAGATATGCATAGCATGTGTCAGTTACTAGTTTCACTTGACCACATAGCATGTGTCAGTTGCAAGTGGCAAATAACCATATATTTGTGTTCCTTCCGGTTTGATAAGAATAATTGTTCCTAGCTCAGCAGGATGAATTCACTAGTTGCCGCCCTTCACTAATTGTTCCTACTCTTGATCGATGCACAGAGATGTGAGGATTCCTTTCCCTTAATTTCATTTACTGATCTTGAACCTTTAATTTAAAATTACGTCAAGGTCTTGCTAAGTATCATATTGGTTTCACTTTAGAATTTTGTAAAATTACTCTCATAGCTAAGCTAAGTCATGAATCAAGGGAATCGTGTTCCATGATTGGTTTGATAATCTGTCATGCAAAAATATCGATAGCGTATCCGATAGGGCATAGCGCAAATAGCGTAAGCTATGAAGAATTTTTTTTTAAAAATTTTAAAAATAAAAATTAATTACCTAAAAATTCTTATAAATTCTAAATAATTATTACAATAGAGAAAAAATATTTGAAGGTTAATAATGACAAATATTAAATACTAAACCAAAATGAGGCCTCCATAATCCATATTCACATACATAAAAGCAAACACAAAGTTAAAGGTACTAAAAAGCAAACAAAGTCGAGTTGCAAACTGCAAATTCAAAAGAGAAAAGTGCAAACTATATCATTAGGAATTTAAATTTTCAGACCTTAACAGAAGAGTCGACAGCAGGCAAGGCAAAAAAATAATTAAAGAATGGAAGAAGCTATTTAAAGAACAAAAAACGAGACTAAACTTTATTTTCGACACTTTGGGTTTCTCAGCAGAATCTGGATACTGAACTTTGTTTTTTATACTTTAAAAAAAAAAATCATTTGTAAATTTCTACCTGATCTGAAAGATAATTTCCCATTAAAGACCTGGTTGGGAACTTCCACCTGCTATGAAGGCTTGTAAAGCAGTTTAGTTCCTCTGTATTCTTCAGAATCTTTCAGTATGTTTTTTTTTTCTCTCAAATTATGTTTGATTTCAATGATCTCTTACTCCTATTTGCCTGTTATTTTTGGAGGTATTTACTGTAATAAACTTGGTTTATCTGCATGACTTGCACTTAGGAAGACAAAGTAGTAGCCAAAGTAGAAACCACAACTTTATTAGGTAGTTTCACAGCTTGAATGTGTACAGTGTCTGTTTGGTTGGTCTGTGACTTTTTAATGGGTATTTTCACAACCTAATTTCGATTTACATAGAAAAATAAGAAATATGCATAGAGTGGAGAGTTTTGTAAGGGAGAGTAGTTATGTGGAAAGGTGAATTGATATACAAACTATTTAAGAAATACCTATAACCAAACTATTTAAGAAATACTGTAAATATAAATGGTACCTTGATAACTTCCATAGCTCTAGTCCTTGTCGCTATGGGGATTTTTGTCCATCTATCGAATGATAGTGGAAGATACTCGGAATTCCGAACAATCAGCCCAATGAATGATGCGAAATTCGCTGCATTTTCTCCTACGGGCTGATGATCCCCATTTATCTCCACTACTTTTTTTTCACCCGCGGGTAGCTTCCATACGTCAACTAACTTTGTCGCTCCCCGGGTCTTTTTTTGTGGGGGTGGCTGGGTGCTCCCCTCACCTACCTCTACGTGGGCATCCTCCTCGTTTAGAGGCTCCTCAATCCTTCTTTTAAGCGCCGTATTCCGTCGCGGCATAATTCACACCTGCTAATAAGAACTATGAAGCATACATTAAAAAATTAAGAACTTGATATAATGAAATCAGAAGCATCCAGTATAAGTTGGTAAAAAATTAAGAACTTGGTATAAAGTTTATGTAAATATTAAACTATAGTAAATATCAGACTCATACACTTCCAGAAACTATATACCAAGGCGGTCCAGGAACTATTGTGGACAAAATAAATGATGATGGCTTCATACACTTCCAAGGCGGTAGATTATACGGTATCAACACTACAGGCCATATGCTGTATGTACTACTCGTTTGCCGGAATGGGTTAAAACCATCACTGGCTAATCCAAATCGCACGTTGCGAGTATCTTCAGCAAAATCAGGATATCTTTCATCAAAACTTTTCCATGCAGCAGAATCCGCCGGATGTCTGAGAATTCCATCATTCTTTCGCCCTTCAGCATGCCACCTCATATCAGAAGAAGTCTTAGATGACATAAACAACCTTTGTAGCCTAGGAATCAAAGGAAAGTAGCGCATCTGTTTTGCTGGCTTCTTTTTCCGCTTTGATTTAACTATACCACTTGCATCTTGTTCTTCATTCGGAACACCTTTCCATTTTGAAGTACCACAAATTTCACAGTTCTCCAGACTCTCCTAATCCCCCCTAAATAACATACAATCATATCGACATGCAACTATCTTCTCATACCCCAGATCAAAATATTTAAGGAATTGTTTTATTCCATGTGCTGAATTTGGGAGACAAATTTCAGGGAATGCTTCATTCAACAATTTAAGTAACATTGTAAAGGATTTGGCAGACCAACTATTCAAACATTTGATCTGAAATAACCTCACGATGAATGAGAACTTCGAAAATTTGGTGCAATCATGATACAAGGGTGTACTAGCATCCTCCAACAACTTACTGAATGCTTCAAATTCTTTGTTGCATTCAGAGTTTTGCCTACCCTCCTCCACTTGACCCTCGTCCCCATCAGTGTGCGAAGTTTCGGTCGGTTCATCATGGACTTGACTTGTTGAACTATTTGTGTGCATTGGATTGTTGTGAATCCCAAAAGCATCCCGCACTAGATTTTGCATCTCATCGGCAAGACTGTCGTCGTCATTCACTAAGGGTTCATTTTCCTCTTCCAACAATTCTTGCCCAACCGGAATCGATGTGTCACGCTCTCCATGGCAGAACCACATTGTGTACCCTTGCAGAAAACCATTAATCACCAAATGTGTTTGTACTTCGTAGCATGGAAGCAAATGACAGTTTACGCATCGGCGACATGGACAAAGGATAAAGTTGGGATCACGAGAATGTTGCTTGGCAAAGATAATGAAATCTCTAACACCATCTCGATACTCTTTACATAATCGTGACTTACTCATCCAACTTTTATCCATTTCAATAATATCACTCAATCTGAAAATTAAATTAAATTTTACTTGGTCAATATGAAGATTTGGTATGCTTTTGAAAACAATCAAATTCATACTTCGCATTGTAGGTGTGATGGTGAACTAAGAGGGAAATAGAAACTGACATAGATGTAATACAAAACTTGATCTGAGTGTTCATCCTAAAACTTTGTTCTACATTAGTTTTTGTAGTCTTGCAATTAGTTCTCTTCTAGTCCAGGATGATTAGCAGTTCATGTGACTTGTGCCTGTATCATCTACTCAAGATCAGTGGGGTGATGTTACTTAAAGCCAAGAATATAATATAGCAATTTAACACTAATAATCCAATAATTCAAGTAATAATAAAGAAACACCAAAATGTGAAGCAATTGAAGTAAAAGAGTCTCATAGTCAAAAGCAAACTATGAAACAAGAAAGGTTAAACTATGAAACAAGAAAGGTTAAATATGGGTTGGTAGAAGGACAAATTACACTAAAGCCTTTTCCCATTATAGTAGTAGAGATATATAATACGAAAGGACCACACATTAGTAGTTGTGGGGTGCATGAAAATGAATCAAAAAGGACTAGCAACCTATAACCTATGTACATATAATTTTCATAAATGCATGTATGGGAAAAAGACAATACAAAAAAAGAAATTGGTCATATGAGATTAGGACAGGACTTCCAAATATAGACAAAAGAGTGGTGGGAAAAAATGTGTGTTCAATTGTAGTTAATGAGAGCTTGCAAGTTTATAAACAATAGGCATGCAAGTTGGCTGTACCCTAACTAGTCCAGTCATTCCTCTTAAATGCAATATCACATCTTTTAACTACTCAATATATCTATGTAGTACTATAACATTATCTCAATTATCACAATATATGTTGATATAGGTTTCGAAGCAAACTTTGAAATACAATGTAACCATGCCAAATTGGATTGAAAATTTCCTTACTAGTAGCAGTAAGGAAATCTAATAAGTATAACGAAAGCATTTTTTATCTTCTTTCTGTCTTTCTTGCTGCATGAGTACGTAACAACCACAATTAGTAATTTCAAATATTTATTGATGAATCACATATAATATACTTACCAGTTATAGACTGCACATCATAAATGTAATTTTTTTTATAAAAAAAAAATCTAATACAGGGCTGAATGCACGGAGGAGATAATTAAGATGAAATACACAATACAAGACAAGTTGGTAAAGGTCTGTAAGGTTCACCATTACTCACTATATCCCTAACCCTCAACAACTGCTGTGCCGATTCTAGAAACTGAAATGACAGAATAATATGGGCTTCTCTCAGGGTCAGTAATACATAATAATATCTAGCTTACTTTTCACTTCATCTTTTATTAACAACATCAAAAGTTTATTTGCTATTAAATAAATAAGGCTATGAATTAGATAAGTTTTCTTGTATAACGTAATGGAGTATGAATTCTCTCCACATAGATATGAATGAAAATTAGATGTACTGTAGAAATACTCATGAATGCACAAAGAGCTACATCATGCTCAAAAACTGACCTTCAAACTTCCAAAGAATGCAGGTTAGTATCAGAAGTCTACACAACCAAAATTAATCCGACGTGGTATCTCTTACTCGGAGTGATGAATACCTGCACACATCTGTTAGATAACAAAAGGGATTAATCACTGTCATGTTATTCAATAGCATAAAACAACAAAATTCAACGAATGGCTCAACAAAAATATAGACCGTTAACCAACAAAATTCAAGATCCAAACCAACTCCCAAAATCCACACCATAGTGGCAGATTGCATAGTAACTAACTCACCATCTTCACCGATCCAACAGTAGCGGCGACAAGATCCAACGGCGGCAAGCGGCAGATTGAGAACGAAATCGAAATCGAAATCGAAGAACGAAGTGGAGATTGAGAACGAAATCGAAATCGAAATCGAAGAACGAAGTGGAGATTGTGAACGAAATCGAAATCGAAGTGGAGATTGAGAACAAAGTGGAGATTGAGAACGAAATCGAAATCGAAGAAGAAGGAAATAAGGGGCGAACGAAATCGAAGAAGAAGGAAATAAGGGGTGAACGAAATCGAAGAAGAAGGAAAAAAGATTTAGGGTTTTGGGAGAAGAAGAAGAAGGAAATCGAAGAAGAAGGAAATAAGGGGCGCGGGTGGGAAATTTTAGGGCGCGACAAATTTGGGGCGAACGAAAGAGAGAAGGAAGTGGGGAATATAGTGCGTGGGTAAGGGGGTTTTCCCCGGCGTTTTCCAGCGCCGGGGATACCTAGAATGGCCGGCGCATTAATAATAAGCGCCGGGTAATGTCCCGGCGAAAAACCAAAGCGCCGGGGATTTTACGCCATATATTCTTATTTATTTTGTAGTGAATCAATTCACATTCAATTTAGTTATATACTTATATTACATTCTTTTTTATACTGTTGTTAAATTTTGCGAATATTTACCGTGATTGATTTATGTCATTGGTTGCTTTATACAATATTTTATATGATAAAGATATGTAAAACATATAATATCTTATTCAGTAACAAAAAAATATATTTATTGAGTATCCGAAATGAATATCTAAGATGACATCATCTTTCCGAGATCTCATCCGATATCTCCGATTTGGGACAAAACACCATTGCCGAGACAAATCCGCAATTCGAGATTAAAAACCTTGACAGGTTCTTAACCCATATGAGTACGAACTGTTTAAGGTAACATTTTGTTACTAATTACTCGCTCTACCTTCATCTCTGCTATTATATTTGGAGAGTTGGAGTAGGCAAATTAAAGTATGGACGGCCAACGCACTTCAACCAATCTTAACCACACATTAATGTTTTTCGCTGAATTATAACTAGTCAATGTTTACTATGAGGCAAATATATATGTATGCAAATCAAATGAAGAAATGGACGAGGAAGTTAATGGCTCTGCTTCTCATTTTGACAAATTGTTTTTGCTCTTACCATATTTTTCAGTATTAAAAATTTTGTGCATTAATTACTACTTGAATTCTTCATAATTGCTGTGTAGCTAATTGATTTCATGGTAAACAATTTTGGTTTCAAACAAAATTTGAGCTATACTCATAACAACGTTGCTTTGAACCTTGCTGCCAATTATAGTAGTGCACTGCATTTTTAGAAGACGTTTGTCGTTCACTCACTTCTATTTTACAAAAGGGAAGTTTCTTATCAAATGATCATTTTTTTTACACGCTAAGGATTCACTACCATGAGTTAGTGTTGGATTTATGTCTGACATACTATGTTAAATACAAAGATAATAAGTTGATGAAGGGATCAAAGACTATTGGAGACGGAGTAAAAGTAAGAGGAAACAGTAACAGCAACAGTAACAGCAACAGCAGCAACAACAACAGGGATTGCCGTCGAACGGTCGTGGGAACGGTCGACCGACCGACTGTACGAGGGGGATGGTCAACTGGTCTTGTTGGACTGTTGACCGAGTGCGGCTGATGCAGACTTCGGATGCGGATCTGGATGATTTCGCTGAAGTCCGAACTTACTCTTCAAGTTATATCTTGTAACTCTTATTGTAGTGTTATCTCTTCTGTAATATTCAATTGCTATTGTATCAAGATATCACGATATCAGGATAGAGTTTCTCTAGATCTCTATATATTACTATTATTGGTGTAACGCCTCAAGCTCCGCTCTGCTCCATACGCGCACGTACGCGACATCTAAAACAAAATCTTACCACGTACCTACTGTATGACACAGTCTCATATAAAAAGTACTATAGCTTTGAGATACTTTTTAATGATAGGCTCTATTATATAAACACTATATATCTCACTTAATTCTCCATTGTGCGACTAATATTCCACAACAATCCCAACTCTTCTCATGTTCACGTGTAACCCCTCATGTAAAGCCACCTCATGCATGCAACCCGTGGGTCCCCACACCTTGCACATCAGCCACTTCTTCGTGAATCCATTTGATTCATATGGCCCAAGATAATGATCCATATACAAAAACCCATAATACCACATTATAGGCCCACCATACCATATATATATATATATATATATATATATATATATATATATATATATATATATCTCGAAGCCCACTACAAACCAGGCTCACTCTAGACATCCGAGGTGTTACAATCACCCACCCTTAGAATGTCAACGTCCTTACTGAGTTCGAAACCCACATGCTAATACAGAATCTCCTTTCTATCCGATATGGAGTGGAATACCATAATTGTGCTGGCGTACAACCTATGGTCTTTTTACCAGCGTACTGTTTTCATCTAGGCATATATTTAACCTACTTCTACCCATCGTCGGTGTCGAAAGTCGTCGCTGATATCATTTGTAACGCCCTGATCTCTGCTCAGCTCCGTACGCGTCTACAAGAGCGCACTCAATGCTTAAAACAAAATTTAACCACGTTCCCACTACAAGGCACAGCCTCACAAAAAATGCTATTACTTTGAGGTACTCTTTGATTATAGGCTCTATTATATAAACACGCTTTATCTCACTTAATCCTCCGATGCCCAATAATATCCCACGATGTCCAATAATATCCCACAACAATCGTAATTACTCCTCTTCTTCATGTGTAACCCATCACGTAAACCCACCCCATGCATACAACCTGTGGGTCCCCCACAGCCCATGCACATCAACCACTTCTTTATGGATCCATTTTATGGCCCAAGATAATATTCCATACACAAAAGCCCATAATACCACACTATAGGCCCAACATACTATATATATATATATATATATATATATATATATATATGAGTGATCTTCGGTTGCAAACGGGCCGGAACGGGTCGGTTCGCACGGACCCGTGTGAACTTCGATCTGGACCGTTGGATCATAGATCCAACGGTCCAAATTTTTTTAATCAGATCTTGCCTTAACCCGTCGTTGGCAAGAATGGGTTAAGGCAAAATTTTATTAAAAAAATGGCCTTAACCCGTTCTTGGGAAGAACGGGTTAAGGCTATCTTTTTTCATTTTCGTCGACATACAGTTCGTCTTCTTCTTCTCTCCCAACTCCAACGACGAACCCAAACCCAATGACGGAAAAAAAAACCCTAAAACCCTAGCTTCGACGATCGACACGTCTGCTCTCCCTCTTCTCTTCCCACTCCGAAGATCGGAACCCTCGAACTCCGACGATCGAAACCCTAGCTTCTCTTCCCCTCTTCGACACGAATTCGGAACCCTAGTTCTCTTCCAAAACCGATTGCTTGGCTTGATTTCGACATATTCCGTAAGGTATACACTATTTCTTTACCCCAATAATCTACATTTGTAATTTTTTGATTGAATTTGTGTGTAGTAATTTATTTAGAAATTTGGAAAAAATTTAAATGCGTTAGTAGATTTTAGATGTAGAATCGGGTTGACCTCAAGTATATTCAATTGCCGAATTATGTTGTTTGCATTAGTACTTGTAGAATTAGAATTGTATATACGAAATTAGTTAGTAACTTTTCAGTGCGGTTATGGTTGAAAACCCTGCGAACGACCGTAAAAAAATACGAAACTTTCCGAGTAGGTTCGTCTCACGTAGTACAAGCCACTCCAACTTGTAGAAGCGAGTTTCGACTCACGGTTCGAGAGATACGGCCGCGTATCGCTTTTGATTGGAAAAAACCAAGTATAGCGGTGTACGGCCGTATATCGCAAACCGTGACTCGAAACTCGCTTATACAAGTTCGGGTGGCTTGCCCTACGTGAATGCGACCAAGTCGGAAAGTTTTAAAATTTTCGGATGCCGTTTGTGCGGTTTTCTCAACTTCTTCGCATTACAAGTTTTAGACTTAGAATTTTGTAAGTGCGGTTAGATTAGATTAGAAAACCCTTCAAATGACCTCCAAAAAATACGAAACCGTGCGAGTCGGTTGGTGTCACCTACGAGAAGCCAAACCAACTTGTAGAAGTGAGTTTCGACTCACGGTTCGAGAGATACGGCCGCGTATTGCTTACGGTTGGAAAAAAACCAAGTAAAGCGGTAGACGGCCGTATCTCTCGAACCGTGAGTCGAAACTCTCCACTACAAGTTCGGGTGGCTTGCCCTACGTGAATCCGACCAAGTCGGAAAGTTTTATAATTTTCAGATGCCGTTTGCGCGGTTTTCTCAACTTCCTCGCATTACAAGTTTTAGCCTTAGAATTTTCTAAGTGCGGGTAGATTATAAAACCCTTCAAACGACCTCCAAAAAATACAAAACTTTGCGGGCTAGTTGGTGTCCCCAAGGAGAACCCACTCGAACTTGTAGAAGTGAGTTTCGACTCACGGTTCGAGAGATACGGACGCGTATCGCTTTCGGTTGAAAAAAACTATTATAAAGCGGTATACGGTCGTATCTCGCAAACCGTGAGTCGAAACTCGCTTCTACAAGTTCGGGTGGCTTGCCCTACGTGAACCCGATCAACTCGAAAAGTTTTAAAATTTTCGGATGCCGTTTGTGCGGTTTTCTCAACTTCCTCGCATTAAAAGTTTTAGACTTAGAATTTTCTAAGTGCGGGTAGGTTAGATTAGAAAACCCTTCAAATGACCTCCAAAAAATACGAAACTTTGCGATTTGGTTGGTGTCACCTACGAGAAATGATCCGAAGTTGTAGAAGTGAATTTCGACTCACGGTCCGAGGGATATGGCCGCGTATCGGTTTTGGTTGGAAAAAAACAACTAAAGCCGGTACACGGCCGTATCTCACGAACCGTGAGTCGAAACTCGCTTCTACAAGTTCGCGTGGCTTGCCCTACGTGAATCCGACCTAGTCGGAAAGATTTATAATTTTTGGGTGCCGTTTGTGCGGTTTTCTTAACTTCTTCGCACTATAAGTTTTAGACTTAGAAATTTCTAAGTGCGGGTAGATTAGAAAACCGTTCAAACGACCTCCAAAAAATACGAAACTTTGCGATTAGGTTGGTGTCCCCTATGAGAAGCCATCCGAACATGTAGAAGCGAGTTTCGACTCACGATTCGAGAGATACGGCCGCGTATCGCTTTTGGTTGAAAAAAACTATTATAAAGCGGTATACGGTCGTATCTCGCAAACCGTGAGTCGAAACTCCCTTCTACAAGTTCGGGTGGCTTGCCCTACGTGAATTCCACATAGACGAAAAGTTTTATAATTTTCGGATGCTGTTTGTGCGGTTTTGCTTCATTTCCTCGCATTATAAGTTTTATAATTAGAATTTTCTAAGTGCGGGGCGATTATAAAACACTTCAAACCACCTCCAAAAAATACGAAACTTTTCTCCTTTTTAAGTTGTGGTGGCTTGCGCACTTATAAAAATACCAAATACAACGGTTTAGTACCCCTAACTATTCTCCTTTTCACGGTTTCTTAGGTATGGACAGTTTCGAAGGAAGTTCTGTTGCCGGGGATAAATTTGTTCGTGCACAACAACTTGACGAGTATCTTCCTCATGTTGACGAGCACCTAAAACCGAAGATTGGTATGACATTTCCCACCCTTGAGGATGCGGAAAAATTTTATTCATCATATTGCAAATGTGCGGGATTCGCTATGCGTAAGAGTGGAAATAAATATAAGGGAAACGATGTAGTGGATAAATCATACGTCTGTAATAAAGCCGGAGAGTCACCGAATAGCCATAATGAAACTAGACGAGGTACAACTTTTAGAACGGGTTGCAAAGCTTTCGTCCGTGTCAAACTAAACCCACATAGTAATTCACAAAGTAATTCGTGGATTCTTTATTCGTTAAATGAAGCAAACAATCACGAATTTACTTCACCCGGTAGACGTCACTTGCTACCTCGAAACCGTGAATTGACTAAGACAGATAAAAATGTAATTGGTCAACTTACCGAAGCTAATGTCCCTGTATGTGAACAAATGCTATTCTTTGAAGGTGCAAGTGGAGGTAATGAGAAAATTGGATTCACCGAAACCGATGTAAGAAATCTCAGGAGAGACGAGATGGAGGTTTTAAAAGGACACGACGGACAAATGCTACTTGAGTTTTTTGAATCGAAAAAGGCGACCGATCCCTTATTCTATTTTGATTACCAATGTGACCCCGAAGGGCGATTGACACATTGTGTCTAGGTGGATGGTATCGCTAGAAATAATTACAAAGTATTTGCGGATGTTCTCTGCTTTGACGCTACCTACAACACAAACCGATACGGGATGTTGTTCGTACCATTTGTTGGATTCAACCATCATTGACAATCAATATTCCTAGGTTGTGTGTTCATCCCCAATGAGAAGACATCCTCATTTGAGTGGTTCTTTGAAAAGTGGCGTGCTGCAATGCCATGTGATCCGATCAACATCGTGACAGATGAGGATCGCGGGATAACTTCTGTAATTTCCAAAGTTTTCCCAATCACGTCACATAGATATTGCATTTGGCATATTTTGGATAAGCTACCGCATGAAGTTCGAATGTCGAATAACGTTGACGAGTTCAGGGATGCTTTGAAGACTATCATTTATACGGCGGAATTAAAACAGATTTCGAACAGAAGTGAAAAAATTTGATCTCTCAGTACAAATTAGAAAATAACAAATGGTTGAAGGAAAAATTTGAGATCCGTGAAAAATGGGCCCCTGTGTACGCAAGAGACTCATTTTGGGGGGGTATGTTGAGTACCCAACGTAGCGAATCGCTACATTCATCCTTGAAGCACCATACTCATAAAAAGTACTCACTATATGAATTTGCTATCATCTTTGACCGACTCTTAGTAAAACAAAGACACGATGAACTTAAAGAAACACATCGTAATCGTGAGGAGCGGCCAAAATTGAAGACCGAGTGGGCATTGGAGTCACAAATGGCAGGGACATACACTTTGAAGATTTTCTACAAATTTCAACAAGAAGTTGTCAAAAGCTTATTACTTAATGTGAGTTTAATTGCGAGTATGGATACACCGGATAGTGCAGCTTATTCTGTAACAGTTTGTGGAAATTCAGAACCGGGAAGGGTGATTTTTTATTGTAAAATCACTAAAATTGCTAAATGCCCTTGTTCCATGTACTACTTCGTAGGCATTCCCTGCAAATATCTACTTGCAGTTATTCGGTTCACAGATCACACTGCACTACCCGAACAATATATTTGTAGGCGATGGACCAGGAATCAAATGAGGAGAAGCAGTATACCGGTTCTCAATAATATGGGCGACAATTTTGCTTCGCGTTATTGTGAACTGAGTATGCACTCAAGACATATGGTCGATCTTGGTTGTTCTTCAGAGCGAGGATATAAGTACATGCTCGACCACATGTTGAAGGGAATTGAAGGCTTTGCTAAGATTGAGTCAGTGAACAGCACACCGCACGAAGGTAGCGCACAACCTGAGAGTGGTGGACAAACACATGCACATGCACATGTAGGTGACCCTGTACAGTGCACCACAAAGGGGAGGCCTAAAGGGAAACGGTTGAAGTCGGTAAGAGAAGGTCAAAAAACGAAGAGGCCAAGACTTTGCAGGACATGTCTTCGTGTCGTAGGCCACGATTCACGGAATTGCCCAAAAAATGTAGCAAGGTATTATATCAGAGATTTTGTATTTGTTAATTGGACTCAATAAATGTTAATTTGGTCAGTACTAACTCATTCTTCTTCCTTTTTTAGTGGATCGGTGGGGAATGAAGAAGCTCCAAACGCTGTAGAGAGTGATGATGACGAAGGCGAAGGTTCGTGGTAAGGGGGCTTTAAAAAATTTATTAATATGTATGTCATATCAAAATTTCAAAATAATCACCGAATAATTACTGAATTTTATATTTATTCGTGCAGATTTTTATTAATTTTGACTGGATTGTTAACTTTGTTTTTTTTTAATTTTCTGGTATAGGTCCGGAATGAAACAAAAAAAACGCGCCCAAATGGAAAGACGCAATGCGTTGAAAAATTGTGTTGCTTTTGGATTGTATATTTGTGTGGATAATTGCCGTAGGCTTGTTTGGTACAAGTAAATTAATGATGTTTTTAATCATAATGTAATTTCTGTATGTCAATTTATTTTGTATATTTGTGTACAAAGATATGTTACTATGGATTTTGACCAGGCATTTTTGGTTGCGAATGCTTATTGATGTCGGAAAATGTGAAATTGGTAGATGTGTACAATTTGGGGAACTCGTTCTGTCTGTGAATTTTGTGTTAACGAAAATTGTCTGCATGCCGATGTGAACAGATTTGTTATTTGTGTTGGAGATTGTGTATTTTGTGGATGATATATCTATATTGTAGAAAATTGTGAAATGTATGCAGTATTCAGAAGACGAGATGCTGCAGATATTTTATAAACTAGCCCGTCATTGGGGATAACGGATTAAGGAGATAGATATTGGCAGTCCTTAACCAATACTTCACATGTAGGGGTTTTAGTTCGGCCAATATCTCTCCACTTAACCCGTTATTGGCGTTAACGGTTTAATATAACCTAACCCGTTATCAGCAATAACGGGTTAAGGAGATAGATATTGGCAGTACTTTGTTCCAATACTTCACATATATGGGTTTTAGTTCGGCCAATATCTCTCTACTTAACCCGTTGTTGGCGTTAACGGTTTAATATAACCTAACCCGTTATCAGCAATAACGGGTTAAGGAGATAGATATTGGCAGTACTTTGGTCCAATACTTCACATATAGGGGTTTTAGTTCGGCCAATATCTCTCTACTTAACCCGTTATTGGCGTTAACAGTTTAATATAACCTAACCCGTTATCAGCAATAACGGGTTAAAGAGATAGATATTGGCAGTACTTTGGTCCAATACTTCACATATATGGGTTTTAGTTCGGCCAATATCTCTCTACTTAACTCGTTGTTGGCGTTAACGGTTTAATATAACCTAACCCGTTATCAGCAATAACGGGTTAAAGAGATAGATATTGGCAATACTTTGGTCCAACACTTCACATGTAGGGGCTGAAGCTCGGCTAATATCTCTCCACTTAGCCCGTCATTGGCGTTGACTATTTATATCCCATAAACTGCTATTGGGGATAACGGGTTAGGTTAAGAATTCCTTACATTGCTTTCAACTCTGTGCTATCTTCTTTTATTGATACATATACATATTTGTGCATTCTCCGCTTAAAAATATGCCGAATAACTTTCACGGGTGTTGGACATATCTTCTTTTGTTGGTACATATACAAGATATTTCATTCACAACAAGCCATTTGCAAAACAAAATTTATTCATATAAAGGAACATTACAAACTGGCAATAACATATTGTTTGAAGAAACAGAAAATTGAAGTCGAAATTAATTTAGTATATAAGTACATGCTCGCTTTCTTCTCGGAAGTGGAAGGAAGGACTGCTGACTCTGCCTTTTCTTGAATGCATAAGTAGCCAGTTGTACCCCCTGCATACAATTTCGTTCACTACTATTACACAGAGGTAAAAATTCTCGGCTTCGTCGGATAGAGTAGTAGTGGGTGTAACCGTATATTCAAAGTACTTAACGACTTCTTAACACGCACTCCTCATATTCGTACTATTTGTTGCACGATTGTGAGGCGTGCATGCCAAGAATTCGAAAAGTACCATGAATACACCGTGACACCCACCACTACTCCGTCCGATGAAAGCCGAGAATTTTTACACTCTGTGTAACAATAGAGAACGAATGTGTATGAAAGGCGTACAATTGCTACTTATGCAAACACATCTAAAAGCTACAAAAATAGAAGACTAAGGAAAACACTGTGGAAAAAAGGCAGAGCCAGCGGCCCTCCCTACCGCTTGAGAGAAACCGAACATGCACTTGTACACTGAAACAAGTCTCTTTGCTCCGCATCTTCATACACAAGAACAATTGTAGGCGACCATCCTTGAACTCAAATTTCTTCTACAACTCAAACTTCTTCCTCCCTATTAGGAAGAAAAAAGAGGTCTTGAATGCATAAATAGCCAGTTGTACCCCCTGCATACAATTTCGTTCTCTATTGTTATACAGAATGTAAAAATTCTCCGCTTCGTCGGATGGAGTAGTGGTGGGTGTAACCGTATATTCAAAGTACTTAACGACTTCTTGACACGCACTCCTCATATTCGTCCTATTTGTTGCACGATTGTGAGGTGTGCATGGCAAGAAGTCAAAAAGTGCCATGAATACACCGTGACATCCACCACTACTCCATCCGACGAAAGCAGAGAATTTTTACATTCTGTGTAACAATAGAGAACGAATGTGTATGAAAGGCGTACAAAAAATACTTACGCAAACACAGCTAAAAGCTAAAAAATAGAAGACTAAGTGAAACACTGTGGAAAAACGGGTAGAGCCGGCAGCCCTTCTCTACTCTTGCCAATCTTCATACACAAGAACAATTGTAGGGGTCTTGAAGAGAAGAAGAGAACATTGATTACACCTCAGTTTTCTTCTACAACTCAAACTTTGTCTTGAAGAGAAGAAGAGAAGAAGAGAACATTTATGAAGATTGAGGAAACTCCACTTGAGTTCTCTTGAAGAGAAGAAGAGGAGACTCATTCTCTACGGGATGATCAATGGTCCATCATATAGGCTAGAAAAAGGGAGGGGAGCATGATAAGATAGAAGATTGTAGAGAAGGCTGCTCAACAATAGAGAAGGGATCAACACAAAATGGAGAAGACAAAGATGGATTAAACATAGAGAAGAAGAAGATAATATGAAATTACCTGTTAGTCAACCAAGTTATGACACTTTAACCGAAAAAGGAGCAGCAAGGACAACAATTGTCCCCACCAAATTGATACACATCTCAACTTGTACAGTGTCTGTAAATTACACCTGGTTAACCCGTTCTTGGTGATAACGGGTTAATTACACCTAACCCGTCGTTGCCAAGAACGGGTTAAGTACTTGTGAACTTCTGCCAATATACTTTAACTTAACCCGTTAATGATGATAACGGGTTAAGTACTTGTACCCGTGATCGTCAGTAACGGGTTAAGTGTACCTAAATCAGTTGTACTGATAATTTTTAAATTTCCATTCCTAGCCACATAACTAACCAATATAAAATTGATATCATCAAACGAATATTAAAATTAACGCAAATTATTTTGTATTTTGGTTCACAAAAAAAAAATTAAAAAAAAATTTGGAGGTTGGGGTTAGGGTTAGGGTAGGGTTAATAGGGTTAGGGTTAGGGGTTAGGGTTAGGGGTTAGGGTTAGGGTTGGAGTCTCCACTCTTTTTCTCTTCGTAGCAGACACTTTAATATGGAAAAAACCTAAAGTACATAAACCAAATGTAGATCCCCACATGTAGCCTATATATTGGCTTCATCCACATGTAGGTCCCCAAATGTAGAGTCTCCACTCTTTTCAGTGTCCGAAGTGACTGCTTTGAGATTGAGTTCTACTTGTTTAGCTTGTCATGGGGGGAAAAACCACATGTAGATCCCACATGTACTCTATATGGGGAAAAATCACATGTAGATCCCACATGTAGTCTGTATGGGTGAAAAACTACATGTAGGTCCCCACATGTAGTCTATATATGGGAAAAACCATATGTAAATTCCCTAATGTGGGTATATGAGGCATGCACTTATTGTGGAAGGACTGATAAGAATCATTTTAGACTTTCTTGCTGGTCCTCATTATAATTTGCCGTTGATAGAACGCATGTACATCCCCACATACTGAGATCCCTAATGGAAAGGCCTAACCAGATGCGTCACGTGATCCGCATCTCGTCATTAGATGAGATTAATTGGCGATTAAGAACTGGATCTGTACATGGGATCCGCATCCCATGTTAAATAGTGTCTGCGATAATAGTAGGCGGGTGCTGAGTTATACTTGTTTAGCTTGGTGCTTTTTCCAACTTAGGTGTATGTTCAAATTTTTCTGGCTTGTGGTGGTCACTTGGCTTAGATGACAACACCACTTCTTCTGTGGAGACCACATGTAGATTCCCACATGTAGTCTATATGGAGAAAAACCACATGTAGAATCCCACATGTAGCCTATACAGGCAAAAAACCATATGTAGATTCCCACATGAAGTCTATATGGGTGAAAAACCACATGTAGTTCCCCACATGTAGCCTATGTATGGGAAAAACCATATGTAGATTCCCTAATGTGGGTACATGAGGCATGCACTTATTGTGGAAGGACTGATAAGAATCATTTTAGGCTTTCTTGCTGGTCCTCATTCTAATTTGTCGTTCAATATTAGAAAAACCACATGTAGATCCCACATGTAGCCCATACGGGGGAAAAACCACATGTAGATCCCCACATCCACGTACAAAAAGACCAATAACGGGTTTGGATCAACTGTGATGATGAGGGTATTCCTAATGGAAAAGTCCCTCTGTGTTATTAGAGCGCAATGCCACCAGATCTAATATAGATGGCTAACAAAAACTGGATCGGATCACATGTGTGGGCACGAGTTCACATGTAGTAGCACAATAAAGACATGTGGGAGAAGATATATTTGATTGACTGATAGATCGATGGATTCATTAGTGTGGAAATTTAGAACGGCCTGTTAATGTACTACAAGTTAATGACTCGTACCACAAATTAAGATACTTGCCATGTTTTACATGTGGTTCCACATGTTACAAAGTCAAATATAGATGTGGGGATCCACAAATATGAACCTAATTAACCAAAACAAAACACATGCACTCACCAATAACCCTATCTTAATCTAACCCTAACCCTAACCCGACACTAACCCTACCTTAGCCTAACCCTAACCCTCGGTACAAAAAATGCGTAATTTAATTTTTTTACTTTCACAAAACTTATTATGGTAACAAATTTATAGTGGTTAGTTACGGGAGAATAAATGGAAAATTATAAAAATAATAAACAATTTATGGGCATATTAATGTCACCTTGCACACTTCTGGAGACAGTTTTCGCAAAGAGTGAAGAGAAATTTGTAGAAAACCCAAAATTTCAAATGCCTTAAACCGTTATTCACAAGAACGGGTTAGGTAACCTTAACCCGTTATTTATAAGAACGGGTTAAGTATGTAGATTTTGGCAGTATAATTTGAAAGCTTGTATAGGGTCCTGGCAATAACTCTCTACCTAACCCGTTCTTGTGAACGACGGGTTATGGAACTTAACCCGTTATTCCCAAGAACGGTTTAGAGATAGCGATATTGGCAGTGCTTTGGTCTGTATGAATTAAATGACTGCCAATATCGCTCTACTTAAGCTATTGTCGTGAAGAACGGGTTAAGTTCACTTAACCCGTTGTTCATAGTGACGGGTTAAGAAGATCCATATTAGCAGAACTTAACCAAGACATGGTCTGTAGGTTCCCAACGGACTGTCAATATCTCTCCACTTAACCCGTCCTTGCTGATAACGGGTTAAGTTAATTAACCCGTTATCGTCAATAACGGGTTAAGTGTTTATATTTGTGCAGCACTTAGCCTATGTTTTGGGTGGTGTACATTTTTCCTTATACAGAAACGACTTCATCAAATGTTGTTCACAAATTCACAAATGAAAGCACATCAAAGTAAATAAGACAACAGATATATTTACAAGAAACTTGAAGGCGTACAAAAGTCCAATAACGACCAATCACTTAATTACTTGAAATAAATTCAATATTCACAAAATCCAAAAATTTACAACAAAATTATACATATAAGATTGCACATGGTCAAAAGACAATTATTCACAAATGACGCCGTTCTCGAATTTGGCTTGCATCCCATGCCCATAAATTCACCTACAACAGTTTATCAACATAGAAACAAACAATACGTTAGTTACTGCAGTAACAAAATTACCAACCAAAAGATACGCTATTACAGAGTATTAGAGATTACCGTCTACGACCACGCCGCTTGGCACCACTTGGTGTGAATTGATTGGGAGGTTGCCGCTTCCTTTCAGAATTTTGCCGTGCGCCATGTGTTTGGGGAGAATCAGGATCATCCGACGACTGTTCCTCATCAGCACCTTCGGGATTTGGCTCTTCTTGTACTTGTTATCGCTCGCCGATTCGAAATCCCCTACTCATAGTTTGTTTTCGCCTTACACTTATTGGCGGCACGTTCGCGCTCAAATAGGCCTCAACCTGTGGACCTTCACCCGCGTCCTCCAGAGTACGACGGCATGGGGCTAACATCTCCCGGATTACTGTCTTGAAGCTGTCGGGTATCCTAGTCTTCAGGACGCGAGCAGCTGTTCGAACAACCTCCCATGCGTTTTCAATCAACAGTTGGTGAAAAATTCCAATTTAAACATCATTCATAATTAGTGTACATCAATTAAATACAGTACATGCGTACAAACTATATGAAATTTGACTGACCGCTTTTCGATGTGTCTCAGCCCTTGGTTGGTACATCGGCTAGGAGGAGGAATATGCTGGAGGTGGTTCTACCTGGGTAGGGGGAATCGGAAGTTGCACCCCAGCTGGTATGGCGGCCGTTGGAGAAACGAACAACCGGGTTATTCGCTTGTACCACATCATGTATGCCTGCTGGAGGGAGCCATCGTATGGTATCGCGACAAACATCAAATTCGGTGTCATTTGCCGCCGCATGGTGTTCCAGTTGGCTACATGGTAACGATGAAAATCAGCCCAATCGAAGTTGGGCACCCGTCCCGTTCCCCTGACCTCGTGCAACTTTTTATCGTAAGACCTGACATCGGGAATCTTCTGTTGATATCCGAATTGCCGCAATACCCTGTCAGGATACTGGAACTCCACAACTCCAAAGTTCACAAGAGGTGCAGCCGTCAACCAAAGGGATCTGTCTAGGCAGACTGGAGGAACGTGTTGCAACCTGTCGGCCGAGTACGGTTCCCAGTTGACGAACTCATCCCGCAGGTTGTCCAACTCATCTCTGTAGTAGGTCAGCGATTGGCGTGGGTTATCGGCCCAAGTGTGTCGGCCGGCCCAATATGCTCCTAGAGGAGGTAACAACTCTACTGCCCCCGGGTCGGCCAAAAATTCCGGTGTAGGCTCAATAATATGGGGACGTCCGATGTGGATGCATTCCCAACTCCATATCTGCATCAGCACCATTGGGCCACCCATCTGTACGCCACCTAAAGAACATGTGCACAAATTCCTGTATAGTAGCGCCAGTGCCGCACTCCCCCAACTAAAGCGACCCGCATACCGGAAATCCTCCAACAAACGTAGGTACATCAGCGGCACGGTTGATTCGGATGAGTTCGGGAAGATAAGTCCCCCTATCAAACTAAAAATGTATGCACGTGCATAGTACGTCAGGTCATCCTCATCCGACTCGGCGTTCAAATATCCCTCCTCGAACTGAAATTTTAACCAGGTGATGTAAAGTGATTTACCATCGAAAGCGTCATCCATCACTTCTTCCTCCGCTTTATCTTTCGCAGCTTCTATTTGTTCATTCAATACATATTCATCAGAATCTGCGGGGGCATTTTCACGGATATTTTTTTCGGCGGCCTCTTTCCTTTGGAGAACTACCAACTGCAGGTCGATACCGAGTAAGTCCCGAACAACTTCAACTCGATCGAAGTCCATGTTCCCCGTCACGGCAAACCCATCGACTGGTAGTCCTGTTATCATTGCCACATCCTGTAGGGTCACAGTCATCTCACCCACAGGTAGGTGGAATGTGTGGGTCTCCGGCCTCCATCGCTCGACTAGAGCTGTAAGGAGTGGCCGATCTAGCTTCACAGAGTGAATGAATCTTGCTCCGTAGAAACTGGCCTCTACCACATACGGCGTGATACGGTCATCCCAAGAAAGAACTGTGTGCTTCCGGAAATTACATTTTTTATCGGACCCATTCCACACGGCTTCCGATCGGTGTTTGGGTTGCAGGGTGAGTACGCTTGTGTCCACGGGTCCGGGTGATGTAACCGAGGACGACGGACCTGCCTCAGCCGATGTGGATTGACGGCCACCAACCTACACGAATAAATATAATAAATGTTATTATTGAGATAATGTTACATGCTTGAATTTAAAACCAATAATAGTAATCGATCTTACCTCAGTAGTTGGTGCGCCACTAGTGTTACCAGACTTAATTCTCGGTTGCCTTGTTCTAGCCATTTAGCTATCTGACAAAAAAATTAAAATGTTGTTCATAAAGATGACAACAAAACAAACATACCGAGATTATACTGAAAAACGCACGAATGAAAACAAAAAAATCTATAAAACTTTCCGACTAGGTCGGATTCACGTAGGGCAAGCGACCCCAACTTGTACAAGTGAGTTTCGACTCATGGTTTGTGAGATACGACCGTATACCACTTTATTAGGTTTTTTTTCAACCTTCAACCGATACGCGGCCGTATCTCTCGGACCGTGAGTCGAAATTCACTTCTACAACTTCGGGTCACTTCTCATAGGGAACACCAACCAACTCGCCAAGTTTTGTATTTTTTGGAGGTGGTTCGAAGTGTTTTCTAATCGGCCCGTTTTAAAAAAATTCTAAATCAAAAACTTCTCATTTGAGGAATTGACGCAATACCGTGCAAACGGCATCCAAAAATTATAAAACTTTCCGTCTAGGTGGAATTCACGTAGGGCAAGCCACCCAAACTTGTAGAAACAAGTTTCGAGTCACAGCTCGCGAGATACGGCCGTTTACCGCTTTACTTGGTTTTTTCCCAACCGTAAGCGATACACGGCCGTATCTCACGAACCGTGAGTCGAAACTCACTTTTACAAGTTGGTTTGGCTTCTCGTAGGTGACACCAACCAAATCGCAAAGTTTCGTATTTTTTGGAGGTCGTTTGAAGGGTTTTCTAACCTACCCGCACTTAGAAAATTCTAAGTCTAAAACTTCTCATTTGAGGAAGTTGAGAAAACCGCACAAACGACATCCGAAAATTTTAAAACTTTCCGAGTTGGTCGGATTCACGTAGGGCAAGCCACCCAAACTTGTAGAAGCAAGTTTCGAGTCACGGTTTGTGAGATACGGCCGTCTACCGCTTTACTTGGTTTTTTCCCAACCGTAAGCGATACGCGGCCGTATCTCACGAACCGTGAGTCGAAACTCACTTCTACAAGTTGGTTTGGCTTCTCGTAGGTGACACCAACCAAATTGCAAAGTTTCGTATTTTTTGGAGGTCGTTTGAAGGGTTTTCTAATCTAATTTAACCGCACTTACAAAATTCTAAGTCTAAAACTTGTAATGCGAGGAAGTTGAGCAAAACCGTACAAACGGCATCCGAAAATTTTAAAACTTTCCAACTTGGTCGAATTCACGTAGGGCAAGCCACCCGAACTTGTAGAAGCGAGTTTCGAGTCACGGTTTGCGATATACGGCCGTACACCGCTATACTTGGTTTTTTCCAACCGAAAGCGATACGTGGCCGTATCTCTCGAACCGTGAGTTGAAACTCGCTTCTACAAGTTGGTGTGGCTTGTACTACATGATATGAACCTACTCGGAAAGTTTCGTATTTTTTTACGGTCGTTCGCAGGGTTTTCAACCATAACCGCACTGAAAATTCTAACTAATTTCGTATATACAATTCTAATTCTACAAGATACTAATGCAAGCAACGTAATTCGGCAATTGAATATACTTGAGGTCAACCCGATTCTACATTCAAAATCTACTAACGCATTTAAATTTTTTCCCAATTTCTAAATAAATTACTACACACAAATTCAAAAAAAAATACAAATGTAGATTATTGGAGTAAAGAAATAGTGTATACCTTACGGGATAGGCCCAAATCAAGCAAGCAATCGGTTTGGAAGAGAAATGTTGTGCTCCGATTTCGTAACGAAGTAGGGGAGAGAAGCTAGGGTTTCGATCGTCGGAGTTCGAGGGTTTCGATCGTCGGAGTTCGAGGGTTTCGATCTTCGGAGTTGGGAGAGAAGAGAGAGTTCGAGGGTTTCGATCGTCGGAGCTAGGATTTTTTAGGGTTTTTTACCGTCTTTTTGGGTTTGGGTTCGTCGACGAAAGAAGAAGAGAGCGGAAGAAAGAAGACGAACTGTATGTCGACGAAAATGAAAAAAGATAGCCTTAACCTGTTCTTCCCAAGAACGGGTTAAGGCCATTTTTTTAAATAAAATTTTGCCTTAACCCGTTCTTGCCAACGACGGGTTAAGGCAAGATCTGATTAAAAAAAATCTGGACCATTGGATCTATGATCCAACGGTCCAGATCGAAGTTCGCACGGGTCCGTGCGAACCGACCCGTTCCGGCCGGTTTGCAACCGAAGAATATATATTTTTATAGGGATTTCTTCCATTGTAAACGCAAATGTTGTGCAAATGCGTGCACACCACTTAACCTGTCATTTGCAGTGACGGGTTAAGGCATAAGGCAAAAATTTATATTTTGTCTTAACCAGTCATTGGCAATGACTGGTAAGTAGTGCTCACAAACATTTGCGTTTGCAATGGAAGTAACCCCATATATATATATATATATATATATATATATATATATATATATATATATATATATATATATATATATATATATAAATATCAAGGTCCACTACAAACCAGCCCCACTCTAGAAATATATATATATAAATATCAAGGTCCACTACAAACCAGCCCCACTCTAGAAATCTGGGGTGTTACAATTGGCCTCCATTGAGAGCCAAGAGAGAGAGAGAGAGAGTACTTCATTGAAAGTGTAGTTTGATAGGTTCTCCAATTGTAAACAACTAGTACTTGCTGGTGAGGCTTGGGCGAGGATCGTGGTGAGAATTGTAATATTCTTGTATCTTCTCCCCCGAATTAAGACGAAAGCCCCAACCGGGACAAACTTGTGTGCTTTGGCGTGATATCTTATTTGGATGTTAGTTTGTATTGATTGCATTGCATAACTCAACAAGATCTTCAAAAGGAAAAAGTTCCGCTAATTCTCTAATAAATGGTGTCGTTATATTGCTTGTTTCCTAACAGTTAGTTGGATCTCCAAGACTCCTACAACACTAAACTTAAATCGATCGCCACCTAAATATTTGAAGGAAACATTGGTAAGCACTTTGGTATTTTATAGTTAGATTTTGTTCTTACTGTGTTAGAAAATGGGTATTTTATACACCATTTACGAACCAGTTTTTGAGAAATTTTTTGAGTAAGATCCTCTATAGATTAGTGAAAGATCTTGATTGATCTGTGTTCTCCTTCGTGAGTAGATCAAAATCATATATTGATTTGCTCAAAACGGTTATCAGGTGAATGAGAAATTGTCTTCCAAAGTGAGGCATTTTCATTGCTGAAAATGAGTTGAGGGATTTTAGACCCACATCGGAAAAAACAAAGGAAATAGAAGAGGATATATAATAACCACTTTTTCAGCATTGTAAGATAGCAAGTCAAGAGGCTCCCTCTCTCGCACGCAGGGGGGGTGCAAATCTCGGGCCGGATTACATGCGATTTGTGTCTGCCCGCACGTCCTACGGACACGAATGCCCGACCGACGTGTACCCACCCCGTGCAGAGCCACTTTTTGCTAAAGTTTTTTTTCCCAAACTTTAACGGCTGAATTAAACACAGAAACGGTTTTGTCTGACATTTATTCATGTAACAGTTTTGTCTGCCGTTACAGTACTGCGTTCAAACATCTGTCTGCCATTATAGCTGGTGCATTAAGGAATTGTCTGTCGTTACAATTCTCACCCTAGCCCTATCAATAGAGGCCCCTCTCCCATGAATGATGACACCAGAAACTCTTCTCTTCCCCCCTCTGTTTTGTGCTTCAAAGTCAGGTTCCATCCTTAGTCGTTCGGTGATAGATTTTAGACTGTGCCCAGTTCAAGAGCATGGGATGATGCCTACGTCAACTATGCTGTCGTTGCATCCTAGGAGACAGACGCCTACACAAATTTTCAACACCCAAAAAAAGCGAAATCTATTTTAAGGAGATTGTGTGGTACAAAAGCCTCGACATAAACTGGTTTGGTTTTGTAGTTTTCATTTTCTTTTTAATTTTATTGGTTTTTTTCTTCTTCTCCTCCCTTTCTGATTTTGTGCCTCGAAGATCAAACTTTGGTTTTATTGTGAACAAATTATGTAACAAACTTAAACAGACTCTCATTTCTTTCATTTCGATTTCCTTGGTTTTGAGCCACTCCTTTTGTTTTCTTTTCATTCTGAAAAAAATTTACACTCGTGTTGTGTATTTTTAGATTAACAATGAAAAATGCATCGGAGAATGCTGTTGTTGCTGATGCGGCACAAGTGCTGACTATTGCTGTGGCACGAGTGCTAATGCCGACCACTGTCCCTGTCTCAGTCTCCCATGGGGAGAAACCTGAGAAGTTCAACGGGCAAAATTTCAAGTGGTGGCAACAGAAAATAATGTTATACTTGACCACCTTGAATCTCACAAGATTCTTGAACGAAGAAGCTCCAAATCTTTAAGAAGATGAGTAAGATAACCAAGTCATCGCTACTGTGAATGCTTGGAAAAATGCTGAATACCTATGTAGAAACTACATAATGAAAGGATTAGCCAATTCTTTGTACAATGTCTATATTGATAAAAGAACAGCTAAAGAACGTTGGGAATCCATAGATCATAAACATAAAACTGAGGATGTCGGCGCCAAGAAATTCATTGTGGGCCACTTCCTAGACTATAAAATGGTGGATTCCAAAATGGTGATCAGTCAGGTTCAAGAAATTCAACTGATCTTGCATGAAATACATGCTGGAACTATGAACCTAAGTGAAAGCTTTCAAGTTGCTTGTATTATTAAAAAATTGCCACCATGTTGGAAAGACTTCAAAAATTACTTGAAGCATAAGCGAAAGAAAATTGGCATTGAGGATCTCATTGTCAGGCTTCATATTGAAGAAGACAATAGAGGTTCTGAAAAGGTCAGAGCCATTAGTCAGGCAACAAGGCTAATGTGGTGGAATATAGTCAATGTCTTAAAAAGCACAACAACAAGGGGTCCAAGTTGGGCCTAAGGGAGGAATTTCCAAGAAGCTGAAGTTTCAGGGCAAGTGCTTCCACTGTGACAAGTTAGGTCATAAGTCTACTGATTGCAGACTACCCAAAAAGAACAGGAACAGAGAAGAAAATATTGTTGAAGGCATTGCTTAAGATGTTTCTGATATCAACCTCTCAGCTGTGGTATCTGAGGTGAACATAATGGGTTCAAACCCCAAGGAATGGTGGATTGACACTGGAGTTACTCGACACGTGTGCTCTAAAAGAAGTATATTCTCTACTTTTGAACCAATAGAGAATGGAGAGAAGATGTTTATGGGGAACTCAACCACTTCAGAAATCAAGGGTCAAGGCAAGGTGATCTTGAAGATGACTTATGGGAAGGAACCGACTCTGAACAATGCTGCATATGTTCCTGAAATTCGTAAGAACCTGGTATCTGGTTCGTTGCTTAATAATCACGGATTTTGGTTAGTTTTTGAGTAAAAAAAAAATTGTTTTGTCGAAAGTGGAATGTATGTTGGTAGAAGATACATGAGTGGTGGAAAGTTTAAACTCAATGTAATGACCATGGTCAAGAATATCAATAAATCTAGCTCTTCTACTTATATACTTGAGTTTTCCAATTTATGGCATGATAGACAAGGACATGTTAATTATGATATTTTGCACAAATTAATTAACTTGAATCATATACCAACATTCCAAACTGATTCCAAACATAAGTGTGAAACTTGTATTGAGGCAAAACTGATAAGATCATCCTTTAGATGTGTTGAAAGAAACACTGAACCTCTTGATTTAATTCACACTGATATTTGTGATCTGAAAATGATACAAACAAGAGGTGTTAATAAATATTTTATTACCTTTATTGGTGATAGCACAAAATATTGTTATGTGTATTTGCTTAAAAGTAAGGACGAAGCTATAGAGAAATTTGTTCTGTATAAAAATGAAGTTCAGAATCAACTCAACAAGAAAATTAAGTCGCTAAGAAGTGACTGAGGTGGAGAGTATGAATTGCCATTTGCTGAAACTTGTGCTAAATATAGGATTATAAATGAAACCACAATGCCTTATTCTCCTCAGTCCAACGGTGTTGCCGAGCGAAAGAATCGTACCTTGAAGGAAATGATGAATGCAATGTTAATAAGTTCTGGTTCACTACCAAACTTGTGGGGAGAAGCTATTCTTTCAGCTAACTATCTTTTGAATAAGGTGCCCAAAAAGAAAGAAGAGAAAACTCCATATGAATTATGAAAAGAAAGAAAGTCATCCTACAATTACTTGCGAATATGGGGATGTCTTGCTAAGGTGGCAGTAAATCCACTTAAAAAAGTTAAAATAGGACCCAAAACGGTTAATTGCATTTTCATCGGCTATACATATAATAGTAGTGCTTATCGGTTCTTGGTGTACAAAACTGATATCTCTGAGATACCAAAGAACACGATAATGGAGTCCAGAAATGCATCATTTTTTTAGGATTATTTCCATGTAAGTCTAAGGAAGAACCCAGTTCTTCCAAACGAACACATGAGACTATCAGTGAAAATAGTGAAAACTAAGATGAAGAAGTTGGTTCCTAGACGTAGTAAAAGAACAAGAACCGAAAAATCTTTTGGTCTAGATTTCTTGACTTTTATGCTTGAAGGTGAACCCCAAACTTTCAAAGAAGTGGTGAGCTCTAGTGATGGTCCTCTATGGAAAGAAGCCATTAAGAGAAAAATTGATTATATCTTGCAAAATCATACTTGGGAACTAGTGGATCTTCTACCAGGTAGTAAACCTTTAGGTTCCAAGTGGATTTTCAAGAGAAAATGAAACCTGATGGATCAATTGATAAATACAAGGCAATACTTGTAATCAGAGGTTATAGAAAAAATGAAGGTCTGCACTACTTTGATACATATTCTCCTGTGACGAGAATAAACTCTATTAGGATGGTACTTGCATTAGTAGCCTTACGCAATCTTGAAGTACATCAAATGGATGTAAAAACAGCATTTCTTAATGGAGATTTAGATGAAGAAATATATATGGAGCAACTTGTGGGTTTTTTAGCTTCAGGACAAGAAAAGAAAGTTTGTAAACTGGTGAAGTCATTATATGTCTTAAAGCAAGCACCAAAGTGGCTTCAGAAATTTGACAATATCATGATGACGAATGGTTGCAAGATCAATAAATGTGATAAATGTGTATATGTCAAAGACACTAAAAGCGGATATGTCATAATATGCTTGTATGTAGATGACATGTTTATTGTTGGAAGCAATGATAAGATGATTAATCTACTAAAAACATGTTGAACTCAAGGTTTGACATGAAACACATGGACTAGCTGATGTTATATTGAGAATTAAAATCACAAGAATATCAGACGAGTGTGTTTTAAGACAGTCACATTATATTGACAATATTCTTGAAAATTTTGATAAAGATAATCGGGAATTGCCAGAACTCTAATAGATCTAACTTTACATTTATCCAAGAATAAAGGTGAAAGTATTTCTCAAGTAGAATACTCTAGAATCATAGACAGTCTAATGTACTTTATGAGTTGTACAAGACCATACATAGCCTATGCAGTGAGTAAACTAAGTAGATATACGAGCATTGGCAAGTAATTACAAGAGTATTGAAGTACTTGGGGTTTACTCATAACTATCAGCTGCACTATACGAGATATCCAGCTGTACTTGAAGGTTACAGTGATGCGAACTGGATATCTAGTGATAATTCAAAATTCACTAGTGGCTATGTGTTTACACTAGGTGGTGCAACAGTTTCTTGAAAATCCTCGAACAAACAGTGATAGCTAAATCCACAATGGTATCTGAATTTATTGCACTGGACAAATGTGGGGAAGAGGCTGAATGGTTACGCCACTTCCTTGAGGATATTCCAAGGTGGACAAAGCATGTGCCTCCAATCTGCATACATTCATATAGTTAATCTGTAATTTGTAGAGTATAGAGCAATATGTATAATGGTAAATGTAGACATATTTGTCGAAGATATAATACCATTAGACAACTACTCTCTACTGGAGTTATCTCTGTGGACTATGTAAAGTCAAATGATAACGTTGCGGATCCACTAACGAAAGGGTTAAACAGAGAGTTAGTTGATAAATCATCGAGGGGAATGTGACTAAAGCACATGAAAGAATAAGTCGATATAATGGACACCCAACCTAGTTGATTGGAGATTCCAAGATCTAGGTTCAAAGGGACAACTAAATTGTAAAGACCATGTTGGATCACTGTAGGGATTTTCCCATGTCCATTCCTATGATGAAATAATGATACCCGTATGGCTAGAGGCTAAGCTAGGCATTTAATGATACTTATGTGTCGAAAATTCGTGCAGGATAATGCGGGTTATTCTTAACTAAGATATCACCTATGTGAGAGGGAAGAAGGGTTCCAAGGGAATAATGTAGGGCAATAATCTTGTTAAAACTCTTGCAGAACCAGGCGTATATTCATGGCCAAAACGATTATAACAGTAAGAACTAAAATTCGTTAGGAACATTCCTGTGTGAGATATGTCATCTTTTACACAAATGACAGAAAAGTTTAAGGCCATCGCGTCTACTGTTTAGTTAGTAAAGTAAACATATTTTTATAAGGGAAGGTTCAAAGGTAACACCTTCCTATCCTATGCAGGTCACGACACTGAATTCTATTACCAAGTCTGTCATGTCTGTGGTCATCAATTTAATTCATGTGGGGAATGTTAGAAAATGGTTATTTTATACACAATTTACGAACTAGTTTTTGAGCAATTTTTTGTGTAAGATCCTCTATGAATTAGTGAGTGATCTTGATGGATTTGTGTTCTCCTTCGTCAGTAGATCAAAATCATATATTTATTTGCTCAAAATGGTTATCGGGTGAATGAGAAATTGTTTCCCAAAGTGAGGCATTTTCATCTCTGAAAATGAGTTGAGGGATTTCAGTCCCACATCAGAAAAAACAAAGGAAATAGAAGAGGAAATATAATAACCTCTTTCTTGGAATTGTAAGATAGCAAGCCAAGAGGCTCTCTCTCGCACACGCGTGGGGGGGGGGGTGCAAATCTCGGGCCGGATTACATGCGACTTGTGTGCGTCTGCACGTCTTACGGACACGAAAGCCGGACCGACGTGTACCCACCCCGTGCAGAGCCACTTCTTGCTACAATTTTTTTCCTTAATATGTAACCGCTGAATTAAACAAAAAAACTATTTTGTCTGCCATTTATTCATGCAATGGTTTCGTCCGCCGTTACAGTACTACATTTAAACCTCTTCCTATCGTTGTAGCCGGTGCATTAAGGATTTGTCTATCATTACAGTGGATGCAGTCAATGCGTTGTCTGTCGTTACAATTCTCACCCTGGCCCTATCAATAGAGGCCCCTCTCCCCTGAATGATTACACTAGAAACTCTTCTCTTCTCGCTCTGTTCTGTGCTTCAAAGTCAGGTTCCATCCTTAGTCGTTCGGTGATAGATTTCAGACGCTGCCTAGTTCAGGAGCATGACGTGGTACCTACGTCAACTTTGCTGTCGTTGTATCCTGGGAGACAGATACACAAATTTCCTGCACCCGGAAAAGGCGAAATCTATTTTAAGGAGATTGTGTGGTACACAAGCCTGGACAGAAACTGGTTTGGTTTTGTAATTTTCATTTTTCTTTTTAATTTTATTGGTTTTTCTTCTTCTTCTCTTCCCTTTCTGATTTTGTGCCTCGAAAATCAAACTTTGATTTTATTGTGAACAAATTATGTAACACTATGTACATTTGTAAGATCTATTTACTCTCCACTTTCATTTTTCAAAGAGTTCCGCTGTTCAGAATTAACTTATAAGGTGAAAATATGGTTCCTTTGTATTCAACAACTTTTAAACATTTTCTTGACCGTCAACATATAATCCCATTATGAATGTGCAGGTGTGCATTAATTTTGTATATTTGTTTCCCTTTAGCTAGGGGTGGCGTTCGGGTCGACCGGACTGGATCGGGTCGGACCCGCACGAGTCGAACCCCAGTCAGGGCGGGTTCGGATCGGGTCGAGGGCTTAACCGTGTAACACTCCAGAATTTTAAATAATATATTTTTAATTAATAAATAATTTTTAAATCAATTTATTTAATTATTTTGGTTTTTTTTGTAAAATTGACATTTTCACATGTGCAAAACACGTGCAAAAATTTTTTAGGTGCAAATTTCCACTTTTAAATTTCTTAATAAATTATCCTATTTATAATTGAGTATATTATAAATTTTGGAATTTTTCTGAATAAAGAAACTATTTTTGTAAATACTTTGAAAGCAAAGGGTTTTGTGCAAAATGTCGTTTGGAGGTAAATTCGAATTTCGAATTTGGTTGAGCGGTTTTAGTAGGCTAGTTTTGATAGGAGAGAGATTGGGGGGAGAGATTTTATCCCTTTAATTTAATTTGATTTTTTTTATTGAGGATACATATATTTACGCAATTTTGGGATTGTTGGGGACTTTATTGCAAATATTTTTCTTAGGTGATAAAAAATTTAGAAAATTTATTTGGAAAATCTAATATTATTAGTAAATAGTAATTCTAAATTTTCTGGATTCTCATGAATAATTTATGGCATATCTGCAAATATTTCAAAGTGAAGGGCTTTTTTGTAAAATTGCCACTCAGAGGCAAATTTTGAATTTTGAAACCCCTTGGCTGCATGTGGGCCAGAAAATTCAGAGTGATTAGGGGGTTATATTTATTTTATTTTATTTGTTTGGTTTAACTAACTAAATTGGAAAGATTTATACATGTAAAAATATATATTTAAGGAACTTTTTTGTAAAATCTTCGTATAAACCCTAGAAAGGAATCCCGGCCTATATTAACAGCAGCAGCAGCCGCCCTCCTATGTGGTGAACAAAAATTTATTCTTTTTATTATTTCTTGGAGTTTTGGAGGCTTGGATCTCTCAATTTTTTGCAAGGTGGAGGAGGAGCTTTTGTTTTCTTATTATTAATATCTTTCAATTTATCTTTTTTGAGGTGGGTAATCTTCCAACTCTCTTGATGTTTTTTTTTTATTTATCTCTCATGAATTGTTAATATGATAAAAAATCAAATCTTAATCGCATGATACTCTTATTTTGATTCTCTTTTGAATGATGAATATTTGATGCATGAAATATCTTATTTTATTTGAACCCATGTATTATTGTGGATGATTAGAGTTTTCATATGATCTAAATAATTCATGTTGATCTAAAATAGGTTGCTCTTGAACAGTGAAAATCTTCGATGTATGAAAGATCCAATTTTTATTTGTAGAACTAGATCTATTAAACCTATATGTTATTGTAGTTGTGTAGATCTATATGCATGATTAATGAACCTATTTTGAATAATTAAAAGATGAAAGTTTTGTGAGTTATTCGTTTTTTTGAGACAAATTCATGATGAATTGAAAATTGAGTTTTATATGCAAATACATGTCAAAATAATCAAAGAAATTATGCAAGAAGTGGTGAAGGACCTAGGGTTGGGTTTCGGGGCTTTAACTTAGACCTAGGGTTGGCTCGGCCTGAGGTTGAACTGCAACCGAGGGTTGCACAGTGCCAACCCGAGCACTGTGCAAACCCGGCTGCTGTTGGCTCTCGGGTTTGGAGTGTTTGGGCACGGATTTCGAGGAGTTTTATGTGTAGGGCTTGTGTTCTATGGCGGGGAAACCCTAGTATACATATAGAAGTGTATATGTATGTATTTAATCTAATATTTATGTGAGATTCGAAGGAGTTTTGGTTGAGTTTCGAAATTATTAAAATTCAGATTTTTTACAAAATCCAGTTTCAATTTATTAATGATTTGGGGCTTCTATTTTTGTGCGAATATATTAACAGTTTGCCAAAAAATTCTATAATCATGGAGTGAATATAAACTCAATTTTCCAGATTTTTATATTCATTTTTGAATGGGCTGCTCTTAAAGATAAGAAGGTGTAACTTTCAGATTTTGGATAAAAGATAGTTTTCAGAATTTGTTGAATTTAAACCCTTTAAATTAATTTATTTGAGTCCATATCTTTGTGGCGAGTTCTTTGACATGTGCTGGATTTAAATTAATTTTCCCATAATTTAATATTCATTTTTGAATGGACTGTTCTTAAGGAGAAGAAGATACAATTTTCAGATTTTTAGATAACGGATAGTTTTCAGAATTTGTTGAAATTAACCCCTTCTAATTAATTTGTTTGAGTCCAGATTTTTATGGTGAGTTCCTTGATATGTACTGGATTTAAATGAATTTTTCCAGAATTTAATATTGATTTTAGAGTGTACAGTTTTGAAAAACGAAATCATGTAAATTTCTGATTTTGGTGAAATTCTAGTTTCAATTTTTGATATATTCAAGTAATGGTTTGGGAGAAATAAATCTATATTTTTGTAGATGCAATTCTCATTTTTTAAGGGTTATATGATTCAGTTTTGAAGGATAATTATTTCGAAATTTTAAGAGTTATTCTCAATTTTAAAGAGGGTAAATTTTAGATTTTGGAAACTGTAAAATTTCAGATTTTGGGAATGAGATCCCATATATTTAAGAGATTTGTTTCAGTTGAAATCGAATGAATTTGTAGTTGAATTATTTGAACTTTACGAATGAATGGAAAGTGAGATTCAAAATGTTGAGTTTAAAGAATTTCCGTAAGTTGAATTTGTTTTCCATATTTGAAAGGATATTTTGTATTATTGAACCAAGTTGGGTTTGATTTGAGATTTAGGGTTGTGTTGTGGACCCTAGAAAGTTAGTTGAGGATTTTGTGTTGTGAGCACTTGAAGTTGAGCAGGACCCAGAATTACCGGATGTGAATTAATTAATTGTGGAACTTGGCCAGGATGGGTTAGTGTTCCTAGTTTTGTGAGTTTAAGTCCAGTAGGGTGGAGCTAGCTTTAGGTGGCTCAGGTTACTTATATGTATGCATAAGGACATGCACTAGGCGGTGACATGATGAAATGGGAGCAAAACGTGAGTATGAGGGCCTCATGATGATCTGCGGTGTGAGATAGTCCCGGAATTATCAAGGTGTGAGTGAAACAGTCTCCGGAATTACCTGCGGTATGGGACTGATCTTCGGAATTATCGGGATCGAGGCGACGCTCATTGGACGTCTGCGTATGGTGAGGCGCTATTGCTTGCAGTGTGGGGTATTCTCGAAAATTCCCAGGTGTGAGTGAAATAGTTTTTGGAATAATCTGTGGATAGAGATTGACCTCTGCTATCGGGGCATGGGCTAGGTATATGTAGAATGTCTGAATCTCGTAGTAGTCATAATAGTAGGTTGCATAATGAGAGATTGAGCCCTATAAAGTGGAGAATGATAAGGGCTTGCACTGGACCTTTGTAGAATGTGATGCATAGAATCTGACAAGTATGCATTATAAATCATCGTGTGCATTGTGTTTTCTTGAACATTGTTTTAATGCATTTCTCTTTTGTTTTTGACACACTTACTTAGTATAGTTTCACTTGTTTCATTGAATCTTTTATCGTTATTTCATTTCATGTTATATGACAAGTTTTTGATTGTAAGACTTTGGAAGGTTGCTATTACTATAGTATTGCATCAGTTGCCTTCAACTGACGTCCTCACTCTTCAGTTATTTTGCAGGATTTGTAAGTGAGTTGCCCAAGTGGAAGCTTAAGGTTGAGATGATTAAAGTTAGTGTTGGGTTGTGTTGTAATAAATGTATTTAATTTTTCTACTGTGCAAAATGTAAGAAAGAACAGATGTAATAGAAAGTTTTAATTTTCTCTGTATTTGGTACTGTGTTTATAATTGTAATTGAAGTTGATTCTAAAAATTGTGCCACCTATTTCTAATTTTATTTATTCTAAATTCGGGGCGCTAGAAACCGGGTCGGGTTTAAATTTGGTAATGTCTATCCGGTCGGCACGCGAACCCGAACGGGGTGGACCCGTTACAGGTCGATCCGGGTCGTGGGTTGGTCCGGTTGAGCTGTTTGATTTTTTTTTCAAACTAAAAAAAGAAGAAGAGAAGTCTATGTTTGATGTATATAAGCAATGCTTCATTACAAACTACTGTAGCCGTTGTTCGGAACAACGACTTCGTTTATTTTGAACCTAAGTCGTTGTTTCGAACAACAACTTAGGTTATATTCGGAACAACGGCTTAGGTATATAACCTAACGGCTTTAGTGATTTGCATGCCCGTTTGCACGGGACCCATTTGCAATGAAGCATTGTTCTCTCTCTCTCTCTCTCTCTCTCTCTCTCTCTCTCTCTCTCTCTCTCTCTCTATATATATATATATATATATATATATATATATATATATATATATATATATACACAACATAATTGTAATAAGAGTGAAAAAGTAAAAGTGTGAAAGAAAATTGTATATATTATTCATTTCAACTTCTATGATTTTTAAAATTTTTTTTACATACAATTTGCTAGCTAGATGTTGTTGGTCTTCAATTTGCTATTGTTGTTGTTGTTCTTCCGGCGAGTTACTTCCACTTGTTGACGTGTCGACCCCGATTTCTTGAATCCTATATTCAGCCTTCATCCAATCTTCCGTGCACACGAGCATCTCCAGCGACTGGGGCTTCAAGCGATTTCTGTAATCTGTTAGAACCCTGCCACTTGTAGAAAATGCACTTTTTGAAGTAACTGTAGAGACATGATGAGTTAGTAGAACTTTAGCCATATATTTAAGAATATTATAAACATGTTCATATTCTTCCCACCATTGTAGCATATTAATCTTAGTATTAAAACTTGCACTATCTTATTGATTATACTAATTTAATTCATTCGGTTGATTAGTCTTAGGTTTTTTGATTGCATTTGAGCAAGAAAATTAAAAGTGGCATCGTCTAATTTGTTCTTACCCTTACCTCTAGAAGTAGAAGAAGAAGAAGTAACTTTTTTTTTTGATGGAAACGGATAGAGTCTTTCGACTCCAGCCACACCAAAAGATCATATATTAGCATAATAAAATGTACAGATAAGAGTTTTACAAGGGGTAAAACCAGGGCTAGAAAGCAAATAAAAAATGAATACAACAGCAAATAAAAGCAATAATCCAACTCCTAACAATCGAACTGAGCCGAGAGAACTACAGGAGTGAGGCACCAGGGTAGCCAATCGAGGCATGAGGCAGCGGCCGACAGAGGAGGCGCCACTACAGATGCTCCAAAAGCTGGGAACCACGATCTGACAGGAGGGAGATGGGTCTCGATGCCCAAGAGTTGAGCTGCTAACCCACTAAAAAGAACCGGAGATGAAAGCTCAACACTAGCACCACCAATCTCCAGGACAGGAAGATGCGAGAATAGCACCATAATCAGAAGTAGAAAGCAAAGTAAATAAATAAACACACACAAGCAACCAGTAAGCACAGAGACAAGAGTCCACAAAAAAAGAGAAGCTAAGTGCTCTAATATGCACCACAACAAAGTGCAAATACAAGAGGATGAGTCTAAGTGAAAGGGAAAAGGGGGGCCAACATCAAAACTTCCAATTCTAAAGGCCCAGGGATAAAAAAGGCAAGCCGAGCAACATATAAAAAGAGGCTAGAGTAAAATTATAAAGCCGCCAATCCCGCAACATACCGGAAAACAACCAACTGCGGGAAAATTAAAATCCCAGAAGAGAGACAATGGAACAAGAGCTCAACGAAAGAATGAACTCGCTGATATAACAAACGAAGCCACTGAAGATAAACCATCAGCATAGCCTCAACGAGTCAAGAACCCCAAGAAGAAGAAGTAACTATACTAGTGTATTACTAGATACAAAAGTTCTATTATAATAATCATACAAGTTATTCAATGTCTATTTAAAACTAGCTAAAAATTCATCGCAATCAATTTCAGATTCATCTCTAAGTAAAGTAAAATACATTTCAATCAAACTTCTCGTACCCGCTAATTTGATACGAGGATCCATAACTGTAGTAATACAATATAACATAGGAGGAAGACTAAAATACTTCAAAATTTTAGTGTATGCGGGTTTAACAATATGACCACTGTAAATGTCATCAATCATTTCTTGAAAAATTTGCATCATAGTAATTACTAAAATACAAATACTACTAGAAATAGAATCATAAGATTTTGAAAATTTCCAAGTTGCGGTTTTAAATGGTTCTAAAAATTGTTTCAAAGATTCTGCATAATATCATGATTGTTCATTCATTTGAAAATTTTTCATATTTTTTGCAAGACAAAAGTCATTTATACAAACTTTATATTGAGTAACAACATTTAATAAATTAAATGTAGAGTTCCATCGGTGTTTAATATCCTTATGATTTTTTTAAAAAATGTACACCTTTAAGCTTACACCATTCTTTAAATTGTAGAAGCATAGGGATACTTAAAGTAATAAAATGTACATAATTTCTAATGTTATGCACAAATGATTCGGCTATTTTTAATGCATCTTGAACACATAAATTTATAATATGACATGCACATCTAACATGTTAATTTCTAAAAATGAAGAAGCTAACTGCGTTTTTAATGTACTAATCGAAACATTGTTGATAGATACATTATCAAAATTAATACAATTTTTTTTTATCACTTATATGAAAGATATCGCAAACTTGTAAAATATGATGTGCAATTACTAAACCACTATGGGGATACGGCAAAGCCACAAGTGATATGATCATCTTTTGAATCATTCAATCACTATTGATCCAATGATAAGTTATGCCCATCATTGGAATATCGTTACAACCTTGAGTTGCCTCGACCGACTTCCTGGGCGCAAACGGAATGTTCGGTGCCAACTCCCTCCTCGGGTCGCCTCTACAAACTTGTCGGGCTCAAACGACTAGTTCGGTATCCATCTCTCTTACCGGGTCACCTCTACAAACCTACCGGGCTCAAACAGCAAGTTCGGTACCCGACTCCCTCGAGTCACTTCTATATACTTGCTTGGTTCAAACAACAAAGTTAGAGTCCAACTATCCTTTAGAGCTGCATCATCAACTCACAAGACCAAATCCAGGAGGGGGCAACACAAAGAGAGTACGAGTCAAAACTAGAATACTTGGGAAATCCTTATCAACCATCCAGTACGGGGACAAGCTCCCCGGTGACAAAGTTCCTCTTCTTAGCTCCCTGGGAGCGAAGCTCCTCTTCATAGCTCCCCTGGGACAAAGCTCCCCTGGGACAAAGCTCCTCTTCATAGCTTTCCCGTGGCAAAGTCCTGTTTGTAGCTTATATTCTCAACTCCCCGAAGGCAGAGACGGTCTGGGCCAGTTTTGACCCCCAAGACGTATGATTCCTCGATCGACTTCTGAACAAGACTTGTAGATTTGCGAGACCTCTTCGAAACGAATGGTTATACGACCCAATCAGATCTCTGTAGCACCGGAAATGTCTGTTTTACTACAGAGCTCCTCTTTTTAACTCTCTGAAGGTGGAGACTTTGTGAGCCGATTTTGACCATAAAAACGGATGATTCTTTAAACAAGCTCTAAACAGAAGTTGTAAATCGTAGAGTCCTCTTAGAAAATAGTTTTAATATGCCTCGATCGGACCTCGGTAGCACCGAAAAATTTGTTAAATGCAACCACCTAGGAAAAAAAGGTCAAAAAAATCAAAGAGTCAAAAAGTCAATGTTGACCAAGTCAGAGTTGACCCGGTCAACGATGACGTGTCGCGGCCAGATTCCACCACGTGGCACTGTACCCGGTCCCAAACCGGGTAAACACCAAATTGGTTAGGTTACTGGCTTCAAGGAATTTTGACCGTTAGATCTTCTCAAAATCCTCGCTCTTCTCGATCGACGATCCAGATTAATTCAGAAAATTCCCAAAAATTCAGAAAACTCACAAAAAAATCCAAAAAATTGTAAAAATAATTTTAGATACTTTATAAAGTTAGAAAAACTTCATTACACCTCGAGCAACAGATTCAAATGTCCCCGATGACTCTGATATGTTCTGTAAACCATTAAACACAGGTAGAATACTCCTTAAAGGATGTGAAACTCAGTCTTTGGGAGTGGGGGGCATGTGATATGGGTAAAAAAGAGAACAAAATTGGGACCATCCAAATCGGGCACGGATCTCAAAGCTCTCAGGGGTAAAATGGTAATTTCAGCAAATACAGGCCCGATGGGATGAGCTAGGCCGTTTTCATGCCTATTGACCCAACCCAACCTGTAATAGGGACTGTTACAATAACCCTATCATAAAGGATTCCAGATTCATCGAACCCAGTTTAAACTCCCTATTTCTAGGGGGTAACTGATGCTATCCGTCCACTCATAAGAGAAAGTTTGAAAGCTCTATTTCTTCGTCCAGAGAGAACCCAGACTAGATCTCTTCATGTGAAAGGGATAACCGACTCTATCCAAACACCGAGAAGTAGAGATTGATGAATATCTTGAAACTGGCACCCTCAGCGACTATATATACCTCAAGACCTCCTCAGAAACTAGGTAACTAACAACTCCACTCTCAAAATCCACCAAAACTTCATGTTTCTGACATGGGTGTCAGAGGGTCTGTTGCTGTAACGCTCCGAATTCCAAAATACACTGAATTCGAGATTCCACAGGATCTTTACACTTCTTTCGTACAATTTTACAAGGAATTTAAAACTTTTCACTTTACATCAGAGTTATATGGAATCTTTACACTTTACATTTCACAGCGGAAGCAAATTATAACATTATTATATAAAAGTACAACAATATTTGAATAATCTCTAAGCATCAGTTCTCCTTTAATCTTTATCAGACCATTTTTCCTACATAAAAAACTGTGGGTACATCAGTTTATTCAACCGACGGAAATTATACATGGCCATCCTCTCTATGCAGGAAACAGTATAACGATTCTCATTTCTTAACAAAATCACAAACTTGTCACAAACAAAGCTAAATGGACTATCCTATTGATGTCGTGTCTTGCTGTGCACTTAGTCCTTAATGCAGTTGTTATGTTATATGACACTAATGCGTACTTGTTCGGATTCTATGCATCCCATAGTACATAGGTCCAAGGACAAGCCCTTAATCGTACTTCATCTTATATGGTTCAATCCCTCGCCATGACTTAAACTACTACGGTAACTACGGTAAGTATCCTAGATGTCTTATGATCTACGAGCCCATGTCCAGGCAGTCTGGAGGGGAATCCCACGCACTAACATGACGCATCAAACAGGCAGACTATGGACAATTCAGCCTTCGCCATGGAACAATGGCATCACCCGTAGCCACCAAAACACCCCACAAGCGTCGCCACCGGGACGATAATTTCGGAGTAGTGCCCATGCCATGTCATGACGCATCAAGCAGGCAGTCTGTGGATCACTCTCACACCGCCAATCCGATGGCCCTCATACTCGTATTTTTCTCTTACTTTCATCACATCTTTACTATGTATCTAGTTCTTAGTTTATTAGAATCATGAACAAAATCAATTCTCTAGAGTTAGTCTTTCCACTATACCGGTCTTAATTCTTGATTCAACATGACCCAAATCTTGGTCTTTCCATTTCAAACCTCATTTCAATTTATTTCTTTTCCAATGTCGATATGAGGCTTAGCTACACTCTAGTTCTCAATTTCAATTCACAATTATACTAGAATCAAGTATTTCAAACTCATAAGTTCATTTTTCATGATTACATCAGGATTTCATTGTCATGTTCATAGCATTCATAATCGTAAAACCTTTCATAATTTCAATAGAACAATTCACTTCACTTCATATACAATTTCGTGCAAGGACAAATAAAATTTACTTTTCTAAATTGTCACATCCAATCTTCATTCATCTCTTTCAAACAGTATATACATTTATTTTTATCACAAAGCAATATTAGAATCTGAGATGTTGAAAAAGAGTCTGGACAGTCGGCTCAAAATATAGCCAGTCGACTGTTCAGCAAAAGAAAAATATTCAAGAAAATGTTCGGAATAGTCAACTGCTACCCATGACCAGTCGGCTGTTCTGCAGTGTTTTAAACTCTAAAATACAAATTGCGGGGCAGTCGACTGTTACTCAGACCAGTCGGCTGTTATGCAAGGTTTTAAACTCGAAAATACAAATTGCGGAGCAGTCGATTGTTACTCAGACCAGTCGGCTGTTCTGCAGGGTTTTAAACTCGAAGGATTTTTATAATCAGGTCAGTCGACTACTACCTATATTCGGTCGACTGATCAGTATTAAAATTTAAAGTATGGAAACGTTTCTTCTTCCCTTTCGATTAGTACACAACATTTTAGTTAAACTACAATATGTTCATTTATCAACACGAACATGCAACTTTATTTGACTACCATCACCACAAGCATGGTTTGCTAATTAATGTAGGGATTCTTACGACTAGTATTTTCCACATAACCACGACTCCAAAGAAAACGTATTTTCCCATAATCATCATTTTTTTCTACAGAGATAAACATTTATCCCAATTCAGTATGCTAGATTAAAAATAACATGACATTAATTATACCACTTCATTAAGTTCCCCTATTCATTTCATACAATTATACTTGTGTTCCATTTTCATTTTAATCATAATATTAACGAGGAGCAATATAATGGCATTCATTTATTCTTGCATAATTAGCACAAAACCTAGCATGGTCTCTAATTTAGAAGTCATGAGAAACACCCACCTTGAAACAAAGAGATAGAGTTTCCTAGATTGCGATGCACGCCTCCTCCTCCTTGCTCCTTGCCAAAACCGAAGCTTCAAGTTGGGGTTGAATAGCCGGCCTCCAAGGGAACACTCACACTAGAAGCTACTCAATCTTTTTCTTCCCAAATTTCTCAATCTTTTCTCACTCTAATCTTTTCTCTCTTTAACAAATTTTCTATTGTACTAAGATGAGAAGAAGCTACGGGGTATTTATACATAATTTTGAAGTAGATTGGAGGTCTAGGATTCAATGGATGGTTATAGAATGGAGGGTTAGGATGAGAGTAGGAGTTATAGTAACTACCCATACACTAGGTAACCACCCATGTACACAAACCACTCCTATGCACAATCCGGCCCTACTTTGTGTGCAATGCACACTACGTGTTCCGCACGTGCCACCTAGTACCCTTAATTAAAAGTTTGTACAATTTTAATAAATTAAATTGTTCACATTTTGTCTCTTCATGACAAGTATGGCCATTTAATTAATTTATTAAATTGGTGGGCTTCATAAGTAGTGGGCTTAGGTTGTGGGCCAAACAAAAAAATAGTAATAAATTAAAGTGGGCTAAAACAATTAATTAGTGTTTTAGGCTTTTTTAGAAAATTAAGATTTTTAGGAAAATAAAGGAAAGGAAAAATAATTGTTCATACTATCAAAAGAGATTTTGTATATAAAAATAAATAAATAATATACATATGAAATTTTCACGTGCACAACACGTGAAAGTTAATATTTTATTAAAAAGGAAATTTAGGGTATTACAGTCACCAGGGCCACCCCCAGTGTTTCAGATTTGTCTTACAGGTCCATCAGTGCGACAGCAGCCGTTCTCAGTGATCAAATATTGGAGTCAATAGTAGCCTTTTGGCAGTTAAAATTGACGAATAGCGAATGTTCGATCTACACTATTTTTATTTTAAAGAATTCACGTATCTTTTTGCTCCCACACAAAAATAAGCAGCAATTAGTGTATGTAAAAAAACAATTTCCAGTGTTTTATTAGTGTATGTAAAATAATACAAAATCATCTAGGAGGTCAGGTATATGTTAAAAAAGAAAATCTAAAAAATAATAGGAGGGTTGAGAGAGGAAAAGTGAAAAACCAACAAAAAAATATGATACAAAAAATTAGAACTACAACAAAATCAAGACAATAGGAGGGTTGTGAAATTTTGATGTCGTACTTCGCAGATAATCATATATAGAAATGAGAGAGAAAATAATAGTAGAAGTAGACGTAGTCTGTAAGCCCTATTTTCAGATTTTATTGTATTTTGTACTCTTTTGATTATTGTATTTGAACTCATTTGTTATTGTGCATTTTGCCTTTTCTTGGGTTCTTTTGTTCCCTCTTGATCAATCTGTGTTCATTTGATTGGATTCTGTTCTTTTGCGAATTTGGCTCTTTTCTTTTTTGAAATTGATTTGTTCTCCTTTGTGTTCGTCTCATCTCATTGCATTTGTTTGTCTCTTTTTTAAGCCAAAACCGATACCCAGAACCCACATAATATCAACCCAAAACCCTAATTTTTTGATCCCTATAAATACCCTATTAATTAAACCCTAATAACTATCTCTCTCTCTTTCCGCCGTTTCTCACTCCCCGCTTACCCCCTTTCTCTCTCTGTTTCTCGCTGAACCCAAAACCAACCGGAACACCACCCCCGATCCCTGTCACTTCTCCGATTGCCCTTCACCACCGTCACCACCATCTTCACCATCTCCATCCCCTCTCCGTCTTCGTCCTCGTCGTCTACTCTGTTGCCCTTGCCATTACTCACCGAAACCCATCCACCAAAGTTTTCCATCGCCGTAAGTCCTCGCCGTCGCCCTACCCATCGTCATGCTCATCACCATCGCATTCACCGTCCCTTTTCGCTCCACCGAGAGCCCTTGCGTCGCCGTTTGTGTCCCCGATCGCGCGCATCATCGTTCCCCTATTTTCGACCGAGAGAGCAGAGCTCGCCTTCACCGTGAGTGTCGTCACCGTCGTCGCTTCCCGACCGTGGTACCGACGTTGCTCTGCCACCACAGCTGCCCATCGCAGTCGCAGCACCGCACCATCCGCCGTTCTCTCCCTCTCTCACTCACTATCGTAAGGAAGGAGACGATCAGCGAGTGGTCGATCTCGCTGTCTCGTGTTCGGCCGCCCCTAATCCGCTCTTCGTTGTCCCCTGTTCGGTGTGGATCCGGTGTGAGGAAAGGATTCTATTGGCCAGCTTCGGTGTTCCGTGTTTTGTGCGCACCAGATCCTATTTAGGTGTTTTGTGTTCTGTCCCGATCTGGTGTGAGGAATTGCTCTTGGATCTTGCTGTTGCTGTTGATTCTTCGCGCTTATTTTGGGAGATTTCACCTGGAATTCTGATCCTGTTATTCCTATTTTAATTATATCTGCAATAACATGCAAGTCTCTTCTTGAACCCTTTTTATTACTTGTGTTCAAGATTATTTGATCTCCTATAAGTAGATCCTATCCTTTTACTATTAAAACTGCTTTCGACAATTCCGTTAAGATTATTGAGGGTTTACACGAGCTAACCCGACATACTCTTAACATCGTGCTATCTCTTTGATCTAAACCCAGTCCCCAATGTTTCATGCATTTGCATAATTAAACAACTAGCTAGATTCATGCATAAGATTACTTGATGACTTGAACATGATAAATTGAACATGCTAGATTGAATTTAATTGATGAATTGACACCATGACCGTGATAAATGTATTTTAACCCTTAGAAATTTGCATGTTGATACCTAGGATTGTTTTGATTACCAATTTGCATGTTATATGATCGTATGATTTATTTGTTATCTTTTTATGTTAAGTCGATTGCTGGACTGCTGTATGTTTCACCTTGAATCAGATTTTTAGCCATGCTAGTGACATAATTTGATAAAACTTACTGAACATAAAATGTAGCCCTTGATGTCTAGATAATTTTTTCCTAGTCTGGATATAAATTCCAATTTGTCATCTGTTAGATATCATCACTTTACTGCAACCGTGTTAGTAATTTTCAGACTCATAATTCTATGCGTATCCTGCTGTTGTTTATTTTATTTGACCCTGTTAACAGTAAAATCTGAATTAAATTAGGCTAGACCTAGACATGTATATCTACTTCCCTGAATTTTTATAGATTTTATTAATGAGTTTGCTGACCCGAAATAATTAATGGAACATAACCTACTGCATGTTAACTGAACATAAAACCTGATTAGATTAGAGTTTTCACCCTAGTTCCTATGTCTTTTATATGCCTTAATTATACTCGCTGGAACCGTGTGGAAGTCTACTTTCCAGATCTTCCGGCGGATTCAGTTTTACTATTTAGTAGTGCCTATAATCCATGTTTTAGTACAGCAAGGGCATGCTGTCCTGATTTTGTGAAATGTGTTAAATGGTGTGTTTGCTTCATGCTTTGTCTGTAGCGCATAGAATTAGTCACACTTAGTAACATACAATATTGACACCCTCTTGCATGCTCACATAGGATGAAAATAAATTATTAACAAGCTGGGGTATTATGGGTAGACTTGGTAGTGAACAATCGAAAAATGTACTCGGTAAGGCCTTCTCGCTTGCACGTATACTTGATATAGAAGGAGGAGCATTGATTGCAATAATTGAATGATGATTCTTGCACGTAAATTCTTGTTATCAATGCCGAGTACACGAACCGTGAATTCACCATCGGTCAAAACGATCACTGTGCTTGCGTGGAACCTGTGGAATGGGACGCAGCAGTACGTGCACTAGATAGGTTAATAAAATATTTAACAACCTGCATACTTGATCTTGTATTGAACTTGACTTGACATTACCCATTTTATGTGTGATTATTGTATACCTTTGATATTGCCTATTCTTTATTTTGTTTTTTGTCTTTGACCATGTTCCTTTTCTTTGATATTCATGCTTTCCTATTATCCTTGTTTACTCTACTTGCCGCCCACTACTTGCTCTAAGGGCACTCTTTTCTTCTTTTTAGAACAAGATTTTACAAGTACTGAAGGATTTGCTCCTGAAGGAATTGGTGAGCAACGTTTCTAGTGTTGGATCTAGTCTCCGCTGCGTAATATATTAATTACTGCTAGATTTATTTTTTGAACATTGTTATCTCTTATACTCTGTTTTGGGCTATATGACCCGTAGTTTTGTTTTGATCCCGAATATTGGATATTTATACTGTTGGTTTATTTCATTATTATTGAAACCTTATCATTGATTCATGTGGTTATATTTCTTGCGTGGTTGTATTTGTTGTTCTTATTGCTGAGTTAGTCTGGTACAGCTTATGGATGGTATTTACATCATTCGCTGGGCCTATGTTACGTACTCGTGTTCCATATTTTGGGAAGCAGGGGGTAATAGGGTTTTTAGTCATATCAGAGCGCAAGGTTGAGTAATATATCAATCAAACATGACTATCTTTACGAGGGTTGGCTTTGATTGGTATATTAGTCGAGTTTGGCTCTAGCCGGGTTAACTCAGTAATTTGCACACCATGATAATCACATGAATACTTGTATAATAACCAATATATAATCTGGGTACTGACTATCTTTGATCGTGTTTCCGGCTATGGCTCGTGGGAATTCTTTTTCTTGCTCGGGGGATTAGCAGCCAAACAATGCTACTATTCTCTAGACAATTCAGCATTGATGTCCAGCCCGGTACGACCCATATTTGCAAGAGTCCGTATCGTATGGTGCCGGTCGAATATGCAGAACTGAAGGTGCAAGTTCAGAAGCTGCTTGATAAGGGTTTTATCAGACCTAGTGTTTCGCCATGGGGAGCCCTAGTTCTGTTTGTCAGTAAGAAGGATGGAGCCGCAGGCTTTGCATTGACTACAGGGAGTTGAACAATGTTACTGTCAAGAATCGGTATCTATTGCCGAGGATTGATGAATTGTTCGACCAACTGGGAGGCACTTCGGTGTTCTCGAAGTTGGATTTGCATTCCGGGTACCATCAAGTCAGGGTGAAGTCCGAGGATGTTTCGAAGGCGGCCTTTCGAACGAGATATGGGCGTTATGAGTTCTTGGTGATGCCTTTCGGAGTGACTAATGCACCGGCTGTATTCATGAGTTTAATGAACTATATGTTTTTGCCGTTCTTGGATCGTTTTATCGTGGTCTTCATCGACGAAATATTAGTGTACTCGCGGAACAAGGAGGATCAGACTTTGAGGGAGAACCAGCTGTATGGGAAGCTCGATAAGTGCGAGTTCTGGTTGGATCAGGTTGCTTTTCTTGGCCACATTATCTCCGGTGCTGGTGTTTCTGTGGATCCGTCGAAGGTTTCTGCGGTCAAGGATTGACCTATTTCAAAGTCTGTTTCTGAGGTGCGGAGTTTCCTTGGTTTGACTGGTTACTATCGGAAGTTCGTTCAGGATTTCTCCAAGATCGCAGGACCCTTGACCAGTTTGACCAGGATGGACCAGAAGTTTGTCTGGGATGAAGCTTGAGATGGAGCTTTCGCCGAGTTGAAGCATTGGTTGATGTCAGTGCCAGTGCTAACCATACCTGAAAGTTTGGGTGGTTTTGTGATCTTTTGTGATGCTTCGGGGAGAGGTCTGGGAGCAGTGCTGATGCAGCGAGGCAAGGTTGTCACTTATGCATCGAGGCAGTTGAGACCTCATGAGAAGAACTATCCTACGCATGATCTGGAGGTTGCTTCTGTGATCTTTGCCTTGAAGTTGTGGAGTCACTATTTGCTTGGGGATAGAGTTGAGATTTTCATAGATCACAAGAGCCTCAAGTATGTGTTCACGCAGAAGGAGTTGAACATGAGGCAGAGAAGATGGCTGGAATTGATGACAGATTTTGACATTAATTTGCAGTATCACCCAGGCAAGGTTAATTCAGTGCCAGATGCTTTGAGTCGGAGGCCTGCCGCTATGTTCCTCACTCAGTAGAAGGAGCTAGTGGAGGACATGAGGAGGCTAGAGTTGGATGTGTTGCTTCCCGGATCAGATCGACAGCTTATGTTGTTGCAGTTGCAGTCTTCCTTAGTAGAGCAGATCAAGGCAGCTCAAGGGAGTGATCAGCAATTGCAGGAGTTTCGGAATGAGTTTGATGCTAGTTTGAGTTTGATGCTAGTTTGAGATCTGATTTGGTTGTCCATGCTGATGGGTTGCTTCAGTTTGGCTCTAGGTTGTGTGTACCTAGAGGAGAAGTCAGGCAGAAGTTTCTCGAGGAAGCTCATCGGTCCCCGTATTCTATCCATCGTAGTGGTACCAAGATGTACAGGGACTTGAAACAATATTTCTGGTGGCATGGTATGAAGCGGGATGTGGCTCGATTCGTCGCCCAGTGCCTAATCTGTCAGCAGGTGAAGGCGAAGCATCAGAGGACCGCATGACTTTTGCAACCCCTTTTTATCCCTGAATGGAAGTGGGAGAATATCACGATGGACTTTGTGACAGCTTTGTCGAGGAGTCCTAAAGGTCATAATGCCATCTGGGTGATAGTGGATCGGCTGATGAAGTGTGGTCACTTCATTCCTTTCAGTGTGGGTTAGTCCACGGAGAGTTTGGTTGAGCATTACGTTCAGGAGGTTGTTCGTCTGCATGGAGTTCCTGTCAGCATCGTATCGGATAGAGATACGAGATTCAGGTCTCAGTTCTTGGAGAGTTTGCAAAGGAGCTTGGTATTAAGCTGAGCTACAGTACAGCGTTCCATCCTCAGATAGATGGGCAGTCAGAAAGGACAATTTAGACCCTAGAAGATATGTTGAGAACTGCGTTCTTCAGTTTGGAGGTTCGTGGGAAGATCAACTTCACTTGGCCGAGTTCTCTTATAATAACAGCTATCAGGCGAGTCTCAAGGCTGCTCCATTCGAAGCTTTGTATGGGTGCAAGTGTAAATTGCCAGTATTGGGATGATATCGGCGAGAGGAAGCTTTTGGGCCCTGAGTTGATCACAAAGACAGTTGATGCCGTGGCTCAGATCCACAAGCATTTGCAGGCCGCTCAGGATCGGCAGAAGAGGTGGGCTGATTGTCGCCGGAGACCTCTAAAGTTTGAGGCAGGCAAGTATGTGTTCCTCAAGGTATCGCCTTGGAAAGGTGTTATCCGTTTCGGCGGTGGAGGCAAGTTGAGTCCTCGATTCATCGGTCCATTCGATATTGTGGAACGTGTGGGCAAGGTAGCTTACAGGCTCGCATTACCGTCAGCTTTAGCAGGTGTCCATGATGTATTCCATGTTTCTCAGCTCAGGAAATACATCAGAGATGACAGTCATGTGGTTGACTACTCAGACTTGTCTGTGAGGCCAGATTTGTCCTGTGAAATTCAACCTGTCTCTATCTTAGACTATCGGGAGAAGGTGCTGAAGAATAGAGTCATCAAGTTGGTCCAAGTTTCTTGGGATCCTCGCTCGCCAGGGGAGTCTACTTGGGAGTTAGAGGAAGAGATTTGGGAGAGGTTATCTCATTTGTTTGAGTAGTGTTTGTTATGCTTTGTTTTGCTTTGCTTTATTCGGGGTTTGTCCTATATACCACATGTATGAATTTCGAGGACGAAAATTTTCTTGTAAGTGGGTAGGATTTGTAAGCCCTAATTTTAGATTTTATTGTATTTTGTACTCTTTTGATTATTGTATTTGAACTCATTTATTATTGTGAATTTTGCCATTTCTTTGGTTCTTTTGTTCCCTCTCGATCAATCTGTGTTCATTTGATTGGATTCTGTTCTTTTGCGAATTTGGTTCTTTTCTATTTTGAAATTGATTTGTTCTCCTTTGTGTTCGTCTCATCTCATTACATTTGTTTGTCTTTTTTTGGAGCCAAGACCAATACCCAGAACACACATAATATCAAACCAAAATCCTAATTTCTTGATCCCTATAAATTCCCTATTAATTAAACCCTAATAACTATCTCTCTCTCTTTCCGCCGTTTCTCTCTCCCCACTCACCCCCTTTCTCTTTCTGTTTCTCGCTGAACCCAAAACCAACCGGAACCCCACCCCCGATCCCCGTCGCTTCTCCGATTGCCCTTCACCACCGTCACCACCATCTTCACAGTCTCCACCCCCTCTCCGTCTTCATCCTCATCGTCTTCTCCGTTGCCCTCGCCATTACCCACCGAAACCCAACCAACGAAGTTTTCCATCACCGTAACTCCTCGTCGTCGCCTTACCCATCATCGTGCTCATCACCATCGCACTCACTGTCCTTCGCCGCTCCACCAAGTGCCCTTATGTCGCCTTTCGTGTCCCCAATTGCTCGCGCCGTCGTTCCCCTATTTTCGACCGAGAGAGCAGAGCTCGCCTTCACCGTGAGTGACGTCGCCGCCGTCGCTCCGCCACCATAGCCGCCCATCACAGTTGCAGCACCGTGCCGTCTGCCGTTCTCTCTCTGTCTCTCTCGCTGTCGTGAGGAAGGAGATGATCAGCGAGTGGTCGATCTCACTGTTTCGTGTTCGGCCGCCCTGATCCGCTCTTCGCTGTCCCCTGTTTGGTGTGGATCCGGTGTGAGGAAAGGATCCTATTGGCCAGTTTCGGTGTTCCGTGTTCTGTGCGCACCAGATCCTATTTCGGTGTTCTGTGTTTAGTTCTGATCTGGTGTGAGGAGTTGCTCTTGGATCTTGCTGTTGCTGTGGATTCTTCGTGCATGTTTTGGGAGATTTCGTCCGGGATTCTGATCCCGCTATTCCTATTTTCATTACATCTGTAATAACAGGCAAGTCTCTTCTTGAACCATTTTTATTATTTGTGTTCAAGATTATTTGATCTCCTGCAAGTAGATCCTGTCATTTTACTATTAAAACTGATTTTGACAATTCCGTTAAGATTATTGAGGGTTTACACGAGCTAACCCGGCACACTCTTAACATCGTGCTATCTCTTCGATCTAAACCCAGTCCCCAATGTTTCATGCATTTGCACAATTAAACAACTAGATTTATGCATAGGATTACTTGATGACTTGAACATGATAAATTGAACGTGCTAGATTGAATTTAATTGATGAATTGACACCATGACCGTGATAAATGTATCTTAACCCTTAGAAGTTTGCATGTTGAAACCTAGGATTGTTTTGATTACCAATTTGCATGCTATATATGATCGTATGATTTATTTGTTATCTTTTTATGTTAAGTCGATTGCTGGACTGCTGTATGTTTCACCTTGAATCGGATTTTTAGCCATGCTAATGACATAATTTGAGAAAACTTACCGATCATAAAATGTAGCCCTTGATGTCTAAATAATTTTTCTTTGGTCTATATTTAAATTCCAATTTGTCATCTGTTAGATATCATCACTTTACTGCAACTATGTTAGTAATTTTCAGACTCATAATTCCATGCGTATCTTGCTGTTGTTTATTTTATTTGTCCATGTTAATAGTAAAAGAAAAATCTGAATTAAATTAGGCTGGACCTAGACATGAATAGCTACTTTCCTGAATTTTTGTAGATTTTATTAATGAGCTCTCTGACCCGAAATAATTAATGAAACATAACCTACTGTATGCTGACTGAACATAAAACCTGATTAGATTAGAGTTTTCACCCTAGTTCCTATGTCTTTTATATGCCTTAATTATACTCGCTGGAACCGTATGGAAGTCTACTTTCCAGATCTTCCGGCGGAATCAGTTTTACTATTGTGTAGTGACCATAATCCATGTTTTATTACAGCAAGGTCATGCTGTCCTAATTTTGTGAAATGTGTTAAATGATGTGTTTGCTTCATGCTTTGTCTGTAACGCATAGAATTAGTCACACTTAGTAACATACAATATTGACACCCTCTTGCATGCTCACATAGGATGAAAATAAACTATTAACAAGCCGAGGTATTATGGGTAGACTTGGTAGTGAACAATCGGAAAATGTTCTCGGTAAGGCCTTCTCGCTTGCACTTATACTTGACATAGAAGGAGGAGCATTGATTGCAATAATTGAATGATTATTCTTGCACGTAAATTCTTGTTATCAATGCCGAGTACACGAACTGTGAATTCACAATCGGTCTAAAACGATCACTGTGCTTGTGCGGAACCTGTTGAATGGGACGCAGCAGTATATGCACTAGATAGGTTAATAAAATACTTAACAACCTGCATACTTGATCTTGTATTGAACTTGACTTGACATCACGCATTTCATGTGTGATTATTGTACACCTTTGATATTGCCTACTCTTTGTTTTGTTCTTTGTCTTTGACCATGTTCCTTTCCTTTGATATTCATGCTTTCCTATTATCCTTGTTTTCTCTACTTGCCGCCCACGACTTGCTCTAAGGGCACTCTTTTCTTCTTTTTAGATCAAGATTTTACAGATACTGAAGGATCTGCTCCCGAAGGAATTGGTTAGCAACGTTTCTAGTATTGGATCCAGTCTCTACTGCATAGTCTATTAATTGCTGCTAGATTTATTTTCTGAACATTGTTATCTCTTGTACTCTGTTTTGGGCTATATGATCCGTAGTTTTGTTTTGATACCGGATGTTGAATATTTATACTGTTGGTTTATTTCATTATTATTGAAACTTTATCATTGATTCATGTGGTTATATTTCATGTGTGGTTGTAATTTGTTGTTCTTATTGCTGAGTTAGTCTGGTACAGCTTATGGATGGTGTTTACATTATTCGTTGGGCCTACGTTACGTACTCGTGTTCCTTATTTTGGGAAGCGGGGCATGACATAGTTGATTGAAAAAAATAAGATTGAATTAAGGGGGGTTTTATAAGGAAATTCCCCCCCCCCCCCAAACCAAAAAAAAGGCCAAAACAGATAGCCGACAAACATGCAAGGGTCCAGCGTTCGACCCACGCAGGAGGGTCGTTTGACCCGCTGGTTAAATGGCTGGTAAACTACGGGTCGAACGGGTCACAACCCACGGGTTGAACGAGAGGATTCCGGGTGGGTTTGACCAAGTCAATGGGTTTGCTGGTCGGATCGGGCGGGTTGGAGCTTCGATCTTGGCGACCCGGGTCGACCCGTTCGCTAATCGGGGACCCGACCCAAACCACAACTGTCCAGGCCAGGTTGGAGTGGGTGGGTCGCGGGTCAACCCGACCCGGTTGCCAACCCTATCCTTAGCTACATAGGTTATTATCAAATTGGTGGTTTTCTTGAAAATTTTGATTGCCAATGATAAAGGCGTATGTGACAGTTGTTCAGTTTTTTATTTTATTAGTTCTGCTGCTTTTTAATAGATGTCTGCCTGGTTAACACAATATTCATCCTTCTTATTTATATTTACTACCAGAACGAGTAATACATATGATAAAGTTGGTGGTAAGATCCTAACATGATATGCTCACATTTCGTGGAGATAACCACAGTGGGATTTAGGGATGGCAATCGGGTCGGGACCCACGCCCCACCTCGTTCGACCCGACCCGCGTTAACCCGGATTGGGTTTGGGTCGAACCCGAAATCCTAACTGGGTCGACCTGGGTCTGTGAAAATCCAATTCAAACCCACGGTCTGCAACCTGACGTCAACCCGACCCGAACCAACCCATGACCTGCATGTTCGTAGATTTGACCCGTTTGGATTTTTTGTTTTTTGTTTTTTTCCTGTTTGTTTTTTTAATTTTTTTTTCTACTATATATATATATATATATATATATATATATATATATATATATATATACTCTAAAATATTTCAAAATTTTATAAAAATGAGTGTGGACATCAAAATTAATTGATTACTACCCACTACTTTAGACAACCCCCACCCTAGCTGTTTATAGCCAACTCCACCTCCTCCTTAACTCATCTCACAAATTTGGGACTAAAGTTTTCAAAGTTTAAAAAACCAAATATATTTAGTCCCACCTTGGAGAGATGAGAGAGATGAGGTGGTGGATTTGGCTATAAATAGTTAGGGTGGGTGGGCTAATTGCGTAGTGGGTAGTGAGCAATTAATTTTGTTGTTCACATCCATTTATTATAAAATTTAAAGTATTAACCAACTTATTATAAAAAAGATTTAACCCAACCCGGGCCAACCCGCAACCCGGCCCGATCCGAAACGGGCTCAACCCTAATGGGTTCGCGGGTCAATCGGGTCGAACTTTGCACTTTCTAACCCAGCTCGGCCCGGCCTAATTAAATTGCTAATCCGACCCGAGCCCTCCTAAATTTCGGTTCGACCTGAGCGGGTCTGACCCGACCAGGCCCGTTGGACCCGACTGCCATCACTACTGGGATTCATGCTTTTGCATTCAAGGGCAAGGGGTCATGGTTATGTAAAATCCTATAAGTTAACAGAATTCATCGTCACATGATGCAAAATGTGGCTTGGGTCAAAGAAGGTGCCTTGGTTTTTAGCTTGGTTTTATTCCTAAGTTTTTAACCAAAGCCCTGATCCCACTTCTTCAAGCCTAGGGCTTCAGGTCGCCGTAGGAAAGTGATTTCTATTGGAAAACTTTAGAAATCTTATCGTGATCTTTCTGATGGAGAGGAACCATTTCCATAAAGGCAGTCATGGCACCTTTGGCTATGTTTGCCCGACAATCTATGGTTTACTGTCCACGAAATCTGTCTCACCAGTCCATAACGATCAAAGATTAATTGCAAGCTTGTGTGACACAATGAATAAAGCAAAATTTAAAAAAAATGAACATATAGATGCTGCTGTTTTTAGGGCGGGAGCAACAGATGATGAGTTCGATTTTTGAGGGGGAAGGAAAGATCTCAGTTGTAGATCTGGATCTGGAGAGAGGTAGGAGGTGTGGATCTGCTAGTGGTTAATCTTGACCGTGGGTCAGTGGACACTTGCACAACATCTAGTAACATCGAGAGTGTCCCCAGTGGCGAACCCTCCGATGGTTAAGTCAGTGACAAGAAGTGAGAGAAAATGAGATCTAGGGTTTTGGAGGCTAAATATTCATTACCTTGTCGCAGTGGAGGGCATCTGCTATTTATAGGTATAGAGAGGGAACCTCAGTGGACCGGGTTGACCCTTCTCTTTGGGCCAGATGGGTGTAGAGGACTGGTTAACGGCTCATGAAGTATGCACACCTGTTCTGATGGGTTTCAGGATCTTGATGAGATCAAACGGTTCAGATGAGGCCAGATTTTTACCCACATCATAGGCCCCCCACTCCTGGAGGGTTCGGCATTTCAGCCGCCGAGGAGTAGTTCAATCCCATGAGAAAAATCATTCGATAGTGCGACCGGGGCAGAACGATTAGTTTGCTCGAACACGGCTAGATTTTGGCTCTGGATCCGCACCGAGTTTCGAGCACCACCGAGCTCCGAGCATCACACTTCAGGTCGTGTTAGATGAGGTGGTCACTGAGCTTCGAGCATTGAGCACGAGATCACGTTGTTGTTATGGCTCGAGATCACTACCGAGCGTCGAGCGGTAGTAAGGATGTGTAAAAGCTTGTAGGTGGCTCAAGGTCACTTCTTAGCGTCGAACGATAACAAGGCTGTGGGAACCTTGTGACTGGCTCGAGGACACTGTCGAGCGTTGAGCAGTAGCGAGGCTGTGTGAAACCTTGTGGGTGGCTCGAGGTCAATGTCGAGCGTCGAGTGGTAGCAAGGCTATGTGTAACCTTGTGGGTGGCTCGAGGTCACTGCCGAGCATTGAGAGGCAGTGAGGCTGTGTAAAAGCTTGTGCATAGGTCGAGGTCACTACAGAGATTCGAGCAATAGCAAGGCTGTAGGAAACCTTAGGGGTGGCTCGAGGTCACTGCCAAGCGTCGAGCGGTAGCAGGGCATTGTGAAACCTTGTGGGTGGCTTGAAGTCACTGTCGAGCACCGAGCGGTAGCAAGGCTGTGTAGAACCTTGTGGGTGACTCGAAGTCACTATCAAGGGTCGAGCGGTAGCAAGGCTGTGTGAAACCTTGTGGGTGGCTTGAAGTCACTGCCGAGCATCGAGTGGTAGCAAGGCTGTATGAAATATTGTAGGTGGCTCGAGGTCACTGCCGAGCATCGAGCAATAATAAGGTTGTAGGGAACCTTGTGGGTGGCTCGAGGTCACTGCCGAGTGTCGAGCGATACCAAGGCTGTGTGAAACCTTGTGCGTGGTTGAATTCACTGTCGAGCGTCGAGCGGTAGTAAGGCTGTGTGAAACCTTGTGGGTGGCTCGAAGTCATTGCCGAGTGTCGAGCGACAGTGAGGTTGTGTGAAAGCTTGTAGGTGGCTCGAGGTCACTATCGAGCATCGAGAAATAGCAAGGCTATAGGAAACCTTGTGTGTGGCTCGAGGTCACTGCCGAACGTTGAGCAGTAGTAAGGCTGTGTGAAACCTTGTGGGTGTCTTGAAGTCATTGTCGAGCACCGAGCAATAGCAAGGCTGTGTGAAACCTTGTGGGTGGCTCGAAGTCACTGCTGAGCGTCGAGCAGTAGAAAGGCTATGTGAAATCTTGTGGGTGGCTCGAGGTCATTGTCGAACGCCGAGCAATAGTAGGGTTGTAGGGAACCTTCTAGCTTGCTCGAAGTTACTGTCGAGTGCCGGGCGTTTCAGACTTGGAGACTTTTTAGAAAACCACTTTGTGCTCATGGAGGCCATGGTAAAGGCACGTGTGCTACACGTGATTCGGCTGACATCACGGTTTCGAAAATCGAGGAGTCTTTATGTTATCTATTGCTGCTGATTTCTGGTGTGAGAGCAAACAGATGAATTTGTGGATTCTTTTTGAAAAAAATAAGGCAAACTTGTTGACCTTCACCAACGTTTGACTGGTTTCTTGCCGTTGCCGTTGACTTGCAAAAAAGTTCGATACACCGGGATGGATCCCGACGACGAATCCTCCGACGCTCTTGTCAGTAATCAAAAAGATTAAGAAAGAGCTTTTGGTAGAAAAAGATTGATTACCTTGTTACGGTGGGGGGAGAGGGGTATTTATAGTCGCCATAGGGATCCGTTTCGAGATAAGAATAAATCTTTACTTCCCAGTGATTTTGGATAAGATGTAGAGTTTAAATCGTTTCATATAGATAACCATGAATTTGAATTACTCTTTGTCCATTTGGGTTGGTTTATAACCGGTTGCTATCCATACCCAGTAGGACAGACCCGTTTATGGCTTATTGGGCTTTGAAGAAAGGCCCAGTTCTCATTTCAGACTCGTTTGTAGGTGAAATTACCGTTTTACCTCTGAGAGCTTTAAGATTCGCATCCGATTTGAACGGTCCCGATTTAATCCTATTTTTAGCCATATCATAAACCCCCACTCCCGAAGACTGAGTTTAACAGCCTTTGAGGAGTAGTTTTGTTGTTCTAATGGCATACGAGTTTTTATCAGAGTTGTTAAGGGAGTTTGGATCTTGCTCGAGGTGTAACGGTGTCAATCTGAGCTTGTAAAATTCCCAAAATTATTTTCAGATTTTTCTGGATTTTTTGTGACTTTTCCAGATTTTTCTGATTTTTTTTGAATTTTTTATTCAATTTCCGAATTTAAATAATTAATTTTCGAAAATATTAATTTATTATTCTAATTTAATAATTATATTTTTAGAATTAATAATTATTTTTAGGATTTTTTAATTTTTTCAATTTTTAACTAATTTTTTTGAATTTTTTAAATAATTAATTCAAATAAATAAATAAATAAATACCTATACACGTGGCAACATTAGGGATGTTTATCATGATCAGGCGATCACGCATCGCAAAGCGGGTGTTTTCCCTTCATTATAGTGTCGGTAGCTCGGTAGCTTGGAACTGTCCTCGGATTGGCCGAGCCTGGCTTACCGGTTAGCTCGGTAGCTCGGAACTGTCCTCGGATCCCTTATTTTGCTTGCACTGTTCTTTCTTCCATCCCCATTTTTGACTTGGGGCTTCGACCCTGGCTTCCGACCCCGCCCCTCACCCCGTCCTCGACTCTGCCCTCGCCCCTGACCTTGCCTCCTCTCCGACCTTGTCTGGCAAGGAGCTCGGCAGAGCTTTGACGAGGAGGCTCGAGCTTCGATATTGGAGGTTAGCGAGGGCCTCGACTTTGGCGAGCTCGACGACCTGGCGAGGATAGGAGCTTCGGCAGAGCTTCTTCGAGGAAGCTTGAAATGGAGGAGAGCTTGACGAGGAGATGGAAAAGGTTGGCGAGGGTGAGGGGCTTGGTGACGATTGAGCTCATCGGAATTAGGAGCTTGCCATTGGAGCTCGGTGACAACGGAGCTCGAGGAGCGGAGCTCGGCGCTTCTTCGGGCGAGGGAGAAGTTCGGCAGTAGAGCCCTTGAGCTCGGCGCTTCGGGAGGAGAGCTTCGACGGTGTGGAGACGCGAGGAGGAGAGCTCGATGGAGCTCTCTTGAGGGCGGTGGCGGAGCTCGAGAGCTCGCGGTGCTCGAGCTCCGCGTTGGAGCTCGATGGCGATGGGTTCTCACGACGAGGTAGCTCGACCTTGGAGAGGAGCTCGTCAGAGCTCGGTGACGGTGGCGTGGAGCTCGGCGATGGAAAGAGCTTCTGACGACGACGGAGGAGAGCTCGCAGAGCTCTTTCGAGGGAACTCGATGAGGAGTTTGGAGAGGCTGTACCAGCTCGGAGCTTGGCTATAGTAGTAGAGGCAGAGCTCAACATTGGTGGGTTCGATGCTCAGTCGCGGAGAGCTCGAAGTTCGGCTGGTCGTGCGAGCTCGACGAGGAGAAGATCTCGCGAGGGGGAGTTGACGCTTGGCTATGGCGGAGCTCTTGGGGAAGGAGCTGACAGAGCATCGGAGGTTGAAGGTGGAGCTCCAATTTGCTTTTGGTTTTGACGGGAAATTTGGAGGAGAAGAAGAGGAGGGTTGACGGGTTTGGGCCTATAACGAGTCCAAACCTGACCCGTTAACCTTTTTTTTTGTGCTTCCGACCTCTGTTCTTCTTTCTTTGGCGAATCTGACCCGTTGATCGTGATTGAGCACGAATTTTGAGGTAGAATTTTTTGCCATTTTGCAGCTCGGTAGCTCGGATCGTAATTCCGAGCTACGTGGCACGATCTGGACCTCTTGATGAAGATCTGGCACGAATCGTGAGGTGATAGTTTTTGCCAATTCGCAGCTCAGTAGCTCGGTAGCTCGGATTACAGATCTGAGCTACGTGGCACGATCTGGACGGTTGATCAAGATCAGGCACGAATCTTGAGGCAGTAGTTTTCGCCAATTCGCAGCTCGGTAGCTCAGTAGCTCGGATTTCAAATCCGAGCTATGGGGCGAGATCAGAGCCTTCGATGAGGATCAAGCGCGAAGTTTGAGGAGATGATTTTTCCTATTTTCACGCTCGGCGCAGCTATGTTGTGACCCACTTTCCCGGTACTACGGAGGTCCGATCGGGGCGTGTGACCCCTTGTTTCGAACTGACTCAAAGATCTACAACTTCTCTTTGGAGGCCAGTTGAATAATCACCCGTATTGAGGGTCAGAATAGGCCCACAATATCTTCGTTTCTATCAAGTTGAGAAAAGCTTCAGTCTCCGGAATCTTCAAAGAGGAGCTCCACTCATGTGCGCTAAGAAGATGATCTAGGAAGATTCTCGTAAGACCCTTGGGAAGATCCGTTCTTAAAAGCTAGTGCGAGGAGCAACTCTAGGGGAGAGTTTGAGCTCCGAGCCCATTGAGAAGAAGGGTGCTCGTGAGGCGAGCAGAGTGAAGAGCATCAGAAGGCTCTAGGAGAGAGCCATTCGGGAGAAGAGTTTGATGAACAACTCTAGGGGAGAGTTTTGAGCTTCGAACTCGCTTAGAAGAGGACCACTCGGGAGGCGGTAGGAAGAAGAATCATCTCCAGGCTCTAGGAGAGAGCCATTCGGGAGACGAGTGTAATATCCTGGCTAGATATTATATTTATATTATAATTATTTTTAAAATTAAAATATTTTTATGGAAATTTCTTGGTTTTACTAATAAAAACTTATCTGTATATATATACTAGTAAGTATATATATGTATTGTATCGGTTTTGTACATTTGTACAAAATCCTGTAAAATGCGTTTTTGAGAAAATATCTGTAAAATCTCGGGCGGGTATTAAAAATTATTATTTTATTTTTATTTTTAGAATTGAAATATTTTTGGTGGATATTACCGGTTTTGTTAATAAATATTATCTATATATATATATATATACCAGTCTGTTTACATCTGTATTGTATCAAATTAGTACTGAAATCTTTCGAGCCGATAATAAAATTTATTTTTATTATTATTTTCAGAATTAATTTATTTTTATACGGATTGTGCGGTTTAACAAACAAAAGTTAGCGGTATATATATTAATATATACGTATGCGTATTGTATCGATTTCGTACGTCTGTATAAATCGTGTAGTATGTGTTTTGGACAAAAATATCTTATTTTTGTCATGGTTAATCAAAAATAGATGGCTAGTATTTTTTTGTGGGTAAAACATAGGGTTTAGGATTAATGGAAATACAAATGAGGATTAATAGGTGTGTTTCTACTAGAACCCTCCTCCACCTCACCCCTCCACCTCACCTCTCCACCTCACCAGCTTGGACGGCCACAAAGATCCCAAGGGGGGTTTTTGCAAAAAACCTAGTACATTTTACACCCTCCCCTCTCATTCCTTCTATAAATACCCCCCCCCCCCCAACCTCTTGCCTCATTTTCCAAAAGAAAAAAAAAATAAAGAGGAAAAAAAAAGAGAGAAAGAAACCCTAACTAGAGAGTTCTACATTTGTAGGTTCTCTATAGGAGCAAGGAGGAAGGAGGAGGATCTTGTCTAGTTCTTCCTACAAAGAAATCAAGGTGGGGGTTTCTCTACTTATTATTATTTTTTATTATTGATTTTGTCCTCTTTGTTGTATGTTGTTTGTGGTGTGTTCTATAACAACTTGGAAAAAATCTTATGCATATAAATGGTTGTATGGATCAAAGTGATCACATGAAAAGAAGGATGAGAGAACTTAAACAAAAACATAAATGTTGAGTCTTTAAGAACTTGTTATGGTTATGGTTGTTGTTATGGTTATTTTTGCTAAACTAAAAACTTGGACTAATTGATTTGTGCATATGAGTAGTGGGGATCAAGATTGATCACATGAGAAGTTTTGAAGGGGAGAACTCACTAAAAACCCATAAAGATGGAATCCTTAGCTTGATATGATTATTGTTGTTATTATTGTTATTTTTGTTAACACAAAACTATACAACTTGGACCTAAACTATGAGCATATAAGATTAGTGAAGTGAGAATACTTACATACCCAATTTAGGGTTGTAGAACTCAACAAGCAAATAAAAGATGAATTTTTTTTGTTGTATGTTGCTTTCCACCATGTTAAAGATCAAGTCTTTACTAACCCTAGTTCATTAAAATTGGACCTTGTTATATGTAAGAACTTGTAGATTAAAGAAAAGTAGGTTTTGTTATATGTAGGAACTTGTAGATTAAAGGAAAGTAGGTTTTGTAATATATAGGATTTGTAGATTCAATAAAATTAGATTTTTGTATATGTAAGACTTGTAATTCATGATAGAAGTAGTCTTTTTAATATGTAGATATTCCTAAGTAAGTAGTCTTGTAATGTATAAGTAAAGTACTTGATAATGTTTATGAGTTTACTTCCATGCTTGTGAAGAATAAAATTGGGGTCATCATAGGTTGCTAGAAGACCCATGAACCCATATTGCATGCTTGAGTAGTTGTAGTTGTTCTAGTAAAGAACCCATACTTGAGTTGTAGTTGTTCTAGTAAAGATTTCAAAAGAAACCCACGCTTGAGTTTTAGTTGTTCTAGTAAAGAACCCATGCTTGAGTTGTAGTTGTTCTAGTAAAGATTTCAAAAAGGAACCCATGATTGAGTTGTAGTTGTTCTGGTAAAGAACCCATGCTTGAGTTGTAGTTGTTCTAGGAAAGATTTTAAAAATGAACCCATGCTTGAGTTGTAGTTGTTCTAGTAAAGAACCCATGCTTGAGTTGTAGTTGTTCTAGTAAAGAACCCATGCTTGAGTTGTAGTTGTTCTAGTAAAGATTTCAAAAGGAACCCATGCTTGAGTTGTAGTTGTTCTAGTAAAGAATCCATGCTTGAGTTGTAGTTGTTCTAGTAAAGATTACAATAAGGAACCCATGCTTGAGTTGTAGTTGTTCTAGTAAAGAATCCATGCTTGAGTTGTAGTTGTTCTAGTAAAGATTACAATAAGGAACCCATGCTTGAGTTGTAGTTGTTCTAGTAAAGATTTCAAAAGGAACCCAAACTTGAGTTGTAGATGTTCTAGTAAAGAACCCATCACTACAAGACTAACAGTCTTTACCGGTATTTTTTGCACATTTACCGGCGTTTATAAACGCCGCTGTAGATACCACCGGTGTTTTATAAATCGCCGGTGCAAGTGTCGCTGAATCGTGTGTTGCTGTAGCTTAGGGACATTCACCGGCATTTTTTACGGCCGCCGGTGTAGGTTAAAACTTCACCGGCGGCCGTACAAATGTCGGTGAATGTGTGGGTACCATTTTCGGCCATAACCTACTCCGGCGTTTTTAAAACACCGGTATAGACTGCCAAATTCTTGCTGAAAGCTACACCGGCACTTGTAAAAACGCCGGTGTAGCTAATTTTTTTTTTTATAAAAAAATTCAAAAAAAAAAACAATTCAACACTCTTATAATCAAAACCAAATGTAAGAGACCCATTAGATCATACATTGATCATTCTTAAAACAAACAATAGGAGCACTGCATATGAAGAATATAGTCTTTCCAATAGGAGCACTGCATATCAATAGGAGCACTGCATTAAGCTGGTTCTCAGTGCATAACAATTCAACAATATAGTCATTCGAATTTAGCAACAAAGAAGTACTGCATATCACAAAGAAGTACTGCATATCACTCAGTATATCAAAAGTAGATTTCCAATCACTGACTCATAAAGATTAATCAGTATATCAAAAGTAGTCAGTGAGTTAAAAAGGAGCATGTAACTTCAGAAGTGTTCATAAATTAAAAAGCTTTCACTCAGCAGCTCACTGATTGTACTTTCACTCAGCAGCAAAAGTGTTCATAAATTAAAAAGCTCAGATAGGATTCAATCATCACTAGTTACTCCTATAATTCATTTATTCAATGAATCATGAAACATAGTGTGCAACTTCAAAAGCATAATCCATCTTATCATCACTCTTTCACTCGAAAATAATGAGAAAAAACTCCATTTGTTTACTGTTTTTACTCAAGCATATTTAGTTGTTCTCACAAATACTATGGCATAAATTACTCAAGCATGATAAATATAGATCCAAATCAATATAGATCCATATGCAAAATGCACTCAGTAGGATTGTTCATAAATTAGAGAAGCACAATCAGTGAGTGCTACTCACTCACTACTTTTGATATACTGACTAATTAATGAGTCAGTGATTGACAATCTACTTTTGATATACTGAGTGGCACTCACTGATTAATCTTTACCTCTTTACCTGACTAATACTGAGTGACACTCCTATAATTCATAAATTACCCAAGCATGATAAATATAGATCCAAATCAATATAGATCCATATGCAAAATGCACTCAGTAGGATGATTCATGATAAATTAGAGAAGCACAATCAGTGAGTGCCACTCACTGACTCAAAATTAGTCAGATAAAGAGGTACAGATTAATCAGTGAGTGCAACTCAGTATATCAAAAGTAGATTACCAATCACTGACTCATAAATTAGTCAGTATATCAAAAGTAGTCATTTAATTAAAAAGGAGCATGTAACTTCAGAAGTGTTCATAAATTAAAAAGCTTTCACTCAGCGGCTCACTGAATGTGCTTTCACTTAGCAGCAAAAGTGTTCATAAATTAAAAAGCACAAATAGGATTCAAACAAATCACTAGTTACTCCTATGAATCATTTATTCATTGAATCATTAAATCAATGACTCGTAGTGTGCAACTTCAGAATCATAACTCATCTCATTATCACTAGTTTAAAAAAAGTAGCAAAGTAGTCAGTACTGTGACCCGATAGCAAAAAAAGTAGCAAAGTAGTCAGTAGTGTGACCCGATCACAATTCAAAAAACTTCAAAAACAAAAGTCCATCATATATGACTTAGATGATAAAGATCTAATCTCACCTAAAGACCAAATATATATTTACCCAAACATCAAGATCTCAGTTTATAATAACATGTCAACAAAGAAGGCTTCCATCTTGTAATTTCTTACCATATAGCTTCACATGCTTCCCAGGATTCTCAACTTTAACCTCCAATATATGCCATTAATCAAATCATAAAGACAAAGAGGAAAAATGGCAATAAAAGAAATGACCAATATATTCCATTAATCTGAATTATAAGCACAATACAGAAAAACAAACAGCTATCTGTGCATAGCCCAAAGCAATGTGAGATCCTTGTCAATAAGCCTACAGTAACAGAGATTTGAATCTAACTTCCCTCACAATAAATACTACATTATGTACAGTATCATTCAATATATCTGATCGATATTTTTTTAATATCTAAAACTCACCACATAATATTTCTAGAACATTATCAATAATATTCTCTACATCAATGAAAAATATATGCGCCTCTATATCTATTCATTCTTTCTTACCACTGATCATCATAACAGGTAATTAACTTTTGTCCACCCTCCCTAGAATTAGAAAATAGAATATTTATTAGATACAATTGCTTCTCATTCTAGTTCAACTACTTCATTCAAAAGTTACATAAGATGATCCTTGAGCTTCAACCCATTCAACCAAAAAAGCCAGTAAGTATCATCTTCACCAATTAATCATAAATGTACACATCCAACCTGTTCCAAAACCCATTCAACCAAAAAACCATCAAAAGGATTGCCTTTTTTTCTCTTTCCAACTCAAACAACCTCATCCCATTCAAAGAAACCCATCAAAAATATCACTTTTTGTCCATTTGGGCTCAAACAACTTCATCTAAAAACCATACTAACCCCTAAAAAACTACAAACAACAAAAGCATGACTAGAATCAAATCCGATTAGTACGATAAATCAAGAACCGATCAAAACCCTAACCCTAACCCTAATCAAGAACCGATCATTAATTAACCTATTCTCATATTCTCAAATTCATACTAGAATAAACTTTAGGGTTTGAAATTCCTTACTTGAGTTGATTGGGGGAGGGGGGACGGCAGTTTTTGAGAGGGAGAGAGAGATTGGGAGAAGGGGGACGGCGGGGGGCCGCGATGGAGGACGGGGGGCGGGCGAAGGGGGCAGGTGCAGCAATGGGGGAAGGGGCGACGGCAGGGGAGGGGGAAAACGACGACGGCGGGAGAGGGGGACGTCGATGGGGAAATGAGAGAAATAAAAAAATTGGGGAAAGTGTACGTATAGGGTTTGGGGAAATTGGTGAAAGCGGGAGAGCGCGAGAGAGGGGAAAACATTGGGGTTTTTTTTTTGGGATCGAATGAGGAAATGGTATAGGGTTTAGGGGAAATTTATTCCAAGAACCTATACCGGCGTTTTAACTAAAAACGCCGGTGAATGGGAGAAGATTTTTTGGTACACTTTATCTGTATACTTTCACCGGCGTGTTTTATTAAAACTCTGGTGAATATGGCCTTCACCAGTGTTTGAATAAAAAACGCCGGTGAATATCATAATTCCCCGGCATTTTATAGAGGTCGCCGGTGTATAACCATCTTGTTTGACGCCCCATTCCTGGTCTCTTCCTACCCCGGCGTTTCTGGTAAAACGCCGGGGAATATACGCTGATAAATCCATCGTGTGTTGTAGTGCATGCATGCTTGAGTTATAGTTGTTCTAGTAAAGAACCCATGCTTGAGTTGTAGTTGTTTTAGTAAAGAACCCATACTTGAGTTGTAGTTGTTCTAGTAAATACTTCAAAAGGAATCCAGGCTTGAGTTGTAGTTGTTCTAGTAAAGAACCCATGCATGCTTGAGTTATAGTTGTTCTAGTAAAGAACCCATGCTTGAGTTGTATTTGTTCTAATAAATATTTGAAAATGAACCCATGCTTGAGTTGTAGTTGTTCTAGTAAAGATTTCAAAAGGAACCCATGCTTGAGTTGTAGTTGTTCTAGTAAAGATTTCAAAAAGGAACCCATGCTTAAGTTATAGTTGTTCTAGTAAAGAACTCATGCTTGAGTTGTAGTTGTTCTAGTAAAGATTTCAAAAGGAACCCATGCTTGAGTTGTAGTTGTTCTAGTAAAGAACCCATGCTTGAGTTGTAGTTGTTCTAGTAAAAAACCCATGCTTGAGTTGTAGTTGTTCTAGTAAAGATTTCAAAAAGGAACCCATGCTTGAGTTGTAGTTGTTCTAGTAAAGAACCCATGCTTGAGTTGTAGTTGTTCTAGTAAAGATTTCAAAAAGGAAACCATGCTTGAGTTGTAGTTGTTCTAGTAAAGAACCCATGCTTAAGTTGTAGTTCTTCTAGTAAAGATTTCAAAAGGAACCCATGCTTGAGTTGTAGTTGTTCTGGTAAAGAATCCATGCATGCTTGAGTTGTAGTTGTTCTAGTAAAGAACTCATGCTTAAGTTGTAGTTGTTCTGGTAAAGAGCCCATGCTTGAGTTGTAGTTGTTCTAGTAAAGATTTCAAAAGAAACCCAGGCTTGAGTTGTAGTTGTTCTAGTAAAGATTTCAAAAGAAACCCAGACTTGAGTTGTAGTTGTTCTAGTAAAGATTTCAAAAAGGAACCCATGCTTGAGTTATAGTTGTTCTAGTAAAGAACCCATGCTTGAGTTGTAGTTGTTCTAGTAAATATTTCAAAAGGAACCCATGCTTGAGTTGTAGTTGTTCTAGTAAAGAACCCATGCATGCTTGAGTTGTAGTTGTTCTAGTAAAGAACCCATGCTTGAGTTGTAGTTGTTCTAGTAAAGAACCCATGCATGCTTGAGTTATAGTTGTACTAGTAAAGAACCCATGCATGCTTGAATTGTATGTTGTAGTAGCATGCTCTAAATTACTCTAGGTTGCTAAAAGAACCCATGCGTGTTTAAGTTGTATGTCATAGTTGCATGCTAATCTAGTTAAACCATTAAAAAGAATCCATGAATGTTAGAGTTCCATGATTGTTCTAGTTCAAATCCTAAAAGAAACCCATGAAATTAGTTCCATGGTAGTTCTAACTCAATTCGATGAAGAACCCATGCATTTAGTTTCTAGGTGATTCTAGCTTAAATTTGAGAAAGAACCCATGAACCAAGTGGCATGTGTTCCAGCTTAAATTTGGGAAAGAACCCATGAACCTAGTTTCATGTTGCTCTAGTTCAATTTGGGAAAGACAACCCATGAATTCTAGTTGTATGTGGTTCTAATTAAAATTGGACCATATCATGTGAACATTCTTCATCTTCAATGTATGGGGTGATAATGGTTGGGAAAGTCATTATTATTGTTAGCTTGATAGAAGCTTGTCTAGGGTCTTATAGTTACTCTAGGGGTCATCGACCATCAAGACTCGTATCTTACCACCTTGGAAACTATTGATAAATCACACCTCGTGTGCCGACGGATCTTAACCAGTGTGGGTTGATTGCGGGCCGAGAATGTTGACGAGATCCGAGTTAGGGGTAGTGATGAGTGAGGGAGATTCCGTCACCGGTGTCTTGGATCGATAGGCCAAGAGTTGGACCATGATAATCTTAAGAAAGTCTAAATTGAAAACCCCGTAAGATTGTTTAGGCTTAATGACATCATTGGGGTTGTAACTTATAAAGATCATTACTTAACCATTTTTGCCAAAAGGGAAGGGTTGGTATTAAGGGTGATACCCTATGATCCAACTCGTCCTATAGGCCAACACTAGGCAGTGTTATTTGTTGTACCCTTCCTGTCAAAGGGATACGGTCTGTGTCTTCTTACCAGTTGGGAGTACGAAATCTGTATCTCGTCTGTTAATTTCTGAAGTGTCATGATAAGGGTAGGAGAGATTCCTGTCGGAGCTAGGGGATGGACCCCCGGAACTCCGTCATGCTCTATATCAAGAAGGGCGAACAAGCCATAGACTACGGTTTATCTGCTAAGGGGGCCACAGGGGATGCTTCGAACTAACCTGCATTGCGGATACGCTACGTTCGTCAAATTTTTTAGTGAGGTCTGGTACGCCGGGTAGTAGTGGCAAACATAGACACCATGAGCTGACCGCGAATGGCGGGATTTGACCGTTTCAGGGCAACCTCATCAGTCACGCTGTATCTTTAGAAACATGTTGAGTACAAGAGTAGAATTCATGGCGCGGGTTCAAATCCCTATATATGAAGAAACGGCTTGTTATGGGCGTATGTGGTATGAGACACATACTGTTCCGGAGACTTGCTTGCATTAGAATAAGAGCATCATTGGATTAGTTAATCGTGCATTAGAGTCTAAGTTATAGCATACACCGACACATCAGTTATATATACACGTTTCTCTTTTCATCAATCTATTTGTTTAAAGTTGAGAATCGCTGCTAGTCATCAGTCTTAAAGTGTCAGTATATGTACTGACGTCCCCATTTCAATAGGTACTGGATTGTAAAAATACAGGTACTGGATTGCAGAGCTACAGGTACAGGATTCAGGAGGACTCAAGGCAAAAGAAGCGAAGTGTTGATTTTATTTCAATTGTAAAATATGTTGTAATTTATTAACTGTTGAGAAGTATCCAAGTGAAGTACCAAGTGTTATATATTATTCATTGTACTATGATGTAATATTTATTGAAAGTTTGTAACACTTGGGCTTGTATGGTGTTATTGTAACACTGCTGTAATGTATTGCAGTTTCACAACATTCGGACTTGTAATACATTTGTGTTGAATAAAAAGTTTTAAATTTTACTGTTTTTCTGTGTATTTTGGCTAATTGAAGGAAAAGATTCGGGCTTATGTCATGGTTTCCCAGTGTATGGAAATCGGAGCGTTACAACGAGTTTGAGGAGCAACTCTGGGGGAGAGTTGGGGCTCCGAACTCGTTGAGAAGAAGGTCTGCTCTAGAGGTGAGCGGAGCGAAGAGCTTCGACAGGCTCTAGTAGAGAGCCGTTCGGGAGACGAGTTTGAGGAGCAACTCTAGGGGAGAGTTGAGCTCCGAACTTGTTGAGAAGAGGTTCGCTCTGGAGGCGAGCGGAGCGAAGAGCTTCACCAGGCTCTAGGAGAGAGCCGTTTGGGAGACAAGTTTGAGGAGCAACTCTAGGGAGAGTTGAGCTCCGAACTTGTTATTTAAAAGAGTTTCAATAGTTGTGGGAGCAATTTCGAATGGTGAGCTACTTTTTAATCGCTCGTTTGCAAGTAGCTAAAGCGGCATCGAACCAAGCGTTGGACTCCGAACTTGTTGTTAAGAGAGTTAACAGTTGTAGGAGTAATTCTGAAAGGTGAGCTACCCCGCACTTACTTGTTTGCAAGCGGCTAAAGTAATGTCAAACCAAGTGTTGGACTCCGAACTTGTTGTTTGATGGGTTAACGAGTTGTAGGAGCAATTCCGAATGTTGAGCTACTCTGCACTTGCTCGTTTGCGAGTAGCTAAAGCGGCATCGAACCAAGTGTTGGACTCCCAACTCGTTTTTTGAGCTTGGTAAGTTTTGGGAGCAGCCCTGTAGGACAAGCTCGACTCCGAACTTACCATTTAACAAGTCGTAAATAGAAATGAGGCAAATGCAATAATTTTCAATATAAAAAAGCTAAGTTTTATTGAAACAAACTAAGTGGCCCCTTCAATAGGGAGAGCCATTATTACATGCTTTTGGCCGCATTACAAGCATCGGCCTTATTAAAAACTGAACCTACTTCTACGATAGGGTGAAGGCCTCTTGAGAGGAGTTTGGTTCTCCCCCCATTGGACCTCCATGGATAAGGTGGAGGACGGCCCCAGGTTCGGAATCTTTAATATCGTTGGGCCTCTTGGTTCGAGTGTTGGCTCCTCGGGGTGGAAGATCGGACCCGTCTTTTTGAACGAACTTGGCCAGGTGCCCCCGCTGTATGAGTTCTTCGATCTCCTCTTTGAGATCCCGATAATCATCGGTGTCATGGCCGTGGTCTCTGTGAAAGCGGCAGCACTTATCCCTATTTTTTTTCTTGCCACGGGTATTCATTCTAGGGGAGCGCGGAGTAGCCCTTCCTTATCCACCTCCATAAGAACTGCTGATATACTAGCATTGATGGGGGTGAACTTCTCAAAACGAGAAGCTGGGCGGTGTTGGCCATTGTCGTCCCTCTGAAATTTCTGGAACCCTTCTTCGCTCGTATTCTTTCGTTTGTTCTCGGAAGATGATTCCTCGGGAGTGGGGGGTTAAGAGCCTCTTCCACTCGGATGTACTTCTCACTCCTGAGCAGGAGTTCTGAGAAGTCCCGAGGAGGCTTCTTGAAAAGGGATGCCTTGAGGTCGGCGTTAGTGACGTTGTCCCCGAATGCCGCCGAGGCTACTGATTGGTGGAAGGAGGCAAGAGACCGGGCTTCGGTGGTGAATCGCCAAACGTAATCTCTCAGGCGTTCACCTTTTCTTTGGCTGAGGGTCACCAAAGATGCACTTGTTTTCTCGGCGGCCACTCACGAAATGAGTAAGGAAGAGCCCTTCGAACTGATCGAAGGAGAAGATGGAGGCCGGGGCGAGTCGAGAGTATCATTCTCTCGCAGGCCCCTTTAGCGTGGCAGGGAAGGTTTTGCAAAGGAGCGCATCCGAAGCCTGGT